>OW026522.1:130627136-131827136 GCA_932274085.1 Protocalliphora azurea | reverse complement strand
GCATTATAAAGCAAGAAAACGAAAATCTTTTAACTATTGGTACACTTGTAGCTCAATTAGTACGGAACATCTTTTCACGAATGCTGACATAAACAACTGGATTCAAGAAAAATTTCATTTGTGAAAGTAATGAGGAGCAAATGGAATTATCAGATATGGAATCGAAGGATTTCTACGATAGTGGTCATGAAGAAAACGAAATTAAAGTGAACGATTGTATAACATTGATAAACATATGCATACAATGGGCTTTGGGAAATGATAAGCCGAAAACAGCACTATATGAACTATGTGATTCAGCTGTTATTTTAATAAATAGTTTGCCAAAAAAGCAACTCAAAATCTCCAATTTCTTTAAAAATGTTTAAAATGTAAAGATAACAATAAAAACAATACTAATTTTAAAAATTACATAAAATTTTTCAATTAAAATTTTGGATTCTGTCATCGCAAAAATTAAGTTTTCGCGTCAGTTCTGGTTTTTAATTAGTAGCGAAAATCACGCTTGCACTGTACTTCTATTATTTCTTAAAATCCTCGCAGCAGATCATGATACTGAACTATTGATGATATTCAACAAGGCTAAATACCGTTAATATTTATTCTTTCACTAATTGTAATCATACGTATCCTTAGATAAAAGAAATTCTATAGCTTATTATGTAAAAAATTATCTGCAAAGTTTCTATTTAATATAAATAAAAAATTATATAAAAATTTTATTTATTTATTTATTTTTTTTTTATTAATACTAAAATTTATTTATTTTTATACTTATTATATATTTGCTTACTTTTTCAAGTAAAAGTAAATTTTTTGAGATTTTTTTTTTTTTTTTTATTTTATTTTCTCTTATTTTACTAGTTTTGCTAGAATTTCTAACGAACAAACCTATTGTTTTAAAATAAAAGGTGACACTCATAAAAAATTATATGGTTAAATATTTATTATAAACTACCGTGAAATGTTTAATATTTTCTGTTTCTGTGTTTTTCTTCGCGCTCTTATCGCATTTGAAAAAAAAGCACCAGACCTTAAATAAACAAACGAGCGATGACTAAAAACAGTAAAATACAAATGAAAACTAAAAATATGACAATTTCATAACAAATACTTATTCAGTCACTTGTATTTACTTATCGCTTGTTTTACTAATTTTACTCGGATTTTGTTTACATTAAAAGTCCAATAGGAATGCGAGGATTGGGAAAATTGTACGCTTTTATGTATAATTCAATGGTACTTTAATTATATAATTAGTACTATTTAATAACCAATGAAAATTATCAAAAGATACTATTAAATAAAGATACTATTAACTTAAGCTACTTTAGCTGCATCCATGGTTCCGCCTGGCTGTGGGATACATTCCAATGTCTAAATAATTAAAACAAATTCAATAAAATTCTTCTAAGTTATTTGTTAATTTACTTAGTAGTTTGCTAGAAAAGCAATGTTATAGAACAAAATCTAGATCAATGTCTGAAAAATTATAATTTGCCCCTTCTTTTAACCCAACACTGATAACAGCTATTTACATTTACATGGAAAAATGTGTCAATATTTAAATCTTATATATTCATTTTAAAATAATTGATGTATTAGAGCCCTTGAGTACTTTTGGAGAAATAAAAGACGAAAACAAAACCAAACACTTTAACTACTTAAAAGCGTAATACCAGTGATTTTGTCAGATCAAACACTAAGTTCTCGAAATATTTTAATAAGTTAGTTCTTACCGGTACCTGCCACAAGAACATATTTAATCAGCAGGTTTCTACTATCACGTGTTAAAATCATGAAAATGATCCCTAAGATCAGTGAAATTATTTGGAATTTTGTGCATGACGTAAACCATTATTGTAGAGGTAATTAAATTTATTAAATTGAATAATTGAAAGATCACTATAATATAAATTAAATTGGGGTAATATTTTTTTTTTTTTTTTTTTTTTTTTATTCTGTTAAAGCAAGTTCTACAATTTCCAATCTTCATGTAAGGCTCTCAAATTATAACTAAAAATGGTCACCAGCCTCCAACATTTAAATAAAAATGTGATCAATCAATAAAAACTTTCAAAATGTTTGAAGATCATATTGAAGTATTTTCAAATTGAAACACTTTTATGTCTTCAATATACCTTAGAAATGAGTTAGAACTACCAGTTTAAGAAAGAATAATTTCACGTCGTTAGCAAAAGAAAAATTTTTTTGAAAAACGGGAGTTAATAGTATTAATGCTGTAAAAAGAAAAGAAAAAAAAGGAAATGATTTCGCCAAAGAACAATTGCATTTTGTTAGGCCAAAAGATAAGAGATAAGAGAAATCGAGAAACGTTATATGTCCCTATGAATCGAAGATAAATTTGAACGAACCAGTGTTGCCAAGAGGTGAGAAAAAAGAAGCTAAAATGCACTAGAAAATCGAAGATAAATTTGGACGGACCTAATAGCCAGTGTTGCCAGGAGGTAAGAAAAAAGAGGCTCAAATGAAGTTTAAAAAAGATCAGAAAAGGCAAAATGCTCCTAAAAATAAGGCTAAAGAAATCGAAGATAAATTGGACGAGCCTGACAGCCAGTGTTGCCAGGAGGTGAGAAAAGAGAGGCTCAAATGAACTTTAAAAAAGGTCAGAAAAGGCTAAATGCTCCAAAAAATAAGGCCAGAAAAAAGTTAAATTTTTTTTTTTAATTTAAAAAAACGAATATTTCTTGTTCTCATTAATTTTTTATATTTTTTTTAAATATTATAATTAATTTATAAATAAACTATAAAACGGCTGCCAGCAAAATAACCCAATAAAAAAATCACTCAAAAAATTTCAATACATATGAAAACTTATTCAATATTTTGAATTATTTTTTCTTCATTTTTGAACTAAATTTCCATTTTGATTAAGTATTTCCAAATTTGTGTGTGATATTTCATATTTACAAAAAATTTTTTAAGTTATAATCATAAATGGTTTCTATGGTTAATAAAGTATATTAGAAAGTTATAATAATTGATATAGTAAGCCCATTAAATTAGTTAAGTTATTTTTGATGTGAAGAATGTAGCGCCGCAGGCGAAAGTTTTTCGTCAAATGTATGAATAAATACATACAAATTATTAAATTGATGATTCTGTAAAAAAAAATTACTATTACCAAATAAGAATTTATTTTGAGCCTTTTCAAGGCAATTTTAAGAATCAAAAAAGGCTAGAAAAAAGGCTGGGAGCTAAAACGAAAATTTTGAGGCGAAAAACAAATAATCTAGATTTAGCTCTAAAAAGGTTAAACTGGCTGATAGCAGAACATGGATAAGACGTCCAAAACACTAATCATATTACCCAAAAACGATAAAGCATAGAGTGACCTTCGTTCAATTTTGTGGATCAAGTAAGATATGGATTGTCATATCTTTCCTCACATTCTTAACAGTGCACATAAAGAAAACTATATGAGACCATTGACTATAAAGCAAAAATCAAAAATAATATAATTTTTATACAATTTTAAAGATGACATTTTTCTACACAATATTTGTTTGCAACATTTTCCGTCAACGCTTATGTGTGGTCTTGAATGAAGTCTAAATTAATGAAGGAAAAATTTATTACTTTTAAATGAATAAAATGTTTGTTTTCTTATGGCATAAACTACAGTCAGAAAATATAATCTGATAGATATATAGACAGAGAAGGTTGACATGATACCAAAAGTACCACATCTCCACCCAGAGACCGATCTCGGTCCATTGTGAGTCTCTTCATTGAAAAGCTGTGAAATAAAGAATGCAAAATACAGAAAATAGGAGAATAGGAATAGAAGAGAAAAGAATAGGATAATCTGATATTATAATTAAAACAAAATAAAAAGTTTTTACTATTTATGATGGAAGGTTTTGTTAAAAACTAGTGTAAAAATTTCTGTACAAAAACGCAGTCGTCACTTGGTCAAATTTGTCTATTTATAAATATAATATAATTACTATTACGAGTATATTATTTTAAGTTTTAAAATTTTCAGAAGGAAAAAAGTAACATAAATATCCAAAATTATCCATAACAAGAAAAATTACTACTGAAATTAGTTGTTATCATTCCATTATTTCGCCTAGCTATGTGCAGAGTTGTAAAATTTTTTTGAGCCTCTGTCGCGAAATTGTTAATCAGAAATCGCCAAATTAAAATTTAAAACATTTCTTAATGTCAAGTGTCATATAATTTTTGGTACATACAATTTCATATAATTTGTAAATAAAAATTCAGCCAACGATAATTTTAATAGCTAATAATAACACTGTGCTAGGTGCTAATTTTAACAAACTAGGCACCCTACTGGTAAAGCAAATTCGAGTACGCTGAATTTAATGGTGACAGCGGTTTTTTGAAGTTAGCTCTCGTATTCGTGATATTTTTGGATTTAAACTTAATTATGGAAGTAGCGCATTAATTGAAAATTAGTAGTAAAAGGAACTCCAATCTTAAATTAAATCAGTTCTAGCACGATTTTAAATATTTTAATATTTTTGTTCGAAAACACTAATTAGTTTTCTTACAGAATTATAGTAATATTTTTTGTCAGTTTAAAGTTTTATTTATTAGTGCTTAAAATATATATGATAATAAGAATTCATTATTTATTATACACTTTAATGAAATATTATTTTAATTCAAATTCAATTCAAATGTTATTTAAATTCAAAAAATTAACCCCTGTTGTTAACAAACTAAATTTAATTTAAAATTCATTTTAGAGACAAAATTTTTATGAAAATTTTGTTTTAAATGCATTTTAAATTTAAGTCGAAGTTTGTAAATACGGTGGTAAATTATTAAATTTAATTTAAAGAAAAACTTAATTTTCCTAAACTTTTTTTTAGCCATTCAAAATTAAATATCCCAAAAATGAGCGCTTTTACAAATGGTTAAAATGAGTCTCATTTTCGAGCACAGTGCATTTGAATAAAAAAATACAAGTTAAAATATACTTTTCTGACATATAGCCTCTTTTTAGATCATCAACTTTTAAAATATATTGGACTTTATTATATTTTTTTTAAAGAATAATTCAAACATTATATAACAACATTGGTCATATGATGGAAAATACATATATCTATATATATTAATTTAAGGCTCTTCATTTTGCTAGATAGGCAAATACTAAAAATAGTCGATTTCTAGTATGAAAATTTAATAGTTTTTCCCACAATTACCTATTTAATCAAATTTTAAAAATTAGCCAAATAAATCGCCACCATATCACCTAAAAATTCGTTATGTCGCCAAGCAGAAAATTCACTTCCCAAAATCGTCATATCTTATAGCCCTGGCTATGTGAAATTTAATTTAATTCGGACCACACGTTTCGAAACGCAATAACTATTTCCATTTAATTTTTGGAATCGCACACTGTTTGGTGACAACACAGTGATAAGCATGGAAAAAATTATATTTTCCCAAATTTATAATTTCCTCAAATGTTGAATAAACTTTAGAATTGTTTAATTATTGGCACGTATTTATGCCTAGTTTTATTTATTGAATAATAAAATAATATTTTTAAATTTCATATTCACCAAAGACAAAAAAATTAAGAAAATAAAAAAAAGTCTATATATGTGTATTTTCGATGTTTTTTTAATTAATTTTTTTCGATGGGTTATAATATTAAAATATATTTAAAATATATGAATAAAAATCGCATGTTAAAATACCGCGATTTATTTATTTAATGCCACTACAATAGTCTGTAGCTTATATAGGGGCTTCAACAACTTCAAAAATGCATTTTGACCGATATCTCGGTTACTAATAAACCGATTTTATTCAATACTTATATAGGGGCTTAGATAAGTCGAAAAGAAATAGATTCTTATAGGTATCTTTGGTCTTTGATATATAAAACATATATATCTAATAACTAGAGCTTTCTAAAAACTGGTAAATATATATATATATATATATATATATATATATATGTATATATATACATTTATATATCACTATATATATCTATATATATATATATATATATATATATATATATATATATATAAGAGATATATATTAAGAGATATACTAAGTCTCCAAAAATGGAAATATTTTTTGGTATAAAATATCATTTATAAAACAAAATGCGTAAAGATATTGAATATGCTTTTAAGTAAAATAACATTTTAGCCTATTCAAAAAAGATCGATTACAAACTTGCTTAAATTTAATTATTTATATATTAAAATTATTATAATGGGTGATTCAAGTAGAGATGCTTTTTTCAATAGCCTTGTCATGCTGTCATATTATTTTTGTTTAGTATTGTTTGACATTTCATAATAGAAAGACTTACGCCTGAACAACGTTTACAAGTCGTTCAACTTTATTACAAAAATGCACGTCCTGTGAGGAATGTGTTTCGTGCACTTCGCTAAACTTATGGTCAACATAATCGGCCTACTAAGCGTACTGTTCGCAACACCATCACCCATTTTGATACCCAGGTTTCATTATTGGATAATATTCGACCGAATAGACCACGTCCAGCACGCTGTGAAGAAAATATAGCGGCAGTAGCTGAGAGTGTACACAAAGACCGTGGAGAGTCGATTCGGCGCCGTTTGCAGAAACTTGGACTGACGTATGGTACGACTTGGCGCATTTTGCGTCGAGATCTTAAATTAAAAGCGTACAAAATACAGCTTGTAAAATAACTGAAGCCGCTCGACCATCCCAAGCCACATCGCTTCGCTCTATGGGCTCTTGAAAAGTTCCAAGAAGATCCGACGTTTTCGAGGCAAATTTTGTTCAGCGATGAGGCCCATTTCTGGCTCAATGGGTATGTAAACAAACAAAATTGCCGCATTTGGGACGAAGAGCATCCTGAAGAGATTCAAGAACTGCCACTTCATCCAGAAAAAACAACGGTTTGGTGTGGTTTGTGGGCCGGTGGAATCATCGGTCCATATTTTTTTAAAAATTATGCCGGTGCGAACGTAACCGTCAATGGCGACCGTTATCGTGACATGATAACCGACTATTTGGTGCCTGAAATTGAAGCTCGTGATCTCGGCGACATTTGGTTTCAGCAAGACGGCGACACTTCGCACACATCGCATCAATCAATGGATTTATTGAGAGAACACTTCGGTGAGCACATAATTTCACGTTTTGGGCCGGTCGATTGGCCACCAAGATCGTGTGATATCGCACCGTTAGACTTTTTCCTGTGGGGATATGTAAAGTCTAAAGTTTATGCAGACAAACCCGCTTCAATTCAGGCCTTGGAGGAAAAATGGCGTGTCATTCGCCATTTACCAGTCGAAATGCTCGAACGAGTCATTGAAAATTGGACTCAACGGATGGACCATCTGCGACGTAGCAACGGCCAACATTTGATAGACATAATCTTCAAAAAATAAATGCTAAAGAATGTTCTTTCAAATGATAATAAACATTCCCCATTAAATTTGAAGTTTCTGTGTTTTTTTTTTTTTTTTTTTTTCTTTAAAAAAGTAGGGAACCTCGAAATGGATCATGCATTATTTGCAATATATTCACTTAAACTTATTTCCTCTATTCCAAATGAAATTTTACTCATATTTAATAAAATGCAAATTTGAAATATAATATAATTTATGACACTTATGCTCGTTTTTTTTTTTTTTTTTTATTATTATTTCATCAATATAATACTCGTGTTCGATAATTTGATTATATCTTTGCTAAGAGATGTAGACGAGACTTTTTATTGTATTTCAAATGTTATAATTTGATTAACTATCGACATCATTATTAATGATACTAACCAACAGACTGCTGTCGGCACTAAAAAACATTAGTTTTCATTAATTTTGTTTAGAAGACAATAAAGTGTTGGAGCCATTTATTCAATGCAGAAGACAAAATGATAACAATGCACAGTGGCGCAAGATCGAAAATTTTTGGAAATAAAAATGTAACTTCTAATCGGCTGGTTAGATTTACACATAAGCATAGCAGATGAATACAATTTTAAGTTTAGAAACGCTCAGGAGCGGTGCTAAGGGGGCTCAAAGTAGGGTACCTTCGACATGGACAATTTTTAATCGCTTGACAGATTTTTTTAACTGATTTCAAAGATTTTTCTTAAAGCTCTTGATAAGACATATGAAAAACATGCTTGCATGTGCTATTTATTTCCTACAGCTTTCGAGTTATTTACATTTGAAATTTAAAATGTCTCAATTTTGTATGATTTTAATCCAGTGTTTTCATATATACTCCAAAATTTGCAACCGATTTATCTTGATTTTTCGGCTATTAGTTAAAGGATAAAATTATCTATTGCACGAAAAAAATTTAAGTCGATGTCCTATTCGGGTGGAAAAATAAGCGATTTTGAATTTGAAATTTGCAAAAATTAGGATTTTTTTTGCCGAAAAAGTCTTTAAACTCTTTTTGCTCTAAAACAAAATTTTTCTTAAGAACATATAGTGATTTTATACTTTTCTGAAAGGTATCTTCACCTAGAAGATTTCAAAATTAATAACGAGCCGAATTACTCAATAAAAACAAGTACAGATCCCGCCGAATTTGGCAAACGATATTTTCTATCGAAGTTTTGCTTTAAGTATACATGATATAAAATCCTAAAGCATGGATCTACAAAAGGAATGAAGTTTTGGAAATTTTAATGTGTTGCAAAGAGTTTGCCAGCGGCTTTTTTCAGACCAAAAACAAATGTGGACTTAATGCAAAATTCAAAAATTTAATTTTTATGAGTTTTAATGGTTTTTGGGAAGATGCAGGATTCCTTTTAATTTCTTTTACACTTCATCATTTCAAGTGATAAAGTCAACAATCACCGAAAATTTCGTTCTTAACAAACAAAGATTTTATTACACATACAATATTTATGATTTCTACAAAAACCAAATTTTTACAAAAATTTTATTTTAATTCCAAAAATTACAAGAAGTTGGGAGCGTAGTTCTAGTCCTATAAAAACTTCTTGCATATTTTCAGTGATTACTGGCTTTATTATAGGTCTTATCAAGGGCTTTAGTGAGATAAGATAAAAATCTTTGAAATCGAATAAGAAATAGAAATTTGGCTAGTGGTTAAACATTTTCTTTGTCAGAGGTATCCTAATTTCAGCCCCTCTAACTACGCTCCTGAGGGGTGTGTATCGTTCGTGCGACAAACTTGAAATTATACACTCCTCTGCTACGTTTGTGTTAAATATTATGTAAATCCAACCAGCCGATTAGAATTTACAGTTTTATTTCCAAATAATTTCGATTCTGCCCCACTGTGTAATGGTTAGAATCTTATAAAATTTTACACACTGGAAAATAACACTGGTCGGCAAAAAATCCCCTCCTAAAGACGAATAGTTGAATTTTATGGACTTTGATACGTTAAACACGAATCTGTTTTCAGTTTTTTTTTTTTTTTCTATCAGGTCTGGATTCTTTTTATGGACATGTCTAATATTTCGCCCATAATGAGACCATTGCATGGGTATATTTTACCATAATTCAAGAAAGAAGTGTGTGATTTATATAAATGATATGCCGAAAGATGCGAACTTAAAATGTCTTCAAGCCATTCTAACATAATTTTTTTATATTGTCAATATTTTCGAATTTATTTAAAAATTAGTGAATGAAGAAAATTTTTTTCTTGCAAAATTGAAGATTTTATTTTACTTAAAAGTTCTTTTATAAGTTGAAACACCAAGACTTTTTCTGTTTTTTATCTTTAGCATAAAACTGGTAGTGCTAAGAATAAAATAAGCAATGTGTCATCGAAATTGATAAACAAATTTTGATTTTATTAACTGGTGGGCAAAAAAAAAAAAAAAAAAAAATCGTTAAACGAGATAGGTAGACTAGATGAAATTTGACGCACTAGACGAGAACCTGTTTTTACTTTTTTCCTATCACGTACTGATTCTTTCTTATTTGCATGACTAATATGACGACATTATTCAGCGGTCACTCTTGTATAACTTGACAACAGTTTGTCCAATTTAAATAGATAAAACTACTGTAAATGCCGGTTAAAATTTATCTTCCAGTTTTCTTAACATAATTTTTTTATCCGGTTTATATTTTCGGAGTTAAGGAGCAAAATTCTTCCAATTTTTCATGAAAAGTTTATATTTTTTTTTCGCCACTAATTTTCGAATATCTCGGAAAGTGGATAAAAAATAATGTTAAGACTTAAGTAAAATTTTCGTCTGCCACTTCTAGTGTCTCATTTGTCTAAATCAAACAACCCGTTCACGAGTTATAGTAAAAAATATACTCACGTAATTGCTTTAGTAATGAGGAATTATTAGACATGTCCATTAAACAAATCAAGACCTCATTAGGGTTTTAGGTCCAGGAATTCCCGGGATTTCCCGTCAAAATGCTCTCGGAAATTTCCAGAGATTTTTTAAATGTTCCCGAAAAGATGGGAAATTAAATATTCTCGCAGTTTTAAAATTCCATCAATGAAAGATTGACATTTCTCTAAACATTTAACTTGCAAGAGTTTAGCGCATATAATACAACTATAAAGTTATTTGAGAGGAACTTTAATGTTACATAAATTAGGTTTTTTATTATTGAATTAAGTTTTTTAAAATTTCAGATGCTTTAGTTTTTATATAGATGTGTGGAAATGTGGAAATGAATATTAAATAAATTGAACTTCGAAAATACTTACCATTATAAAAAAAAAAGTTACTTGATTTGGAGATTTTTCATTATAACACAACATTTTCTTATGCAAGCAATGGATATGTAAATGTTTGATGTAAATATTATAACTTCAAAATATTTATAAAAAAAATCTGATGTCACATTGTATTGATATATGAGATTATTTTCATTAGATATTCGAATAACATTATTGCGAACCAATTTCCAGATTTATCTTTAATTTAGTAAGAATTAGTTAAAAAAATCTAAGTTAGAGAAATAAAATGGAAATAAACGACAAGCTATTTACAATGAAATTTATTTATTTATATGTATATTTTAAAAAGTTCTAGCATTAAAAACACAATAACGTAAAAATCTGAGACACAGTTTTTAATATAAATTATGAAAGGTTAGTGCTTTTTATCTGTATAAAATATTTATTTTTTTTTATCTTAGAAATATTATTTTTATATTATTTCATTTTTCGTAAATTCCGTATGATTTATAATGTTTCGTTTTGTTTTATTTAATAAAAATAATAATTTTCTTTATAAGAAATCATGACCTTTTTTCTTATATCTAAAGTTTAAAAAAAATCCTTAAAATCCCGGGAAATAGATTTTTTGTTCCCGTTTTTGGAAAAGATATATTGCAGGAAACCCCAAACCCTAGACCTGATAAAAAAAAAATTTGTAGGCAGATTCGTGTTGAGCACGACAAATTTCACCTACTTTATTTTTAAGAAAAAATTTTTTTTTAGCCCACCGTGTCCACTTAATTTTAGGTATATATGGGTATTTTCACCTAATTGTGTATAAAATCAAGATTCGTGTATCAATTTTCATGATACATAGCTTATTTTATTTGCAGTAATACCGACTTTATGATAATGTATTAATTACTGCACATTTTTGCCAGTTTAATATCTTAAAAAATATTTTAAAGAAAAAAATTCTTCAGTTTTACATGAAAAATTGTTTTTTCCATCATTGATTTCAGAATAACTCCGAAACTGGTTTGCAGATAAAACTATAATATTAAGATGGCTTAAATATAATTTTCGTCTTCATCTCGAGTTATGGTAAAATATACTTGTGTATTTCCCTTATTAAGGGAAAAATATTAGACAGGACCATAAAAAAAAAAATCATGACTTGATAAAAAAAAAAATAAAAGCAGATTCGTGTTTAGCAGGTCAAATTCCATCTAGTTAACATGTTTTTTTTTTTTTTTTGTGAAGGAGGACGAATTTTTTTTTGCCGACCAGTGTAATTTATAAAGAATATTGGACTAGGAATTTTATAACAATTTTTGTTTTAATGTAATTTTAAATTGCAGAAATTTTTTTTATTTTAAGTTACATATTTTTTCTTCGAGAAAATCACTTTTTTCTTTTAGTGTATTTTTTCTAGACACTATTTATTTGGAAATTGTGGTATGTGCGGAAGTTCGTCTGTGTAAGTGTATTAAAAAATAAGTACCATACATACATACACACATATGTATGTATATATGTATGTGAAACTGAGTGTCTGCGTATGTTAGTATGACAATTGCATTATTGATGCATTTGCAATCAAGAAAACGACATGCGTGTCGACAGCAGTCCTTTACATTCTAAAATGACCAGACCAGAGCAGCATTAATATTAACAACAGCAAAAAAAAAAATACAATGAAATGAACGCAACATCAATGTCATGCAACATTGTCTCGGTCAGACTTACAAATCACCAGTTTGTGTTAAATTTTTAGGATTTTATCTCTGGTTTTTTCATTCATTTTTTTTTTTGTTTTTTTTTTGCAATTCTGGCAAATGTCAGTAGTCCTACAAAAAGAGGAAAAAAAAACCAAGCAGACATTGTAAAAAAAATATTATGTTGCTTTAATAAATCGCAAAATTCAAAACCAAAGAGTAGACTACAAAAGAAAAGCAAAAACGTGCCTTGATAAATGAGTTTTTAACCAAAGTTACTGTCTGGATGTCAAACCAAGTCAAGCCAATGGCAGCCGGGCTGCATTGACTGACTGCCTGAGTCAGTGAGTGAATGAGTATTTTATTTGGCTGCATCTTAAGCTGATGCAATTTTCAATGTGACTGGTAAGAGCGGAAGGTGAATCTAGTCCTGTGGCATTGAAGTCATCATTGCAGACTAAATATTGCAACAGCCGGTCTTAGGTACACGTTCAATAGCATTTTCAATACAATTACAATTTCCGCACACAGACAAAACACCAAATGCAACTAAATAAGTCCAAAAAACAAAAATACTTTGGTTGACCATTAAACCAAGAAAAAAAAAAACCTTGTCTGTCGCTGTTTTTTTTATATGTTTTCGCTGTCTGCATTATTTTTTTCGGTTACGACTCTACTGTCTGGCTGGCTGACTGTCTTTGAACTTACAAAAATTTTTAAGTATGTCTACATTTTGTTTTAATCAAATAAAATAAACTTGAAGCATTTGCTGTTGTTTTAAGTTTTTTTTTTAAACATGACAATATGCAGCTGCGCTTGCGCATATTTTTACCCAGACACACAATCGGTCGCCTCATCAGTACGGTGGAATTAAATAAATGTATGAAAGTACAAAAAAATTAAAACAAAAATAAAAACAATAAAAAAAACCCCAGAGATCATTGCAGTTTAATCAAGCGCATCATTGAGTTTTCGTTGCAACATTGTATTATGATTTTTTATGGTTTTATTTGTTGTTGCTGGTGTTTTAGTTAAAACAATCCATAAAAATACTTTGCTGTTTAGCAGCTCGCTCATCAGGGATTTAATAAACGCGAACATTGGAAAAAAAAACAACAAAAATTTACAAGGCTGGACTTAATTCACCATACGTTTTAATGGGTGTATATTTGGACAAACTGGAAATAAAAAAAACTCATAAAAAACAAAAAAAAAAAAAAAATAAATTTTGGTAAAAATCTTGAGGGAATAATATTGGGAAAAAAACTCGACCAGAAAAACAGTTTAAAAATTGACTGATTACATTACAGAGAGAAAAAGAATAATTTAAACAAAATTTATAGAGTTTTATTCAGCTGCAACGAATCTAATATATAATTTATCTCAGTAAGAAGTTACTTCTTATACCATTAACAAACCATTTCCCGGGATTCCTGGAAATTTTTTAAAAAGGCCATGATTTCTTATAAGGAAAATGATTATTGTTATTTTTTTTTATTAAATAAAACAAAACGTAACATAAATCGGAAGTGGCTTTTAAATGTACGGCGAACAGAGGAAAGGTGTTGTGCAAAATTATTAAAAAATATCATTATATGGTTATTTCTCATTTTATATTACATTTAATGTTGTTTAGAATCCTCTATATTTCAAAATAGTATAGGAAAATTGAAAGGATTATTATAGCAGCCATCTTCTGAAGATATGTATTTAACTATTATTATACAAATTGTCTCTTTCTGATCCATATTAGGGTGTTCGCAAATGTAAAATTTGCAATAAGTCTACAGGGTAATATTTCAATAGTAAAATGAAAATAATTCGAGTACATACTTGAGCAAATTAGACAACTGTCCCTATAATTTTTTATTAAAATTGGACACATTTAGGGTGCTACTTGAAAACATTGTACGATTTTAATAAAAAAAAAACTTGTAGAGATAGTCTTTTGACTTGCTCAGTTATGTGCTCGAAGTCTTTGTTCAGTTATGTGCCCAGTTATTGATTGTAATTTTACTCTGTATCCTCCATTGAAAATTTTACATGTGCGGACACCCTAACATGGACCAGAAAAATCTTATCGACAATATGTGCAACAGAAGATAAGTGAATATCCTTAGAAGATGGTTGGTATAATTATACTTAGAATTTTATAATATTCTCCTGTAATATAGCGGATACTAAAAAACATTAAATCTAACATAAAATGCACTATAACTCCAAAACTAATGATGGTGC
Source organism: Protocalliphora azurea (assembly GCA_932274085.1). Lineage (NCBI taxonomy): Eukaryota > Metazoa > Arthropoda > Insecta > Diptera > Calliphoridae > Protocalliphora > Protocalliphora azurea. The sequence goes on along the minus strand of OW026522.1, from coordinate 131,812,545 downwards.
ATAAAAATGTATTGCAGCAAAATTGTTAGAAATTTAATAAACTATAAATGTTCGAATAGTATCAGAACACGTATGATGCATAATAAGCGAGATGTATGTAAAAAAACTTATTTTGACACCTTTAACAGCGAATAACTCGCGCAGCAAACACGTGATTATCGGTGACTTTTAGCAATATGTATACCAGACGATGCTGTCCAACAATTCCGATGTTAAACCATTTTTTCTTATAATTTGCCTGGAATACCAATAAAGGATATAAAATATAATTACATATCCTGCTTTATTATATTCAGTGTTGCCAGTTTAGCCGTTTTAGTACTAAATCCAGCTTTTTTTATTTTGCTTTTTTTTCTAGCTTTTTTCGGTTCTTAAAACTGCCTTAAAAAGGCTAAAATTTTAGTATTTCAACAGAGAAGAAAATAATTTCTTATTTGCTTTTATTAATTTTATTTTACAGAATCATCCATTTAAGAACTTTTGTGTATTTTTACATTTTACAAAAATTTTCGCCTTTCATTCTATAAATCAGGTATAACTTAATCAGTTATTATAATTATTTTTTAATAAGCTTCATTAACCATAGAAATATTTTGAAAATATTTTTTAACATATTTTTTTTGTCCGAATTTTCTTTAGTGACGTGTATCTAAAAAAGTCCACCTTTAATTTTTTTATATTTTTTTGGTAGGAAGCCTTATAATAATATATTTAATATAATTAAATATAATTTACAGAAACAAAAAAAAAAAATGGTATAAAAACGAAAAATTACTCTAACATTTCAAAATTATTAATCAAAAAGGAATTATAATTCGAAAATGACAAATCACTTTAAAACATTGAGTCATTTGTGTGGGAATTTTGTGGACGATTTTTCATTAGGTAACTTTGTTAACAGCGGTTTTTACATTTTAAATTTAAAAATTTTGACCTCTTTGAAATTTTCTCTATAGCAAGTATACCGATAAGGCTTCCTACCAAAAAAAATATAAAAAAATTAAAGGTGGACTTTTTTAGATACATGTCACTAAAGAAGATTCTGAAAAAAAAAATATGTTAAAAAATATTTTCAAAATTTTTATATGGTTTTTTAAAATACAAGCTTTGGCAGATCCACTGCAAAAAAATTATTTTAATATTTTTTAAATAACAAAAGTTATGACCATTTAAACAAATATGTTGATTTCTTTCAAAACTATAGAGTTGCAACAGTTCTCAAAATAAAAATGAGAAAAATTCATTTTACATGCCTCTTTATCCTCCTCTACATATGCACCAAAGTTTACCTGAATCGGTAACCAAGGGTCAAAATTTTTTAAATTTGAAATGGAATTACTTAATATATCTTAAAAAAAAATATCAATAACTAATGAGAAAAAATAAAAAAAATATTAGCTTTTTCTGGCCTTAATGTTTGGGGCATTTAGCCTTTTCTGACCTCTTTTTAGCATTTTTTTCTCACCTCCTGGCAACACTGATTATATTAATGTTTGTGAAATTATTAAAATGATAAGCAATATTGCATTAGCTGAATTTATTGCTGAAAACTTCTAATTTATTTATATTTTTTTTACTTTTTAATGATTTAGATTCAATAGAACTGTTGTACAAAAATTTTGTAAGATCAAATAATTATTTGCCCAAAAAATGGGAAAATATTTTCTATTAACTGATCACGCTGTGTTCACTTTAAAAACTTTTTTTTTTTTAATAAATAAATAATTTTATTTTCCAAAATCAGCTGATTTATTGTTTGCCACACAAAAATATTTTATGGTTACATTACGGCAAAGAAATATTTGTGCGTTTCTGTAAAATATTTGCCTAGTCTGAGCGTACCTTAACTAACATAGCTATTGTTTTTGGAAGTTTTTTCAGCAAATAATGTTCCTTAAGGTTTCTCCGACTGTTTAAAAAAAATCTGTACAGGAAAATCTAATGACTAGGGTTGAGTAAATAACCCGACCAATAGTCATTCAAATAAACTTATTTAAACGTATTAAATAATTGCAGTATTAAAAAGAATATTACTTATTTTTCTTTTTTCAAACAAATCTAAAATTATTCAAACAAATTTATGTTGCATAAAAATATTGCATAAATATTTGAAATCAGATTTTATTTCATTTTTAAAATAGGAAATAAAATAAAATAAAATAAAATAAAATAAAGAATAATTTTATTCAAGCTAAAGAAATAATATTTATTTTAAAATTAATTGAAGACTTTGGAATTTGATTTAAATTTTATAAAAGTGTACTCGAACACTACTGTTGAAATATTTTCTAATCTGACTTGTTGACAAATGGAATAATTTTTAAATAATTTTATTCTAAATTAATTTCAACTGAATACAAAATACAAATACAAAATGATTTGAACTATTTTATTTTTAAAAATATAAATTGAATATAAAAATAATTTATTTTTAACAAATATTTTGAATTAAAATATTCACAAAGAACAGCTATGAAGGCTATAATAAAACTAAAGTATCTAAATTTTTAACATGACAAGAATAAAATAAAGTTGATTTAAAGTTAGTTTGTGGTTTTTGTTGAACTCTTTTTTATAGTCTTTTAGAATTTTTTTTTTTTATTCAGGCTTAAGTTTATTGACTAATTGTAGAAGAATACATGGTTAAAATATTTTATTGAACACTCGGCAGAATGTCTAGTCAGCTACGACCGTTATCAGCACTCTTCAACGTCATCTATTTAACACAACTTTTCGGGAAATGGAATCTGTGACTTATTTTCCTTATATTTTATTAAGTGAGACGAATGGTTTACGATAAAGCTTTTTACAATTTATTTAAAATTTCATGTGAAACAACTTGTAAGTAAATCGCTAAACCATTAATAAACAAATACATAGATATCAAATTCATAGATATCAATAGCCTAATTCACGCAATATTAACACAAATATCGTTCTAGTTGTATTTTATGCGTTAAACTCTTGCAAATACCATGTTTAGAGTAACGTCAATTTTTCACTGATGTAAGGTGTTAAAAATAGCAAAATGTTTACTATAGAATTTTAAAAGTACGAAAATAATTAATTTCCCGTTTTCCCGGGAAATTAAAAAAATACCGGAAATTCCCTAGTCTTCACCCTTTTCTGTCGAAAGTTTCTGGCCAATTTGTGGAGGCCATTTATTGATTGGTTTCGCTGATCTTAAATAGCAAAATTCTCAATAACATTTCTATTAGGGTTCAACAAATCGACTTTCGAAAAAAAGAAAAGTCGAAATCAACTTTTTGGTTAGAAAATTGTCTAGAAATCGACTTTCTTGTTGTCAGATAGGTGCAAAGTCGAAAATAATCGGAAAAAGTCGAAAATTCGAAAATAGTCGGAAATTAGTCGGAAAAAGTCAAACATTCGGAAAAAGTTGAAAATAGTTGGAAATATTCGACAAAAAAATGCTTTATTTAAAATAGTTACTTAGCAGTACATATTTGTGTGTAACCAGCACTTTCACTGCATACGCTGTCTGTTAATTAATCAATATATTTTATTGTTTTGTATATATTTCATATTTTTTTTAAAGTTTTTCTTAAGACAAATAACAAAAAATAGTCAAAGGAGAGAAAAATATCGAAAATATCGTATCAAATCGAAAAAAAGTCGAATGTCGGAAAAAGTAGTTGGAAATGGTCAGAAAAAGTCTAAAAGTCGGAAAAAGTCAAAAATAGTTAAAAAGTTGGAAAAACTAGAAAATAGTCGGAAATAGTTTCTCAGCAGCTTTTTTTTTAAAATTACATCATCTAACTGTTGAAAATAGTATCATAAAAACACATTTTTATGCGCACTTTTCTTGCATAAATTTTTAATTAATATATTGATTAATCTTTTTAAAGTTTTTTTAAGACGTATAACAAAAAATAGTCAAAGGAGGCGAAAAAACTCGAAAATATCGTATAAAATCGAAAAAAAAAAATCGAAAATACTCGTAAATTCGAAAAAAGTCGAAAATAGTCAAAAAGTCGAAAAGTCGATCGATAATAGTCAAAAGGTCGACTATTCCAAATTGGAAAAAATCGAAAAATCGACTATTTAAAAATTGACGAAAGTTGAAAAGTCGATTATTTAAAAATTCGAAAAAGTCGAAAAGTCGACTTTTTGTTTCAACTACAAAACCCTAATTTCTATTTCCAAGAAATATTTAATGTTACTATGGATTCTTAAGAAATAATTAATTTTTTCTTCCAACCGTTACGTTTTCCTTAATGATGTCATTGATACATATTAATAAATGTAAAACAGCAGAAATAAATTTGGAATATTGTAAGGATAATACATTCAGCTGAAATGGAAATTGTATAAAAGTCGACTGGTGTATGGTTTTTAAGCCGATTTATTCCGATAAAACGATTTTGTTCTTTTATATATTTTTTAATTATATATAAATTAGAAAGATTATAATATAAAAATTAAATAATTTATTATTATTATTTTTTTAATTTAATAAATTCTAATTAAAATTGAATAAGTTAGTGATTTCAAATTTCATAAAATGCAGGGAAATCTCTATTGATATATATTTTTTTTTTTAATGCAAACTGTTTTTTTTTTTCTCCTTCATGGAGTTTTGCTTCATACAAAGATACAATATTACTTTGAGGAGTTTTTTTATTTCTTTTTAGTGGTAATAGACTCCAGTCGTCTGGGTACCTAACTTTGTACATTACTACATTTTCTTTATATAAAATTCCTCTAATATTGTACTTTTTCCAGAAATTTTACCAGATTTTATTAAATTGAAATTGGAGTAGTATTATCACACTTATTGTATTATCACTCTATTGTAAATTAGATTATATTTTGGTCCATGACTTCAAAATTAAATGAGTGTCCACCTATGTATGCTAACATTATACATTTCTATAAGATTTTAAAAAATACCTTTTTGTTGAGATATATTGATTTAATTTTTATATATCTAACTTTGACCTTTGAACTTTTGATAAAAATAAACTTTATAAATATTTGGAAAGGTAATATCTTTGTATATAGTACAAAACTAAACCATCTAATCTATATTTTAGAAATTGTTAGCAATTAAAAAAGTAAAACTTTTTTAATATCTTTTTCAATTTTAAAACATTTTTGAACCAGAACCAATAGCCAATATTTGTAGTGAATTTCATTCAGATCGGAGATGTCAAATACGAAAATTGATGTTTTCAGTCCGTTTTGATAAAATCTGCAAATATCTTTTTTAGTTTAACATAGTTATTAACTAGTTCGAGGATTTTTTTTTATGAATGGTTTTATGTTGAAATAAAATTTTAACAAAAAATTGAAAGAAAAGTTGCAAAAAATATAGTTGTAGAGCAACATATTATGATTGAACATACACTGCCTGCCACTTGAATAAGGAATCACATTTTTTGAACTTTAATTAAGTATATCTCCTAAACTAAAGTTCAGAAAAAAAATAATTTTTTGCGTAACAAAATTTCAAAGTGTTGGCTTTAGTTTCCTGAAGAAATAAAAAATATACATATTTTGTTATACTAAAATTATTCATTTATTTAAAGACATGTATTTCTGTGGAACTTTTTCGTGTGTTCCTTGAATAAGGAATATTTTAAAACTAAGCAAACTGTAATTTATTTTTAAGTTTTAGGTTATAAAACTGAAAGTTATTGTCTTCTAGCATTCAATTAGTAATGAGTACTGCCACCATTTTTAGAAATAACCTCAACAATGCGTTTTGTCATCGACTTGTATAATGACTCTAAGTAATTTAACGAAATGATTATAAGTAATAATTATTATGATTCCATTTTGTTATATTGTGTCCCATTTTATGGTTTGTTTTTTCATGTCATTATTCTAGTTTTACATGTAATTGATTATTATCCCATTCTATTAGATTATGATTTGATATTATTATATTACTATTCTATCTTATTATATTATTATACCAAATTGTCATATTATGATTTCATTTGATCATATTATTATCCCATGTTATGATATAGTTATACCATCTTATCATATTATTATTTCATTTTATTATATTATTCCGTGTTATCACATATTAATATAAAACGTATTAATAAAAATTATTATTTTTGTAAATTTTTTACTGAAAATAATATAGAAAAATGTTCTTTATCCAAAACAAAAACAAAAGAAAAAAATTGCATATTATTTGTTATTTCATTATATTCATTTGTACCACCATATATGGCTAAAATGCAAGATATGCTCTTTTTAACTAAACCTTTAATGGCAATAGAAGATTGCTTGAATCTCACCGAGTATAAACAAATCTTGTCTATTTATATTTAATCATATATAAACTAAATGAGAATTACAATGAAGTTGGAAAACAAACATTTAAAAATAAACCAGTATTGAATTTTTCCACTAAGTTTGTGAAAATGATAAGTATTATATTTATTTGAAACATTTTATTATCATGTGAATAATAATGTTAATATGGTTTAAAAATAGAATATGGTTTAAGAACAAGGAAAAAACTAAAAATATTTAATGGTTGCAGAAGTAATGATATTTTTCATATTAATAAAATTTTGTTTCTGATAAAAATATTTAAAAATATATGATTTTTGCAGTTTACCATATTAAAATTTTTATTGAGTGTAAACATTAAATGACAAAATTTAAACAAAAACATTGTTAGCATGAAAACAGAGTTATTAAAATGTAAGAAAATAAACAATGATAACATAATATTTTTGTAGTGATAATGCTGTAAGCATATTTTTTCTCTGCGTGTATATAACTAACACATAGCTGATTTTGCTAACTTCTAAACCAATCAGGATATATTAAAATGGTTTGGTGAGTACATGTAAGACCAATAAAGATTTAAAATGATGCAATAAAAAATCAGAAATAGTTGGAGCAGCGACGATATACTGTTAATATATCTAGAGCTCTCTGAAAGTTTCTTTCAACACACAAACTTACGGGCTGATAAAAGGCGGACATCTTTTTCTGGCGTTTTTTTAATTTAGTGTAGTTTCAAAAAACGAGAATAAAGTCTATATTAAATAAAAATTTTCAAATAATTTTAATCGAATTAAATTTTATTCGTTCAAGAAAACAAATAAAGGATCAATAATTCTTATTTCAGCCTCTTTTCGATTTTTGCTTTTAACTATGGTTAAATAAACAAAATTTATGAAAACAATGACTGTCAAACTTAACTACACCTTAACGACTAAACGACTATTTAATGACTGACCACTAACGACTGAATGAATTTACAAACAGGTTATATAATATAAGTTTCTCACTAATACATAAGCAAGTTAGCAAAAAGATAAACTCTATTAGATAATTAAAATAAATAAAAATTAATAGCCTTTAATTAAATTTTAAATAAACTTACAGTATAAACTAGAAATTTCTAAAACCATTATTTTAAACTTATAAAACTAATTTTCGTAATAGCAAGGTTACTTTTTCTGAAAGGATCTTTTTAAGAATTTTATATTCTTCTAAATTTAGAGAAATTGAAATTATATAATATTTATTTTAATGACATTTCATTGATTAAAATTTTATTCTTAACAAAAATTACTTAAAATTTCCTATTTTGTTTTTTTAAGAATTTGTTATAGAATACACAGAGAAAAAAAATGCATATATTTGAGAATTTTTTTTTTTTTTTTCATAAACATTATGAATCGAACATGACTTTTTTCCCAAACTTTTTCTCTGTTCCTAAAATGTAGCTGCAAATCATTGAAAACTTAAAATCCTCCGAAGAAAATTTCAAACATTGTTTTTACAAATTCAAAATATAAATGAAAATTTAAAAAATTTTTTCAGACTTTTTGACTTTTGATTCATTTGAAAAATATAAAAAAAAGTTTTAGTGCTTAAGAAATTATGCTTAAATATAATGAACTGAAATCAATGAAAGTAAATTTTTATATTTATGTACAAACTTTTTTTCTGTGTAGATAAATTTCCTTTTTAATACATAATTTTACACTAACAATAAATTTTGTTCAGCTATTAAAATAAACCAGTATTGAATTTGTATAAATTTTATTTAATGCTTAGAATTTTTTCTGTACATTTTTGTAAAAATATGTATCCTCAACTTGAAATAAATTTTATCTTTTATTACTTTATTTTTATTTCATTTAAATAAAGAATTTATTTTAACCATTAATGTTGGCAGTTTAGCCTTCATAGAAAAAAAAAAAAAAATCATATACAGTGGACGTTCGCTAGTACGAATTATATATTGTCAGGCCCTTTCGTAGTACCAAAAAATTCGTATTATGGAACAACGCATTTTTATGTTTCAATTCAAATAATTCACATAAAATATTTAGATAATATTAATATATATATATATTATTTTATAAAAAACTACATAACGAAACAAGATATAATTAATTTGTATTATTTTGAATTCATTTTTTGAAAGAACATACTAATGTATGTACATATACATATAACAAAAAAAAAAAAAAAAAAAAAAAAAAAAAAAACAATGTACTTATTTAAAAAATCCGTCATTAAACATTGACGTTTATTACTTTTTAAAATGATTTCTACAGCCTTTTTATGAAGATTTCTCAATAATAGTATTTTCGAGGTTTCAATGTTGTTCTCAACAGCCCATTTAATACATGTGTCAAAGCAGTTTATTTCATCCGCATGTTTTACTTTTGTAGAGTTATTGTCAGGAACTAACAAAATATTATCCTCATCGACATCATCATCCAATTGAATTTCTTCACTTGGATCATCAAGATTCCATTGAAATACATCAAGAAAATCAAATTGTGAATTTGGAAAATTTGCATGCAGCAAATTGTGCATTTTGGAAATTGCTCTTATCTCCTTACTGTCACGCACTACTGATAGTGGAATATCATCCTCGTCCTCAAAATTGTCATCGCCCAAAAATTTTCTTCCAACATTTTTTTATTGAATCACTGGATACTTTTTCCCAGACTAAGGCAACCAATGAAACGACTTCAAATAAAGTAGTTTGTTTGAGGGACGTTTCTAAATTTTCGTTGGAAGATACAATTTTTGACAGTAAACTGTTACGGTAATGCAGTTTTAAGAGCCTAATTGCATTCTGGTCCATGGGCTGTATTAGTGGAGTTACATTGGGGGGCATATACATTACCCAAATCTGTCCATCTTTAGTATCATGAACCAGTTCACCTGCCGGTGGATGACTTGGAGCGTTGTCTAATATTAGAAGTGCCTTAATTGGCAGTTTTTTTCTTTTAAAAATGTCTCTACCTGTAAATATATTTTGAATTTTTTTAAATCCTTAATAACATTAAAACAATTTACTAAAACTTACTTCTGGAATAAATTTTATCAAAAAACCATTTTTTGAACAGAGCTGCATTCATCCAAGCAGATTTAGAGTTTTCGTACTCAACAGGAAGAATTTTGTTCTGAAAAGATTTTGGTTTTTGAGCTTTTCCTATTACAAAAATTTTAATTTTCTTAGTTCCTGCAGCATTAGCACACATTAAAAATGTTAATCTCTCCTTTGACAATTTTCTGCCTGGAGCAGATTTTTCTCCACTGTGAACATATGTTTTGTTTGGCAACATTTTCCAGTAAAGACCGGATTCATCCGCATTAAAAATTGCCTCGTTTGACAGCCCATGCTCCATAATGGTAGACGCTAACTTATTAACGAATGGCGCAACAAGTTCTTTAGAAGAAGATAATTTCTCACCAGACTCTTTTAACAATCGTATTCCATAACGCTTTTTAAATTTTGTTAGCCAACCATCTCTAGCACAAAACTGACCATTGTAGAATTTTTTGTGCAGCTCCACAGCTTTGCATTTTAATTGTTCTCCTCCGACAGTGATATGGAATTTTCTTTGTGCTAAAAACCATTCGTAAAGTGCATCCTCCATTTTTCTAAATTCACCACTTGTAAGTCTATACCGATTTTTTAACGAACTCATGGAATTATCCAGCAGTTGCGTTTTTTGTTTAATGATTGTACATATTGTGGATTTGGATAATCCATATTTATTTGAAATTTCAAACAACGATGTTTTATTTTAGTGGTCTGCTATAATTTTTAATTTTTCTTGCAAAGAAATTTTCTTTTTTTTACATCGTTTTACTTGCAACATTTTGACAGTTAAAAACACAAAACACTTTTAAAAATAAAAAAACTTCACAATAACTTCGCTAAAAGTGGATGACCGCGAAAGAATGAAGTAAAAACATAACAAAAACTTCATTCATATGCACTATCGAATAGAAAAAATGCCTATCTATTCTTACTATAGAGTAGTCAATGCAAAAATTTTGCCATTCGTATTATTGGAAATTCGTAATAAAGAGCGTTCGTACTACTGGATGTCCACTGTATTTGAAAATTTTTTTCATATATATTATGAATCGAACATGACTTTTTTCCCAAACTTTTTTCATAAAAAATTTTGTTCATAGATGTTATTAAATTGTTCATAAGAAAATTATAGTAATTTTGCAAAAATTTCGTTAAATATTTGGTGTAGTTTTATTAGATTTGATTGCAAATGGTAAATGAAAATAGCTATTACATGAAAATAATAACAACAAATGCCTTAAAATGGCAAAGTTTAAAGGAAAATCTGCAAAAAAATAATGTTTACAAATTTGCATAATTTTGCTCGCATTCTGCAGCACATAATTTTGATAAAAAGCTTTTCTCTTCTGTTCTCCCATAATGTAGCTAAAAATCATTAAATACCTAAAATTTTCCGAAGAAAATTTCAAACATTTTGAAAATATAAATGAAAATTTAAATAATTTATTTTAAGTGTTCTTGACTTTTGATTCATTTCAAAAAATGTAAAAAAGTGTTAATATTTAAGGCACTATTCTTAAATATTAAGAACTAAAATCAATGAAAGTAAATTCTTATATTTATGCACAAACTTTTTTCTGTGTTTTTGAGGTTAAATCTAGTCTCGAGTTTATTTATATTTAATAAAAAAATTTCGCATGCAGCGCTTCATTCTCCAAATAAAAGTGCCTTAACAAATTTTGTGAATAATTTGATAAATAAAATTAGTTTTTAATATGCTTCATCAGCAATAGAAATTATTCATGAAAATAATTTAAAAAAGATCTTATTTATAAGAAAAATCACTCAAAGATTTGAAAATGCTTGATTGAAAAGGAATTATAGTTCAAAAATTACGAAAAAACACTTCTAAACATTTGGTAATTTTATACATGAAATACAACCCTAATTTGTATGTGAATTTTTTAGGCAATTTTTCATTGAATAAGTTTGCTGGGTGTTGTTTATAGATTTATTACAATTTCTTTAGAATAATTTCAAAAACTAATGAGAAGGAAAAAAAAAATACGTTTTCAAATTAAAAAAAAAAAAATTAATTTTTTCTGGATTTATTTTTTGAAGCCCTTTTTGACCTTTTTTAAAAATCAAATTAGTTTCTATTTTTCTCATCTCCTGGCAACACTGTTAATTATCATACGAACGTATGAGTAATATTTGGTTATTATTATTAATATTTCTCATGCGTTCGCATAAAAAAGTTTACATTTTTATTAATTCTTTGAATTTATAATTTTATTTATATGTAATCAAATTAAACATTTTCACATTCTTTTGAATATTAAAAAAATATATATTAATTAATTTAATTTATACATTAATTTTCATTATTCTCACTTGAATTTCAATTTGACTACAAAAACCTTTTCCCTAAATACCAATAAATAACAAGGTAAGACTATTAATGTCAATCAAAATATCTAGACATTTTCAGTGCTAAACACACTGACTGGTTAATTTTATATGTATATGAGTGTATTTACATTTAATTGCCATCGTAGTATTTTAAAATCATATTCCCTAAGTTGAACATATAAATGTCAAAATATGCTTAAAAAGACTTTTTACTCAAATCAAATTTTGCAATATGTATGAAATTTCTAAGATATGAGCATTTAATTTCCATTTAAATATAATTGTTACAACTGTGGTGAAGAAAAAAGTTGAATAAGAAAATAAAATTAAACAACTTTCTGCACTATTTACCTAGGATCTTAATGGTAATAGGTAAAGTAATCGTGTTTTATAAAAAACTAATCAATAGTAGATTTTTTTTCTTTTTTAGCTAAAAAACTTCTTAGTAATTAAATTTAATTTTAAAGAATTTTTTCAGACTAAGTAGCGCCACTTTAACTATAAGTCTTTTTAATATTATTCTAAATATATTTTTAGAACTATATATTTTTCCGTTATTGTTAAGAAAATCCCTACTGTTACATTAAAAAATAATATATGAAAAAATAAGAACCGTCAACACTTTTCTGACATAAAAATTATCATTAGAAATTATTTCATATGACAAGATAATGCTTTTTTGTTATACTGTTGCTATTACTAACACAAACACATATTCATATACTAAAACATAAACGTACATATTTAAGTACTCATATCCTACTTCCTTTTCTTTACAGATGCACAGACAGACAAAACAAATGCAGACATAAAAAAAATTTACTTGAATATTTAAACATGATTAGATGTTCGAATTAAATGTGTAGGATGTTCAAAAAAAAAAAACATTTTTTTTTCTAAAATTAAGAATATAAATATTTATGTTTCTTAAACTCAAAAGATCACGCTTTAATTTTTTCATGAATAAAATAACTAGCATATTATTTTTTATAGCACACCCTATTCTCTTTTATATTAATATGCCTACATTTTTTATAAGAATTATCCTGGGTTACATTTATATGTCTGCTAGTGTCTGTATTTATATATTTTCCATTAGGGAATGCTTTCATTCACTTTTACACTCTTACATAGACTTATTAAATAAATACGCACAAAACAATTTAAGTGCATATATTTACAGTTTTCTGAATCTCTCTTTATTGTAGTGCTAATAGTATAACATAAGAGAATAATTTTTCATACATATTAAATTGTCTAGATTTTACTGCAAAAACAAAAAAATCATGTCCTTGAATTTACATTGTCTACGCATTTGAGTTTTTTTCTATACACGTTACATACTTAATACACTGAAAGAAATAAAATGGTACATTAAATATTTTTAAAATTTTACACCGTGCAATAATTTTCTGAGAATTTTGGTGCTGCTTTGTAATAATTGTTTGAAAGTAAATATTAAAGGGTAACTAAACAAGTTTGCAATCGTAAATTGCCTTGTTGTCTCTATTTGGCAGTACCAAAGCAGAGTTTGTAGACTATGATTGGACACCAGCAGAATGTAATACGTATTTTCTGTGCCGCTACACACTACATCAGCATTCGCGGTGTCTTATTCATTTTGGTTTCATTGAAGCCTAAACATGGCGCCCGCCTTGCACTGGATGCAAGTTTGAGGACCTTAGTTAGAGTAATGTCGTAGGCCGACATCTGGTTCGAAAGATCATAAACAAGTTTGCAATCGTAAATTACCTTGTTGTCTCTGTTTGCCAATACCAAAGCAGAGTTTGTGGACTATAATTAGGCACCAACAGAATGGATTACGTATTTTCTGTGCCGCTGCACACTTCATTAGCATTCGTGATGTATTATCCAATTTGGTTTCGTTGAAACCTAAACAGTAACGTTTGTTTAACTTTTGTGTCGTAACAATTAAATAAAAAAGTATTATTAATTTTCACAAGTTCTTAATTTTCATTTCATACCCATATTGGATTTTTTATGTCTTTTTTTTAAATGTATATCCTGTAATATTTTAAAGTCCTTTTGAAAAGAAATTTAGAGTCCTGGAGAAAAACTGATCACGTATTTTTACTATGAATAGTTTCATGTGTATAACGATTTTAGGTTTTTTTCGTGATTGTTTTAGAACCAAAGAAAATGTATACAGTTTAAAATTGAATATTATTCATTCGAATAAATTTTAATCGCATAAGATTTCATTAAAATATTTTATAATTGTATAAAATATTATTCGTTTAAAAAATTAAATTTTCAACTGTGACTGGCTTATTTTTATTCGTATCATTTGAATTGAATTAAATTATTTTTCTTTATTTTTTAATAAATTTTATTGGAATAAGTTTTAATCAAATAAAATTTTAATCGAATAAAGTTTTAATCGAATAAGGTTTTAATCGAACAATTCTAAATCGAATAAATATTATTCGTTTACAAAATTAATTTATAAATATAGCTAGCTTGGAAACATTTTTCTAATAATTTTGTATTCGAATAAATTTAAAAGACTAATATTTTTATTCGAATCATAGTTAAATATTTTTTTTTTTTACTAAAAACGGTTTTTTGAGTGTGTTCCATGAATACCGATTTTATTTCTTTGAAAAATCATTTTTAATTTTTAAAAATCTTTTTTTTTTTTTTTTTTTTGTTTCTTTTGTGAAATCCGATTTTCTTGTAAAAATTTAATTCTTTAATAAAACTGATTTTTGGTGAAAATTAGATTTTGATTCAAATACAATTTTTTAAATAACAACAAGAAAATGAGGATCTTTAACAAAAATTATTATTATTTTATATATATATATATATATATATATATATATATATATTTTTAATTTTTTTTTATTTTTTTTTTATTTTTTATTTATTTATTTATTTTTTTTTTTTTTTTTTTGTGAAAAACCAGTTTTTGGCTTTTCAAGCAATTTATAATAAAATAGTATTCACTTCGAAGATTTTTAATCGAATAAAATTTCATTTTAATAATTTTTAATTTTATAAATAAAAATCCTTTTTAAGAAGAAAATGAGGACCTTTAAGCAAAAGTATTATTATTTTTTTATATATTTTTTTGTATTTTTTTTTATTTATTTTTTTTTATGTTTTATTTATTTATTTATTTATTTATTTTTTTTTTTTTGTGAAAAACCAGTTTTTGGCTTTTTTTTCAAGCAATTTATAATAAAATTGTATTCACTTCGAAGATTTGTAATCGAATAAAATTTCATTTTAACAATTTTTAATTTTCTAAAATATCATTTGTTAACAAAACTAAATTTAAACTGTCGCTGGCCTATATCGCATCAATAAAATTTAATAATATTTAACCGACTAAGATTTTATTTTAATGTTTTTTTTTTCTTTTTAATCGAATAATAAAATTAAATTATTTTTATATGGAAAAATCTTTTTAAAAATCATATATTCGAATAAATTAATTTAGTAATATTTTTATTCGTAGTTAATATGGTCATAGTTAATATGGTATCCAATTATTCGGGTTTTCATATTAATCGGTTAATTCGATAAATAATTATTTGAGGTTTAAAGTTAATCGGATAATGACCTATTATTAGCAAATTATTCGATTAACCGAATAGTCTTAATAATACATGTAAAACATATAACTAACTCTCATTATAATATTTAATCTATTGAAATAGTTGTTTAGAAATGTAATGTTATTCAGTTCTTTCGCCCATTTGTATGAAAAGTTGCATTTTTTACCTAATACTACTAAATATTTTCCAAATTCAGCTTTATTTAATAAATCAGTCATATAGCTCTATTTTCTTTGTAAGAATGAGTTTTTGTTCTTTTTCACAAGTTTAAGTAAGTATTTATGTGTATTCTATACCAAAAAAAAAAAATCCAAAGAAGTTGTAAAACCCTGAAATTTAGATCATTTCCAATGACTTTAGCACAAACTTGTCGTAGGTAGTCATGCTCACGATTTCATGCAAAATTGCAATGAACGTCCAAATTCGCACAAGGTAATTAGTTTTAATTTTTATTAAACTAACACATTAAAAAAGTACAAAAATTTGTACAATAATTACTACTTTTCATTTGTTTAAACGGTTTTTGTTAGTAACAAGTATTTGCAAAAATAACAACCAAATTTCAACGTTTTATAACAGAACAATTCATTTGAATATCTTTTTAATAATATCATTGAATGCTGTTTGTATCACTTCTTAAGCACAAGAAAACGTACACTTATTGGTACTTTAGAAGTATTGAAAAAGTACTTTCCCAAAAAAGAGTTTTATTTATTTTTGCTAGAATAAAAAAAATCTAATTTTTAATTCCAAAAAACTAAATTTCGGTTAAACGGTTATTCGACACAAATTATTAGGTTTATTCATTATTCGAAAATATACTATAGAAAATTATTCGAACAGTTAATTGATAAAAATTAATCGGATAAGCGAATGGCGTTTAATCGATGTTAAACAAAAACGTTTTTGGTTGAAAAATCTGAATCTGGTCTAAAGATAAATCTTGATCTTGTATTTTCAATGAAAAGAAATTTTTAAAAGTTAGGTTTTATTTTAATTTAATATTTAAGTTGGAGTTTTTTTGGTGATTTTTTATGAAATAAAGTTTTCTGGTGAATATTTAGTTTTTTGATGATAAATCGTATTTTGACCAAAATTGATTTGATTTTTTTTTTGTGTTTTTAGTAAAATTTCGATTTTGGGCAAAAAATTTTGGATTTTGGTAAAAACCAGTGAAAATTGTATTTTTATACACTTCACCACAGGTGTAAATGATATATATATATATATATATATATATATATATTTACACCATAGGTGTAAATGTATATATATATATATATATATATATATATATATATATATATATATATATATATATATATATATATATATATAAACTTGTCATTTCGTTTGTAATTTCCACAATTTTATGAGAGTAAAAGAATTTTATATTTTCTGGATCCTTATGAGAAGCTATGTGGAAATAACGATATTCGTCCGAGCGTGTTTATGTAGCCGTCCTATAAATTTTGCGATATATGTACAAGGATCAGTAATAGTTTCCAGAAACTTTTTGTTATTGACTAAGTGAAAAATTCTGATGGTTATATGAAGGAATGAAGAGTGTACAATATAAAGTATATATAACGGATGTGAGGAATTTTAAAATTACTTTTTTTTTTGGGCTAATTTTAAAAAAAAATATATTTTTTTTTATTGACGTGACCTTACCCAAAAGAACCTAAAATATAATTACTTTTTTGGCGGTAGAAACTTTTTATTCGTTTACAAAGATGACAAGGGACCACATAATTTGTCAGGATAAAAAATGTCTTTAGACATCAAAATATGCCAACATTTATTTAAATAAGAACGCAATTTTTTCGTTAGCAGCTTATCCTAACATATATTACCATTTATGTGTGTAGTCCTTTTAATCATTTATTTCTAAAATAGGCTTATATAACAAAAGGATTTTTTCATGGACAATATGATTAATGATATTTCTTGACGCATCAAGTATAACTTTTAACTAGAAAATGAGTCACTACTAGAAAAAAAAGAAAACACTTAACAAGGCCAAATTTGCAGTTTAATAAGTTAGAGTGCTATACTTTTATATTATATACCCTTCACCAGTGTTGAGATGTGTTATATGAAAATGAAATACGTTATATATATAATATATATATATATATATATATATATATATATATATATATATATATATATATATATATATATATATATATATATATATAAGGGACTGACGGACAACAACGTAATTTCTCATCAGGGTCCAGAAAATATAAACTTTTTCGCTCTCCGACGAAAATTGTGGAAATCACAAACGGAATGACCAACTTATATCTACCTTCAACACCTGTGGTGAAGGGTATAAAAACATATGTAAATTTGTGTGTGTAATTAATCAAAATTTAATCTTAGGAAAAATTATTTTAAGATAAAATGAACAAATTTCTGACGTCCGGCTAGAGATTTGTTATTGTTGTTTTTCCCTCAGCTCAACAAGAGAAAGATAAGGTGAATAAAAGACAAGTAAGTTTGGTTCACGTTATAATTCAGTATTTATTTAGAAAAAGGTAAATTTTTTTACTTTTCTTATTCATCAATATTCACAGTAGTGAGAAAGTGACCACAGACATAGTGACCAGGGGGGAGGTCACATTTATAGGAGGGGTTCCATGTCGATGTCCAACAAATTGTCATCATCGTCGTCCGCTGTTGGGGCCTCAACATGAAGAAGAATCTTTTTTTTTCCAAACTTCTCAAAACCATTCTGGAAAACTTAAATTTAAATATTAAATATTTAATCCATTAATTACTTGAACTCTTAAGAGTAAAAATCATTTAGTTAAATTACATATTTTTTACTCTACACTACGCTACTTAACCCGATTTTATTTTATTTACCGTCTCGTTCTTATCCGACTTTGTTGTTTGTAATTAGTTACTTAAAATTAAAACAAATTTATAAAAAATACTTATTCTCAGAATATTTTAGTGTGTGTTTACTTTCGAAAAAATTTCAAAAAACAACAAAGGCCAAAGAAAAAAAAGTTGAGTTTAAATACTTTTGTAAATATTTATGTAAGTATGTTATCATACATACAGACAGACTATATGTCTAACTTGTTTTTATAATACTTTTAATGCTAAACGAATATGTACAAAGTATATATAAGTCTTTAATATAAATTTAAATTTAAATATGCCCTTCAATATAACAACAACAACAAAAATAAAATAAAACAACAACGTGATTCATCATTAAGTAAGTATAAAATGTGTGCAAAAAAACATAAAAACAAATAACAAAAACAAAACGAAAATTATCATAAAATCCAGACATAATGGGAATGAGTTAAACAATACAGACAGACCTATACAGACAGACAACAAGAAATGCGCCTACAAATATAAACATATACACACATACATACAAAATTGTTATACACACTCAGCAGAAATACAAACACCAACAAATTAAATTTATTCTTATTCCGACCTAAAACAAACAGACACACATATAGACTTTCTCTTGAAACTCTCTTGTGAAATAAGAATAAATGAAATTATAGTGAATTTGTATTAAGATAAGTAACGGATTTATTTTGTTGCAAATACATATAATATACTTTCGTTACTTAGCGTTACTCGGTAGAAATTTTTCGTAATAGTGGAACCAGGTATTTCATAATATAAATAACATTTCTTACCAACCTACTTTGTGTGTCTTGTATCTCTAAAGATTGTTTGAAAAACAGGAGAACTGTTGATGGATTTTGATAGACTTTATAAAATAATTAAGAAATTCATTCCACTAAAGTCTCAAGAAACTACACAGGCAGAGAAAAAATATGATTATGGTGAAATTCTAAGACGTATTATGTCTGGAATATATAATTACAGTTTAAAAATATAATGTTTATAAATAATAATTATTGATACCATTTTATTATTTTTTATCATATTTTATCACTTAATGATTCGATTTTATAATATTTTATCACATTATATGGTGTTTCTTATTATGTTTTGATCGCAATTTATCATATTATTAGTAAATTTTATCATATTATAATTCTCTTAAATCATATGTTTTCATTTTATCATATTATGTTCCCATTTTTTTCATATTATAATTTGAATCCTATTTATTATATAAGTTTCCTCTAAAAAATTTATTAAAAAAAAAACATCTAAATAAATTATACTTTTCGCCACAGGTGTAAAGGGTGTATATAAATTTGTTATTCCGTTTGTAATTTCCGCAGTTTTCGTCGTAGAGCAAAAAAGTTTATATTTTCTGTATCCTTATAAGAAATTATGTCAATAGGTCGATATCCATCTGTCCATTTGTCTCTCCGCCCCTCCGTCCATCGGTTGAAATAATGTTATGAAGCCCACCGATAACTGACATATATATATATATCAATGATCGGAAATGCTTTTGAAAATTTTGATATTGAAGTTCAGCAAGATCGGTTCATAAAAGGTGCATATATGTGTAAAAAACAGTTTTTTTAAGTTCTCGACTTAAAAATGGTTTAATAGGTATTTGTGAAGTCTCGCGGAAAACCAGCTTTTCTGAAGCCCCTATATAAGCTAGAGACTTGGTTTTGGAAAACAAAATCGGAAAATTTTTTCTGATTTTTTGCGCTGAAGACCGATATCCAAATCCTACATAAGCTACGGACTTGGTTCTTATATATTCGTAAATCGTAAAACTGTCCTTTAAAAAATTTCTTGCGTCTAAACAAAAAAATTCGTATACACTCTTTATTACAAACATACGCATTGTCGTATAAGAACAAAATTAAATATCACATGCTCATGAATAAAATAATGATGATAATTCTAATACAGGATATTTGTTTACATACGACTATATAAGTATATGTATGTATGTGTAAGCTTTACTATGTATATGTATAATTATGTCTGTGTTTGTTTGGGTGTCTATGTGTATATGTATTTGTAACAATTGGGCCTACATACTACTATACATCTGCACACACCCAAAAAAGGAAATGAAAACAATACTTGTACAAAACAAAACAATTGCAAAAAAAAAAAGAACAGGAAAAAAACGAAAAAAAAGAAAGCCGGTTGTTATATACCAGGTTCGAAGTCACGCACATGAATATCCCAGTAGTTCTCATTACTCTTCCAGAAGCAATGATATAACCAGGAGTTTTGTAATTACGGCTATTTAACAAACAGATGATTAAAGTTCATAACCTTTGCTTTAATACCGTCCATTAATGACACTACCGATTGCAACCAGTTTATGGACCTTTGAGCCGGATACTGTTTAACGAAAATATGTACCCCATGAATGCTAATAAAATGCGCTGCAGTACAGAAAATATGAATTCCATTCATTTTATATTCAATTATGGATCACAAAATCTATTTTAATATCGCCAAACTTGGACCGATTGCAGCTTGTTTATTAGTGTTGCTTCATATCACAAGGACACATATAATTTGCCACCAGCAGAACTGCAGGTTTTCGTAAGTATATATTTGTGTGTTGTATATGTATGTGTAAGTATGTATAAACAACTTATGTAATGTATTTAAATGTCATTATGGCCATTAATTTAGAAAGCAACAAGAAGGCATGTATTTTTATTGTATACATGCACATGTTTGTGTGTGTTTAACATGTCTGGACTGAAGATTGTTTTATTTTTTTATTTTATTTTTGTTAATATCCTCAACTTTTTTTCATTTCATATTGATACACTTCCAAATAAAGCGCTGTAATCAATTTTGTTCCCAAAAAAAAAAAGGGTGGAATATTTTGCACAGTTTAACAACTTGAGTGATTGAAATGAAGGATGAGAAGTGCTAAGATGAAAATAATTTATCCCCTAGGGGAGTATTAGTTATACATACTTTTAAAAGTTTTAAAGTTTTCATATCGAGGATTATATTCAAAATCCTCCATCTCAGTTTTTCATGAAACTGCATTTTTGATGTCATTATATTCCTCACAACAACGCTCTTGGCTTGTCGTATAAATTTCAAATGGAAATTCATAGTTTTTCAAATTTTATCAACGTTATTATATCCCTTTGCCTTGCAAAATAAATATATCAACAATTCCATGAAAGAATACCTAAAAATTTAACGAGTGACTTTCGATTTTAACAAAATTTTGCACGCAAATGGTCCACGCATATCTATATCGATTTCAGTTTTTCGAAATTGCGAAAACTCGCAATTTTATTATGCTTTTTCACTTTCTCAAAAACTAAACAAATTCCTAAAGCATATAACTTTAAATATTAATTTCGCTGGTAAGGCTTTCTGAATTTTAATAATTTCAACGGCGTTTGGATTCTGCTTATGTAGGCTTTAATATGATAATTTCAAAAATAAGTAAGACTGCATATTAATGCAATTACATTTTTTAAATGCAAAGTCTCTAAATTTTGTGGTAATCACAAATCTTTCACTAAAATAGTTCCATAGATATGCGACAATTAATATTTATATTTTATGGGGGCGAACAATTCTTCTAGAGCTGCCCTGTTCTATTTTCATATCATTTACGATTTTTGATAAAGACATTTATGTTAAACCTTTTGCCCTAATAGTTTTCCATTTGGGTGATCAATAATTTTTATTCTAATAATAATTTTTATTATTATTATTATTATTATTATTATTATTTTGTGTGTGTGTGGTATGGGCACCATTCCCCCTGCTCTGATCCCAAAATAAATTAGCCTATTTGAATTATGTTGGTTTTTTGAATTACTGACTACAGTACACGCTCGGAAATTCGAACCACTTTGTTTTTTAATGCGATTCGAATTTCCGAATTATTCAAATTTCTGGACGGTTTTTTAATACAAAAATTTAGGAAAATTTGACCATATATATAAAAATCTATGTTTTTTTTTTTCATTTTAGTTCATTTAACATAAAAACTATAAAAAACTTTACGAAATATAACAAAAAATAACAATTCTCATTTTTGCTTTATATTTGGTTAAACTAAATTGTCAAAATTTTAGTGTTTACAATAAAAAAGAAAAAACCTCTCGGAAATTCGAATTTTGGATTCTAATTTTAGAGCGATAAATGTAATGAAATTACTGATTCCAATTTCTGGAAACTCGAATTTCTGAGACTTCGAATTTGCGAGCGTCTACTGTGGTATAATCATACATTAATATGTATGATTATACCACAAACCGAAATATTGCCAAAAAACCGAAAAGGCCTCTAAAAACATGTTTATTTTCGACTTTTCTATGCCCCTATATAAGCTAGCAACTTCTCTTTTCCATAAAAAATTCGGAATCTATTTTTGGAAAGCTTTTACGGAAGAAATGAACAAAATCGGTTCATTAATAACTGAAATATCGGTTAAAGTGTAATTTTGGACTTTGTGAAACTTCTATATAAACTTCAGAATTTGTTTTTGTACAAATCTGTTGTAAATATTTTTCTAAAATTTCGGTTTTTTGAATTAACCATATTGGTCCATAAAAAACCGAGACAAAAATCTCAAAAAATTATTAAATATATACACACACAAACATATATAAAAAGCATTGCAATGAATTTCAGTGTTGCTTTTTGTATAAGCAAGCAGTAGTTCTTAATTGTATATACTATCAGTGTTGCCAGTAGATGAAAAAAAAAGAGGATAAATTGAACATTAAAAAAAAGTCAAAAAAAGGCTTAATTCTAAAAAAAAAAAAAAATAAGCCCAGAAAAAAGTTACTTTTTTTTAATTTAGGAATTTTTTTTCTTCTCATTCTCATAATAAATTTATAAATAACACCCAGTAAAATGACTCAATGAAAAACTGTCAAAAAAAATTCCCATACAAATTTGATTTATATTTTTCATATGATACCATATTTCATGTGAAAAACTTCCCACTCTTTTGAAATGATTTTTATTCATTTTTGCACTATAATTCCTTTTTGACTAAGCATTTCCAAAGTTTTGGGTGATTTTTCACATTAATAATTTTTTTCATTATTTTCATAAGTAGTTGTAAAATGTGTCAATGTACTTTTAACTTTTAAAGCGCCGCAGTCGAAATTTTTTTATTAAATATAAATAGATGATTCGGTAAAAATAAAACTAGTAATAGCAAATAAGAAATTGTTTTCTTCTTTGTTGAAATAATAACATTTTAACCCTTTTGAGTAAGTCTTGAGAAACAAAAAAGATTAGAAAAAAAGCTGAAGCGAAAATTTTGAGGCTAAAAGCAAAATAAAAAAAGCTAGATTTAGTCTTAAAAAGGCTAAGTAAACTGGCAACACTACATACTCATACACACAATCATTTTTTATGTATATTTGGACGTTTTTTTAGTTGGAAATAGAAGCATTGCAATGATTCAGTGTTGTTGTTTTTTTGTATAAGCATGTATCTACATACAAACATATGTATATAAATTTAGTAGTCATCAGAAGCTATCATTGTTTTTGTTGTTTTTTTATAGCTTTGTTTTTTTATAGCTTTGTTTTTTTTTTTTTTTTTTGATAGTTTAACTTTGTATTTAAATTTTTGTAGTTAATGTAGATTATTTTTGTAAGTATAAATGTGAAAATATGAAAGCATACTTTAAGGCGTAAATTTTATTATTTGTCGGTAAGGTGGTGAAGGGTATAAAAGGTTCGACACAGCCGAATATAGCGCTGTAACTTGTTTAGTTGCAAATAGAAGCAATACAATAACTCAGTGTTGTTGTTTATTGAATAAGCATGTATACACATACAAACATATATATATATAAATTTAGTAGTCAACAGAAGCTATCAGTGTTGTTGTTTTTTTTTAAGGCAGAAACGCTTGCTATGATAGTTTAATTTTGTGTTTAAATTTTTGTAGTTTGGAAAAAAAATTTAGCTTATTTTTGTAAGTATAAATGTGAAAATATGAAAGCATACTTTAAGGCGCACATTTTATTATTTATCGATAAGATGGTGAAGGGTATAAAAGATTCGGTACAGCCGAATATATCGCTCTATCTTGTTTTATTTATAAGCATTGAATATTTCAAAAACCCTCTATCTCTCTTTAAAATTGCCATTGATCTAAAATATTAAAAATTAATTATATGTAAGATTTAAATGGATATTGTCAAAGAAATTTTTTTAAATACTTGCAAAATAAGAGAAATAAACAGTTTTCTAGAAAGAGAGTTTTGAATACAGGCGCCCGATATGTTAAGTAAAAAAATTAAATTTTAAAATTTTTTGGACAAAGTTACCAAAATCTGTAATTGTTAAGATTTTTTTTTTTTAGAAAATCTCAAAATCGTTTTATATATTTTCTTATAATTTTTAATATGTATTGTGCTTAACCATTTAATTTTCTTTCCAAAAAAATCCAAAGCATTTTAACATTTTCCAGTTATCTTTAATATAATATTTCCAAGAAATATGTCCAAATAAGTATTATTGTACCTTTTATAAAATTTTATTGTTAAACACTTTTATAATTATTATTTAACTTCAATTACATTTGACTGATTGGTTTTTTGGAATTTTGACCAAATTAAATTCTTATGATTGATGTTGTTACATACAATACAATATACTCTTATGATTCCCAAATGCACAGTTTGTTTGAGAGTGTATGTATTTAACTCAAACTTAAAATGTCTGTCGCTAAACATGTTAACAAATGTATTACAGTAGCAGCAACAATAATAAAAAGTCTACATACATTTATACAAGCAACTTAAATAAACCACATAATGATGTCTATATCTAGCAGGCCAGACACACGGATGTACTTACATAAATACATATAGACAAGGACAAATGAGAGAAAACAAGAAACGGAAACGGTAACGTAAATGTGAAAAAAATGCTTACGATTGTAGAATGAATTTTAGTAACAAAAGATTTGGTCTATAAAAATCGTAGAAATGCTGTTTTTATTTCAAAAAATATAACATCCAATGTGTTCTTTCAAGAAATTACCAAGGGTGTTCTTAATTCATACGTGAAATGATAAGGACAAAATAACTAAAAGTTTTTAGAAATCTTAGTCTTGATTGTAATTATTGATTAGTTAGGTTAGGTGATACGAAAAGCCATGACTGACAGTCTTGGGTTCATTTTGTTAGTATCATTGTCCACCGAAAGTTAGAACGTCTAGGGATGTAAGAGAAACACTGACGCATCTTAATATTTCTCTTATCGAACTGTTGAATGTTGTAGGAAATTGAGCAGAAAAGTCCGGCAGGGGGCCCATCATAATCACTTGTAGGATATTTAGATCCCTATGGGTTTCAATTTGTAGTACGGGAACTTAATTTGTAGTAGGGAAAGTTAACTTCACTTTTGATTTAAATTTATGCGGTTCACTGTATGATAGGGAAAATGTCGTAACCCAAAGGTCTTTCCCATAATGATTTATGTAAAATTTTATTTAAATTAGGAGGATGAGGAGTCGATAGACCATTTTCTATATGATTGTCTGGCACTGCAGGAACGTAGACTACAATATATTAATGAACGTTCCATTCAGAAGCTAGAAACGATGCACTTACACAGAATATAGGATGGAATCACAACGGTCCGCATGGTACCCGCTTTTCTACGCGTTACCTATGTAACGTAAGTCTAATTGTTTTACTCAAAAGACGGTATGACCGAGTATATACTCCTAATATCATTCTCAGAAAGATCCGCCTAGGCATTTATGAAGGGACTGAAGCAGAAAGGTATTCTACCGATTCTATCTCTTTCTTTTTTTTATTGATTTATAATGCGATAATTTCAAAGCAGTATGATAATTCTGCAATTAAATATCGGTATACTAACTAATAGACCTTACTCTTCATATGACCCGCCCCAAATTACCACTGGGTTAAAATATTTCGGTATCTCATTAACAGACAATCTTCATTTATGCACATAATTCTGAGATTATGTGCACATACCCAAGATGATGATATCTAAATATTTGGATTTTTTTTTTTTTTTTTTTTTTGTAGTGCATTAGCCAAATTACTTGTCTTTTAATGTCTGAGATCTGATCTTGAAAAATACTGTAATGATCAGGAAATTTGAGAGAAACTCATTTTCTTTAAATTGATTCATGTAGACCTCAACTGATTTTCTCACATATAATGATGAACCTATTTGAGATTCGATCCTGGTCTTCCAAAATATTACTCTTGTTATTGAAGGGTTAAATGAATACATATATCAATAGTACTGAATATGAACATTCCAATGGTGTTCTAATATCTGAATTACAATTGAAAATGTCCGAAATATTCAAACTTTAATAAAATATTATTTATAAATATTCATAGAAAATTTTACTAAAATTTCTAAAACTAATTTAAAAAAAAATACTTATTACACATTAGTCATTATGTACCTATTAATTATTGTTTTTTACAAAAAGTTAAAAATTGTGAGCACTATTTATATAAAACCATATTTTTGGAGGTATTTTAAAAATAAAAAAATTATTATACAATTTTAATTTTGGAAATGGGACTCCACAGACCGCTCAAGAGCTAACCTAATTAGGCTAAAAGTATGGTACCTCAGACATAGAAAATGTTTAACATTTAGCCAAATTTTTGTTTCTTCTTGTTTTGCTTGCATGTGCTATTTACCTCTTATAGTTTTATAGTTATCTGCATTTGAAATTTCAACTGTTTCAATTTTTTAAGATTTTAGCGTAGTTTTTTCCATATATAGCCCAACATTTCCGGCCGATTTAGTTAAAAAACAAAATTATCTATCGACTAAAGAAGATTTGAACTCGATATCTTTACCGAGTCCAAAAATAAATGATTTTGAATTTGAAAATTGCAAAAATTACGATTTTTTTTTTTTTTTTTTGACGAAAAAGTGTTAAAATTTTTTTCTATAAAATAAAATATTCTTTAAGAACAAATAATGATTCTATGCTTTTTTGAAAGGTATTTTCAAAGAGAGGATTTCAAAATTAAAAACGAGCCCAATTACTCGCTAGGGCTAAGTACAGATCCTGGCAAATTTCATCTATTTTGTATCGAAATTTTGATTTTATCCTATTTGCCTAAAATATAAAAGCATAAATTTACAAACGGAAAGCAGTTTCTGAAACCCTGATATGTTTCAAAAAGTTTGCCAATGACTTTTACCAAATGTTGGCTTTATTGGCAAAATTAAATAAATCCAATTATTGGGATTTTTGTCAGTTTTTTTTTTAAGAATTGCGGGACTTTTTTTTAAAAAATATCTGAAATTTGTCTACACTTCCTCATTTCTAATAATAAAGTCAAGAATCACAGAAAATTTCGTAAGAATATTTTAGCTAACAGGGATTTTATTACAAACACAGTATTTATAGTTCCTCCAAAAACAAAATTCCCGAAAATTCCAACAATCAGAAAAACTATTGACTTCAATTTTTTTCAAATAAATTTATTTATCCAGTTGACGTAGTTCTCAATTATATACACAAAGAAAAAAGATTGTTTGAAATTCATAGGAAATAAACAAAATTACTTCTCCTTTATTAAAATATGTAAACCGAACAATGTAAAAAAAATTCTTTTTCAATTTTGTTAATAGAATTAATAGCTTTCAATTCAGTAATTTCTAGTGACATTTTAATTTCTAGCACTAGGGCGGTTCAATAAGTCCGTGACTTTTCGAACTTCCCTCGTAGTTATATGAAATGCAACACAATTCCCATCAAGTACCACCTGTTAATAGACTACTGTCGAATTTTGAGCAAGTGTCGTCATTTACTTTGCGTGTAACAGCTGTTGAGAACATAGAACTTCGTGTATTTTTCTAAAAATGGAAAACAGTGAATTTCGAGTGCTCATTAAACATTATTTTTGCGAAAAAAAAAAACCGTCAATCAAACCAAGGAAAAGCTCGATAAATACCACGAGGACTCTGCACCATCGATTTCAATGGTAAAAAAGTGGTTTACTGACTTTTGTTGTGGTCGCACAAATACAAATGACGCTGAACGTTCTGGACGGCCAATTGAGATCAATACATCCGCAAATGTCGAAAAATCCACGATATGGTGTTGGCCAACTGAAGAGTAAGAGTGCGCGAAATTGTTGATGCCATAGGCATTTCATATGGCAGTGGGGTTTCGATTTTAAATGATCAGCTGGGTTTAAGAAAGTTGTCTGCAAGATTGGTGCCGCGTTTGCTCTCAATTGACCATAAACGTAAACTTGTGACAACTTCAAAGGATTGTTTGGAGTTGTTTAACCGCAATCCGAATGAGTTTTTGCGGCGTTTTGTAACTGTGGATGAAACATGGATCCATTACTGTACTCCGGAGACCAAGCAGCAGTCTAAACAATGGGTTTCTCCGGGTGAACCTGCTCCGAAGAAAGCCAAGGTAAGTTTGTCGGCCAATAAGGTGATGGCAACAGTGAGATAATCCACATCGATTACCTTCAAAAGGGAAAAACAATAAACGGCGAATATTATGCCAACTTATTAAACCGATTTAATGAGGATTTAAAAAGAAAACGACATTATATGGCCAAGAAAAAAGTTCTTTTTCTTCAAGATAATGCACAGGTGCACACGTGTGCAGTCTCAATGGCAAAACTCTATGAATTGGGCTACGAATTGGTACCTCATCCGCCATATTCTCCGGATTTTGCTCCTAGTGACTACTTCCTATTTCCAACCCTAAAGAAATGGCTCGGTGGAAAGAGATTCAGTACCAACGATGAAATTATTGACCAAACAAATGCCTATTTTAAGGACCTTGAAAAATCCTATTTTTTACGCAAAATAAATGACAACACTTGCTCAAAAATTGACAGTAGTCTATAAACAAATGATATTTAATGGGAATAGTGTTGCATTTCATATAACTACAAGGGAAGTTCGAAAAGTCACGGACTTATTGAATCGCCCTCGTAACTGAATTAATATAAAATCGATCGCCCTTAAATTAATCTTGAAATATTGTGGAACGAAATATTCGGAAATGGCAACTAATTTATATGATAGTACGTGGGACCGACAAAATTCGGCAAAAAATTCGGTTGCCACATCGAAACTGTTTTCTCTGTGTACAAATAGACTGAAGTTATTATTTTTTATAGCACCAAACTTTAAAATTTAATATTTAAATATGAAATGAACATTTTTCTAAAAATTATATTAGATGCGTAAAGGATATATATGTCTTGTGCTTGAAGTGTTTTTTAATGTAGAACGAGAAACGTGCCAACATAATAAAAACACAGAAAAAACTACTAAATATAACTTTCTAATAAATTTATTATTTAGTTTCAAATTTGAATTCAATAAAATTGTTAATTTATATAATTATTTTTTAAAGAACTTATGAATTTAAAAAAATGGAATAAGAAAAATTTCGACAAGCCTTTGAAAAATTCAAATAACAATAAAAATAATTTGGAAAAAGAAAAATAAACATAAACTCATATTTAAATTAAACTTTAACCAAATCCGACTTCTTACTATTTGATCTGGGTGCTTTAACCCAATTGGAGATCATAGAAATCAAAGAACTAGTATTTCTTATATGGTAAGTATTGGCTTTAAACGTTTTGATAATTTTCCAAAGTAATACCTATTATTGAATATTCCTCAAGTTTTATAAGAAGATTAGATTGGTCTCAGTAAATCCAAAGCCTTGAAATATATGTATATATTTGTAATTATACATTTTGTAATTTAGAACAAAAATTAATTATTACATTAATACAGCAGCAAACTTCGTTTTTATAATGGGAAAAACATATAGCAATTTTTGCGAATTCAGTTAATATGACCATTGGGCCAATAAATATTTTAATTGATTTTAGGCAAAACTTCAATCATTATAGTAATTAGTTTAATAAAAATTTTGCTTGATATTTTATATAAAATCAATCAATTCCATTTAATTAATATTATCATTTTGATGACTGGAGAAAAATCAATTAAAATTTTAATTGTAATAAACAATTTCTTAATTAACATTAGTTTTTATTTTTTCTGTAAAGGTTCTGGTTTTGATATCTATATTAAGGAGTATACGTTCAGACTTTCTCATTTCCTGAATTGGCATATTATGTCTGTCTAATTTTATAATAGCCTTGACATTTCATCACTGCAGAAACACGTTGCTAAATTAAAAGTATAAGAAAAAGAAATTACTATTACCGAACAGCCAAAAAAGAAATATTTCGAAATATGCATTGACTACGTGTTCCAAAAGATCCCTACAATCAATCATAAAACCTTAGACTTCTGTCTAGTTTCTAGTTTCAAATTTCCTAAAAAAAAATAAAATAAATTTAGAAATAGTAACTGAAACCGTAAACGTTAACCAGTCAATTTCGCTTCAACGTTAACTGCTACAATTTATCCTTCGTCTCGTCTCCTTATTATTTTCTGTCTAATACTTACGCACATTTCTACAGCCGTAACGAATGAAACAATTTACAGACTTAAAACGCCATAATAATGACACAGACATAATAGTAACAGCACCAACAACAACACAGCAATAAAAGTAAATTGCAGACATTTTTGGTAAGAGTTCACTCTTGTTGCATTTATAGTATGAGTATTTAGTTGTTGTTGTTGTTGTACCAGTTACAGTAGTAATGGCTGAATTTCTTACTTCTTTTTTTTATATTTATTTTGTCTACTGTTTTTGGGATGCAATCTGTTTGACTTTGTCTGGCTGCTAAAGTCGTTTCAATTTTCGACTTTTCTACTGATTTAATATGAAAATTTTTTTCTTTATCGAACCAGACATAAAGTTTAGAAACTTCTATATATAGAAAAAATATAAAAAAAAATCAACAATTGCACCCTTGAGCCTGTATACGAAGAACAAGAAGACAGCTATAAAAAAAAGGAAATGAATGGAAAAATCCTAAAAAATGCACTGACGTTTGTCTACTCAGTCATCCTTGATGTAAAGTTGCCATAAAAGAGAATGAGACACTGACTGATAAACCAATAAATGTTTGTATGGGTGTGTGTGTGGATGTGTTTGGGTGCTTAAGTGCATGTGTATACGTGTTTGCTGGTATGTGGGTGACTGACTAAAAAATATTAAGTTAACCTTGAAAAATAAGTCAAAACATCAGTTAACTTAACCAGACAGTAAGTCTACACGGGTACAATGGTACGAAAATGGGTAAAAATTAAAAATTTTAGTTTTAACTTTTTCTTAAAAAGAGTTAAAACTATAAACAATTTCATTTTATTCAATAGTATTATACTGAAATATTATTTTTATTTGCACTCATTTTGCTTTCAGACTTCCAGAAATGCTTTGCTTACCTGGTAATGTATAGAGTAATAGGTACAAAATAAAAGGAATGATTCTACGAGAGGCAACTTGAAAGTGTCTTACATTTAAATTAGACTTATAAGAAATTATACGCTAAAGAATGTTGATTTAATTAAGATTGAGATTAAAGGATTATTTAGATTGAATTACTTTATAGTTTACTAAGAAGTTATTGTAAAATTGGTACTTTTTCGCTTACGATTACTAAGTAATGCACAGAAAAGTAATGTAAGTTGTAAAAAATTGTTACAATATACATATGTGTATCGATATTTTCTATTTTATTTTGAAAATATAAATGAGGAATTTCAAAAACTGAACAAATTTAATAAAAATATTTTCAAATTTTTTTTTGTCTGGTACGAATGTGAATTTATTAATGAATATTTATGTATACAAAGTCTGTTCGTGTTAATTATTTTAATGAAGTTGTAAAGGTTAAAAGATGTAACTTTAAAAAAAAAATCTTAAAAATAGAGGTATTGTTCTATCACAACCAAAATAACTCTATTTCATAGAACTTGTCAAAATCATTACTGTATCCTTAATATTTATCAAAGTACACCAAAAAGAAAAATTCTTAATTTTATTTTTTGCACAATTTCTTAAATAGAAAAAATGTTTATGATTTGAAAATATAGTCGTTTAAACATTACTACTCATAATATTCCTTACAAAAATCGTGACTTTAGCGCGAAATATGTGAGGCTGATTTTTTTGGACCATACAATTATAAGTCCTTAAAATATTTTGACGTTTCCTGAATTTTGTTATTAGGTAAATAAAGTGATTTAATTTGACGTCACTATTAACGTAATTTACTCTTCGAAGTAGTTGTCAGCAAGCAAAGTGTGTTGAGAAGTATGCCGCGGTATTCGTTACAAATGTCGTTTCTTAATCTTTTTTTCACAATTTTAACTATTAATATGATTCTTTACAGATACTTTTCGACAATCTAAATTCATATCTGTACCGCAATTCCGTAACTTTTTTTTCATTTACTACCGATATTGTTAACTAATGAAAATTTTCGGTTGTTTTAACGATTTTGCTATTCTCTGCTATAAGTTGAAGATTTTTTTCGTCAGTATATTCTAACGAAGAATATCGATAGAAATGATAGAACTTCATTATTTGAGAAATAAAAATTTTAAATTAAAATTAGATTTTTATTTAAAAATAAAACTATTTTCTAGAGAAAATGTGTATAAAGTTTAAATAATACATAAAATTGTGCAGACTGTCTTCCAACAATATACCAATAAAGTTTTGTTGGAAAATTTTGTGAAATTAATATTCCAATTCTGTAAGACGATTCAATCGTCTTGTCTAAGAAAGACAAGTAGTCGAATTTATTATTCTTTAAGTTTATATTTTGTTTATCATCTATATTACGAGGTTTGTGTTCATACTTTACGTTATTCTTGAAACATTATATCCAACATAACATTTAAAGAAAAAATCAAAATTTATTGCTAATTATTTTAACTTTAAATTTATATTTTTAGTATATGAGTATGATAATAATATTTGCTTATAACAAACAAACAAAAAAAAAAGAACTATTTTTATAATAAATTAAAAAAAAATATAAATAATAAAATAAATATGGAAAATTCATCACAAAAAAGGAAGTAAGTTAAAAAAAAATTATTGCCTTATATAAGATATATATATATTTTCAATTTCACTATTTTAAAGATTGAACATTACAATTTTCGAACAATTTGAATTGCTATGCAAGGAATTAAAAAAAAAAACATCTTGAAATTTCCCTTAATATACTTGTTTTTGGAGGAAGTAAAGCAAAAGTGGAAATGATATGGGCAGATATTGCTTTGAAATTGAATGGTTTAGGTCCACCTCAAAGAGAAGTAGCTGAATGGAAAAAGGTACATATGTGTACACATGTTATTATGTAAGTATTGCACAAAAAAAAAAAAAAAAAAATGGAATGTATGGTATGGACTGAACTAAAATCAGGAACCAAAAAAAAAAGAAGATATCAGAAAACCATCAATCTTTAAAAGCTACTGGTGGTAGACCTTACCAATGTGAAGCCCTATCACAATTGGAAGAAATGGTGGATCAAGTAATAAATATTAGAGCAGCAGCTCTTCCGCCTAACATTACATCTACTAGTTCTAAACAAGATTTAGAACAACTTAAAACTAAGAAGAGAACTACTGACTCTACTAGTGATTTAGTGAGGAAACAGGTCAACAATCAAAAATGTGTAATAAAGCTTTTATCAGATTTGAATGAAACTCAAACCAAAATCATGGAAGCCCTAAGCAGTAGGCTGATTGCACTGAAAAATTAGCAAAAGTTGTAGAACTTTTTTTTTAAATACTCTTATTTAACAACTGATTAAATTGTTTTAAGTTTTCGATTATTTTTTCTTCTAACTGTTTAATTAATATGTGTATATACAAAATTTCCTAAGTATTTTAATTGTGTTTATTTCCAGATTACGCTGAATGTTTAAATCCGGATACTTATAAATTCAAAAATGGCAAATCACAAAAAAGTTCTTAAAAAACGAAAATTTTAGTGAAATCTATAACAAGTGTAGTTACATTCAAAAAAAAAAAATCACCATTAAATCACAAAAATTCGTAAATTACTCAGATATCAACAAAATTTCCACAAGGAAAGAAAAACAAAAACATCAACAAAGTACTCTTAGAAAGTGGCATTTTTGGTTGATATAATACACTTTGTGTTTTGTTCTTCTTCTTGGTTCAATTGTAATTATTTAAACGAAAATTTTTCTGAGATCTAAATTTACCCGGCGTCAGTTAAATTAAGTGGATTTGTATCATCCCGCAATTGCTTTCTTTGGATGCGAAGATCATTATTTGTTGGTAAAAAACCCACAACAGAAAATGTTCTCCGATTTTTTTTGCTTTTTTTTGACGTCTATTTTGAAATAAAATTTTTGAAATATCCCAGCAAAAACTTTGCTTTCCTGGTAAGCTAGCAGGTATAATTGGAAACAAAAATAAACTACTTATTTTTTGCCTGAACAACTAGTTATTTTTGTTCGACTTGTCCACAAATTCATGTAGTTATTTTTTGACTCTAGGGGTACTCAAAAATATGTACCTAAACGAAAACAAAAATTAAAAAAAAAACAAAATAATTTTGCCGTCAGTGAGACTCGAACTTGGACACACACTAACCATTCGTTCTTACTGACTAACGTCTTACTCAGTACACCATCTCGCACACAGCATTCTAAGCGACAAAAACTCTATTTAGTTCAAAATATCTTTTTAGACATTTTGTTATAAAAAAACTAACAGCTTCAGAATGGGGTTGAACCAACAACCTTCTGGTTGTTAATCCGGCGCTCTAGCCAACTCATCCACATGATTGCAGTATTACTGCGCTATTATACTATTGAGTACTTATTAATGTAATACAGAGTAGGCAAATAATAATGACGCCTCATTACCAAGAAACTACTTTAATAAGTAGTTGTTATTACCGAAAACCAAAAAGTTTTTGCTGGGATGTTTCCTGAATCAAATATTTTACATAATTATTTATCACAACCAAAGACAGCAATCATTATTGAAGCCATATGACTTAGAGAATTTAAAAAAAATATTTCTCAATAATATCTTTTTTATAAAATCGTTCAAAAACTTCTTACAGAATTAGGATATAATTTGGTGTTAAATGTTCATTGAAAATTTGTGTTGAAATTATAAATAACATAACGATGTACAATTGTATTTTTAAAACTCTCTAAAGAATATTGTTCTTTAAAAAAAGATCTTTCATCAAATATTCTTTTATGTGAACTAAAAATTCACTAAAAAAAATTCTCTAGAAATATAAATATTCACAAAAAATTTAATTTTTTTCTAAAAATTAGTATTTTTACTAAAAATTCCATTTTTATAAATAAATTATAATTTTCTGAAAAAAAAAAAAAAATAAATTTTTACTATATTTTATAAAATTCTAAACTTTTATACAAAATTCAATTTTTCTTAAAAAATTATAATTTTCACCAAAATTCAGTATTTTTACTAAATTTAATCTTTTCACTAAAGAAAATGAAAACTATTCACTAAGAATTTTATAAAAAAAAAAAAAATAATATTTAATAATAAATTTGTTCCAATTTCTCTCAATTTTTTGCAAAATTCAGTAAAGCTTTTAGTAAACTAAAACTCAGTAAAACCTTTTAAATACACGAACGCACTTATTATTCATTATATTTTTCTAATTAAATTATTTACAAAACGGTGTCATCAAAATTAAAAAAAATGCTATTTAAGATCCAAAATCAGCTTTTTTGTAATACATTTTGAAAAACTTAACAACATTATTATTATCGTTATGGTTTTACAACAACTTTTTTTTTTGTAGTTAGCTTACCGAAATTTATCGTTAACTGCCGATGTACTTAACGACAAAAATCGATAAAATTTTACTACAGGATAACACTTATCAACAAAATTTGTTAACTAACGAATTTTTGATATTTAACGATAAATTTTTGTCGTTAAAAAGTTACGGAATTGCGGTACTGGTCTTACAAAGAAAAAATGTGGAACGAAATTTGAAAATTTTGAAGTGCATGAAATTTTTGCAATTTTAAATTTTTTAATGCCCTTCGACTCGGAAGTGTCATTTATTAAAAAATTCTTTTTACGCGATGTTTTGGCCAATTTCTATAAAAGCGGTATTTGTCAGTAGCAAGAAACATACATTTTACAAACATTTACGACAATTGTATGGAAGTTTGTGATGATGGTATGTCATGGCTGGTTTTCTGACATCAACGAGATATACCTCAAACTGTGGAGAATCTTTTCGTCTTTAAAATTTTGTTCTCCAAATTTAATTTAACTAAGGAAAGCAAATTCTCTATCAAAAAAAAAAAAAAAAAATTTTTTTTTGGATTAATTTTTTGTCACATCTTAAATAAATCTTAAACAAAAACATTGTTATCATGAATACGTAGTTACCAAAATTCAAGATTAATTAGCAATGAGAACATAATATTGTTCTAGTACAACAATATTATTATTAACAATGGGAATGTTAATTAATCTTGAATTCTAATAACTCCGTGTTCATAATAACAATGTTTTTGTTTAAATTTTGTCATTTTGTCACTCAATAAAAATATTAACATGGTTAATATTAATTAATAAATTAATAATATGATAAGATTAATTAATTAATAATATAATAATATGACAAACTGAAATAATAATTCAATAATATTAGATAACTATATAATAACATCTGTTAATAATATGATAAAATGGAATAATAATAATAGAAATAACATAATAATTTTATAAAATGAAATCATAATATGACAATGTGTTATAATAATATAATAACATCAAATCATAATCTGATAGAATGGGATAATATATAATAAGATTGTTCAAATAAACTAGAATCATAACAGGGAAAAACAACCATAAAATCGGATACAATATGACAAAATGGAATCGTAATAATTATTACCTATAATCATTTATTTTTCGAATCATAATAAGTTGCTCTTAGATTATGATTACCATAACTATAGTTTTTCTCAGCGTGTACAACTTATACAAACATTAGATATATATATATATATAAGAACGGCGATAAATATAATTAATCGGGACATAGATTTAAGTAAAATGTATAAAACATCGTTCCAAGGTGTACTTGTACCTGTTCTATTGCAGACACATTTTGTGCATTAAAATATAAATGACAGAAAGTTGTCCCATTGTGCACTCATTGCATTCCCTTTTTCGTGCAGACTCAATTTTTTTATATAAATAAAAAATAAACTTGTTCTATTGCAGACACATTTTGTGCATTAAAATACAAATGACAGAAAGTTGTCCCATTGTGCACTCATTGCATTCCCTTTCCCTTTCCCTTTTTAGTGAAGACTCAATTTTTTTATATGAATAAAAAATAAACTTGGGAATGTTTTTTTTTTTGTGCTGTGGAATATAAAATAATTTTTTTTTCTGTTTTAGTAAGTCTACTTTCAACATAAATTTGTAGTCATTGTAAATTTATATGTCAGTTTCTGTTGAATAAGACTTTGGAATACCCCTTTTCAAAGCCAAAAAAAAGAGAAGAAAACAAAATTAAAAAAAAACCCTACAATTATGTTTGCAAAAGGAAAGTTTTGAAAGTTTACTTTAACTTTGCCAGATAAAATATTTGCCAGCATGTGGTAAAGTTTATGCTTTTCAAACAGCTGTTTTTTCTTTTTAATTATTTTTTATCTAACTCTAATGCCTTTTAAAAAGAAAAGAAATTCCTATATGATCAATTGTAGTTTTATTTGTTTTAAGTCCTTTCTTTTTACCTGTAAGAGAGAGAAATATTTGTTTTCATATTAAAATCCTTAAGAAATTTTGGGTGTTTGTTGGAATGTTCTTATGAAATAAAAAAAAAGAAAAACATTTTAAACTTGAAATTTAAAATAATATATTTTTATACTCGTAATACAGATTACACTACTAAAACTTTAAGGCATTCCAAGGGTATTAAATTACATAAAGTCTTTTGTAAAAGTTTAAAAAAGCAATCAAATTTGTTTTAATCTTTTTATATTATCTTGTTACCTTTTTTGTTTTATTTTTATATTGCCTTTACATACATTATTAATATATGTATGTATATGTAATTTAAAACAGAAAGGTAATTTGTTTTAAATAACGACATGATTTTTAAATTTGTTATATCCTGTAATATTAACACCTTAATTGTAATTTCGACAATATTTTTGTGGTTCCAGATATAGGATATCTTTTGCAGTAATTATGTATATACATGAAAGTCGAAATAACAGTGTCCAGTAGTCCGTCTAATAGTCTGCCGAAATAAAATTTTTAAAAAACCTCTATTAACTGAGAAACATCTATAAATATAAAATTCTCATGTCACGGTGTTTGTAATTGAACTCCTGCAAAACGGCTTGACCAATTTTTATGAAATTTTGTGCATGTATTTGTTAGGTATGAGAATAGGTTGTAAAGTACGAGGGCGATTCAATAAGTCCGTGACTTTTCGAACTTCCCTTGTAGTTATATGAAATGCAACACTATTCCCATCAAGTATCATTTGTTAATAGACTACTGTCAAATTTTGAGCAAGTGTTGTCATTTATTTTGCGTAAAAAATAGGATTTTTCGAGGTCCTTAAAATAGGCATTTGTTTGGTCAATAATTTCATCGTTGGTGCTGAATCTCTTTCCACCGAGCCATTTCTTTAGGGGTGGAAATAGGAAGTAGTCACAAGGGGCTAAATCCGTATAATATGGCCAATTCATAGAGTTTTGCCATTGAAACTGCACACGTGTTTATGATCAATTGATAGCAAACGCGGCACCAATCTTGCAGACAACTTTCTTAAACTCAGCTGATCATTTAAAATCGAAACCACTATGAAATGACTATGGCGTCAACAATCTCACGCACTTTTAATCTTCGGTTTGCGAACACCATATCTTGGATTTTTTCGACATTTTCGGGTGTACTGAACTCAATTGGCCGTCCAGAACGTTCAGCGTCATTTGTACTTGTGCGACCACAACGAAAGTCAGTAAACCACTTTTTTACCATTGAAATCGATGGTGCAGAGTCCCCATAGTATTTATCGAGCTTTTCCTTGGTTTGATTGACATTTTTTTTTTCGCACTCGAAATTCACTTTTTTCCATTTTTAGAAAAATACACCAGGTTATATGTTTTGAACAGCTGTTAAACGCAAAGTAAATGACGACACTTGCTCAACATTTGACAGTATTCTATTAACAGGTGGTACTTGATGGGAATAGTGTTGCATTTCATATAACTATGAGGGAAGTTCGAAAAGTCAGGGACTTATTGATTCGCCCTCGTATATTTCATATCGCTAGAGGGCCTAAAATAGGGCAAGAGGGGTAAAAGCTCCCCCTCCCCATATTTTCTCAACTAATCAACACATTTTCTTGAAATTTGGCAGCAAAATAGTGTAACATTTGAAAGAAACTATAATCTATAACTATTATTTAGGGCGTAAAGTAGGACAAAAGGGGTGAAAGCTCCCCCTACCTTAACGAATCAACCGATTTTCTTGAAATTTGGCAGACAAATGCTGTAACATCTGGTAGAAACTATAGCCTATAATTTTTAATATTTAGAGCGTAAAGTAGGGCAAAAGGGGTGAAAGCTCCACCTCCCTATATCTTCTTAACTAATCAACTAATTTTCTTGAAATTTGGCAGGCAAATAGTGCAACATCTTGAAGGAACTATAACCTATAATTTTTATTATTTAGGGCCTGAAATAGGGCAAGAGGAGTAAATGATTCCCCTCCCTATATCTTCTTAACTAATCAACGGGTTTTCTTAAAATTTAACATACAGACACTGTAACATCTGAAAGGAACTTAAAGATATAAATATTTTGGAAATTCCAACATTTAGGGCGTAAAATAAGGCAAAATGGGTAAAAGCTTCCCCTAACCATGTCTTTTTAATTAATTATCCGAAGATAGGCTCCAGTCTTGAAAAAAAACCAAAATATTCAGTAGAAATAAGTTATGTGGCAAAACAACGTTTACCGGGTTAGCTAGTATTTTATAAATTTGAGTAACACCAAATATTAAAAAAAAATCTTAATGCCTTTGGGAAAAAGGTCTTACAATTTTAACGCGTTTTTTCTAGTACCCTACACCACTATAGGTAGAGAGGGTATTATGCGTTTGTGCTGATGTTTATAAAATCAAAAATATTGATCCAAGACCCACATTAGTGTATATCAATCGACTTAGAATCGCTTTCTAAGTCGAATTAACGATGTCCGTCTATCCTGTCGCAATTTTGAAAATAATTTAATGAAATTTTGTCTTGTATATTCCACGAAGCCGATTGAAATTAATAGGTCCATTATTTCATCTAGCCCCCATGCAAACGTCCTCTCCGAATAGGTTTTTAACGATCAAAAATGCTTTAAATATAGCAGTATTTTAATGAAACTTGGAACATGTAAGATTTATATAAGCATAATTGATCATAGCTCCGATATAATTCTACTTCAGAAAATCAATTGAAAGTGCATAACTCCCATACAAATGTTAGTGTCACGTTAATATTTGACATGTATAAGTTTTATATTAGTAGAAATCACAGTGTCAAATTTTATAAAGATCGACCCATAATTCACCATAGGTCTCATATAAGGCCCACTTCCGGAAATCACCCCAAAATGCATAAATAACATAATATGTGCATACACAGGTTTCATAGAAATATCCACAATTGGCCACATTTCCTATATAAGATCCTTTCCCCAATTTTGATGCACATATGTAATGGTGTAGGGTATTATATGTTTGGGTTTGAACGTTAATATTTGACATGTATAAGTTTTATATTAGTAGAAATCACAGTGTCAAATTTTATAAAGATCGACCCATAATTCACCATAGGTCTCATATAAGGCCCACTTCCGGAAATCACCCCAAAATGCATAAATAACATAATATGTGCATACACAGGTTTCATAGAAATATCCACAATTGGCCACATTTCCTATATAAGATCCTTTCCCCAATTTTGATGCACATATGTAATGGTGTAGGGTATTATATGTTTGGGTTTGAACGACTACATTTTTCTTTTACATTTTAGTGCAAAATTTTTCTATTTTTTAAGAAAAAAATGTATTTGCAGAAGTTAATTTTTCTTTATTTTCATTAAATTCTGACGTGTTTTCTTTTTCCATTATAAATTAATGAATAATTAATTAGATAAAATTTCGACCTAGTTCGGATTTTAACCATCACCGATTTTAATAAAATTCAACACATACGATCTTTTTCTCTATGTGCTTTATATGGCGTATTAACCTTCACCTTATCGCTGAAGGTTCATATTCTATATACCTCTAAAGTTGGACATCTCAAGTTTTTTTTGGTTAAAAATTGATAAAATTTAAGCTTGAATATCTTTTAAGAACATTATAAGATTTCAACAAGCTATCTTTGTCATAAATTCATAACAACTAGACCTTTTCCTGGCACAAGGACCTCTAAAATTAAAAAAATATCCTGAAAAAGGTGATTTAATTTTCATTATTTTTTACACTATGTTTACAATCAATTTTTCGTTATATTGTAAAAATTTCAAAATGGGATCTCAATGGGAAAGTTGCAAAAAATGTTCTTTACTAGCTAACACATTTGCTATTAGATAGTAAGTCTCTTTTAGGCATATTGATATACTTATTCAAATTTTAATATTACAGATCATTATTTATTGAAATAAGTCACATAAATAGCACATTCCTGATACTGAAAAAATATAATTTGATATTATTTTAGAAGTCTCAGAAACAGACCTTTAACACACTGTAAACCACTTTACAAAATCCGCCGAAATGACGATTTTAAAGGCTATTTCCTCAAATTTTATACATGATGTTACAAAAGGAAAATCTACTAAAATTGATCATGATGGGTCCATTATTTCACCTATACCCCACCTATACAATTTTTTTTTTCTCGGGAGAATGGTTTAACGCTTATAACTATTTGAAATATGTCATATTTATATAATTTCAGCAGACATAAGTTTTTGTATAGATCGTTGTACCAAATTTTATAATGATCGATCCAAATTTCATCATAACTTTCGTGTAGGTTCCGCTGCCTAAAAATTACTTAAAAGCGCATAAATATCACATTAAGTTTAACATCAATACAAAATTTTATTTATTTGAGATGTGTATAAGTATAAATCATCATATACAATTTCACAATAATAGGTCCATAATTAAACACGGTCGCCTATTTCTGAAACTGCTCTGTAAAATGAGGGTAAGTGGATGTGTTCCAATATCCAAAAGTGGATTCGCAAATAATACAATTTTATGATCATGATGAAGGTCTTCTTTTAGTAGAAATACGAAGTTATATCGTGACCTCTCCAACTAAAGTAGGTATACTTGAGGCTGAATGTTCGGCATGTAAAATATATTTCTCCATACCATACTGGAACTAATATTAAATTGCATTTTCTTAAGAAAATTTGCCAATACAAGCCATTATTTTTTTTTTTAATTTACTTTCTTACAAAAAAAAAAAAAAAATATGTAGCGCCTGGCATGACCATATCGTAACGACCCACTCTGTACGACCAAAACAAAATTTTATATAATAGGTAAATTTTCTTAGGCCTCATAGATATTTGGTAGTTTCATCAATATCTGAAACAGAAAACATTCCCGGTCAATTTGAGTTAAAGTAGAGAGGACGAATAGAATTCTGAGTAACTGTAATATAGGGCTCGGCACTTTGAGAACTCATTTCGTTCACATTTTGTATTTGTATATGTTTTGTACTACTATCCCGTTATCTGTACACAGATAAAATGTTAATCTTTATAATTTAATATTTTGAATTTAGAAAAAACTAAAATAATTTACTTGACATAATGAAAACTATAAATAAATATTAATTTAATTAAAATTAAAAAATACAACAAATATATTCAATTTATTAAATTATCATTCTCCCACATCTCATTGAACATTTCTTTCAGTGTTTTTTGAAAATCGTACGACAGCACAACCTTACTGTCAGATTGCTCAAGCGAAACTGAGTGATTCTGTTAATCTGTAAGAGCATGTCGGTGTAAAAAACTAAGAGAGCATTCGTACATGTGTCAATTTGCGTAGCTTTGCTGTAATAAATCTCTTCCGTTTTTCAGATTTTTTCATTGTTTTTATACCCACCATCAAAAAATAGTAGGTGGTATATTTGGTTTGTCATTCCGTCTGTCTGTTGAAAGCAGGTTAGTTCTCGGGGCGGAAATCCTTGGAGGACGAAATTTGGCTCAAATATTTGTATATATATATATATATATATATGGTTTGTATTGAAAATGAGCAAAATCGGTTCATAAACAAAAAAGTTATGGATCAAATATTAGAAAAAGAGGGTTTCCGTCGTAACTCCTGTTTATAATTTTCGGCCGTTATCTTCTACAAAACAAAGTATGTAAATCAACGAAATTTTGCACAAACAGGACCAATGTAAACTCGAAAACCAAAAATTGACGTTGTCAGCTCACTCTAACGCCCACCTCCAATATTGGGTGAAACATCAACGAAATTTTTTACAAATAGTTCAGGAATCAATGTAAACTCGGAAACACAAAATTGGGCGTGGTCCGCCCATCTCCCATATAAG
This sequence comes from Protocalliphora azurea, assembly GCA_932274085.1. Lineage (NCBI taxonomy): Eukaryota > Metazoa > Arthropoda > Insecta > Diptera > Calliphoridae > Protocalliphora > Protocalliphora azurea. Next base: position 131,768,773 of record OW026522.1, on the reverse strand, counting down.
GTGAAATCTTAAAAAGTTGCAGATGGTACGGATATAGATTCAGCTAAGCCGAATATAAAATTCTCACTTGTTTCATTTAGGATTTTTTTACTTTTTTGATTTAAGCGTTTTCTTCACTTTGGTGAATTTTTCCGTTATTGACACCTACATAATTATTTTGGTGGTTCTTTCCTTTTAGGTAATTTTTTCATTTTGGTGTTTTTTTTTTGGCAATATTTTTTCGTTTTGGCGATTTTTTTCTTTTCTTTTTTTCGTTCTAATCTTTTTAACGCAAGTAAAATAATTAATTTGACATAAAAATGTACATATTAAACTCTTCTATTTTTTTTTATCACTCCTCCGTTAAAATTGAAAAAAAAAATTATCTCAATGACGTTACATCCTTGCAACTTGTCTAGTTTTTTTTTTTTTTTTTTTTTTGAAGAAATAACAGCAATGTCACTGCTTTGAATTGAGGGAGTTGTCTGAGATACATGAGAAATTAAACCGAGAATAGTTTAATAATTTGAGACGTACTTCTAAAATACTGAACAGATTTTTAACATTCTGCATATCTCTGGGAAAATACCTCTGACGAAAATCTATTCAAAGTACTAAAATCTCACATAATTATTTATATCGACCTAAAATTTGACACAAATAATTTTCGTTTAAATGTTAATCACCCTATAAAATTTCAAACATATCAGTCCATAATGAACCATAGTTCCCATATAAGATCCCCTTCCGAGTATCACTTTAACCTTAAATTTTAAAAAGGGTATTAAATCTTAAACTTCATATATTTTTGAGAACTTTCTTCATAATGTCCCAGCAAAAACTTTGCTTTCTTGGTAAGCTAGCAGATATAGTTGGAAAAAAAATAAAGTACTTATTTTTTGCCTGAATAACTAGTTATTTTTGTTAGAGTTGTCTATAAAGCTATGTAGTTATTTTTAGACTCTAGGGATACTCAAAAATATGTACCTAAACGGAAATAAAAATAAAGAAAAAACAAAAAAAAAACTTTGCCATCAGTGAGATTTGAACTTGGACACAAATTAACCATTCGTTTTTAATGACTAACGCCATCTCGTACATAATTTTCGAAGTTATAAAAAGTTTTTTTAGTTTAAAATATTTTTTTAGACATTTTGTTATAAAAAACTATCAGCATCAGAATGGGGTTGAACCAACAATCTTCTTCGTCCACGTGATTGTAATATTACTGTGCTATTTATACTATTGAGTACTTATTTCTGTAATACAGTGTAGGCAAATAATAATGACGCCTCATTACCGAGAAACTACTTTAATAAGTAGTTGCCATTACCGAAAACCAAAAAGTTTTTGTTGGGGTGTGAAAAATTCCTATGTATTTAAAAATGCTTATTGTTTTACAGAATGTAAAGCTTCTCCTAGATATTATATAAGATATTTGTTAAATGCCTCCACACTCTTTTACAACCACTTTTCATAATAATATTATTTCCCATAGATGAATAGACAAAGAAAAGCAAAATACTAATTTCAAAAAATAGTAGCAATTATATTACAGGTAAACTTTCATTAGTTTCTATGAATTATTTTAGATGTTGGTCTAGATTTTTTTTTATGAATTTTAAACAACCAACTGCTTAATAAAACAGCAAACAATATGAGTGAATTTCATTTATTTCATTTTATTGATTTGATGAATTTAATTTATATTCCATATTCAATAATTTTCTTTTAAAACGCCACTATTCACTTACTTCAAATACATCAATTCTCTCATTCTTGTCTTAAATCAATATTAATGGATTTTAAATCTATTTTCATCAAAAAACTCACAGTCATATTAAAATGACCTTCAAATATTTCGCAGTAAGTAACTTTAAAGAAAAGTTTTAATGGCTCTTTTTGTTTCGCTGCTATATTTTAACAGATATAATAGATAAAGATCTGTTTTTATTTAAGACTTTCAGCAAGTTATTTTTCAACGTTTGATGAAAATTTTCCATTAATTTTTTTTGCAATATAAATAAATGAATAAATAAATATTTATTTAATAGACTTATTTAAAATGGATAAATGATAAAGATGATAGATAAAATAATATTTATTTTTTATGATAAATTTTTGTTGCCTTTTTTTAAAAATAGCAAAAGTATTTAAAGAATAAAAAACCATAAAAAATAATAGCCATTTAATAAATATTTATTAACTTATTAATAACCACAAAACAGTCAGAAACCCACAAAATATTTTAGTCAAGGACATGTTATATTTTGTTTGTTTTTTCTTTTTTGAAATATTAAATATTTGTTTAGTGAAGTGTTTAAAGTTATAAATGTATGTTGACACTTTGAAATAGTTAAAATTTATTAAAATTAAATTTTATGCTTACTGGAAAGTTTTTAATAGGTATTAGATAAAAAACTGAAAAAGAAAAAATTTTACTCGTAATATAGTTTACGGAATTGGCTAAAAAAGATTAAATAATAATTTCAAATGCCTGAGGTTAGGAGAAATGAAAGTTACTTTTTTGGTATTGTATTCATAAATTAAATATTTATATATTTATTTCCATAATTTTATAGCAAAATATTAAAGATGTTAATTAATATTTTGCTATAACACACATGTCGTTTATTTTTTTTAATTTCCCTAACTTTAACATGCAGAAAAAAGACCTCTTTTGATTATGATGGTATACAATTTTTCAATATGATAAAAATTTTTCCATAATATTGTGGTCGCTTCATAGAAATAATATCGTTGCCACAACCATATTATGGTATTATACACGTTAACGTAACTATTATATGGTTGAGGCAAACAGTATAAGGTAGTGATGCAATTACAAACTTTTAAATAATATGGTGATGTTAAGATATGATTATTTTCAAGTTTGTAAGGATATAAATAATTGACACAAACATATAAATAATTGCAACAAAACCAAAATTTGTACGCCATAACCATATTATGAGCTTCGCAAACGTGTGTTGAATCCATGCAACCATAATATGGTAATTTCACCCATATTGTGATTATACAATGACCATAATATTATAGAATAATTTTAATTTTAATTGTAAAATTGTCTACAATAATAGTCAAAAGAGTTTTTTCTACTACGTGTAGGAACATGAATATTTCAGCTTCTGTTTAAGAATCAATTTATTGAAACAAAGAGGAAATATTAACAATTCTGTTCATTTAAAAAGCCCGAGAATATGAGATGGAGAAAATATACCATAACTCCGACAATTATGGACCTATTTTGATAATTCGAATAGCAAAATTCTTAAAGCATTAACAAATATATTTAGATATCACATGTGCCTCTCACCTATAGAGGACATTTGGGATCCTGATTTCTACAGGCAAATATTGCTATTATAATTATTTTTTTTAGAACTTAGCAGCTGCTTTCTCTTTTTTTTTTTTTTTTTTTTTTGACTAAAATGAAAATTAATATTTTTAATTAAAAAATTGTACCGTGAGTTTATAGATTTATCTTTTATAAATCACTTGTTGTTATTTTTTTTAATAAAAAAAAACACCAATAGATATGTCTGTGAATTAAAACTTATGTTTGTTTCATATTTCCCTCAAATATTTTGTTACCTTGTTTTTTAACATCCCTTTTGGCCACTTTTATACAAAAACAGACAGAAAAAAAAAATTAATTCAAATTTTCAATGTCAAATGTGAGTTTGTCTGCTGTCTCATGGTCAAAAAAGCAGCAAAACAAAAAACAAATTTGTCTGAAGTTTTGCACGACCAAATTATATTAAGGGTTGTTAACAAAAACCACTCTTCCTAATGCTTCCCCTCGTCCCCATTACTTTTTGTATTTTTATCTCGTTATCTAGTATATTTTTTATGCAATTTTTTTAATTTAAGTCAAAATGTTGTAGTAGCTGTTGTAATACGCTAATAAAGAGAAACAAATATTGGAAGGTTTCCTTAGAGATATATAAATAAAAATGTCAATGATGTTAAGAGATTTATATTATGAAATATATTTATGTAAAGGTATTCATAAATTTTGCAGAAATAATATTTGAAAGCTTGGTTTAAAAAATTTAAAAAGAATTGCTAGATATGATCACATTGAGTAAATGTTTAATGAAAAAAAATATAGAACATTTTTTACATACAAATGCAAATAAACTGCGCTTCAATCTCAGCTGCAATTTATGCCAAAACAAATATACTTTCTTAGATTAAAAACAAAAATATTTTATTTAGTGATCAATTTATTTTCGTCAAATATTTGCCAAGCATTTGAATATATAAAATATGTACCTTTTTTCAAATATTTGCCTAGTTTGACCAAACTTAGAATGTATTATTAAAAAAAATATAATTTCTTTCCATGTCCTAAAATCTGTTTCTTTTTAACTTTTAGACATTTTTCTCCCAGGTTACCTTCCTAGCTTCCTTCCAACAATCCTACAACCATAATCGTATATTTTGTTGCGTTGTACTAATCGTAATTTATGGCCTTGAATTTTTTTCGTATTTTTTTTTTCTCTCATTTTTTTTTTTTGTTTCCTTTAATATTAATTTCTTTTTTTTACAGTCCAGGGAAAATGATTTTAAAAGTGTCTGGTCAAACGACTACTGTTCCAATTCTTATTCTGCTACTGTTGGCAGACTGACTAATGACCGGCTGGCTGGTTTGTTGGCAATATGACTGTAAGCTAAATTTAATTTTAGGTTGGTGATAGACAGACAGACAGACAACTAAGCCAGCCAGTTTGTGTGTGAAAATTGATTGAATATGTTTTAATTGAGTATTGGTCAATATATATTTGCTAATAATTTATGAACTCATACTAATTCGAATTGAAAAATAAATTTAGAAATAGAAATTGCGTAGAGCAATTGAGTAATTTTTTTTATAATTATTTAGACGGTATCTAAAAATAAAAGACCAGCTTTAAAATCCATCACATTAAATAAATAAATTTTAAATTAAATATAAAACAAAATAAACATCATCTATATCTCCCAATTTGTTTACTTATTCTTTAATAAAATTACGATCCAACAGTCATCTGCTAAACATTATCTAATCAAGCTGACAAATATATTAAATGACTGTATACTTACGTTATTTTAACAAATTCTTGTTCACTCCCAGCAAAAGCTTTGCTTTCCTGGTAAGCTAACAGTATAATTGGAAACAAAAATAAACTACTTACTTTTTGCCTGAATAGCTAGTTATTTTTGTTCGAGTTGTCCACAAATGCATGTAGTTATTTTAGACTCTAGGGGTACACAAAAATATGTATCTAAATAAATAAAAATATAAAAAATAAATAAATATAAGAAAACAGCCGTCAGTGAGATTTGAACTTGGGCACAAATTAGCCATTCATTTTTAATGAATAACGTATTACTTAGTACATCTTGGACTCAATTTTCTAAGTGACAAAAACTTTTTTTAGTATAAAATATCATTTTAGACTTTTTGTTAAAAGAAAGCTAACAGCATCAGAATGGGGTTGAACTAACAACTTTCTGGTTGTTAATCCAGCGCTCTAACTAACTGATCCAGATGATTGTAATATTACTGTGCTATTATACTATTGAGTACTTATTTATGTAATATTGCGAACGCTATACGCCCCATTACCAAGAAACTACTTTAATAAGTAGTTGTCATTACCGAGAATTTAGAAGGATTTAACAAAAACAACAGGACCTTACAGATAAATGTCAAAGTTAATAAATAAATTTCAAATTTAAAAAACTTTAAGAGAGAATTTAAACCACAAAATCAGCGAAACATAAGCACTGATGGTGGAAAATGTGTGTAAGTGCTAAATATAATTGATTTTTTAAAAGTACATTAAATCATTAAGGACGTCGCAGAGCATTTAAAATTCATTAAATTTCTCCGAATTAGCACAACAAAATGCCCTTGTATCCAGTGCTGCCAGTTTAGTCTTTTTAAGGCTAAATCTAACTTTTTTTATTTTGTTTTTGGCCTCAAAATTTTCGTTTTAGCTTCTAGCTTTTTTGCTAACCTTTTTGTTCCTCAAAACAGCCTTAAAAAGGCTATAATGTTATTATTTAAAAAATTTGCTGTATTTAAAAATAATTTAATTCTCCAAATTGAAAGTACTTCAACAAATTTTTTAGTTATTATGGCTATTATAATTATTTTTTAATATTCTTCATCAATAATAGCAACGATTTATGAAAATAATTAAAAAAAATTATTAATGCAAAAATCAGCCAAAAATTTAGAAAGGAATTATGTCAGAAATGACGAAAAATCATTTCAAAACACTGGGTAATTCTTTATAGAAATAGAATTCAAAGTTGTATGAGAATTTTTTTATGTGATTTTTCATTGAATCATTTTACTGGGTGTTACCTATAAATTTATTTCAATTACTTTAGAAAAACATCAAAAACCAATAAGAATGAGAAAAAAAAGTTTGAAATTTTTTTAAAATTTTAACTTACTTCTGGCATATAGCCTTTTTAGACCTTTTTTAAAGTTCAATATAGACTCTTTTTTCTCATCTCCTGGCAACACTCTAATTGTAACTGTTAAGCATTTTTTTTTTTAATTTTAAATGCTTAAGTAGTTTAAAGTTTTTTTTTTAGGAATAAACTAAATAAAGGGGAAAAAATCATAAGTTCAAAACGACTTAATTAGCGTAATTTCCAGTAGAAATGTTTCACTTAAAAAATTGGTCTTATTAAATGCAAAATCTCTTATAGAAAATTGGTCTATTTGAGAGCAATTTTTTTTGTAGCAAAATTTACTATAGAAAATTACTCTTAATAAGAGGGAAAATTTTCTATAGAAAATTACTCTTAATAAGAGGGAAAATTTTCTACAGAAAATTACTCTTAATAAGAGGGAAAATTTTCTATAGAAAATTACTCTTAATAAGAGGGAAAATTTTCTATAGAAAATTACTCTTAATAAGAGGGAAAATTTTCTATAGAAAATTACTCTTAATAAGAGGGAAAATTTTCTATAGAAAATTACTCTTAATAAGAGGGAAAATTTTCTATAGAAAATTACTCTTAATAAGAGGGAAAATTTTCTATAGAAAATTACTCCTAATAAGAGGGAAAATTTTCTATAGAAAATTACTCTTAATAAGAGGAAAATTTTCTATAGAAAATTACTCTTATTAAGAGGAAAATTTTCTATAGAAAATTACTCTTAATAAGAGGAAAATTTTCTATAGAAAATTACTCTTAATAAGAGGAAAATTTTCTATAGAAAATTACTCTTAATAAGAGGAAAATTTTCTATAGAAAATTACTCTTAATAAGAGGAAAATTTTCTATAGAAAATTACTCTTAATAAGAGGAAAATTTTCTATAGAAAATTACTCTTAATAAGAGGAAAATTTTCTATAGAAAATTACTCTTAATAAGAGGAAAATTTTCTATAGAAAATTACTCTTAATAAGAGGAAAATTTTCTATAGAAAATTACTCTAATTAAGAGCAAAAATTGTCTATATAAAATGCTCTTAAGAAGAGCAAAATTGTCTTTAGAATAGATTGTCTTTGGAATAGATCTAAATAAGAGAAAAATTTTCTATTGAATATTGCTTCAGATGTAAGGAAAATTTTCTTTTGAATATTGTTCCAGATAAAAGCGAACTTTTTATATATGAAAATGCTCTAAATCGAAGCTACCTCAGTTATCAAATATAGAGTACAAAAAGATAAGCTCTTGCAGAAATTTTACACAAAAGTATCAACAATAAGAAAAAAACAACCAAGACTAAAGACAATCACATTGAGGCAGACAGACAAGAATGATGGTTGATGGGCTTATTGTTGATGCTGATGAACAAATACAAAACCCATAAAGTCGAGTGAACGTTTGCTGTTGTTGCTGTTTTTGGACGTCCAATAAAAAGAAGGAGAACAAGAGAAAAGGTGCCTTGTATTTATATACGGGTCAGACGTTGAATGCATCGAATATGATGGCATTACATACACATATTTGTACATTTGTTTGCAACTAATTCGTGGTAGAAATGTGCGTTGGCAGTTGTATTGGTTCCTTTTGTTGTCGTGGTAGTGATGATGATGACGATGATGGCTTATCGTAATTTTATGCACAGACAACGTCACTCCTGTGTATGTGTGTGAATGTATTTTGTGAACGTTGCAATGTTTTTTGCAATCATGTTATAGTAATTTCCCCCGTTTTCTTTACGACAACCACGAATTTGCCACTATGGGCTGGGAATTTTTTAAAAACCAAAATTAATTTTAAAAAACAAATTTAAATTAAAATCAACCTTTCTCAAAATTTGGTAATACTTAAATTGCATAAAGAATCTCAGAATCGGACCAAACTCGGCATTGGAAATGTTAAAAATTTTTATAATTATGCGAAAGATTTTTATATTTTTTTAATTTACATTTAATCTTATTTTTTCTAACCCAATGTGCATTTGCACTTCAAGCATTGTTTATTCCCTGTTATTTTTATGTTCACTTGTATTCTTTGTTTGGATGCAGGCATGCATGCATGTGCCCCGTGTGTACTCATGCCCCTGTATATATGTGTATTTGTTAAAGTGTCTGCTTGTCTGGCTGTTTGCCTGCAAGCGCCTGTTGCAAGCTGTTCTTAAACGATAGAATAAAAAAATTAAAATTAAATAAAAAATAAACCAAATCTAGTACTGTCTGACTAAATGTCTTGCTTAAATGTCTGGCTGCATGAGAAGACAAAGATAGTCTCGTTTAGAGCTGATGAAATTGCGGACCCGGAATAAAAATCCTAAACAGAAAACTGAAAAAAAAATACAGAAGAATGAATAAAAAATGAAATAAAAACAGTGAACGCCATAAACATCGTGTCGCGACTTTTTCGAGTGCACAGTAAATTTTCAGACAGCTGTTGTTTTGTTGTAGGCTTTTTTCTTTTTTGTTTATTTGTTAGTTATTAGAAGGCAACCGAAGAAGACGAGGGAAAATACACAAACACAAAATCATAAACTACAGAATAAGGCCAAATGTTCAAAAGAGCGCTTGTAGGTTTTTTATGCTTATATTTTGGCGGGACACTTTCCAATCCACTACAAGTACTTAACAAATGCAGTGCAATATGTGATGAACAATGTAGTGAGTACAATGTTTCTGCTAAAGCTTTTATGCAAGTGTTATTGACTGGCTGTGGAAGCAGTATTTTTTTTTACAAAACGAAGAAGAAAAACTTAAAATAAATGCACTAAATAACAAACCTTCGATGCAAGTTTATGTACATATTTGTTGTACGGCTGATGGCGAAGTCAAATCATCATCATCTACGACAAAGCTATTGAAGACGCTGATGATGGCGATGATGTTGCAAGAAAAAAAGGTCTCCTTTCTATCTTAAAGTTAAAGTTAACGTTTTTTTCTTATTTTAATTTAAAGATATTGTAACATGAAGCATGCTTGAGTGGTATTTCTTGTCTCAAGTTGATTGATGTTGTCTGACACAGACAGTAACCAACCAATGACTTGCTTTATCACCCCCTTACACCCCCATTTATTGTATTACTTCCCCATGCAATGCGTTTCTAGTTTTAAAGCCAAAATATAGTAAAACTCTTATGTATCCCTATTTAGCCAGACACAATTAACAATTCAAACCAATCAGTATCAAATTCTATGAATACTTTTTGCTGTTTCTTAAAAAGACCTTTATTTATTAAACGAGATTGATGTTGCTGAGAAGTGCTAATTTACGATGAATATTAAACACAGCAGTCTCTAATTAGGACTGATAAGTTATGTAAGATAATTTTTTTTTTAATTTTATTGAAGCATCTTGAAAAATAGTAAATATAATTTCCACTAAGCGAATTCTTCGGGTTCGCAATATATTACAGTCAATGCTCTAGTCAACATTATAGTCAAAACTATAGCTATAGACTATAGACAAGACTATAGTGAAGACTATAGATTAAGCTATAGTCAAGACTATAGACAAGACCATAGTTAAGACTATAGTCAAAACTAAAGTCAAGAATATAGTCAAGACTATAGCGAAGACAATGCTATAGGCTAGACTATAGTCAAGATTATTATCTCGGATAGAATAGAATAAACTAGACTATAATCAAAACTACAGACTTGTATTCAAAAATATAGGCTAGACTATTGTCAAGACTATAGTTAAGAAAATAGACAAGATCAAGGCTATAAATTAGATTATAGTCAAGACCTATAGTCTAAACTAAACTATATTTAAGTCTATAAAATAGGTTATAGTCAAGACTGTAGAATAAACTACAGTCAAAACTATAGAGTAGATTAAAGTCAAAACTATAGCCAAGACAACAGTCAAGACCATAGACAATACTATAATCAAGACTATATACCAAACTATAGTAAAGATTATAGATAATACTATAGTTAAGACCCGACTATAATGAAGACTATGGACAATATTATAGCCAAGACTATAGTCTAGACTATAGTCTAGACTATTATCTTGGATAGAACAGAATAGATTATACTATAATCAAAACTATAGACTTCACTTTATTGAAAAATACAGACTAGACTATAGCCTAAACCAAAAACTTTAATACATTCAAGACTATAGATTATACTATAGTCAAGGAAATAGACAAGGTCATAGTCAAGGCCATAAATTAGATTATAGTCAAGACAATAGACTAAACTATGGTTAAGACCATAGTAGACTGTAGCCTAGTCTATATTTTTAACTATATAGCCAAAACTATCGGCAATACTAAAGCCAACACTGTAGACAAAACTGTAGTCATGACTATAGTAAGTACTATAGTCAAGACTATAGACTAAAATGTGGTCAAGACTATAGACTAAACTATAGTGAAGATTATATTTTAAGCTATAGTCAATACTATAGAATAGACTGTAGTTTAGATTGTTGTCAAGACTATTCTACAGTCTTGAGAGTCTAGACAAGACTATAGTCACGACTATAGGAAAGACTATAGTCAAAACTATAGACAATACTATAGGCAAGACCATAGACAAGACTATAGTAAAGACTATAGACAAAGCTATAGTCAAGACTATAGTCAAGACTATAGCGAAGATAATAGTCATGACCATAGCCAAGACTATAATTAAGACTATATACCAAACTACAGTAGATTACAGACAATACTATGGGCTAGACTATAGTCAAGATTATTATCTTGGATAAAGTAGAATAAACTAGACTACAATCAAAACTATAGACTTGTATTCAAAAATACAGGTTAGGCTGTTGTCAAAACTACACCCTAGATCATAATATTTAATATATTCAAAATTATAGACTAGACTATAGTTAAGAAAATATACAAGATCATAGTCAAGGCTATAAATGAGATTATAGTCAAGACTATAGACTAAACTATAGTTAAGTCTATAAACTAGGCTATAGTCAAGACTATAGAGTAGATTAAAGTTAAAACTATAGACTACATTAAGTCAAGGCTATATAATCAAGACTACAGGAAAGACTAAAGCCAACACTATAGACAAGACTATAGTCAAGACTATAGTCAAGACTATAGACTAAACTACAGTGCAGGTTATAGGCTAAGCTATAGATAATATTATAGAATATACTATGGTCAATACTATAGACTAGACTATAGATAAAACTATAGTCAAGACTATAGTCACGACTATAGGTGAGACTATAGTCAACACTAAAGGTAAGACTATAGTCAAGAGTATATACTAGACTATAGATTATAGATCATATCTCCTTGTTGAAGAAATTACCTAAATCTTTACCAATTTTATATTAATCATTCAATAATAATACATAGTTAAATTTTCATTAAATATATCCCCATTCAAATGTTTGTAACCAAGCCATTAAAAAAAAAATCTCATAAAAACAAATTTAATTACTCTTTATTTTCAAAAGACAATAATTTGATATCATTCGAAAAAAAAGTGTTTGTGGTCATTATTAAGTACGAGCACGAGTAATTCCATTTGCTTTCCATTTTCTTAATAATTCTAATTAAAAGCAGCAGCAGCGTCATTTTATAACAAAGAAATTTATTCTAAAAATCGACACCACAAGTTCAGCCTACATAAAAAACATTCATGCTTACTACATATTAACAGACAGCCAGAATCTTTTTTCTAACAGACAGACACTTTCAAATGAGTCAGACTAAAATATTTAAAAAAAAAGTGCAAAAAATAAGCATCGAAATCAAAATAATCAACCCTTAAAGTTAAAACCTCAATTTGAAACAATAGAAAACTGTCTGGGATCATTAAACATCGACGTGCATGTAGAAGGACGGACAGATAAACTGCACAACTACTATATACTTTCATACATATATATAAATGTCTGGCTAGAAATAAAAGTTTATAATGTCTGAGCTTATTTGTGTTTGTATTGTACAGGATGTATTTGTATATTTATGTGTATGTGTGTATATTTGGTGTTTGTTACTTACCGGCAGAAATACAACATAATCGACAAATGACAAACACATTCCATTCTGAGTTTGAGTGTAGACAAAAATACTTACACTTGCATTTTAAACATAATTCTCATATATGAATACATATGAATTTTATTATGGGGTTTAAATTATTTATAGGCCTCTACATTGATATTGGCTTATGGCTTTCAAATGTTTCGTACCTGAACCAAAAAAAGCCTTTAATGAAAATTTTGATTCGTAGCTTATGTGAACATTCAGAGGAATGAACATCACTCGATCGTTTCAGAAAGTTATGTTGAGTTAATTGTCCTAAAGTTTTTTCTTTGGTTTTGTAAGATACAAATATATATTCTAATAAAGGAGTTCCCACCTCTTCATGCTTCGAGGACTCTTCAAGAAATTTTTATGTTTTCGCGGAGCCCTTGGCACATTTCGACATTTCATGTAGCAGAAATGAAAGATATTTAAAACTCTAAAGGTATTTATTTTAAATAAAATTGGCGTTACCAAAATTAATTTTTTTTTTCTTACATACTTATAAAAGCTATAAATCTTTTTGAAATCTCATAGACAATTAAAAAATATTAAATGTAATAAAATGTTTTTATTTTTACTAACTTTTTAATACGGAAAGAAATTTTAACAGAGACCATCTTACATCAATTTCCTCTTCCATACTAGATCTATATTTGGATTTTATGAACTTTAGGTCAGAAAAACTAGATTCGCATAAATATGCCCATATAAACTTTGTCAAAAGTTTTAACGCTTCGCGTAAACTTTTTGATATTTTAACCAAAAATATTCAAAGTAAGTTTTGACACACGTTCTTTTGCTTTTTGCTTATTTTTGAAACTTACCAGGTTTCAATGTGGAATGTAATGTGGAATTGATTACGAAGTAAACTGATTTAGCAATAATTGGTTTTAAGCTCCTGATAATATCGAGCAAATTTATCGTGAAGTGAAGTCAAGTGTATTATGCTTTTTATATGTATGTTCTTTTAAAACTTTAGCTGAATGCAAAATATTATTCAGCAGTGAAAAGCGAATTGAAGACGACTTTTCCATAAAGAAATTTTGTACATAAAAGCATTTATTGATTCACATTCAGTAAATTTATTTACTTGTCTTCCTTGTAGTTTAATATTAAGATTGTTGAACTCCATGACACATGTAAAAAAAGCAAAGTAACATACACTGATGCATATTCCTATAAACGCATTTGAATTTTTTCTTTGAGGTATATTTGTTTCTCTTAAATTTCTGATGAAAACATCTCTGTTTACCGGAAATATTTTTATTTTAATTGGGAAATTTCATCAGCTTAAAGGATGCACAAAGGAAACTTCCTTTTCTTACAGACCAGAAAAAATTCAAATTTTATTTTTTGGTGTTCTCTTTTGTTCTAACAGACAAATTGGACGAAAACTTTACCATTCGGAAGGAGTTATTCGAGGCTTTCTTAAGAAAGGGCAGAAATACGGAGTGCGTAAACAAACAAAAGGTAATCAAAAATTACCAAAAAGGCAAATTAATAAAATAAAACTAGAATCCACTTGCAATAAATTAAATGCTACACAAATACAAAATAAACTTGACCTTCCAGTCACTTGCAAACACGCTGCACATATTTTGCGAACAGATGGTAACATAAAGTGTAAGAATCCAAAATGTAATCCAACGTTAAAACAGCATCATAAGGAAAATCGTTAAAAATTTGCGCACAAATACATGACATGGACAGATGTGTGGAATAAAGTAATCTTTTCTGAGGAAAAGAAATTTAATTTGGAAGGTCCCGATTCATATTCTTGCTATTGGCATGATTTTAGTTCAAACGGAATACGTATGTCGCAATTTCATTGGAGGCAATTTTGACAGCTTAGGCAACAGACTTATAGGTCTGTATAAAGGGACTAGTTGTTCAGGTTTATTGGGTTTTAGTATCATTATGATTTTTGGTTTACTTCCACAGTGATGAAAAATGCTTTAATCTGATCATAGAATTAAAAATTATTGAAAGAAAAATTAAAGCTTTCCTTGATAAACATTTTAAAACTTTAACGTTATCATATCCTGGTGCTTTTAAATTATTAAGCATTTTTATAGCAGTTTGCATTTCATTTGGCGTTATATTGTTATAAACATAATAATTAAATTAAATACATTAAGTTTCCAAATTATTGTATTTTCTATGTTTCTTTAAATTTATGCATATATATTTCATCGTCACCATCTGTTTAAATATGTATATATGAAGTTTAAACCCCTAACATTGACCGCTTAAACTAGCATATAGCACGAGATGATCAACAACTCAAAAACAACATTGAACCATTAAATTTAATTTAATCGCTAATCTTTAAGTGAAAAACTGGCTATAAAATGTTATTGAAAAAGTTTACTTAATACTTCAAATTATTTTTCATCTTAAAAGCCACTTCAGCCGAAAATATTTCAAGCAATTATCCTTTTCTTGAAAATATAAAAATTCTTGCTATATCATCATGACTTGTTCCATTTTCTAACAAACCAAGAAATTATCTTTCCACCTTATACGAGTACATACATCTAATGATACTTCAAAGCTCATTTAAGCCTATCATTGTTGTAGTTGTCGCCGCCATCCTCATGGTTGTCGTCATCGTCATCATCATCATCGTTATCACTGTCATTATTATCACCACAAATGATTTGGTAAAAAAAAAATAAAATAAAAAAGAAATATGTTTCAAAAAAAAAAAAATTAACTCATACTAAATAAAGATGCTTTTTTGTTTGTTTTTTTTTTTCATATTTTTTTTTTTTATTTTGGGGAAAAACTAAATCAAGCAGTATGACAAAGTGACTGTCTGTCTGGTTGACTGATTAAAATAAAAAGAAAAAAGAGAAAAAAAAATCCAACAGACGATTACTTTACTGGCTTGTTGGCTGAATAGCTCAATGGCAGGCTGGTTGGATTGCTGGCTGGCTGGATGTCTGGTTATTGGGTTGGTTGGCAACATGATACCAGACGTTTGCAAACAACAGTAACAACAACACAAAAATAGCAGCAAACTTTAAGTGCATTACCGATGAAATAATATATCCACCCCAAGAACTTTGAAGAGAGAGCGGGAGGACGAGCCAACGAAAGTCAGGGGTATATATATGCTTGGATGAGTATTGTATATGATGCATAAAATGTTTGTTCTCTCTTTGATGGTGTAAAATAACCTAAAATATACATATATTTATTTCACTTTTTCTTTTATTTTGTTTGCAATCTTATACACACACACACACATTCACATAACAATGTGTATTAAACAATAACAACAAAAGATACTATGAATAAATGAACGAACAAACAAACAAACCACTGTTTTATGTTGCATGTACCATGACCTTGAAAAATATTCCAAAACCTACTCATTCAGTAAATTTTCTCGTATTATTTAAAAAAAAAATGTTTACTGTTTGTACGAGTACTAGATGCAACAACAGCAACAACAACTGTCTACATAAATACAACATAAGTAGTCTACCATCGCACACACAGTGTCACAACAGTGTTAGTTAATAAAATAGGGACAAGTCAGATAGAAAATTAACATTTTAAGTGTTTTTTCGACAAGAAGTATCTGATTTTTAATTTAATGAATCGTTTGATCGAAATGTTTTCGTTAATGATATTTTAATACAAGCGAAAGAGTTTTTTTTTTTTTAATAATAGGTAAAAATAATACTTCCCTTGATTCTCTAGTACTAATTACCAAGATTTATAAGCGGACATAAGCTAATAACATCTGTTGACTGAATTTTATGCTGTTCTTGATGCTTTTAATCTAATTGCCCCCTTAGCTCAGGCTGGTTCCCATAATGAAAAACTAGAGAAAAATAATGAAATCTCTATTTTAACTAACAGCTTACACATGCATTTCAGTTTATTTTATACCCTACACCACCATAGTTGTTTGGGATATTATGCGTTTGCGCTGATGTTTGTAGTGCACAAAAATATTAGTCAATGTAAACCTTGTGCACAAAGTACAAGTTGCAATTTCGCAAATATTTTGATGAAACTTGGCACGATTAATTATTTTGGAAGAAGCCTATTGAAATTGATTATGATCGGTATATTATTTCACCTAGACCCCATACAAATATTTTACCGAAATAGAGGCTAACTATCATAAATCCTTTAAATACAGCATTTTTGTAAAGAAATTCGGCGCTAATAAGTTCTATATGATTATAAAACTTAATGCTAAATTTCATGAAGCTTGATCCATAATTCACTCTAGCTTCCATATAAACCCCCTTCCGAAAATCTCTTTAACGTGCATAAATCCCATAAAAATGTTAATATTACGCTAATATTCGACAAAAATAAGTTTTATATAAGTGGAAATGACAGTGCCAAATTTAATGAAGATCGGTCCATATTACCATAACTCCCATATAAGGCCCAATTTCGGGAATCACCCAAAGTGCATAAATTCATATAAATGTTAGTATCAATGTAATATTCTTTAATCGTATGTTTTATTTTACACTTAACACAAGTATTAGTCCACAATTGGACACGGGTCCAATAAAAGAACCTTCACCGAATTTTTGTACACATACATAGTGGTGTAGCATATCATCATATGGTCGAACTTGACTGACTATATCCCTCTTACGTGTTTTTTATGGATCACTATGGACATTAAGTATGAAAGATCCATAAATAAAATGAAAGATCCATAAATAAAATGAATAATCAAAATAGATTTATGAACGATTTTATTAATTAAAATGATAAAAAAGCAGTAATGGAAATATATTTTAAAATTAATTAATATAATTTTTTTATTTTTATAAATAAAAGAAAAATAATAATAAAAATATTGAATGAATAATGAATATATAATATTAATAAATATAGTTAAAATAGATAAATAAGATCTCACCAATTGTTCAATAATGGACCGACACCTATAAATTCGATAGAGTAATTTAGAGTAACACTTACAGGAAAGTGTCTGTGTGTGAAGTGGATTACGAGCAATTGTTTATTTAATTTTATTTACTTTGCGACCGACACTTTGGTCCTAAGCTAGCAAGACGTAGGAACATCACAAGATTAACTAAGAAATTGTTTTACCGTTCGAATGCTACTATTTACATAGTATCTGTATTAGAAAATTTTTAATCAAGATTCATATCTTCCCAGCAAAAACTTTTTGGTTTTCGGTAATAACAACTACTTATTAAAGTAGTTTCTTGGTAATGAGGCGTCATTATTATTTGCCTACTCTGTATTACATTAATAAGTACTCAGTAGTATAATAGCACAGTAATACTGCAATCACGTGGATGAGTTGGCTAGAGCGCCTGATTAACAACCAGAAGGTTGTTGGTTCAACCCAATTCTGAAGCTGTTGGTTTTTTATAACTAAATATCTAAAAAAATATTGTAAACTAAATAGAGTTTTTGTCGCTTAGGATGCTATGTGCGAGATGGTGTACTGAGTAAGACGTTAGTCAGTAAAAACGAATGGTTAGTGTGTGTCCAAGTTCGAGTCTCATTGACGGCAAAATTTTTTTTTTTTTTTTTTATTTCTGTTTTCGTTTAGGTACATATTTTTGAGTACCCCTAGAGTCAAAAAATAACTACATGGATTTGTGGACAAGTCGAACAAAAATAACTAGTTATTCAGGCAAAAAATAAGTAGTTTATTTTTGTTTCCAATTATACCTGCTAGCTTACCAGGAAAGCAAATTTTTTGATGGGTTTTAACATTCTGTTAGTTATAATGGGAAATTTTAATAAAACAATAAGTTTTACCCTGAGATTTAAATTGTTTCATTTGAAATTGCACTTATATTGCAATAATATTAATTTTGTGGATCTTTTGTTGGCAATATAATTGAGGACTTTATTTTTCACCTACTTTTTTCCTACAAACTAATTAAAATCACTGGTAAGTGTGATTGTATTTCAACAAAGAATTAAATTTAAGTTAATAAATCATAAAAAAATATACCAGATTCTCGTAAAAGAATTGTTTGGAAGTATCTATATGAAAAAAAGCTATAGCTATAGAAAGAGAACTAGTTTGTTCTTCGAGTAAAATGATGATGTATAATACTATTCGGCATTATAGATGCAATGGAACCGCTCAAAATAAAAACAAAGAATCGGCTTTCTCAAAGAAAACATCTCCACGTGATGACCGAATAATTTGCAAAACCACCAAAGCGAAGTAGCTGGTTAACTAAGAAAAAAAATATCTAATCGTACAATAAGACGTCGACTTCTTGAACATTTACTGTGAGGGTGCATCGCCACTTTGAGAAGCCGCTATAATTTTGGAAAAAAAAAATACTTTGGAACAATGAAACTTAGTTCAGATTATTTAATTCAAATGGGAAAAAGTATGTTCGGCATTCACCCAACCAAGACCTTAACCCTCGCTTTACTTTGAAAACTGTAAAGCATGATAGAGGAACATCATGCTCATGGACAGCATTTTCATGGTCAGCATTGGTCCTATTTGTCGAATATCTGAATCAAAATCTGTATAAAATGAAGACCAATGCAGATCAAATATGCCACCAAATTTCATTTGTATGCAGGATAATGAGCCGAAACACAGTGCTAGGGGTTTTGATCAGAAAATATTAATATTTTGGATTAACCTTTGCAGAGTCAGGACCTAAACCAAATTGAAAAACTTTGGGCAGACGTTGAAAGGGGATTAAAGAAGAAAACAGATACAAATTTCGATGAGCTTTTCCAAATATGGAGAATATATGGAATAACCCAGCAAAAACTTTGCTTTCCTGGTAAGCTAGCAGGTATAATTGGTAACAAAAATAAACTACTTATTTTTTGCCTGAATAACTAATTCATGTAGTTATTTTTTGATTCTAGGGGTACTCAAAAATATGTACCTAAACGAAAACAAAAGTAAAAAAAAAAACAAAAAAATTTTGCCGTCAGTGAGAATCGAACTTGGACACATACTAACCATTCATTTTGACTGACTAACGTCTTACTCAGTACACCATCTCGCACATAGCATCCTAAGCGACAAAAACTCTATTTAGTTTAAAATATCTTTTTAGACATTTTGTTATAAAAAACTAACAGCTTCAGAATGCGGTTGAACCAACAATCTTTTGGTTGTTAATCTGGCGCTCTAGCCAACTCATCCACGTGATTGCAGTATTACTGCGCTATTATACTACTGAGTACTTATTAATGTAATACAGAGTAGGCAAATAATAATGACGCCTCATTACCAAGAAACTACTTTAATAAGTAGTTGTTATTACCGAAAACCAAAAAGTTTTTGCTGGGAATATACCGGTTGAAAGATGTCAATATCTAGTAGAGAGTCTTCCAAAAAGATGCAAAGCAGTCATTAAATCTAAAGGATATCCTACCAAATATTTATTTAAATTAATTTTAAAATGAATTTCAATTTATTTTTTTTCTGGATTTTTGAATATTTTTGACATAAATGGGTTTGTTCTTATGTCAAAGTGCAGACAGGAAAAGTGAAAGGCGGATCAATAAGTCCTTGACTTCTCAGACTTCCCTCGTAGTTATATGAAATGCAACACTATTCCCATCAAGTACCAAATTTTAATAGCCTAATGTCAAATTTTGAGCAAGTGTCGTCATTTACAAAACACACAACCTCGTGTATTTTTCTAAAAATGGAAAAAAGTGAATTTCGAGTGCTCATTAAACCATATTTTTTGCGAAAAAAAACCGTCAATCAAACCAAGGAAAAGCTCGATAAATACCACGAGGACTCTACACCATCGATTTCAATGGTAAAAAAGTGGTTTGCTGATTTTCGTTGTGGTCGCACAAATACAAATGACGCTGAACGTTCTTTACGGTCAATTGAGGTCAGTACACACGAAAATTTTGAAAAAATACACGAAATGGTGTTGGCCGACCGAAGAGTAAAAGTGCGTGAGATTGTTGATGCCATAGGCATTTCATTTGGCAGTGGGGTTTCGATTTTAAATGATCAGTTGGGTTTATAAAAGTTGTCTGCAAGATGGATACCACGTTTGCCCTCAATTGACCATAAACGTAAACGTATGACAACTTCAAAGGATTGTTTGGAGTTGTTTAACCGCAATCCGAATGAGTTTTTGTGGCGTTTTGTAACTATGGATGAAACATGGATCGATTACTGTATTCCGGAGACCAAGCAGCAGTCTAAACAATGGGTTTCACTGGTTGAACCTGCTCCGAAGAAGTCCAAGGTAAGTTTGTCGGCCAATAAGGTGATGGCAACAGTTTTTTGGGATGCACGCGGGATAATCCACATCGATTACCCTCAAAAGGGAAAAATAATAAACGGCGAATATGGACCGATTTAATGAGGATTTAAAAAGAAAACGATCCCATATGGCCAAGAAAAAAAGTTCTTTTTCATCAAGATAATGCACGGGTGCACACGTGTGCAGTCTCAATGGCAAAATTCTATGAATAGGGCTACGAATTGATATCTCATCCACCATAATCTCCGGATTTATCACCTAGTGACTACTTCCAATTTCCAAACTTAAAAAAATTGCTCGGTGGAAAGCGATTCAGCTTCAACAATGAAATTATTGACCAAACAAATGCCTATTTTTACTGATTTCAATGTTTTTTTTATTTTTACAGTGCTCCAAAATATCCGAAGTTCAAGAGTCCATAAAATCGTAATTCGAACTAACTTTGTAAAACCCTTTGCAGATTTTGTTAATCTTATTTTATGCTTTCGTTCTGCGTTGAAATTATTGAGTCAATATTCAATGCCTCAAGATTTGTCACATAGTGTTTTTAAAATCAAATAATTTTTTAGTAAAATCTCAATTTTAACCAAAAAATGATTTGGTAGAAAAAATTTTTCTATGTACTCTTAATAAATCTGTAGAAAAAAACCTAAAATATATAGCTTCATTCATAATTATAACTGATTACAGTCTAATTTTATATCAATATTTGTGTGTTATATTTTATTCGAACGCACACTTTAGGTGCTTATATATTGGTCAATTTTATATTCATTTAGTTGGGTTTTAATCGTGAAAAGCTGACGAATTGCAGATATAGTATATTCAAAAGAAATCTATCTTCTGGAAGTTAAATACAACATATGGTAGAACAAATAGACTTAGTAATTAATGGCTGAATAGTATTTTTAAAATCTTTTTTTTCTAAATGCACTCTGACTTGTTCTCATATTTTCACCATCCACTGTATTTAAAGAACACTTCCAAACAAACAAATAAAGCCTAGACAAGAGCTGATGATGATGGTGGTGCTTTTGTTTATGTGGCCAATATTGGTGGTTCACAACGAACATTCAAAAGATGGTGATATTGATGGTGGTGGCGGCAATGATGACGTTAAGGTTGGTGGTACTGGTGATGGTGGTGGTGGTGTCGGTGATGTTGGTGGTTGATGTCTGGCCTTTTTTTACTTTTTTTTTTATTTTTTGTTTGGTTGGTTTGTCGTTTTTCGATGTCGCAATTGTTATTTTATTATTGGCGGTATTGTTGTTGTTGCTGTTGCAAGTACTTGGTTACTTGCTGAGTATGTCTGAAATTTTTGCTTGTTGTCTGGCTTAAAAAAATGCAGACAAAGTAGTTAAAACTCAATCTGCATGTCTGTCGGCTTGTCCTTTTTTCCTTTTTTTTTTTTGAGGGGAAAGGATATGTTAAAATTTTGAAATTTGGCAAAGCCACAATTATTAAATACTTAATAAATATTTATTTTGTGACAAACAAAATTTGCTTTGCTCAAATTTAAATTCATTTTTATATTTATGTTAGTTTAGGTTAATATTAGACTTTAAATGCAATTGAATGTATCTTTGTGGTTTTTGGTTTTTATTTGCTTTTTTTTTTTTTTTTTTTTTTTTGTTGCTCCCAAAAGTTGTTGGTTATTTAATTCTAAATAAATACAATCGTCTGGAGTATAACTCCAGAGAAAGAATTAAAGCAAAATAAAGAAAAATTAGAAATCCCTCTTATTATAATTCTCCATTGACTGTCTGGTGTTGTGTTGAATATTGTATAAATCTGTTACTTTTTTTTTTGGTATTTTTTTCAGCCTTGGTTAAAGCAACCTTATGGTAGCTTGACCAACTTGAGTATTATTTATTTTTTTACTAAACTTACTTTGTGGATTTACTTAGAGTTTTTATATTCTAGTTTTTAATTTATGTCTGGTTATTTTATTTTTTTTTTTTTTTGCATTTGTTTCTGCAGACAGTTTTTTTGTATATTGACAGACATATTGAGGAGGTTCTTGGAGATTATTTATTAATTTTTGTTTACCAAGTGCTAACAGGGAATTTGTTTTAAGAATTGTCCTCTTTTGGTAGATATTTCTTAAGCTGCTGATTTTTTTTTAGAATACTTCTATTTATTCTTTCGTTCTTTAGGGTGCTTTTATAAGAAAAAAATGTTTTTTTTATTTTTTGTTAAATATATTTTCCTCTTAAATGGGTCAATGTAAATGTTAGTTGAGAAAAAGTCCTAAGCTTCTAGTCTATATAGAATTTGTTTTAATGCCTAGACATTGCAAATATTTTTTTTATCCTTACCAAAGGTTTCAATTTTATAATAAGTTTGCCTTTTTATTTGCAATTTCCGCAATATTTATAAGAGAACCTATAAGGAAAACATCCGTCTGTTAAAATAAACTTTCATAGGAAATGTATATTTTCGATCCTTAAACAGCCTTGATATTTTTCACTTGTTGTTACTTTTCTCCTGCTACATGTAGAGATAAAATATAGTTAAGCATTGTCTCAGCAAACATAATATTTAGCATATTTTTTTTTTAATATTACAGTCAATGGAATATGTAATTTATATAGTTGCAGCAACCATATATTGATTATTAT
Organism: Protocalliphora azurea; assembly: GCA_932274085.1. Classification (NCBI taxonomy): domain Eukaryota; kingdom Metazoa; phylum Arthropoda; class Insecta; order Diptera; family Calliphoridae; genus Protocalliphora; species Protocalliphora azurea. The sequence continues at coordinate 131,745,458 of OW026522.1, read as the reverse complement.
AATCAAACATTCGTTTTCCCCAATCAAATTATTTTTGTAATCAACATAAAATAATTAATATTATGCTCTTCTAGATAATATGGTTGCTGCAACCATATAGATTACATATTTCATATATGTATATTGAATAATTGAATAATTAAATTAAATTAATTTTCCAAAAAAATAAATAAATAAAATATAAACTGTAAAAAAATTTGTCATTTTTAAAAAAAGGACTAATTCAAAAGTATAAAATATTGCCAAATAAAATACTATTTTTAAATTTTTTTAAAAAGTATGAAAAATAGTATGTATTAAGCAAAAAAGTACTATATAATAGCATTTCAGCAAAAACTTGATAAAAGCATGCAGTTACAAATATAGTTACTTTTCAATGAAAACAAAATACCGTCCGCATTACATAGAAGTGGTTTGGTAACTACTTATTTATAACACGTATGTAATTAATTATTTAGGTTCAGATTTTTTAAAATGCTACTTTTTATTGATTTTTTTAATTGAGTTTGTCAATTCATATATTTGAAGAAAGTATAAAAGGTATAATTTGTTTATGCATGTCAATATATTCTCAATTGCAGCTTAAAAACTTTAATTGGTACGCCAAGAAATATATGTTATTGTTAAGTTTTTGAAATTTTTAATTCAAATTTATAAAATTTTCTTTTTAGTTTTAAAGTAAAAATAAAGGAAAAAAACAGCTTTATATATTCTGGCGTTTAATTAGATATTTCTAACCTAAAATATAACTAGTTCCTATTGTTTTCACTAATAATGACTTTATCGATAATTGAAAATCAATAAATTATCTTCGAAGTAATTAGTTCTTGTAATGACATCTCAGTAATGACTTTCTAAAATGCTTACTCGTAATAAGTAAGTTTTTGCCTCTAATGTTATCATCGTGTTAAAATAATGGATTATGCAGTTAATATGTAAGTAGTGAAGATTAGCTTCTTAACTCATTACATGACAATCAAAGTTTTTGCTGGGATATAAAAATTTTAGAAAAATTACTACCAAATATTTGAAAAAATTAAAAAATTAAAAATAAATCTTCATACTAATTAATCTATTAAAAAAGTATTATTTTTCAAAAAAAAAAAAAAACGAATTAAAAAATTTCAAAATTCCCATTTTCAAAAAAAATAAAAATAAATACCAGTTTTAAAATTAGTAAAATTTTGTCAAATTTTCAAAAAGAAAAAAACTCTTTGAATAAAGAAGTACCAATTTTCAAAAAGGATTAATTATAAAAATAAACAATTTCCAAAAAGTTACCATTTTCAAAAAAGGTACTAGTTTATCAATTTTTAGACAAAATACCAAGTAAAATTAAAAGTGTCATTTCCAAAAAAACTAAACATTTTCTAAAAACATATTGGCCCAGCAAACACGATGTCAAACGCTTGAAGTATGATAACATTAAGGTTTGATAACAAACGTGTTTCTCAAACTTGTTTCAAGTGTAGGTAGAGATTTGAATTTTAAGTTTGATTTCAAATTGAGAATCATTTGAGAAAAAACGTTTAAAAAACTGAACATTTTGAAATTTATATTAAACAAGTTTGCAATCGTAAATTGCCTTGTTGTCTCTGTTTGGCAGTAGCAAAGCAGAGTTTGTGGACTATAATTAGACACCCGCAGAATTGAGTACGTATTTTCTGTGCCGCTACACACTTCGTCAGCATTCGTGGTGCGTTATCCATTTTGGTTTCATTGAAACCTAAACATGGCACCGGCCTTGTACTGGGTGCAATTATGAGGGACTCAACTAGCAGTGCCAGGAGTTTGGGGCCAGTAAAGAAGAGATGGAACTTAGCGTCGTAAACGCTGTTATAGATGTGGTTACACTAGTCATTTTTTTCGAAGGACCATAAAAAAAGTTTGCAATCGTAAATTGCCTTGTTGTCTCTGTTTGGCAGTACCAAAGCAGAGTTTGTAAACTATAATTAGACACCAGCAAAATGGAATAAGTATTTTCTGTGCCGCTACACACTTCATCAGCATTCGTGGTGAAACCTAAACAGACAGCAAATGTCATTATTGCATCAGTCTCAAACCTAAAGATAACTTTAAAAATATTTGAAAAATAGTAAAGTCCTAATTTTATTATCAAATCATTCATAAAAATAAAGAGACATATGAACAAATATTTGAAAAATGATATTTTCTCAATTTGATATCAAATGTTATTATGAAATCATTTTTAAAGATATTTGAAACAATATATTTAAAAAAAAATAATATTTGAAATATTATATACAAGTAAATAAATTAATAAATAAAATTATCTAATCAAATATGTTTTAATTAATGAAAACGTATATTGATAGAACAAAAGAAAACTTCACAAAAAAAAAAAAAAAATAAAAATGTAAATTATGTGGTCAAAATCGACGTTTGAAAAAAGTTTGAGAATTACATTTAATAATGATTTGATAATAGTAGCATTTCTCAATTTCAAAATTAATTCTTCTTTTCGTTGAGAAAACTATTATTTTCGAGTTATTTTTAAACAACTTTCAAAAGGTTGTTTTTTAGAAAAGACTTGATTTCAAATCACTCTCAATTTGATATCACATTTGTGTTTGCTGGGAGGTCTCAGAAAAAAAAACTAAAAAAAGGAAAAAAATAAAATCTAAAAAATTTCCGAAATTTTTTTGATTAAAAAACAAAACGTTAAAAAAGTATGATTTTAAAAAAATGCAAATTTTATAAAAAAGACATTCCACATTATAAAAATAGCACCAATTTTCCAAACGGATAACTTGTTGAAAACGTGGCAATTTTTTCATATTAATTATTTATAAAACAAAATTGAATATGATATAAAACTCAAAGCGTACTGTTCTTTCGCATATTAAAGCGAGAAAGAAAGATATAGTCGGTCAAGACCGACTGTATGATACCCTGCACCAATGTGTACGAGCATAAAAATTTGAGAAGGGGACTTATATTGCATTTGCTTCCAATTTTATTAAATTTAAAATAAAACATATAAATACAGAATAATGCGTTGATACTAACATCTAGATGATTTTAATCACTTTAGGGCAATTCCTGGAAGTGGATTTATATGGGAGCTATGGTAACTTATGGAACGATCCCCATAAGATTTCTACTAAAACAAAACTCATTTGTGTCGAATATTAACTTGATACTAACATTCGCATGGGATTTATGCACGTTAAAGTGATTTTCGATAGAGGGGTTTATATGGGGGCTATTGTCAATTATCCGATTTTTATAAAATTTGGTACAAAGATTGATATTTGCACAGAACTTCTTTGTACCGAATTTCATTATAATATTATTAATTTTAAGGCATTTTTGAGTGTTTTAACTCTATTCCAGCGGAACATTTGTATGGGGGCTAGATGAAATAATGGACCGATCACAACCAATTTTGTCCTTGTATCATAGCCTGTATTTTGTGCACAAGGTTTACATGGATATCCAGCCAGACGGATGGACGGACGGACATCGTTAAATCGATTTAAAAAGTGATTCTGAGTCGTTTGGTATAATTTAAAGTAGGTGTTGCATAACTTTTTCTATGCGTTACAAACATCAGCACAAACGCATAATACCCCAACCACTTATGGTGGTGTCGGGTATAAATATAAGTGAAAAAATTAAAGTTAAATAAATATTTAGAAATACTCAAATCATTGTCGTTTAAACTTTCAAATATACTTGAGAGTCTTCCAAATAATGTTTTCATACTACACTTAAGAATTAACTGAAGAATTACTTTAAATTTAAATACAGACAAAATTATGTATCAATAGCAATAAAAATCATTAGTCTAAGTTACGTTGTTTTTGCATACTGAGCTGTCAAAGTTCAATTTTTTATTTTGGGAAAAAAGCAAAAAATTAAATTCTCATCATATATTATTTTGGAAATTATTTGTTGGAAACTTTTAAGAATATTAAGGGAATTTCTTGCAATTTTTATTTTTATTATTGTAATGAATAGTAATCCAATATAATACCAAAATTCTCCTCTTTCATTTGATACCCATATCTTCCTATAATAGCAATTAAAAAGAAGCAAAATAAAAAATTAGCCTCGCGCATACTTCAAGACTTTAAAGACCTTTAAAAAGGAAAACGAAATGAAAAACTGAAAACGTAGTTATATTATATTAAGTGTATATTTTCACATGTATATGGAATTTATCATGTGTGAGAAAAAATTTTGATTTTTGTTGTACGATGTAATACAGAATTAAAATGTATTTGTGTTGAAAAAAATTTTTTATAGAAAAAAAAAGACCTCTAAGTTGTAGTTTAGTTTAAAATGTTTACCTTAAAAAATTTAAGAAATTATGACAGTTATTAAAATTTATAACTTTTTCACAAAAGTTTTTTAAAAATTCATTCCCCTTTTTTAAACACTTAATGAGCAACCACAAATACACCCTAAAGGGTCAAAATAAAAGGTGTGATCTTGTCAAAAGATGTTAAAAAAAATCTAAATTGAGATGTTAACACACTTTCACACAACTAATGACAGAGTCAGACAATGAAAAAAATGACAAAAATCATCTGGTAATTTCAAATAAAAAATTATTTTTATTATATTTTTACATACAGTCAAACAATTACGTAGAAAAAGACAATACGTGTGCAAAACGATTGCAAAAAGGGGGTGAAAACAAAGACTTGATTCCAAAAAAAAAAAAAAAAAACAAATTGAATTTAAATTTTAGTTTTTAATTGGAAATTTAAAGAAATTAACGAAATTATATTTTAATTTCCATATAACACTTGAAATTTCTTAATTTTTTTTTAGGCTTAAGTACTTTTTATTTCCCCTAGTAAAAATAACTTTATTAACAATTTTATTAAGTCAAAGTAACAACAAACAGCAACGATATCATCATCAGCAACAAACAACAAAATTTCATTTTAACCACATGCAGAATGGAAAGAAATAAAAAAAGAAGCGTCTTGTAGACACATAAAAATCAGTGCAGCAAGAAATAATGAATAAAATCGTAGACTAGTAAAGTTTTATTTTATGTTATACGTCTCAGCGACTTTTTTCTTTAATTCGCTCGTTAGTAATATGTTTGCTGAAAGCGACAACTAAGCACAGTGGGACTGATTGCAAGTCAATCAAGTTAGTTTGGAATTTGAAGAATGATTTGAACATATTGTTTAAAAAAAAATTATAGAAAAAGATTTAAGCTTTAAAAGACATTTAATTGTAACTCTTTTATACCCTACACCACCATAGGTGGTTTAGGTATTATGCTTTACACAGAATCACTTTTTAAATCGATCTAACGATGTCCGTCCGTCCTTCTGGCTAGCTGTACGACTGGCCGTCCATGCAAACCTTGTGTATAAAGTACGGGTCGCAATTTTAAAGCTAATTCAATAAAATTCGGCACGTGGGACTTTCATAATACAAGGACGAAGCCTATTGAAATTGGTGTGATCGGTCCATTATTTCACCTAGCCTCCATACAAACGTCCCACCGGAATATAGTTTAAACATTCAAAAATGACTTAAAAATAAGAATGTTTTAAAGAAATTCGGTGCAAAGAAGTTCTGTATAAGTAGCAATCTTTGTACCAAATTGTATAAAAATCGGTCCACAATTAACCACAGCATCTATATAAACCCCTCCTCCGAAAATCCCATACGAAGGTGAATATCAAATTAATATTCGACACAAATAAGTTTTATGTGAATAAAAATAACATTGCCAAATTTTATGAAAATCGGTGTATAATTTACCATAACTCTCATGTAAAGCCACTTCCAGATATCGCCCTAAAGTGCATAAAATCATCTAGATGTATGAATGCGTTATTCTGTATTTGTATATTTTATTTTACATTTACTAAAATTGACCAAAGGTGTAATAATATAAGACCTTTCCAAGCTAAGCAATGGTGTAGGGTATAATGTAGTCGGTCTTGACCAACTTTCTCGTTTAGATTTTAAGACAAGCAACAAAAAGTCAAAAACTTTATTTGAATTTATTAAAATTAAAAAAAAAGAAATATATATATATATTTTAATTCTTCTGCTATTTAAAGAAAAGGCATGCTTATTCAACTAAGTTATCTTTTACAGTTAAAGAGATATTTACGCTTGAATTCTCAATTTTTGATTTTTTTGCCGCGACTTTATTAGGTTTTTTGGGAATAAGTTCTGGGGTATATGAGGGAAACATTTTTTAAAAAGATTCTATAATTTGTAATACAATCCGAAATAATATGTTGAAAATAATTCGTTAACTAGCTCAATTTCTCTAGCTGTGAAAAATTTTTTAAATTAGCATTCTGCTATTAATATAAAAATTGTTATTTTTTTTAAAAAAATATGGTACAACTCATCAAGTTTTTTGTCAAAGTTTTCTTATTAAAAATATTTTTTCTTTACATATTTCAAAATACAAGGCTTCATATATGGTTAATAAAGAAATTTTAAATTGATTTAGTTTTGCACCCTACATCCAACATTGGTCAAAAATGGTGAAATTTGGACAAAAATCTCATGTTTATCGATTAATAAAAAAAAATGTCACACTAGCTTTTTAAAAGATCTTGATGCTGTTAGATCGATTTGAAGCTAAATTGCTTCCCGCCTGGCTAAAAACAAATGCAGAAGTGCAGATTTAATAAAAAAAAAAAACTCAACTTTTCAAAAGACTTTTTTTACAATTGAACAAAAAATAAAATAAAATAAAATAAAATAAATATAAGTACCATATTTTTACTATTATAGATAAATATCAATCTTTCATTTCTCAAACAATCGTTAAAATAGTTTCAACAATAAATTTTTAGAAATTTTTCAAATATAAATAATATTTAAAAAAAAAAAATTAAAAACCAAAAAAATAATACTTTTTTTCTTAAGCGCAACTTCGTCTACCTTTCAAAAACATATAAAATATAAAAAGGATAAAAATACTGATATATATGTCTATTTAGGTCGTTTTAAAAAAGAATACGTAATGGCCTCAAAACTGATAACTCGTCTCAAAACTCACTAAATTCGCTATTTTATATATTTTATTGTGTATTTCCATATGTGTGTATACGGTATGTGTTGTTTGTGTAACGAGATAATATTCGTAATAACACAAGTTTACAAATTAGGGTAAACTTTTGGACCAGAGTAGATGATGTAATTTGGGGCGCTAAATTCAAATATGAATTCGTGCGATCATTACATCTCATAGAAGAGTGCGTGGCGAATAATTTTATATTACTGATATTCTAAAGTTAAGAATTTATTTTTAAATGTGAAACAAATCCACGGCAATACAATAGTCTCAGTTCCACCGCTATTTGTTTCTAATTTATAACTTTTTATTCAATAAAATTTAAATTAACTGTCGAACATGATAAAAATTTATGTTTACCAATATCAAAAAAACTAGCACAAATTTTGAAAAACGGGGAAAAAATTCGAATTCAGCGCCCCAAATAACATTAGAATCAGTTATTGGTTGCTCTGGTCCAACACCTTGTATATTCGTTATGATTAATTAAATTTTTTAAATATTATTTATTTTTTGAAAAATTGATAAAAATTAGTTGTTAAAACTTTTTAAATGATTTTTGGCGAAATGAAAGATTGATATTTATTTTATATAATACATAAGAAAGAATAGCAAAACTATGGTACCAATATGCTTTTTTGTGCAATAAAAAAAAAGTCATTTAAAAAGCAGACTCTTTTCATATAATCTGCACTCCTTTATTCTTTTTTGGTTGAGCGGGAAGCAGTTTAGTGTCAAATCGATTTAAAGGCATTTTGTAATTTAATGTCAGCATCAATAAATTTATTAAAAAAAACACTCGTGAAATTTTTTTTATTAATCGATAAAAATTATTTTTTTCTAAAATACACCAATACTAGATATGTGCAAATCTAAATCAATTTAAAATTTCTTTATTAACCATTTCTGAAGCCTTGTCTTTTGAAATATGTAAAGATTTTTTAATAAAAAAATTTGAAAAAAGTGAATGAATTGTACCATATTTTTGTAAAAAAATATATATTTTTTATATTAATTTCAAAATGCAAATTTTTAAAATTTTTCACAGCTAGACGAATTGAGCTAGTCAAAAAATTTTTTTCAGTATATTATTTCGCATTATATTGGAAATTACAGAATATTTTTAAAAAATGATTACATCATACACCTCAGTAATTATTTCCGAAAAACGAAATAAAGTCGTGGCGAAGAAATTGAAAATTCATGCGTAAATATCTTTTTAACTTTGACACCCTGTAGCTTATCTCATAGTTTTTCTGAAAGCTAAAGTCCTCCTCTACAACTTTATCACACATTTCAATTCGAGTCGATCAATAGTTTAGAAGATATAGATTTATGACCCAAATTTTAGCGTTTGGCCCACTGTGCTACGTTTCCCATTTTGCTATGTCTTTATTGCAAACAATTCCTTTTTATGATTTTTTTTTTATGCAATTGAATGAAGTGTGTGTCAATTTATATTTATAGTGCAAAATATAAAAAAAAGAAAACTACAGGGTAAAAGGATAAGAACAAAAGTAGGCTTTTTTTATTGTGTCCTTGCGTAGTTGTATAAACTATTTATATGTCTGAATACGAATATTAGGGTGGATCATTTTGTATAAGTGAAGTATTAATTTGAAACTTTAGACAAAAAATTTGTTTCCGAATTGGCTTCAAGAAATTGGATTTGCGCTACGGAACGGAAAGTATTGGTAAGTTTACGACACTGTATCAGCTGGAAGTATTTTTCTTTTTTTTTTTACATGTAAGAACTTTCGAGCAACTTTTTAACAATAATTTATTTATTAGAGATCCTGAAATAAAAAAGACTCAAATGTCACAAGCAATTATACCATAGAAATTATTTATCCATCAAAAGTATTGGTAAGTTTGTGACACTGTATCATCTAGAAGTATTTTTGTTTTTTGTTTTACATGTAAGAACTTTCGAACAACATTTTAACAATAATAACAATTTAGTTTTATTAAAGATCCTGCCATAAATACGACTCAAATGTCACAAGCAATTATAGCATAGAAATTATTTATCCATAAAAAAAACAGATAATATTAATACCTTACTTAATTGCACACGCACACTCTTACCAAGCAATCAGCAAGCATAAACTTTTTTTACGTTTAGGGATTATGGCCACCAACAATTGTTTAAACAAACTCAAAAGGGACCTCAACGTCCTTAAAAAAAAAATGTATGATTTCACATACTCTGACACAAACTTATATATTGTAAGTATGTGATATGACTGACTCAAACAACCCCTCTTACAACTGACAATAAAAATACAAAGCTTTTAACAACAATCTAGACAAGAGAAGATAAACTTAAACAGCCGTCATTAGAATCAACAACTGCTATATGCTACTGCTGTATGTTTGTTTCTGTTTGCACGTCTTATAAGTAGAATTTTTTAAAAATAATAACAATAAAAAAAGCAATACAGACGACACAAACTATAATAATAGCAATAACAACTGCTGCCAGCAACCTACTTACTTATTGAAATGGCAGTTTGTACTCAAAACAAATACAGTATGTTAAGAAATTGTTTTTACAAGGAAACAAAAATGATTGTTTCAACTTTATATTAAAAAAATTCGCACAGAAAAAATCATCCAACACCCAACCTAAAGTATACCAATCGACTTGGAATCACTTTTTGAGTCGATCTAACGATGTCCGTCCGTCTGGCTGGCTGTCCATGTAAACCTTGTGCACAAAGTACAGGTCGTAATTTTGAAGATAATTCAATAAAATTTGGCACGTAGGACTTTTACGATACAAGGACGAAGCCTATTGAAATTGGTTGTGTTTTGTCCATTATTTCACCTAGCCCCCCTATAAATGTCCTCCCGTAATAAGAGTTTAACAATCATAAATGCCTTAAATACAGTAATATTTTAATGAAATTCGTTGTGAGGAAGTTTTGTATAAATATTAATCCTTGTGCCAAATTTCATGAAAATTGGTCCTTAATTGACCATAGCTCCCATATAAAACCCTCTTCCGAAAATCTCTTTAACGTGCATAAAACACATACACATGTTAGTATCAAGTTTATATTCGTCACAAATAAGTAGTAATCAAAGTGACAAATTTAATAACGATCGCTTTATAATTTACCATAGCTCTCATATAAATCCACTTTCGGAAATCACCCTAAAGTGCATAAATTCATATAAATGTTGGGTGATCCATTTCGAGGTTCCCGACTTTTTTAAAGAAAAAAAAAAAACACAGAAAATGCAAATTTAATGGGGAATATTTATTATCATTTGAAAGAACATTCTTTGGCATTTATTTTTTGAAGATTATGTCTATCAAATGTTGGCCGTTGCTACGTCGCAGATGGTCCATCCGTTGACTCCAATTTTCGATGACTCGTTCGAAAATTTCGACTGGCGAATGACACGCGTGATGTTTTCCTCCAAGGCCTGAATCGAAGCGGGTTTGTCCGCATAAACTTTAGACTTTACATATCTCCACAGGAAAAAGTCTAAAGGTGTGATATCACACGATCTTGGTGGTCAATCGACCGGCCAAAAACGTGAAATTATGTGCTTACCGAAATGTTCTCTCAATAAATCCATTGATTGATGCGATGTGTGGGAAGTGGCGCCGTCTTGCTGAAACCAAATGTCGCCGAGATCACGAGCTTCAATTTCAGGCATCAAATAGTCGGTTATCATGGCACGATAACGGTCGCCATTGACGGTTACGTTCGCACCGTCATCATTTTTAAAGAAATATGGACCGATGATTCCACCGGCCCACATAAAACACACAATTGGCCTCATCGCTGAATAAAATTTGCCTCGAAAACGTCGAATCTTCTTGGAACTTTTCAAGAGCCCATAGAGCGAAGGGATGTCGCTTGGGAAGGTCGAGCGTCTTCATTTCTTGCACAAGCTGTATTTTGTACGCTTTCAATTTAAGATCTCGATGTAAAATGCGCCAAGTCGTTCCATACGTCAGTTCGAGTTGCTGCGAACGGCGCCGTATCGACTCTCCACGGTCTTCGTGTACACTCTCAGCTACGGCCACCATATTTTCTTCACAGCGTGCTGGACGTGGGAAGTGTCTATTCGGTTGAATAATATCCAATAATGAATGCTGGTGATGGTGTTGCGAATAGTACGCTCAGAAGGCCGATTATGTTGACCATAAGTTGAGCGAAGTGCACGAAACACATTCCTCACAGAACGTGAATTTTCGTAATAAAGTTGAATGATTTGTAAACGTTGTTCAGTCGTAAGTCTTTCCATTATGAAATGTCAAACAATACTAAACAAAAATAACATGACAGCATGACACGACTTACACGTGATCTGTCAAAAAAAAGGCTATTGAAAAAAGTATATCTACTTGAATCACCCATTATTAATGTAATATTCTGTATTAGTATATTTTATTTTGCAATTAGTAAAAGTATCGATCCACAATTGTCCACATGTCTAATGATGTGGGGTATCATGTGATCGGGCTTGACCGACTATATCATTTTTACTTGTTACATATGCGTTTTTGTTGCTATCTGGAACAAGTTTTGGACTTTTGGAATGTATTTGTAGTCTTCTATGCTTCAGTGTGATGCTTATAAAAGTGATTATTATAACCCCCAAATCGGAAAAGTGTTAAAGATGTTGCATAAATGTATTCCTTATTAAAGCATCACACATTAACATTGTATTAAATCGCTCCAAAAATGATGAAACTTTGGAGCTTAAATCTAATAGTAGCCTTATTTATGCATAAAATATTCGGCAAACTTGAACTTAGAAAAATAAAGGAAATTATGCAAATATCCATAAGGGCTCTTGTTAAAGGTCTCTAGGAAGAATATGTCTTTTTTTTTCTTTCAAGAAACAATAAGAAAAACACTGAACCAATACAAATACAGGTTGAAAGCTACAAGGCAAAAAACACTCTTGTTGGGGAAAACTTTTGAAAAATTATGGTCATTCGATATGATTCGTCCTGAAAAGCCTAAAATTTTTTTGGGCGTAGTTATATTTTGTGGGAATGCTAAAATTATGTTGTAATTTAATTTCCACCAGGCAGATTATGACAGAAACCTTCAAAAGCCTTTAGAATTAAAAAACAAATATTAATACATTAATATTTAATATTGCAAACGTTTGAAAAATTATGTGTTTTTCCTTTGATATCAAAGGTCAATTCAAACCTTAATTCGAATCAGCATCAAATTTGGAAAAAAAATCCCTTTTTATTGAGGATGCTATTATTCTCAAATCATTATCAAATCATTCTCAAACGTTTTGAAAAAAATTGTTTTCAAATGATTCTTAAATTTTCAATCAAACCTTTGATTGGCTGGGTTATTTTGTATTTGTATTTTGTTCAAAGTATTCGGCATTTTTATAAAATAGAAGAGATGTGCAACATTATTTGTAGGCTTTAAAAGCTCATTTAATAAAAGGTGGTAATAAATCTGAGCTTATGAAGGACAAAATTCAAGTTATGTTGAAACAATAACTGCAAGCACATAGGAGCAAATGGTAATTATCCGGCTATTGTTTAATTGAAATAAAGTATTGAATATCCAAGCAAAGAAACCAAACCAAAAATATTACTTTAGCTGAAAATTATATACTTTTTTAAAGCCAAACTATGGAAAAATCATATTCTCTTTCAATGTAAAAATAATTTTTTGACATAATGTATATATAAAATAATAAAATAACGTTGAGAAAAAAAACTTATGACAAAATGTCATCTGCTTATGACTTAATCAAATAAATGTTATAACATTTCTATTGAAAGTTAAAAAAGAACACCTTTATCAAATAAATGTAAATTTGAGGGCATAATTGCTTTTATTAATTTATAAGGACATAATGATAGGTGAGAAGATGTGCCATTAAATATAGGGAGATGTGGGCAAAAAATTATGATAACAGAAAAATATTTTATAATGGTTTCACTAAATAATTAAAAATAATTTCTTCAAATATAATAAACGATAATTTTATATATTTTTTACTTACCCAAATAGAGTGCAATGGTTTTTTGTGAATCTGCAATAAGAAAAATATACATATAAGCGATTTAATAAATTTATATAAAAATTCTTATATCAAAATATTCCGAATAATACAAAATCATTCCGTGTATATAAAAAATCATTTAAGACCCCATAAAGTATATATATTCTGTTAGGATTCTGAGTCAATATAGCTATGTTCGGCCGTCTGTCTTTTGAAGGCAAGATAGTAGTTGCGATTTTGGTTTGTTAGTTTATCCTATTTGAGGCTTAATTAAGCCTTTTTATTTTGCTTTTAGCCTCAAATTTTTCGTTTTATTTTCTAGCATTTACTTTGATTCTTAAAATTGCCTTAAAAAGGCTAAAATTTTAGTATTTCAACAAAGAAGAAAATAATTTCTTATTTGCCTTTAGTAAATTTATTTTTACAGAATTATCCATTTAAGCAGTTTCGTGTATTAATTCACACAAAAAATCGAGATTACTTAAATTGAACAAAAATTTTCGCCTGCGGCGCATCATTTTACTGACTTACTTAATCAATTATTATAATTATTTTTTTAATAATCTTCATTAACCATAGAAACTATTTATGAATATAATTAATATAAATAATAAAAACCCAAATTTTTATAAGAATTTTGTGAGCGATTTTGCATTAAATAATTTTTTGGCAACTGTTCTGTGTTTTATTTAAAGACTTATTACAATATCTTAAAGAAATACACATATATTTAAAACTAATAAGAACAAAATATATATCAGCTTTTTTCTGGTCTTATATTTTTTTTGGGCATTTAGATTTTTCCGACCTTTTTAAAGTACGATTTAATTCCTTTTTTCTTACCTCCTGGCAACACTGGGGGTTGGCTGAATTTTGCTCAAATATTTATCTTATATAAGGTTCGTTTGGCATTGAAAATAGCCAAAATAGGTTAATAAACGAAATACTAGTCCATTTTAAATTCAATTCATGCTTTTCGGCTGATATCTCTTAAAGAAAAGCATGTATGACAACGAAATTTTGTGACCCATATAAGATAAAATTTTTAAAAGTTCCAGATGGTGGGTATATAGATTCGGCCAAGCCGAATATAACATTCTTACTTGTTCTCCTTTTAAATAATGCTTTTTTAAGAGTACCTTTACCGACCAGTGCTGGTAAAAACGTGCTCCCTTAAAGATTGATAGTTGGACTATATAGATTTTGATGAGCTTAACATGAATCTGTTTCCAATTTTTTTTTCAGCTCAAAATTTAGTTTTATGAGCGCGTCTAATAATTGATACACAAATCTTGATTTTATTCACAATTAAGTGAAAATACATACCTATACTCGTGCGCAAATTTTTTTTATTTAAACAAAAATAGGTGGACTAGATGAAATTTGACGAGCTAAACTCGAATTTGCTTTCAGATTTTTTTCTATTAGGTCTTGATTTTTTATGGGCATGTCTAATATTTCCTCCTTAATGTGGCGATTATACGCTAGTTAGTGAGCCTACAAATTCCAGAAAAAATTGCAATATAATAAAAATCGCAGAAAAAAATTCAAAAATCTTAATCAAATTTATGAAAAGTTTTTTGACGCTTTTCCTCTCCCTAATCGAAATTGAAAGATTTGAATGCGTTGGGATTTGATGTTGAATAATACTTAAAGTATTAAAAGGTAAAATAAAAAAAAAAAAAGATTTAAAAAAAAATAATCGGCATAAATTTGCTCTCTGATTGAAATACAAAATCAGTTTCAAATACAAAATTTATATATCTATCTATCTATCTAGATAGATAGATTAATAGATAGATAGATAGATAGATATTTAGATAGATAGATAGAAGATAGATAGACAAATAGATAGATTGATAGATAGATAGATAGATAGATATATAGATAGATATATAGATGGATAGATAGATAAATAGATAGATATATAGATAGATAGATATATAAATAGATAGATTGATAGGAAGATAGATAGATATTTAGATAGATAGATAGACAGATAGATAGATAGAAGATAGATAGACAAATAGATAGATTGATAGATAGATTAATGGATAGATAGATAGATAGATAGATAGATAGATAAATAGATAGATATATAGATAGATATATAAATAGATAGATAGATAGATTAATTGATAGATAGAAGAAAGATAGACAAATAGATAGATTGATAGATAGATTAATAGATAGGTAGATAGATAGATAGATATATAGATAGATAAATAGATAGATATATAGATAGATAGATATATAAATAGATAGATTGATAGGTAGATAGGTAGATAGATAGACAAATAGATAGATTAATAGATAAGCTCTGGAAAGAGAAAACATGCTTAGAAAATTATATATAAAAGTACGTATCATCGCTTCTTGATATATATATATATATATATATAACTCGGTCTCCGATTGAAACACCAAAAGATGCAAACAAAAATTTTTAAAATTTGTAATTTTTAGTTTTAGAAAATTGTTACTTTTTTAATAATATTTTATTTTGAAATACTATACTTGTTTTCCATTAACTTATTATTTTTTTTTTTTTTTTTTTTTTTTTTGTATTGTTATTATTATTTTATTTTTTTGAAATTTTTTTGAAAATTTAAACTTTTTTCAAATGGCACATTTTATATATTCTATTTTTTTTTTTTTTTTTGTTTTTTTGGAAAATTGGTAATTTTTTAAAGTTTGTATTCTTTTATTTTTATTCTCTTTTATTTATTCTATTAAACATTAAAACGTTTTTTTTTTTACAATACTGAAAGTTTTTCGAAAATTCTTTTAAATGGCACTTTTTTTAAATTTTAAACTATTTCCGAAAAACATATAAATCCACAAAAATTCGTGCTTTATGATACTTTTTACAATATATAGTGCAAGAAATAATAGATAGAACTATTTTGAAAATGAATACTTTTGTTGCTTAAAATGCTACTTTTTTAAATTAAGAGTTTTTTTCTTATTGAAAATTTGTCCTTTTTAAGAGATTTTTTATTTTTTACTTTTAGCTTTTTTTAAATAATTATGAAAAATAAAATAGGAAAAATGTTAGGTACAGGAAGGAATTTCCATATATTTTGGGGTATTCTTGTAAATGGTTTTCGACAATAATTACACTTTTTTCCTTGAACCAATTTTAATGGTTTTCAACAAAAATATACTGAAAAGAATTCCTGATATTATTGTATTGAAAAAAGCTTATGAGGGTTATCGAGGTCCTTCACATAATTATTCACAAACTTTTAGTATAATATAAATCTACCTCTTTCTCTGTTTTATTTACTAAATATTGAAGTTTTATCATATCTTATAGCATTACGTTCCTAAATGCAACAAAATCAACAAAAATATAGAAAACTAATATCATTGTAATAACTGTCTGCACACAGTCTAAATACAGACCAAACAAATCTCCTGACTAAATGTAACTAATTATACTTAATGCCCTGCATTTAAATATGAGATTATACATGTTTCTCTGTTTATAGGATTTGTAAAAAGAAAGAAAAAAATTAATAAATAAAAACAATACAAATAGCAAAGTCTACTTGTTGTTTTTATGGTCACTATTCGTATTAATACCACATGTATATGGTTGTTGTTTTTGGCATTTTTTGCTTTGACAACTCCAGACGGCCTTCGCTTTAAAAACATAAAAAAATAAACCAGACAATGTTGACGTATTTTTTTTTTTTTTTTTTTTTGTGCTTAAACTTATTTTTTGTTATTTTTTTATCAATTTGTTCCTCTTCCACTTTTAATATTATTTTTTACTTTTGTTTTGTTTTGGATCTTCTAGTTTTTTTGCTGTTTAAACTTTCTTTATCGAACAGCAGTAGTTAATAACACTTCATGTGAATGTAGTTGTTATGTCTTTCCTTATTACTATGGCACAGTGGGGTCGATTGCCGTATATTTTTGGGTATTTTTTTTTTTGTTTTTATAAACAGTTGATTTATATCTCCAAGTTAATTTTACTTTGAGAATAAAAAATAGATCGAACAATACTTTTAAAAGCAACGAACAATAATACACTGTGGGACAATTTTTTATTAAAAAAAACTTTTACAAATAAGTGAAAGAATTACTATATTTTTGGTAAAAAAAAGTGCAATTTTTAATACTTATTTCAGAGTGGAGAATTTGAACTTTTTTCACGTCTAGGCGAATTGAGATAATCAAAAAAAATTTGCATACTATTTCGAAATGTATTAGAAATTATAGAATATGTAAAAAGAAAATTTTTCCCTCATATACCACATTACTTATTCCCTAGAAACAAAATAAAGTCGAGGCAAAAAATCAAAAATTTAAAATTCAAGCGTAAATATCTTTTTAACTGTAAAAGGTAATTGAGATGTGTATCTCGCCAACCACTTTACAGAAATATAAAAATTTTTGTAATCGGACTTGATTTGTGTAACTTTAAATTTTGTAAAACTTTTACATACTCTATGTGGTCAACATTGACACCCTGCAGGTAATCTCGTATTATTACAGGGTGACTACAAAATAATTTTTCTGAATGCCTAAGTCTTACAACTTTTCCTTACATTTAGGTGATACAGATTTATTAGCAAAAAAATTTTGCTTTTAGCCCCACTGTACAACAGTTTTTTTTTTATTTATAGATTTTTGATGTTATATTATATTGACAATTATTTAATTTATACAACACACTCCAAGTCACTTGAATCGCTTTACATTAAAGATATATTAAAAGTTTTGTGCTATGTTCACATATAGCGGCTTTTTAAAAAGCTAGTCGTTTTCTTAAAATACACAAACAAATTGATCTGTTTTTTTTTTTATATATATATATTTCAAAACCAAAAACATCTCGATTCGAATTGTTTAATTATTTAACAGACAAAAAACATACAAAATTTTCATACAGGGAAGAAATTTTTAGTATTTTTAGTACATAGAATTTGTAAAAATTGTCAAAGAGTTTAGAAACAAAAAATTAAAAATTATGAATGAAATTTATATATGTTCATAAATTTTATTTGTATAAAAATTTAAATTTTTAAATTAGAAAGTGTGTGTAAAATGTTTATTTAAATCAAAAATTTGTGAAAATATTTTGACAAACGGAAAACAGGCCAAAAGGAAAAACACAATAAAGTTGATTGTGTTTTTCCAAAAACAAGTCAAAAACTAATGTGTGTGAACATAATATTACTTAGCTTTAAAATAACGCTTGAACTGATTTTTTTTAATTTGTTTTTTTTTTTTATTTTAAATTTAAAAATTGTTTGTGAATATGGGTTTTAGTTTACAAAATGAGTTTTCTTACGATTTTATTTACGATAAGTCCCACTGTATCACGTTTTGTCTACTTTTTTTTTATTTAGTTGTGTTTATAATGCGCTCGCAAATCCGTCTGTGTGGAAGTTTGTCTGACTGCTTTTTTTATTATGTTGTTGTTGGTATTTTTATACCCTTCACCATAGGTGTAGGGGGTGTATACAAGTTTGTCATTCGTTTGTAATTCATCAAAGACCCCAAAAAGTATATATATTCTGGATCCTTATTGATAGGGAAGTCGATATAACGATGTACGTCTGTCCATTTGTCTGTTGAAATCAGTTTTTAGACAGCCCCAGATATCGGACATATATGTTTTATACATTAATTTATAGTTTGACTTAAATGACGCTAATACAAATGTACAAAATCGGTCCATAAATAGCCGAGATATCGTAAAAAAATACGAAGTTACCTTCAAAAAAACGTTTTGGTTTTTGATATTTCTAAGCCCCTATATAAGCTAGCAACTTTGTTCTAGTACAGAAAATTTGAGATCTATTTTGGATTTTTTTTTTTTTTATAAAAAAAATTAACAAAATCGGACAATTAATATATTAATATTTTAAGCTTCTATATAACAATCTATATCATAATTGGTTTTCAACTTTTTGAAGAATTTTTGTGCTGAAGAAATGAACTCAATCGGTCCATTTGTATCCCAGATATTCCGTGTGTAACATGTCGCAAAAATCATTTAAGACCCCATAAAGTATATATATTCTGGGACCTGGTAGGATTCTGAGTCCATCTATCTTTGTTTGGCCATCCGTCTGTCAGTCTGTGAGACATATAAGGTGAGACATCAAAGAAATTTTGTACAAATAGTGCAAGGACCTTTGTAAACTCGGAAGCAAAAAATGGGCTGGTTCGGCTACCATCCATTTAAGGTGAGATTTTAAAAATCGTTTAATAAACAAAAAAGTTATGGGCCAAATACTAAAAACTCAGGGTGTCAGTTGTAACTTCAGCTCATACTTTTCGGCTGATATTACTTAAGCAAAAGCATGTACGACAACGAAATTTAGTACAGAGAGTTCGAAGATCGATTCGTACAAGCTGAATATAACATTCTCACTTACTTTAATTAATGTTTTAATTTTTTTTAATTAATAATTTTTTAATAAAATTGGGTTTCAAAATTCAATTGGAAACCGAATCACAATGAAAATTTCATAATTGTGTGTTAAGGAACGAGATGACTCCATGTGGCTTTTCCGTAACGACTTTGAGAGCACTGTCTAATGAAAGACTTATTTTAAATTCATTTACTAAACATTTAAATATAATGTGTCAGCACTAGAGATCGCCAAATGAAGTGAAGTATAACTGGTTGAAAAGATTTTGTCAAAATTTTGTCAATAGTATTGACATGCTGAATTTGTCTTGCAGAAATTTTGTAAAAAAAATTTTTACAAAAAAGTATTGACATAACGATTTCTAATTAACAATTTATTTTGCCTGTTTATTCTGTCTACAAGAAGGTCTGATCATACCTATAATGCTAATAAAGTTCAATACTCTGTATTAAAATTTTTAAAGTCACTTTTGAAACTCTCCAGAGGTTTTTGGTAAATATACTTATCGGATGGTATTTTTTGAATAATTATTATTGAACTATTGATTTAAAAAATCAATTTATTACTTAAAGTTTAAGTTTTTATTCTAAATATTGAAATAACTTTACAAAAATGTGTTCACAAAAAACTTCCTATTTTTTTTTTTTTTTTTTTTTCTTAATTTTGCCAAGAAAATCAAGAGTCTGTACTACAATTCGGTAACTATTTAACTACAGATATCTGTTGTTATGTAGACCGATTTTTTGGAAATACGAATGTTTAGGGGGTAAAAAGGGTAAAAAATTGTAAAATGATAAAATATAATTAATCTTATATCTCCTAAAGTAATATAGATACAAAAAAATAATACGTATCGCTATTCATTTGAAAAATAAGCTCACAGGTCTCTGGTCCTTTTTTTAAATCGGTCCTCTTAGGGAGAAACGGGTAAAAACTGTATATTTGGTACTTTTTTGGTGTCATACATATCTTCTGAAATAGTCAAAATACAAATAGAATTTACATCGTATTCGTAACTTATCGAAAAATGACAAATACAAATTTGATACTTTTAGTAAAGTCAAACTTTAAACGGATAAAAATTGTACCTCTTTGTGGTACTTTTTTCATAAAACACTTTGTTTAGTTTATTAACATATACATAAGAGTATTTTAATGTGGAATCCCACTACAATTTAGATAATTATTGAAACAAATTTGTGTTATATCCACGGGGAAAAAAGTACCAAAAAGAGGTAAAAGCGGAAAATTACAGTCTATAGTGAATTTTATATAATATTAAACCTAGAAACATGAACTTAGATATAAGTAATCCTAAGTAAGTGAGAATTTGTGGTACTTTTTCGTTCTTCTAATGGTACTTTTTGAGTTTTTTGTAATAATTTACATAAAAACATAAACGTAAAGACATATGGTCCTAAGTGAATGAGAATCCATATAATGAGATTTGTGGTACTTTTTCATTCTTCTAATGATACTTTTTGAGTTTTTGTAATAATTAACCAGAAGCATGAACTTAAAAATATATGGTCCTAAGTGAATGAGAATCCATAAGATGAGATTTGTGATACTTTTTTTTTTTTTTTGTTCTTCTAATGGTACTTTTTGATTTTTTTTTTTTAATATTGAACGAAGAAGCATTAAATTAAAGATACATAGTTCTATGTGGGCAAGAATTCACAGAGGTGGACATTGTGGTACTTTTTTGTTGTTCTAATGGTACTATTTGAATTTCCTATAATATTGAACCTATAAACATGAAACTAAAGACATATGGTCCTATGTGGGTAATAATTCATAAGGGGAGAAAAAGGGAATCCACTAGAAGGGACTTTGTAGTACTTTTTCGTTCTTCTAATGATACTTTTTTAATTTCCCATTATATTCAATGTTGAAGCATTTAATTAAATATGAACAATTTTGTGTGGATAAGAGCCTAATGAAGGAACTTTTTGGTACTTTTTCATTCTAATGAGTTACTTTTTGAACTTTTTTCTAGAAACATAAACTTATATATATATACAGATATATATATATATATATATATATATATATATATGCTGTCCTAAAAAAGTGAGACTCCAGAAGTGGGGACTTTGTGGTGTGTTGACATATTAGTCATGATAATAAACGTCATTTAAATTTGTATTACTGGTTTTGATCAGTCAAGGAAAAACTTTCTACGAAAATCTTTCCACTAAAGAAGCATCATTATTTTCCCTCTAATAACCCAGTTTTTGTGTGAACAAATAAAAAAAAAATCCACACAAAGTGTGGGTTTGCACTTCTTTATAAAGTTGACAAGGAGTGATGAATGGGGATTAATTATGAAGAATTTATCATCGATCTATAAAAGAAATGCAGGTTTTCTTTATGTATAATTATAATTGTGCTCAGCAGCAATAATTATAATTGGAGGGTGGATTTTGGGGAAGAGAAAAATAAATATACAAATTGATTAGTGAGAAATCAATTAGATTTTACAGTCGTAGAGATATAAAATTGTCACCTTTAGAAGAAGTTTGAGGTCCTATTGAGAGTAATACCCATCTTTATCAATTTTTAGTTATATTGTTTCACAATTTTTAAATACTTATTCGAATATGCTAAAAGTATTTAAGTATAAATACAATATTTCGTATATAAAAAATAGCAAATTTACTTCAATTAAACAGAAACAATATTATTGTCCAAACTTAGTTTGGACATGTTTTAAGAAAATATTTAGCAATTATTTACACTTACAAATATTTGATTAGAAAACTTGGTTCACTTATAATTTTTTGTTATTTATTTTCTTAATACGTTTACATTTTTCAATTAATTAAATTTCTGATAAAATTCATTATTCAAAAGTTATTGAACTCTTTCGATTACTTTTTAATTTACTAAAATTCATTTTAATTTATCTTTATTATTTTCTAGTGTTATTTATGACTTATTCTATTGCTTTACAATTTCATATGCTTTTGCTATTGTTTTTGCTATTTGCTTTATTTGTAAATAAAACTCATAGTTGCTTTATTGCATTAGGCGTAGCAGTGATGTTTTTAATAATTAACAGAGTAAACAAAAATATGCAAAATCATATTTTCTCTTGGGCTTCAAATTAACAAAACTTTTAGTTATTTATCCGTTTCAGACAATTTTAAGAAATTTTTCATCGATTTCTTATAGCACATTTTTGCATATTTTGGTCATAGCAGCATATTTCTGCATATTTTGAGCTTAGCAACATATTTTGTCATAATTTAATAGAAGTTCCTTATTGTAGAGCATATTTTAGCAATTTAAATGGCATATTTTTTCATATATGGCATAATTTTGCATATTATACACTTAAGAGAAAAAATATTTTGTACTCAAGACAATTTTTTACAGAATTTTCCATTACCGAAAATTCCTTCTTACTGTCACATATTTTTTTCAAATCCGATTCCATAGTAATTTTCATCTTATAAATCGGTAGAAATTTTTTAATTTCTCGATACAATGAATTTGAATATTTTTAATAACTGAACATTTAGCAGGAAAAAATATATGGGTCATTAACAAAAATTTTTGATTTTAGGCCTTAATTTTTTTTTTTTTTTTTTTTTTGAATGCATATAGAATTAGTTCGCGTAATTAATTCTGGTAAAAATTACGCGTAATATCAAAACCTATTCAAATAAAATTTAAAATATTTTCATTGTTTGATGGTATTAGTGTAGCATATTTTAGGATTTCCTAGTAAAAGCTAAACAAATTTCTTTATACTAAAAATCGCGACTTTTTAAAATTTCAGGAAAAATAGGGATCGAATCCTAAGTTATTTCCTCATATATTATACGAAAATATATTTTATTAGCGGTTATTACCAAGGACCGGAAGTTCGTAAAAATGCATGTTTTTTGCCTTTACTCTTTATATCTTTGCGAATTAAAGAATCTACTTTAAAATGGTATCGATTTGTTAGTGCATATTTATGCATATTTTGTTGAAAATGCATGTTTTGGCTTATTTTGCCATAAATGCATATTTTTGTATCATATTTAAAATTAAATTTATTTTTGTATAAAAAATTTAAAAAATTATTTTTTGTATAAAAAAAAAATAATTCGGTGGACATTTGATAAAACGACTTAAGTCTACGTTTGAAAATTGTCAGAAGAGCTAAAAAATGGTTTAAAATATTAAAAATACCGTTGACAAATTAATATGTGGTAAGCCATTTCTCCAAGGCTAACAATCACAGAATTGCTTTGATTATTGTAAAAGGTGCGTCATCAGAAGGTTCCTTATTTATCTCGTATTAAGATGCGAAATTACATAGATTGAATAGCTTAAAACATGGAGGCAAATACAGACTTTCGTGGTCAAATTTCCAGACATTTATATGAAGGCAGAACAAGTTCGTTTAATATCGAGTTCTGTATAAGAAACATTTGTTTTTGGTTGTCATACGTTTTAAAAAAAAAAATCGAGAATTCTTTTTAAAGAAGCTACCAATGAGGTTGTTCTGTCTGAAAGCACAATAAGCTGTATAGAACTACCCTTAATATCATTTTAGAAAAATCCATCTATCATTAAGACCACAGCCCTATAAAGAAGTGTTGCCAATACAGTTGTTACAATTTTAGATTCAAACGAAAAAATAATAAAATCTTTCCATATCTTTTGAAAATGCATCCATCACATCTGTTGATGTCGAACGGTAATTTCTTATGTACAAAAGTTGTCTAAGGTCTTTACTGCATATTTATTTTTAATTAAATATGATACTGAATTAAAATTTTATGTTTTTTTTTTAAACAAAAGTTAAAAAATAAGTTCATATTTGATTTGTTTTTAGGGCATATTTTAACATTTTTAGAGCATTTTTTAAGCGCCTAAAACACACTTTTTAAATGCATGAACTTCCTATCCGTGTTTATTGTAAAGAAGAATATTGTGATCCTCTTTTAACCCAAGTAAATTTTTTTTTTAGTCCATAAAACTTTTTCTTTCAAAATTTTTTGATGCGCCTTCACATTTCCGTTAAGTATTGGAAACGCCTCCTAATCATCGAAATTATGGTCAGATATTAAACATTTTTACCATTTTTGAGATCTTCAAACATGTGTTAGTTGTATCAAATACAAAATTCCCCTCTACATCCTCTTCTAACACCTTATTTTTCCATGGTTTTATGAGGGTTAGTTGAGTAATTTTTAATTTTTGCAACTTTAAAGACTTCTAGGGGATAAATGTGGCAAGTTGGAGACATGACTTTTACTAAATTTTTATATCACCATTTCTTGTCTATAAAACGTGAGTGAATAATTTGCTCCACGTTTTACCTAAAAAAAAATTACATAACGTAAAAACTCCTTAGAAAAGCATTTTTTTTTTTTTTTTTTTTTTTTGGTCGTCAATGGGTTAAAAGTGGGACGTGATGAAAAAGTTTCATTTAACTTTCTACACTTTGCTCTACTCTAATATTTGACGATTTTTGATAATATTTGCTTTGTGTAACCTGAAATATCGGACAAGGAAAACTATTTGCCCTTAACTAAAAATTAACTAAAAAGTTGTTTGCTCTTTACTAAAAAGTTGTAAAATAATATTTTTTTATTTAACCATAATAATACTTGTTGCTGTGTTGTTTTTGTGCAGACAGGGCTTTTTTGTAAATGACGAGAAAAGGGGTGCAGGGTTGTTCTTACACGTAAATGTAAATTACTTATAAAGAAAATTTTAAAAATATGTTTTTTAAAATCGATTGATAATTCGTATTTCTTAAATATATCTAAATATTTTACTTTGTAAATTTCATAAACATTTATATTTATAGTAAGTGGCATTTTCGCTTTATATTAAATAAAAACGCTACAAACATTATCTTGACATCAACATATTCCAAAATTCTCTCAGAAAATTTTTATAAAATGATTAAAGCAAAATAAAAATTAATATTTTCCTATGAATTCATTTCATAATTCACGTCAAATAAATTTTTGGTAGTTGTGTGTTTAATCAAATAATTTTGAGTAAATAATTTTCACCTAATCTGAACAGGCATAAAGTATTTCTCCTCTTATTTTATTTTACTATATTTTATAGATGTTTCATCAAACAAAAAAACATCAAATAGTATTTAAAAATTGCGGGAAAATACGTTAAATATTTCGTGACAAATATTGGCATAATCTGAACTTAGCTTAAGGAATACGAATTGCGCAGAATTATTCATGATAAAGATTTCTTTTTGCGATTTTCTTGATCTGTGTTATTAATTAAACAAAAAAAAAATACAAATTTCCTAAAAAAGTATCAATTTTCCAAAAAAAAAAAAAAAAATCTTGAAAACATTACATAAAAAGCAATTTCCATAAATGGATTAATTAAAAAAAAAACACTATTTGTTAAGAAGAGTACTAACTTTTAAGATAAGTACTAATTATATAATCTGTAATAAATAAATGAAAAAATACAATTTTTAAAGAAAATTCTAATTTTCAAAAAATATACCAATTTCAATATAAATATTTATTGTTTCAGAAGTACAAATTGGCAAAACAAAAGCATCAAATTCAAATATTTATTCTCCAAAAATAATAATAATAATAATATCAAAAATCAATTTTAAAACAGCTCAATTTTTTATTTTTAATACTAATGAAAAAAATCTTAAATCCCCCCTATTTTAAATATTTCCTCACACTTTCTTGTGCACCTAATTGTAACTAATTAAATTTTATTATCAACATAATTTAGGCCTCTTTTACAAAAGCCCAACTCATAATAGAAAACCATAGTGCATGTTAATTGTTTAACTCTTTTCTGTAATTAATTTTTGCATTTTCAGCAGTTTTTTTTTTCTCTCTAATTTATTTTATGATAAAAAATTATTTATTTACTTTTTGTTAAACATATGGTATAGAATTAATTAAAAAAAACGAACTAACGAAATGAACAAGTAAGTTGTAGAAGCAAAATGTTTTAATAAATATTTTAAATTGTTTAGCAAACAGATAGTTAAATTAAAGTAATTTGCAAACAATATTTTTTATTAAAAATTAAAAAAAATGGTGGAAAAAAACCTCAACGGTCCACAGAACACTAGAAGTATGAGTGTTATTAAAAGTTTTACATTTGTCTCACACTTCACTGCATCTAATTTCAATGGTTAATTTAAATTATTTATTAGATATGGGTTTAAATAAATAAAATACAAAAACAGACTGGGTGGAAATTATTAGTCATAGAAGAAATAAATTTTAGTAAATATAATTTTTAAAAAGCTAAAATAAACTAAAAGCGTTTATATGTATATGTACGTATCTTCAAACTATTATCTACGTTTTCTTTAATAATACTAAGATTATAATTATCTAAATTTAAATTTAAAAAGAAATATTAATGTCTATTATTTTTATTGATTTTTCTTTATATCAGTTTTAAAAAATAAATTTTCAAGTTCAACTAACTAACTTTAACCTTTTTCTATACCCTTATTTCTTTTTAACTTTTTATGTTGCATTTTATTTTTAACAACTTGTAGTTAAGTGTCTTGTGGAAAGACAATTATCTATTTTTGTTGTTGTTGTTGTTATTTTTTATTATTGTTAATATTATAAGCATTTTAGCACTTGTGTCTTTCTTTAGTGCAACAATAAAAATTCAATGAACTTTGTTCATTGAATGTCTCAATAAAATAAATAGAAAAACAAAAGCAACAAAACTAAATGAAACTCATATTAAGCACTTAACTTACAATAATGGCAACAAAAATTGTAATAAAAAAAAAAACTGGAAGAAAAAAAACTGTTGCAAACATAATAAATCTAAATTTTTTAGAGGTATTCAATCAAGTCACTAGAGGTCAGAGACATTGAAAAATGTGGTCACTGAATAGATTCAAGTATTAAAATTTAGTTATTAACAAGTTAGAGCACTATATTCGGCTGTGCCGAATCTTTTATACCCTTCACCACCTTACCAACAAATAATAAAATTTACGCCTTAAAGTATGCTTTCATATTTTCACAAAATAATCTGAATTTTTTTCCAAACTACAAAAGTATAAACAAGCGTTGCTTCCTTAAAAAAAAACAACAACAAAAACACCGGTAGCTTCTGATGACTACTAAATTTATATACATATGTTTGTATGTAGATACATGCTTATACAAAAAACAATAGCTCTGAGTCATTGCAATGGTTATATTTCCACCTAAAAAAAGTCCAAACATACATAAAAAATTATAGTGTGTATGTATGAATATACAATTAGCAACTACTGCTTGCTTATACAAAAAACAACAACACTGGAAGTCATTGCATTGATTTGCTTGTGTGTGCATATTTTTAATAATTTTTTAAGATTTTTGCTTATAACTTGGTTGTTTATGGACCGATATGGTTAAATCAGAAAATCGAAATTTTAGAAGCATATATATAAACGATTTATATAAAAACGAAATCCATAGCTTAAACAAGGGCTTCAAAAATTCAAAAATGCGTTTTGTAAGATATCTCGGTTATTATAAGACCGATTTACTTCGTTTGTTCAGCATAAAAATTCAGAAAAGAATTTTCAAATCTTCTTTGCAAAAATGAAGTCCCTAGCTAGCTTATATAAAAGCTTCAGAAAAGCGAAAACTGGTTTAAAACCTTCTTTTTAAGAACCGATCTTGCCGAATTTCAAAATTTTCGAAAGGATTTTCGAACGTGACATTTAGCGATGAGCTCCATAAACGTCATTTCAACCGTCAAAAAGACGGATGATTAACGACATCATTTTTTACAAGGATCCAGAAAATATATACTGTTTTGCTATCTGATGAAAACTGTGGAAATTACAAACGAAATGACAAACTTATATACCTGCGGTGAAGGGTATAAAATTATTATTTAATTTAAAAAGAAATGTTTAAAATAATATTTCGAATAATCCACAAATGTAAAAATAACCTTCAGACTGGGCACGGTGTGAACTCATTACTGGACTCCCCTGCTCGATTTTCTAAAAAAAAAGAAAATAGAAACAAACAGAAGGAACAAACCAAAACAACAACAACATTGTTTCATTGCTACTTAATAAGTGGCTAAAACAATAACAATTATACATTGCTTAATTTGCTACCTAACTGGTAGCTTTAAGCATATAAACAATAATAATTGAAAAAGGATAAAACAAAATAATTATAATAACTTTTATCGTAAACCATTCGTCTAACTTAATAGCATATAGGGAAAAGAGGTCACAGATTCCATTTCCCGAAAAGTTGTGAGTTAAATAGATGATGTTTACAGAGAATACCAAGGTGGGACGCCGAATAGTGCTGGTGAAGTAAAACTTTTACAATGTATTCTTCTACAATTATTCAACGAACTTTCAAACAGAGACCTGCGTCGAGCGGCTGAAATTCGGCTAAGCCGAGCCGCCGAGAAAAATTTTGAAGACGCGCCGCCGTAAAATTTTCGACTTAAAAGCAGCCGCCATTTTTTTAAATTCTTTTTGTAAAAATATGTTAAAAATGAAACTTTTTTATTATTTTAATGCAGTATTTGCCATTTATGTTGTATTTAAATATGAAAAAAATGTATTTGCATTATTTTGAACTTCAAAATAATTATAAATCAATCAAATATTTGTGATGACTTATAATTGATTATTTTTGATGCAAATACTGTGAAAAAATAATATTAGCAGTTGCTAATAAATTTTAATGAGCCTTAATCGCCATCCTGCGAGAAATTAAAAAAAAAAAACTCGTACACAAGATTTTGTCAGCTAATAAATCACTTCTATTCACTAGCGATATGTGATTAGGAATTATCAGAATAATTGATATAAATTCATTAATTTATTGCACTTTTTTATTTCTTTATCATATCTTAATAATTAATATGCGAACAGTTATTCTAATCTTTTATGCAAAAATCCAAAAATATCCTTAGATCACTCTCATATTTTTCCTTAAATAATTTCAATAAATTAATAATTTTATGTATACTTTCGCTAAAAAAAATCTCGTCCTACTGTTATGAATAATGTTAATCAATGGGGCATGAAAATATAAAATTTTTAATTAGAAAAATGTGGGTAATATCAGCCAGCTGACAGCCGATTTTAAGCCGCCGCCGAAGCGTTTTTAACGCAAGCCGCCGCCGCCGATAAAATTCCTCGACACAGGTCTCTGCTTGCAATCTAGTGGTAATTGTGTAAATCTGATGCATATACTTATGTGTGTAAATTTCAAAAAGCAGCATCTGCAATAGCAAATATATAAATATCTTATATCACAATGACTTAGACAAAAATATACCTATGAATTTAGGTGCAGTATCACCACATTTAACATCAAAGTACAACCCGTTTTCTGCCTATAGACGCATATACATACATATATCTAAAATTTTTTGTCAGTTGTTCGTATTTTCGAGGAGAAGGTGTTTACGGAAGAAAATTTTGGAAAATCCCTCCGGAAAAGTCGGAAAATTGGAAAAATTGAAAATCGAGTTTTGTATGAATTTGGTGTGAAATTATTCCTTTTTTCAGTTGTTCGTATTTTCGAGGAGAAGGTGTTTACGGAAGAAAATTTTGGAAAATCCCTCCGGAAAAGTCGGAAAATTGGAAAAATCGAAAATCGAGTTTTCGTATGAAATTTTGTGTGAAATTATTCCTTTTTTCAGTTGTTCGTATTTTCGAGGAAAAAGTTTTTACGGAAGAAAATTTTGGAAAATCCCTCCGGAAAAGTCGGAAAATTGGAAAAATCGAAAATCGAGTTTTCGTATGAAATTTTGTGTGAAATTATTTCTTAATGGCTTTCCAAATCAAAAAATAGAAACTTCTTTGTGTAAATCATGGAAAATTGCGGAAAATGCGAAATGCGGAAAATTGGAAAATTTCTCCGCAAAAGTCAGAAAATTGGAAAAATCGAAAATTGATTTTTTTTTATGAAATTTTGTGTGCAATTATTCCTTAATGCCTTTCCAAATGAAAAAATATAAAGTTCTCGGCCAAAATCCGATAGATGGCGTCATACGTTGACTTAGACTTTGCGCAATCTGACAGGTGCCATTTTGGCATTGTAATTTTCTACAGAAAATGTGCTATTTTTCTTGCTGCAATTTATACGAGTTTTGTGTATTGTGTATTGTCTTCGTTATTTGTTTTTGCGCCGGAAAACAAATCGAAAAACATTGTTCATCAAATCGCTCTCTACTGATTCCATTCAAATAAATCACATTGAAAATTTAAATATTTGTGTTGTATTATTACTCTAAAGTTTGTATGAAGGCTTAAAATTGGTGCGAGGAGAAGTTCGCCGGGTCCGCTAGTTATGAGTAGATTGTGAAATCATTTCTGAAAATATAATAAGAATATAACAAGAATTACATCAAATCAAGGATGATATCAGGAATTAATATTACCTTTGCGTACCATGTTTTATATCCTCTTTTATTGTTATTTTTTTAAATTTTCAGTTTAATACATTTATTTTTTCATTAATTTTATTTAAAACATATTTTCAATTTTTTTTTTTTTTTATACCAAATTTTTGTCAGTTAAGAACTCCGAATTATATTTCTGTATAAAGAATAAGTGACTGCTGTAATGAAAAACGTGTTTTTAAATTAAAAAGCTGATATAAGAAGAGAGCTCGATAATGACAAAATGAATTTTTTAGTCTTTACTTTAGCTTCTCTGCTCGAAGCTAAAGTACCTTTTATATTTTTCCTCCACCTCAACAAAATTAATTCATATTTAGTTAATTCTGTAGAGGAAAATGTTGAAAAATTGAACGAGGATTTGAATAAGATTCATCGCTGGGCACTTAAAAATGGACTTTGCCTTAACCGAAATAAAAATTCAAAGCTTGATTATACATAAAAAATATCAGCCTATTCCGCGTTATAACATTTAGATAAATAATCAGACTATTGAAATTGTTCACTTAATCAATATAAAGATACTTTTATTTCTTCATAAAATTATTTATACCAAAGAACCTAAATATTTATATAATTTGATAAATTTCGCTAGATTAAGAAGAGGTAAAAAATTATCGAAATCTCGTATCAAAATGTCTCTTTTTCATAAACGCGATTCGTCTTTGGAATGAAATTTCACACAACATACAGTTACCTAGCAAAAACTTTGCTTTCCTGGTAAACTAGCAGGTATATTTGGAAATAAAAATAAACTAATTATTTTTTGCCTGAATAACTAGTTATTTTTGTTCGACTTGTCCACAAATTCATGTAGTTATTTTTGGACTCTAGGGGTACTAAAAAATATGTACCCAAACGAAAACAAAAATAAAAAAAAAAAACAAAAAAAATTTGCCGTCAGTGAGACTCGAACTTGGACCCACACTAACCATTCGTTTTTACTGACTAACGTCTTACTCAGTACACCATCTCGCACATAGCAGCCTAAGCGACAAAAACTCTATTTAGTTTAAAATATCTTTTTAGACTTTTTGTTATAAAAAACTAACAGCTTTAGAATGGGGTTGAACCAACAACCTTCTGGTTGTTAATCCGGCGCTCTAGCCAACTCATCCACGTGATTGCAGTATTACTGTGCTATTATACTATTGAGTACTTATTAATGTAATACAGAGTAGGCAAATAATAATGACACCTCATTACCGAGAAACTACTTTAATAAGTAGTTGTTATTACCGAAAACCAAAAAGTTTTTGCTGGCAACGCAATATAATTTAGAAAATTTCTATATAATTTCTACAAGCAATTATAATTTTTAATTTATTTTTATAGTTACTTCTAATATTGAATTATGTATTTATGCCCAAAAATTAAATTTTTTATATTGTAATTTATATATTTTTTTTTTATAATTTAATTTTAAAATTGTAATTTTTAAGGACAATTTGTAAGCCTAAATGCTGATTTAAAAATTTGTTTTCTATATCTTTAATACTGATTATTGTATACGCATTTATATGGCTCATTTTATAACAATTATAATCCTGTACTATAATTTAAGATTTTGTGCAGGATATCAATAAATAAACAAAATAAATAAATATACAAATAAATTTTCTATTGCCTCAATTAATTACTTATGATAAATAGAATTTATTTTATCACGACATATATTAATCAACTTAAATGACTTAACAGTACCAAGAACTAAAACACCGATACAATTATGATTTTATACTATAATTATAACTTTTTTTTAACTATTAAAATCAAATTTATATAGAATATAGTTGTAGTAACCATAATCTAAAGCAACATATTATGATTGCTACATAAGATCATAGCGAAAAATATAAATGATTATAAGTAATAATTATTATGATTCTCTTTTGTCATATTGTGTCCGATTTTATGGTTTGTTTTTTCATGTTCTGATTATAGTTTTGCAATATAATTGAACAATATTACTACATCATTATCCCATTCTATAAGACTATGATTTGATGTTATTATATTATTATTCCATCTTATTATATTATTATACCACATTGTCATATTACTATTCCATTTTATGATATTACTATGCCATTCTTCATATTATTATTCCATTTTATCATTTTATTATCCCATGTTATCATATAGTTATCCAATATTATCATATTATTATTTCATTTTGTCATATTATTTCTTCTTATCATATATTAAAATAAAACGTATTAATAAAAAAATTAATATTTTTATAAATTTTTTATTGAAAATAATAGAGAAGTGTTCATTAGCCAAAACAAAAAATATTTATATATTATTTGTTCATTAATTATATTCATTTGTACCACCATATATGGTTCAAATGAAAGATATGTTTTTTTAACTAAACCATTTAATGGTAATTAACATTGCTTGAATCTCACCAAGTATAACCAAACCTTGTCTATATATGTATATTCTTATATAAACTAAATGAGAATTACAATGAAGTTGGAAAAGAAACATTAAAAGCAAAATGTATTTAAAACAAACAAATATTGAAAATTTTCACTAAGTTTGTGAAAACGATAAGTATTGTATTTATTTGAAACATTTTATTGTTATGGGAATAATAATATGAATATAGTTTAAAAACAGAATATGACTTAAGGCTGCAAAGAAAAGGAAAAAGGCTGCAAATATTACTAGTTGTAGAAGTAGTGATACTTTTCACGTTAACAAAATTTCGTTTCTGGTAAAATTACTTAGAAACATTTCATTTTTGCAGTTAACCATATTAAACATTAAATGACAAAATTTAAACAAAAACATTGTTATCATGAACACAGATTTATTAAAATTCAAGAAAATTAACAATGAGAACATAATATTGTTGTAATGATGTAACCATGTTTTTTCTGTGTGTATTAAAATAATTGATTAATAGACTTATAAATCCATGATCATATATATCATAATTGACGAAAAAATACCGTGCACCAGAAAAACTTCTCCGTTTGGCACCCTGTGGGAAGCTATATTTTGATTACAACTATGTACTAGTACTTTTAACTTATCTTGATCAATACACTAAAGCATTTTTTTAACTACATTTTGACTCATTAAAATGACTTGCCTGTTTCTTTTTGTATAATTAAAACCTGTTTCTCTGCAAAAAATAACAAATATCTACAAAAAAATGCCGAAGTGCTTTCTTGATCTAATCATAAAATTTCAACTCTTTTTCATATGGAAAATTTTTCTTAAAATATAAAAAATTGCTATAAAAAAATATTTTCTACTATTATTCATGATTATTTAAAAGTTTCATCATTTATATCTTTAGTTTATTTTGATTATCATTTTTGATTATCGACCTCCATTCAACTAGAAAAAAACACAATAGACCTCAAACTAATATAGTTATCCAATGATTAAATCCGTTAGATTTAGCGATCATTGACGCAATCCAAAAAAATTTAAATATTAAAAAATGATCATTAAGTTGCCAAAAAAATATGTTTATAGCAAATTAAAATCATTGATGAGTAAAAATATTAATGCGAAAAAACTGGATTTAGCTCAACGTTTTTACATTATCCACAATACAGACTAAAGACATAAAAAAAAAAAATAATAATAAAAAAATGACGTCAATGGTGAGGTTTTGAAATGGAAATAAGCAATGGTATAGCAAATATGGGTATTATGTTTTGATACACATGTGATTAAAATAAAAATGAAAGGAAATGATACATATTTGTAGATGAAATTATACAATTATGATCAAATTTGAAAGTTAATAAAATATAAAATGAAAACATATAAATTAAAAAAGTTTTTTCTTTGCAAACATATAATTTTTAAAATGAATGAAAATCTTAAAATATTTTAAATTATCTATAGATTTTTTAATATTGATTTTTTTTTTTTTTTTTTTGAACTGGTTGTTCGGGTTATTCGCTCATAACTCCATTATATATAAATCGATTTTGCTGCTCGTTAATAGAAAAATTCTTAAAACCATATTTGAAATATTTATGTGTTGTAAGTGTTTATTACTTATGTATTTGGGGCCAAGGAAATAATGACGTCTACAGACAAATCAATGTACAGGTGGTTAATTTAACTCCACAATTTATGTATTTATGTAGTAGTTATAACTAACTTTCTATATTTGGTGAAAGGTATACATCAATCAACACACTTATTCACAGTGTTGTCAGACCAGTGGATTTCGGCACAAATTTTACTTAGGAGAAACTTTCAATAAATTTTCATTTTATAGAAAATCTTCATCAAATTTTGTTTTCATAGAAAATTTATAATAAATTTTCCTTTTGTAGAGATTTGTGATGTTTTCTTTTTTAAAGAAAATCTACGATAATTTTTTTTTTTTTTACTAAAAGATTAGTTTTATAAATTTTCTTTTAATAGAAAATTTTCAATAAATTTTCTTTTAATAGAAAATTTTCAATAAATTTTCTTTTAATTTTCAATAAATTTTCTTTTAATAGAAAATTTTCAATAAATTTTCTTTAATAGAAAGTTTTCAATAAATTTTCTTTTAATAGAAAATTTTCAATAAATTTTCTTTAATAGAATATTTTCAATAAATTTTCTTTAATAGAAAATTATCAATAAATTTTCTCTAATAGAAAATTTTCAGTAAATTTTCTTTAATAGAAAATTTTCAATAAATTTTCGTTAATAGAAAATTTTCAATAAATGTTCGTTAATAGAAAATTTTCAATAAATTTTCGTTAATAGAAAATTTTCAATAAATTTTCGTTAATAGAAAATTTTCAATAAATTTTCGTCAATAGAAATTATTAATAAATTTTCTTTTAATAGAAAATTTTCAATAAATTTTCTTTTAATAGAAAATTTTCAATAAATTTTCTTTTAATAGAAAATTTTCAATAAATTTTCTTTTAATAGAAAATTTTCAATAAATTTCCTTTAATAGAAAATTTTCAGTAAATTTTCTTTAATAGAAAATTTTCAATAAATGTTCGTTAATAGAAAATTTTCAATAAATTTTATTTTAATAGAAAATTTTCAATAAATTTTCGTTAATAGAAAATTTTCAATAAATTTTCGTCAATAGAAAATTTTCAATAAATTTTCTTTTAATAGAAAATTTTCAATAAATTTTATTTTAATAGAAAATTTTCAATAAATTTTATTTTAATAGAAAATTTTCAATAAATTTTCTTTTAATAGAAAATTTTCAATAAATTTTCTTTTAATAGAAAATTTTCAATAAATTTTCTTTTAATAGAAAATTTTCAATAAAATTTCTTTTAATAGAAAATTTTCAATAAATTTTCTTTTAATAGAAAATTTTCAATAAATTTTCTTTTAATAGAAAATTTTCAATAAATTTTCTTTTAATAGAAAATTTTCAATAAATTTTCTTTTAATAGAAAATTTTCAAAAAACTTTTATTTTATAAAAAATTCGCGATATTTTTTTTTTTTATAGAAAATTTTCAATAATTTTTTTTTTTATATAAAATTTTCAATAAAGTTTCTGTTTAAACAGAAAAACAAATATTGAAAATGTTCGATTAATTTTCTTTCTATGGAAAACTTTCAATAAAATTTCTTTTTATGAAAACTTCACGATAATTTTTTATAGAATTTTTTTACAGAGAATTTGCGATAATTTTTCTTTTTATAGGATATTTTCTGATAAACAAATATAGAAAATATTCGTTTAATTTTTTTTTTTATAGAAAATGTTCGATTAATTTTATTGTTATAGAAAACTTTCAATAAATTTTCTTTTATAAAAAATTTTCGACAGATTTTTACAGAAAATTGTCGATAAATTTTCTTTTTGCAGAGAAGTTTTTATCAGTTTCTGTTTATAGAAAATATTCGATTAATTTTCTTTTTATAAAACATTTTCGATATTAATTTTTTATAGAAAATTTTCAATATATTTTCTTTTTATTGAAAATTTTCAACAAATTTTCTTTTATGGCAAATTTGCGATAAATTTTCTACAAATTTTCTTTTTATAGACAATTTTTATAAATTTTCTTTTTATAGAAAATTTTCAATAAACTTTCATTTTATAGAAAAATTTCAACAAATTTTCTTTTTATAGAAAATTTTTGAGAAATTTTCTTTTCATAGAAAATTTTCAGTTAATTTTCTTTTCATAGAAAATTTGCAATAAATTTTCTTTCTATAGAAAATTTTCGATAAAGTTTCTTTTTATAGAAAATTTTCGATAAATTTTCTTTTTATAGCAAATTTTTAAACATTTTCTTTTGATGGAAAATTTTTAAAAAGTTTTCTTTTTAACAGAAAATTTTCGATAAACTTTCTCTTTACAGAAAATTTTCGACAAAATTTCTTAATATTGGTTGCTATGAGCGATAAGTATTTTGACAAAAATTAAAAAACGAAATTAAATATTTATTTAATAGTTAAACAAATACAGAAGTTTATAAGCCAGCCAGACATTTAATTAACACTTAAAGAGATTTTTGTCATCAGCCAAACGACTTTAAAATTAAAAAAAAAAAAAAAACCAACTCGTGTACCAATACCAGGACCATTTTTATTGGATAAACCAAAGAGAGAATTAAATTTTTGTATCATAAATAAAAAAAAAAAATAATTATAACAAAAAATATTTAAAAGATAATAACAAATAAAGACTAAGCTATTTTTGGGCTGTCATTATCTTTTTCCTATCTTTCATCTTAAAAAAATTAGCAAATAAAATAAAAAAGCGACACAAATATTTGACATGTGTCTGAACCATACAATAGCAAACCAAGACTGTTACTTTAAATGAATTCTTTTATAATTATAATTTTTTTTAAAGCCAACTAATACTTTATCTGTATTAATATTCTTACTAAATGTCTGTGTTGTTGCTGGTTGTTTAATTTTCTATTATTATTATTATTTTTTTTTTAATAATTCATGTTGTCTGTTTGCTTTTTTTCATTTGAAATTCAACTAGAAGGTGTTAATTTAAGCAACAGACAATCCGACTTTGAACCTTAGATACGTTTTCTATATTTCACATACATAGGGAATAGAAAAAAATTTAAAGAGGTGTGGATAGAAGTGAATAAAAAATCATTAAGCAAGTTTTTTTATAAGAATTTTTAGTAAAAACAATTAATCAGACATCATTTGGAATCAACAATTTAAGAAACTGATATTGACAAAAGAATTAAACATTATGAGAGTTGTGTGATAAGTTAAGAGGAGACATAATAATATTTAATTTAGGGTATGAATTTAAATAAAAAACAAACGAGGTAAAATGAAATAAATAATAAATGGTTCACGTATAATATATCCCCAATCTAAAGCTAAATGTTCTCAAAAATTCCCTGTTACAAAATACAGATTAATACTCTTTTTGTCTCCAAAATTTTTAAGAAGAAAATAAACCATCCTAATTACGATATTTGTGAAATCATGTTTAAAAAGGAAAATATGTTGAAAAAATTCTATAAAAATTTTCTATAAAATTAAATTTTATTGAAAACTAAATAAAAAGAAAATTTATTATAAAAAGAAAATTTATTAAAAATTTTCTACAAAAAGAAAATTTATTGAAAATTTGCTTTAAAAAGAAAATTTATTTAAAATTTTCTATAAAAAGAAAATTTATTTAAAATTTTCTATAAAAAGAAAATTTATTTAAAATTTTCTATAAAAAGAAAATTTATTTAAAATTTTCTATAAAAAGAAAATTTATTTAAAATTTTCTATAAAAAGAAAATTTATTGAAAATTTTCTATAAAAAGAAAATTTATTGAAAATTTTCTATAAAAAGAAAATTTATTGAAAATTTTCTATAAAAAGAAAATTTATTGAAAATTTTCTATAAAAAGAAAATTTATTGAAAATTTTCTATAAAAAGAAAATTTATTGAAAATTTTCTATAAAAAGAAAATTTATTGAAAATTTTCTATAAAAAGAAAATTTATTGAAAATTTTCTATAAAAAGAAAATTTATTGAAAATTTTCTATAAAAAGAAAATTTATTGAAGATTTTCTATAAAAAGAAAATTTATTGAAGATTTTCTATAAAAAGAAAATTTATTGAAGATTTTCTATAAAAAGAAAATTTATTGAAGATTTTCTATAAAAAGAAAATTTATTGAAGATTTTCTATAAAAAGAAAATTTATTGAAAATTTTCTATAAAAAGAAAATTTATTGAAAATTTTCTATAAAAAGAAAATTTATTGAAAATTTTCTATAAAAAGAAAATTTATTGAAAATTTTCTATAAAAAGAAAATTTATTGAAAATTTTCTATAAAAAGAAAATTTATTGAAAATTTTCTATAAAAAGAAAATTTATTGAAAATTTTCTATAAAAAGAAAATTTATTGAAAATTTTCTATAAAAAGAAAATTTATTGAAAATTTTCTATAAAAAGAAAATTTATTGAAAATTTTCTATAAAAAGAAAATTTATTGAAAATTTTCTATAAAAAGAAAATTTATTGAAAATTTTCTATAAAAAGAAAATTTATTGAAAATTTTCTATAAAAAGAAAATTTATTGAAAATTTTCTATCAAAAGAAAATTTATTGAAAATTTTCTATCAAAAGAAAATTTATTGAAAATTTTCTATAAAAGGAAAATTTATTGAAAATTTTCTATAAAAAGAAAATTTATTGAAAATTTTCTATAAAAAGAAAATTTATTGAAAATTTTCTATAAAAAGAAAATTTATTGAAAATTTTCTATAAAAAGAAAATTTATTGAAAATTTTCTATAAAAAGAAAATTTATTGAAAATTTTCTATAAAAAGAAAATTTATTGAAAATTTTCTATAAAAAGAAAATTTATTGAAAATTTTCTATAAAAAGAAAATTTATTGAAAATTTTCTATAAAAAGAAAATTTATTGAAAATTTTCTATAAAAAGAAAATTTATTGAAAATTTTCTATAAAAAGAAAATTTATTGAAAATTTTCTATAAAAAGAAAATTTATTGAAAATTTTCTATAAAAAGAAAATTTATTGAAAATTTTCTATAAAAAGAAAATTTATTGAAAATTTTCTATAAAAAGAAAATTTATTGAAAATTTTCTATAAAAAGAAAATTTATTGAAAATTTTCTATAAAAAGAAAATTTATTGAAAATTTTCTATAAAAAGAAAATTTATTTGAAATTTTCTATAGAAAGAAAATTTATTTGAAATTTTCTATAGAAAGAAAATTTATTTGAAATTTTCTATAGAAAGAAAATTTATTTGAAATTTTTTATAAAAAGGAAATTTATTGAAAATTTTCTATAAAATGAAAATTTATTATAAAAGATTTATTGAAGATTTTTTATAAATAAATATTTTCGACTATTTTCTATAAAAAACTTTATCGACGATATGTCGAAAGTTTTATATAAAAAGGAAGATTTGTTTAAGGTTTCCTATAAAAACACATTTACTAAAAGTATTTATCTAAAATTTCCTATAAAAAAAAGTTTTATAGATAATTTTCTAAAAAAGTAAAATTTATTCATTATTTCCTATAACAAGAAAACTTGTGAAACATTTGTAATGACTGAAACTTATATAAATATAAAATGTGTTATAAATTGGTTTTTTATAAATTAAAAATTTATCAATATTTTTATAAATCTTTTTGTTATTTTGGACAAAAAATTTATTTTATAATTTATATTTTGAATAAAATACTTTAGCTGTTTTGTAATATTATTAAGTTAATGAATTTAAAGCCTTTTATATTTTGTAACTTAAGACTTTTCAAATTATAAAATATTTTATTTAAAATCAATTTTATAATCACTCTTTAAAAAAATTCTCAATTAATATCAATCATATGCACTTTAGTGTTTTTAAATAAAATCAAAGTTTTTGCCGACAAGATTCTATATAATTTTAGTATTAGTTAAAATAAATGTGGTATAATAAAAAATATATATAAAAAATTTGCTCAGTTTATCAAAAATAATTTAAATTTAAAATATTTTAATATTTATGTTGTATTTTTAGATTTTTTTTACTTATTACTACTGAAGCTTATTTTGTTTTGTTTAGGAATTTTATGATATGTTAACTAACAATAAAATTATAATGATTTTATTAAAAATTCCTTTAATTAATATTAATCATACGCACTACAGTGTTTTTCAATAAAACCAAAGTTTTTAACTACAGTGACATGATTATTAGATAATTTTACTAAAAATTGTGAAAGAATGGAGAAAAATCTTTGGTAAAATATTTTAATTATAAATCGGTTGTCTAAGAAATTTACTAAAAATTATGAAAAAGAAAAAGAAGAGAAAAATTTATGGTGAAATACTTTAATTAAAAATCGGTTTTTGAAGAAAAATTGTGTTTTGCTATTTTGGGTTTGTTGAAAAATCCGGTTTAGGTTAGAAATATTTTTTGTTAAAAATAAAAATTTGATTTTTAATCAAAAATTGATTTAGGTAAACTTAATTTGAGTAAGATTAATATCTAATCCTTTATGCTGAAATTACTTGAACGTCAAATTAAAATTATATTTAATTTTTAATTGTTTTTATTTAAAACATTGTATTAAATTCTAATAAACTATTCAAATTAAAGCCACGTGTGCTCTACTTTATAAACATATCAGTTTATAAATTATTTATTGTTGCTTTTAATGTTTTGGTCAAAGAAACCAAAAAAGAAAAAGATAATAAGAAAAAAATCGCTATTTATTTATTTTCTAGTACAACAATGTAAATAAATTAATGCATCTGTTTAAAGTCGATTGACTAAAACCAATGTGTAATGTGAACCTGTGTAGACTCTTTGTCTACATAAGTATTCAGCACAGACATACAGATGTGTGCCAAAAAATAAAAATAAAATAAAATAAAAAATTCTAGCTACTGCTGCAATCATACTGAAATTTATAGAAAAAATAAAAAAAGAATTGTACGTACTATAGTATTTAAGAGTATTTTACAAATTAATGCAACTGTAAAAGAAAAGATTTCTTTCAGAAGTCTAAAAGAATGAAAAAAATGAGCTACAAATTTATACATTTAAAAATTCACAGTCCAAAACAACTATGATTATTATTTCAAAGTCCTCTTTGATATTTTGCACCATATTACTTTTTCCAGCAAATGAGTACAAACGTACATAGCTATAGACAGACTGACAGACACTGTATCTTATGTGTTATTGATTTCAAAGTTCATTGGGGCCTTACAAAGCCCAGGAAAATATACAATATAGTTAATGTAAATCAAAAAATAAATAAATAAATAAATACAAAAATAAGTAATAAACAAAAGAAAAACAATAATCTGTTATGTCTCGTGTTAGACTGCGTGAATGAAGAAATAAAAAAAAGTGAATGATTATTCCATTCACTTATTTACGCTTATATTTTTAATTTTATTTCAATTCATTGTATTTTTTCCGCTTTTTCTTCTTATCAATTTAATATTACATGAACTGCCAGAAGAATAATAATAATAACAACAAAAAAGAACTGCAAACTGAGGCCATGCAGCAGCAACAATAATTGCATGATAGTTTGTGTTTGTATGCGTTATTCGTTCATCATTTGTTTGTTTGTATTTCTTTTTTATTTTTATTTATACAATAATTGCAGCAGTCGGTGTGCTAGGCTGGCAGACAGGCATATAACAACAACAATAGCGGCAACAAAAGTCAACAACATTATCAACAATAAAACAACAACTATAACAGTAATATCAACAAAGCTATGAAAATCATACGATTTCGATCAAGCAACAATAAAAGCAAAAATATAAAAAGTAGCTGTAATTGCAGCAATAAGACCTAAAGCAATGTTTTTGCACAATGGGTAAGAGAGGGGGAAATTTAAATAAATTATTATTATTTCTAAACCAAGGATTTCATGAAATAACAGACATTTGAAAATAAAAATTTGCAAAGATAATGAGAAAAAATGGGAACAAAAATATTTTAGAAACAATTTTTACAAACTTTTTAGAAAAAATCTCAATATAAGGAAATTTTACAAACCCATGTACAAATATCAATAAAAATATTAATTCAATTTAAAGGACATTTTGACTGAAGATGTCTTTATATCAATTAATATTTAATTAATATTCCGTTTCCTGGTAATCGAAATATAATTTTAGAGGTTCTTTGCTAACTGCTTCAAAGAAGATTATTCTTAAATTAAAATAAATTTTTTTTTTTTTTTTTGTTAGGAGTTTTTTCAAAAATTTGTACTTGTTAGAAAAATTAATGCTTAAAATATGCGCCAAATTTTGGATCATCAAATGACCCTAAATGAAAGTGTAATAATATCAGATTAATTAATTCTCCAAAGGATTACACAAAATTAGTTCGAATTTCGATTTTATGGAATCCTAAACTTTGGATATTTTAGACCACTTTGTTCATTATGTGTGTAAATAAAAAGGATTTAAAGTAGTAATTTTTTAAGTATTTATGGGTTTTTATATTTTATTTTATATTATCAAAGATTTTTATTAAATGTCCCTCACTTTTTACACCCACTTTTCCTAACAAGATTCTATATTAGTAATATATATAATATATATATATATATATATATATATATATATATAAAGGCTATATATATATACATATATATATATATATATATATAATTGCAATACATATATATATATATATATATATATATATATATATATATATATGTATATATATATATATATGTATTGTCTTTTTTGGAAGCAATTATTTTTTTTTTTTAATTCATATGAAATTTACCACATATACACCGAGAAAAATATTCTCTGCCATTTCTCTAATGTTATTAATATATTAATTAATATAATTAACTGTTTTACTAATTAAATATTTGTTTGACAACAGCTTAGAACTCTTCAAAGAAAGAATTAAGTTAAAACATAAAAATATTTTGGAAAAAATCTATTTCAGTGTAAAATATCAGAAATATCTGTTTTTCTGGACTTGATTACACTATAAATGTCGATTGTGATGAATTATTTTGATGACAAAGGTGACGCTGTATACAGACCTCTTCATTTCTCCAGTAAGTAAAATTGTTTATTTTTGATAAGATTGTTTTTTCTTTCCGGTGTTATTATAGATATACCCGTTATATATGTGATGTATGGCACAAATTAACAACTGAACACATACCCGAGTGTTAAAGCTGCGTGCTGCACAAAGGGTAAGTATTTATTTATTTA
Organism: Protocalliphora azurea; assembly: GCA_932274085.1. Taxonomy (NCBI): domain Eukaryota; kingdom Metazoa; phylum Arthropoda; class Insecta; order Diptera; family Calliphoridae; genus Protocalliphora; species Protocalliphora azurea. The sequence goes on along the minus strand of OW026522.1, from coordinate 131,701,426 downwards.
TTTGTTCATTTATTTATTTAATTATTTATTTGTTTACTTATTTATTTATGTATTTACTTATTTATTTATTTATTTATTTATTTACTTATTTATGTATTTATGATGCGCCTTCTTAGTAATGAGTACATAGAACTTTTATTTGCAGAAAAGTTTGAGGGATATAAAAAGGAAATTAACTTATAATTTAAAGACGTAAAAATCCTTCCAACATGAATATCGATAAAATACCAGATTTATCTCACAAAGAGTTAAAATATAACTCTTTTTTCCGTTTTTCCGTTTTTTCGCTTGTTGGCTCCGAAGCCTTAAAACTATGGGAGAAATTTTCATCAAAAATTTTTTTTACGCTAAACTATATTTTTCGCACCTTTGTCCATCAAAACAAAAAATCGACCTTTTGTTGGCGTAAAGATATACATTATCCGAAAAAGTGGCAATATCAAAAGGGGATCGCGAAACAAGGTCTTGTGAGAGCTTTTTTTTAAAAATATTGAGTTTTTTTTTTCGAAGAAAATTTTACTAATTTGGAAACTTTTTTCGAAACTCAGAACTTTTTGGTTATTCATACTTAAATATATATATATATATATTCTCTCTTAAGTGTCAGAAATTTATAAATTTTTTTCCATTATAAATCTGTGAAATCTGTAAAACTTAATGCAAATTTTACTTTTTGGCCCATAGTACATTTTTTTTCCTTCTTTGATTTTGTTGCATTTATTTCGAAATAATTTTTATTTTTGTGTGACATTTGTGCTTTTCTTTACAATGTTGCGAAGATTAATGCCGAGTAACGATTTGTTAGCAAATCTGTCTGTCTGACAGTCCTGCAGATAAACAACAGGAATTTTAATGCTCATTGAACACTACGTGCACAAGACTGTATCTGTGTCATTATATCTAGATTATGCACCTTACATTGTTGTAGATTTTTTTTTTTTTTTTTTTTTTGAGTGGTGCAAGTTTGGCTAGTGGTTTTATGGATAAATATAAATTCACATAATGATTTTAATGAATTCCACCAAGAATAAAATACTGAAAACTAGCTTTTCTTTTAGTTTTCAGTATATTAAGGAGTAGTTAAAAATTTTAAATTTTGTTAAAATCCCAGCAAAAACTTTTTGGTTTTCGGTAATAACAACTACTTATTAAAGTAGTTTCTTGGTAATGAGGCGTCATTATTATTTGCCTACTCTGTATTACATTAATAAGTACTCAACAGTATAATAGCACAGTAATACTGCAATCACGTGGATGAGTAGGCTAGAGCGCCGGATTAAGAACCAGAAGGTTGTTGGTTCAACCCCATTCTAAAGCTGTTAGTTTTTTATAACAAAATGTCTAAAAAGATATTTTAAACTAAATAGAGTTTTTGTCGCTTAGGCTGCTATGTGTGAGATGGTGTACTGGGTAAGACGTTAGTCAGTAAAAACGAATGGTTAGTTTGTGTCCAAGTTCGAGTCTCACTGACGGCAAATTTTTTTTTGTTTTTTTTTATTTTTGTTTTCGTTTGGGTACATATTTTTTAGTACCCCTAGAGTCAAAAAATAACTACATGAATTTGTGGACAACTCGAACAAAAACAACTAGTTATTCAGGTAAAAAATAAGTAGTTTATTTTTGTTTCCAATTATACCTGCTAGCTTACCAGGAAAGCAAAGTTTTTGCTGGGATATTCTAGCATCAAAAAATATATATAGACTCTGGTTCCTTATAAGTAGGGAAGTATTATCGTTCGTTCATTGGTTTGTTGAATCTGACTGTAGGGTATTTACATATACATAAAGGTATTTGTAATATTTTTTTTTTTTTAATGTAAGTTTTTTTCTATATATATTTATAGATAATAATGACGTTGGAATTGATGGTGCTCATAAGCGTGTCGAAAATTGTAATTTTGTTGATGCAACAAATTTGTATTTTATACCTAATTATTTTTGTAATACAGTGCTTTAATTGGAAATTTAAAATAATTATTAGAAATATATATAAAATAAATACATGCTTTATAAGAAAAATTTAATGCAAGTAAGACGTTAATTTTAGTAGAAAAAATTATACTTTTTAACATTGTACAGTGGGGCGGAATTGAAATTTTTTGAAAATAAATATGTAACTTCTAATCGGCTGATTGGATTTACATAAAATTTTACAAAGGCGTAGCAGAGGAGAGTATAATTTTAATTTCGTAAGAGGGATCTCATTTATCCCTCAGGTGCGGAGCTATAGGAGTTCAAATTTGGGTATCTCAGACATAGAAAATTTTTTAACGTTTGCCAATTTTTTGTTTCTTATTCGATATTAAACATTTTCATCTTCTTAAAACACTTAGTAAGACCTATTAAAAAACATGATTTGTGATATTTATCTCTTAAAGTTTTCGAGTTATTTGGATTTGAAATTTTAAGTAACTCAATTTTGCAAATTCTTGATTGAGTTTTTTTTAATATACATTTCCGACTGATTTTATTGGTTTTTTTTGTAAGTAATTAAAGAACAAAAATTATCTATTAAATAAAGCAAATTTTAAGTCGTTATCTTAACCGAGTCCAAATTAAACGATTTTAAATTCAAATTAAACGGTTTTTTTCGCCAAAAAAAGTGTCTACACTTTTTTTTCTCTAAAATGTTATTTTCTTTAACATATAATACTTTTATGAGAGGTATATTCATAAGATTTTAAAATAGAAAACAATCCCAAACTCCCAAGCAGTCTAAGTACACACCTTTCCAAATTTGACCTATTTTTGACTTTAATCTTATATGTTCTAAAATCCGAAAGCATGAATATACAAACAGAGTGCAGTTTTGGAATTTTAATGTGTTCTTAAGAGTTTACAATCGCTATCTCTGGGACATGGGGAAAATCTGGACTTAATTAGAAATGAGATTTTCATTTTAAATGATAAAATCTACAATTATTGAAAATTTCGTTGAGATATTAACTAACAAAGATTTTCCCAGCAAAAACTTTTTGGTTTTCGGTAAAAACAACTACTTATTAAAGTAGTTTCTTGGTAATGAGGCGTCATTATTATTTGCCTACTCTGTATTACATTAATAATTACTCAATAGTATAATAGCACAGTAATACTGCAATCACATGAATGAGTTGACCAGAGCGCCGGGTTCAACCCCATTCTGAAGCTGTTAGTTTTTTATAACAAAATGTCTAAATAGATATTTTAAACTAAATAGAGTTTTTGTCGTTCAGGATGATATGTGCAAGATGGTGTACTGAGTAAGACGTTAGTCAGTAAAAACGAATGGTTAGTGTGGGTCCAAGTTCGAGTCTCACTGACGGCAAATTTTTTTTGTTTTTTTTTTATTTATTTTTGTTTTCGTTTAGGTACATATTTTTGAGTACCCCTAGAGTCAAAAAATAACTATATGAATTTGTGGACAACTCGAACAAAAATAACTAGTTATTCAGGCAAAAAATAAGTAGTTTATTTTTGTTTCCAACTATACCTGCTAGCTTACCAGGAAAGCAAAGTTTTTGCTGGGTTATTACAAAAATTTTTTTAAAAAATTTTAATTTAATACCAAAAATAGGAAAAAGTATGAACTCGATGTTTTTGAAATAAATTATGTAAATTCGGTTCTGTAAAAGATATTGATTTTAATGTTTTTGTTGATAATGAAGAATTATTTGAAAAAAATCGAAAAAAAAAAACATTACTATATTCTCCCAAAACTACTGTTCTCAGAAAATAAGCTACCTATCACTTTTTTTTACTTATACTAAAATTGGCACTTTGACGCTTTTGTCGCAGTTTGATGGTCACGAACAGCTAAAGCAAAGGAAACCGACAGACGGCATCGAAAAAATATACATTTAAATGCAACAACATACAAAATGTATATATTTTTTTTTAATTTTTTGAAAACAAGTTAAATTTATTTGATTGTTCAGTTTAATGTCAACTCAAGAGAGCTGACTGAAGTCAAGACATGATTGAGTGAATGTTCGTATTTTACTGACTTCTGTCTTTAAATTTGATTATTTGCCTCTCAACTGTCAGGCTATCTATCTATATATGTGTGTTTGTTTGTTTGTTTACGTCTGCCAGACTTTCATTCTTGTCAAGTCATATTTCTTTAGTAAAAAACATAAACATTAAAACTTGGCAATATCTATTAAATTCTGCATTTATTTAAAAGTCTGTCCAGTCATCTGACAGTTAAACTCTTTGTCAATTATATATTTAAATAAATTATTACAATTTATTAAAAGTATTAAGAGGCGTCTGAAATTATAAATAAGAAATTCTAAAAAACATTTATCTAAACATGAGTTTTATTCATCTCTACTCTTATTGTTGCATTTTAATCTATAAAATGACACTTGGATTACCAAAGGCCTGTTATTAGATCTTTTCTATTTTCTTATATATATTTTTTTTAATCTACTTAATCTTACAACTTTTAACACTGATGAATATTAAATAACTTAAGGGGAGATGGACAAGTGACAAAACGTGATCAATAAGTGAATAATAATAATAAAACAAGCAAGGGAATAATTAAACACTGACGGTTTAATAATTCAATCAAAAAGCTTAGAGTGTTAAGAAATGAACACTATTTGAGGTCAGTTATTTTAAAGACAGCTTTAGCTATTCTTTTGTTAAAAATCTTGAATAAAAAGCTAAACATATTTTTTTTTCTTTCTTTTTTTAAATAACAATTTTCATAAAGTGATTTCCGTTACAAATTGGACTCACTTTACCATCTCTAATCTCAAGCAATAACTTAAGTTATTCCTCGCATATTTCTAGCTCTGATGCTGATTTTAAAATACATTTTTTTCGAAATTGTCAATGTCATGTACTGTGTGCATATTTGCTCCGTAGTACGTGCGTTCATGTCATTTTTGTTGTTTAGCATTATTTTTTTTTTATTGTTTTTGTTGTCATTTTTGTTAAAATACAAAAATAAAACACAAGCCTAGTGATTAATACCTGGAGACAGATTGGCTTTCAGATTAAATGAAATGATTGATATACAAATTACAAAATGCTATAGATAAACCAACATTAACATGATTGTATAGAATTTTTAAAATTCAACAATGTTTTGCAATATTTTAAGATTCCGCAAACGTTATCTTATATATGTGTGTCAAGTGGTAGGAATAAATTATTTAAAAATCAAGATATTTTATAAGAAAATATTAATAGAATAGCCAACTGTTGGATATAGTGGGGGAGAATGGATAAAATTGCAATACAGATTTACAGAAAACTTTTTTCTATTTCGAAAATGTACCCGAAGCCAAAATTAAACGTGAACTTCTAAAACTTCTAAAACTCAATAAGAACATAAATCAATTATTACTGAATAATTACAAAACCATAACTGAACTAGAAATGAACTAGAACTAATTTAGAACTGAATTAGAGCTGAATTATTATTGATTGAGAACTGAGCACAAACTGAAGTAGACTGAACTAAAATAGAACTAAAACTGTACTAGAACTGAGCTCAAACTGAACCAGAACTATACTAGAACTGAATTGAAACTGAACTAAAAATGAACTAGAACAAAACTAAAAATGACCTAGAACTGAACTAAAAATGAACTAGAACTGAACAAGAACTAAACTGAACTGAACTAGAATTGACCTAAGACTGAATTAGAACTAAACTGAACTGAACTAGAATTGACCTAAGACTGAATTAGAACTAAACTAAAACTTAAATAGTACTTAATTAGAATTGAACTAAAACTTAACTGGAACTGAGCTAAAACTGAATCAGAACTATACTAGAACTGAATTGAAACTGTACTAAAAATGAACTAGAACTGAACTAAAAATGACCTAGAACTGAACTAGAACTGAAGAAGAACTAAACTGAACTGAATTAGAATTAAACTAAAACTGAACCCAAATTGAGTTACAACTGAAATAGAACTAAACTAGAAATGAACTAAAATTGAACAAATATTGAACTAGAACTAAACTAGAACTGAACAAGAACTGAACTAGATCTGAACCAGAATTAAACTAAAACTAAACTAGAACCGAATTAGAACTAAACTAGAACTGAACTGAAACTGAACTAGAACTTAACTAGAACTAAACTGAACTGAACTAGAACTAGAATTGACCTAAGACTGAATTAGAACTAAACTAAAACTTAAATAGTACTGAATTGGAATTGAACTAAAACTGAACTAGAACTGAGCTCAAACTGAACCAGAACTATACTAGACTGAATTGAAACTGAACTAAAAATTAACTAGATCTGAACTAAAAATGAACTCGAACTGAACAAGAACTAAACTGAACTGAACTAGAATTGACCTAAGACTGAATTAGAACTAAACTGAATTGACCTAAGACTGAATTAAAACTAAACTAGAACTTAAATAGTACTGAATTAGAATTGAACTAAAGCTTAAGTAGAACTGAGCTAAAACTGAAGTAGAACTAAACTAAAAGGGACCTAAAACTGAATTAGAACTAAACTAGAACTAAAGTAGAACTGAACTAGAACTGAACAAAAACCTACTTCAGTTTTTGAACTAGAATTGACCTAAAACTGAACTAGAATTGAACTAGAACTGAACTAAAAGTGGACTAGAATAACCTAAAACTGAACTAGAACGGAGCTAAAACTGAACCAGAACTATACTAGAACTGAATTGAAACTGAACTAAAAATGAACTGGAACTGAACTAAAAATGAACTAGAACTGAACTAGAACTGAACAAGAACTAAATTGAACTGAATTAGAACTAAACCTAAGACTGAATTAGAACTAAACTAAAACTTAAATGGTACTGAATTAGAATTGAACTAAAACTTAACTAGAACTGAGCTAAAACTGAAGTAGAACTGAACTAGAAGGGAGCTAAAACTGAACTAGAACTAAAGTAGAACTGAACTAGAACTGAACAAAAACCTACTTCAGTTTTTCAACTAGAATTGACCTAAAATAGAACTAGAATTGAACTAGAACTGATCTAAAAGTGAACTAGAATAACTTAAAACTGAACTAGAACTGAGCTAAAACTGAAGTAGAACTGAACTAAAATTGAACTAAAACTGAACTAAAATTGAATTAGAACTGACTAGAACCGTACTAAAACTTAACTAGAACTTAACTAGAACTAAACTATAACTAAACTATAATTAAAATAGAACTGAGTTAAAACCGAAGTACAACTGAGTTAAAATTGACCTGAAACAGAACTAATACTGAAATAGAATGGAACTAGAACTGGTAATGAACTAGTGTTGCATAAAAAATACAAAAAAAAAAAAAATCAATATTTCAGCGATTACGTTCTTATAAGAAAAATTATGCCTGGCATTTGAAAATATTAATGGCTGCAGTTAGTTAAATAAAATTAGCGAAACTGCAAACAGTATACTTTGAAATACTTTAATGACAGCGCATAAAAATGTGGTAGACGAATTTTAATCAGCTGATAACAGCCAAAGTGTCAAAAACTAATAGAAATCGTTTTTTTTTTTTCATTTTTCAAATAGATAACTCCAAATCACGTAAGATGATTCCATTTAGCTTAATGCAAAGCTAAAATTGCATCAGACATTTAGTTATCAACAAAATTTAACTAAATCTTATTTTATATAATTTCTTTCTTATATATATACCAACCCTGCAAGCATTTAGTGTATTCTTTTTCGAAATAGCTCACTTCTTCGCCACTCTTAGAAGTGCAATGGAAGATTTCTCTCAATTTTCCAACAACAAAATATATTAGTATACGAATTGAATCTTCTAAACGTAACTTCTTTAATCGCTATTAGAAGTTGTTTGGATAACAGTTACAGTTATCCAAAAACGAAAACACTATTTTTCAACACCTTTGCTAGCATTTGGAAGATTGTTTTTTATCAATCCATATAATCTGTCGAATTTGGCACTCTAAGATGATTAATAGTAGAACGTGCAAAACTTTACAAAAACAACACATATTAGGTCCGAAATTTCATCATCAAATGATGATTTTGACGATTGTTTACATTTCATAATGGGAAAAAAGAACAAGCAGAAACAATATAATTTTGCTTATAGGACATTCAGACCGACGCGAAATTACGTACTTTCGTGATTTCGGCCGAAATCAAGTTGAAATTACATAAAACAAGGTAAGCGTTTATCATAATTTAAAAGAAATTATCAATATTTCAACTAGTTCTGGGCAAGCGAATAAATTTAGGAGAACATTTTCATTTTCCATAAAATTGAGATATGTTGTTAACAATTTGATGGCCAGAACAGGGACAGAAAATTTTGTTTTATATAAAATTCTTAATAACTTAAACATCATTTTTTAAAAGTGTGGGAGTTTGACTTATGCATGACATGCCCGCAACAAAAATCGCTAATTTTCAGAATAATTTTCTATAGAACAAAAAATTACGAATATATTAAAAATTCAATTTTACACGTCTATTTTGTGGAAGATTAAAATTTGTATATGCAGCAATCAAAATTTTGGAATGCATTGCATTAGTGTATCCGAGAAATATTTTGCACTTTAAATTTGAATTTTCAAAATTTTAAATTAAATTTTGTTTAAAAGTTTGAAAAGAATTCAAACATTGTTCTTGTTGTTAAATATTTTGAAGAAATTTTTTGTTGTTGTAATGCTTGAAAGGTGTAGAGTAGATTCCCAACATAAAATTTTTGGTTTTCGGTAATAACAACTACTTATTAAAGTAGTTTCTTGGTAATGAGGCGTCATTATTATTTGACTACTCTGTATTACATTAATAAGTACTCAATAGTATAATAGCGCAGTAATACTGCAATCAAGTGGATGAGTTGGCTAGAGCGCTGGATTAACAACCAGAAGGTTGTTGGTTCAACCCCATTCTGAAGCTGTTAGTTTTTTATAACAAAATGTCTAAAAAGATGTTTTAAAATAAATAGAGTTTTTGTCGCTTAGGATGCTATGTGCGAGATGGTGTACTGAGTAAGACGTTAGTCAGTAAAAACGAATGGTTAGTGTGTGTCCAAGTTCGAGTCTCACTGACGGCAAAATTTTTTGTTTTTTTTTTTTATTTTTGTTTTCGTTTAGGTACATATTTTTGAGTACCCCTAGAGTCAAAAAATAAATACATGAATCTGAGTTTCAAAAATCTTACATATTGACAAAAATGATTGAAAAAACTTTCAGGGCCAAGATAAAATTTAAATAATGATTTAAAATGGTACATCATCATTAAAATTTGTAATATTCTTTAATAAGAGAAATTAGAAAAAATTTGTTATAAATATTGTTTCATATATTATATTACTGAAAAACATTGTGGAAATATTGAATTACACTTTTTATAATGCTAAGAAAGGTTATGATGTTACCTTTCTAAAAATCATACATTGTCGCCGAACATACTAATAACTGCAGAAAATTTTGCAAATATTCTAATAGATGTTAAATGTTCATTTGAATTCAAAATTTTTTGTGCAATTAATTTCATTGTTTTCTATAATGAATACAAGGAAGAGTTATTTTTGTTATTTAAAAAATAAATTAAAATATGTATCGATTTTACTATCGAATTCTGATATAGTTAGAGATAACATCTTTTGAGTAACGCTTTAGTGGGGATTGGAAGATTCGAATTGGGATTTTTTATTAGACACTTTTTACTGCGTTATAGTAGATCTTAATACGTGACTTTCAAAATTCACTAAAGCGTTACGATTTCTGATCTACTTAATAACACCGTTCGGGAAGAAATGTGCCACTAAGAGATAGTTCCTTTTAAGTAACGCTTTAGTCGGGACTTGAAGATTCGAATTAGCACCTTTCATTGTACGCGTTTTACGTGACATTCAATACTGACTAATGGGTTACTCAAAAGGAACTATCGCTTAGTGGCACAGTTCTTCCCGAACGGTGTTACTAAGTAGATCAGAATATAGTTACGCTTTCGATAGAAAATGTTTGCTGGGAATAGTCATGGTTTTATTATTCTAAAGTTTTCTAAAAGTTTACAGAACGAGTTTACCATTAAGCGAGAGCTTAAATGAACTAAAGAGTTGGGAGAGGGAGAGCAAAAATCTCAATATTGTTTTTGGTGTTATTTTTTTATTGTTAGTGCATGCATTTTTGCACACAAACAACTTATGTATGCAATTTTTGTTGTTTCTTTTTTTTTTTGGTTGTTTGCATTTGATTGTCTATTGCAGTTGTTGTTTTGTTTTAAACCAATACCATCAAAAACATAAATACGCCATATTAAGAGGAAGAGTTGGTGTAAATTTACAAATGAAGAAATACAAGAAGAAAATACAGCAATAAAAAACAACAGTAGAAAAACCAGACTGTAAAAGAAGCAGAAGGAAAATAAAATAAAACCAAACAACAAAATGCACTTTCAAAATCAATAGCAAATTATATAAAAGAAGATTAACCGAAAAATATGTGGAAATATGTATGTTATATTATTGATTAATTGTATTTTTTGGTTATAAAATTTAATTATTTATATAAAAATTTTGTTTGCTTTTTATCTGTGTCATTACTGTGTCACTCAATTTTGCACGTGAATGCAGTTTTCCTTTTTGCGTCAGAGCTTACATTTACTTTAAAAATGACGAAGAGCTTACGTGAGCTAGATACTAAGTGAGGTATTTGTTTAAGGAGAGCTATAGAGAGAGTGAGCCAGTGAGAATTATTTGGTTAGAGGAAGAGAAATTAGCACATGAATATTATGAAAAATATAGGAAGAAAAATGCAACCACTTATCAAAACGTATACTCAGCAACAGGGATGGAAGAGATTTTTCTTAATTTTTAAGAAAGCTGGACTTGAAATAATTTAAAACTAAAATAGAACTGAACTAAAGGTAAATTAGTAGAGAAATATAACTGAGCTATAACTGAGTTAGCAGAAAAATACAATTAAGTCAAAACTGAACTATAACTGAACTGAAACTGAAATAGATCAGAACTAGAACTGTATTATAACTAGAACTGGACCAGAACTGAATTATAACTGAGCTAAAACTGAACTAGAACAGATCTGGAACAGTAAAATAATTGAATTACACTATAGGTAGAACTGAACCAGAAGTGAACTAGAACTAAACTAGAACTGAACCATAACTGAAATAGAACTGAATTACAAGTGAACTGGAATTGAGCAAGAAGTGAACCAGAAGTGAACTAGAACTAAACAAGAACTGAAATAGAATTGAATTACAACTGAACTGAAACTGAGCTAGAACTGAACCAGAAGTGAACTAGAACTAAACTGGAACTGAACAAGAACTGAATTACAACTGAACTAAAACTGAGCTAGAACTGAACCAGAAGTGAACTAGAACTAAACTGGAACTGAATAAGAACTGAACTAAAACTGAACAAGATTTAAACAAGAACTGGACAGATTTAAGGAGGAACTGCATTGGAATTGAACTAGAATTGAATTTGAAATGAACTAAAACTTAACTAGATCTGTTCTACAACTGCTATAGAACAGACAAATTTTTGAAATTCAGCTAAATCCTAAATAGTTAAAATACTAAAGAATAAAATAAATTCAGTCACTTCTCCAATTAAAAAATATCTTCAAATATTCAACGTTAATTACAAATTCCCACATCTGTCTGCAGAGCGTAAAATGCCCCCCAATAAATGGCCACTGAGAGACAAAATTTTTACTCTCATCGTTGTTCTCTTCCTAAATAAAAAATCCTTTTTTTTTGTGTTCATTTGCCACTAAATTAAAAACAGTTGCTCGCGTTCTATAGATACGAGCAGACACGCAAATTTAATCGAAAAGATTTCAATAGTGCAATATTTTTTATTTTAATTTTTTCCGTTTCATTTTTTTGCTTCTTCTTCATCTGTCTTGTCTTGTGTCTAATGAAAATATTTTTATGAAAATAAACATTTTCAAAAAATGTTATTAATAAAATAGCAAAAAAAAAGCGAAAAAACACCTTAATAAATATAGAATAGAGAGTAAAACCGAAGAAAATATGTAATAAATTGTGCTATAATTTTAATAAATGCGAAGGAAATTAAAAATTTTAAGTGTAAAAATATAAATAAAAATAATTCTATCATAAGAAAATACAAGGAAATGCAAAAATGAAGAAAATAGTAAAAGGAAGTGTAAATAAAAATATGTAAAAGAAGCAATAAAAGGAGAGAAAGAGAGAAAAAGTATGAAGAAATATTGATTTTTTGTGTGTAAAAGAATGCGGTGGCACAAATGCAAACGATACAAGAAAAAAAATGTGGCAAAATAATAAAAAGAGAAAAACTTATTTAGGAAAATTTTAAAAGTAAAAAAACGTGTATTAAACATGATAAAATATTAAATAATAAAGTTAAAAAAAGCAAGAAATATTAAAATTAAGATTTTGTTTTGGAGAAAAAAATTCTAAATAATTATAATAATCTACACACATTTTTGCGGTAAATATATATTTATAAAATGTCCATACATTTATTTAAAACAATATTTTTGTACATAAATTAAATACTTAGCAAATTTACATATAAAATTCTTGCAGATACAAAATCCAAAACAGATATGTAATTAAAAGGAAAATTTGCATTTAAAAGTATTAACAACCTTACGTTACGTCATTTTTTTTTACCCGAGGCATAAGCACAGAATTTCCCATATAAAATTTTCGCTATAAAAAAAACAACTCAGTTACAGATTTTTTTCGTCATATTTTGTTGTTGTTTTCATTTGTATTAGTTGCTTTTGTTGCTGTTATTGTACAGGAACAGCATTTACAAATTGCATAGACTCATAAAAATACAAAAAATTTTTGTTGCTACAAAAACCCCATACGGAAACAGTAAACAATTTCTGTCAAAAGAAAACACCAGCAGCAATAACAACAACTAATGTACCTATGCAATATGTTTAAAAAATCACAACAAAAACACTTGAATATCTGTGATTTGTCATTACCACCAGAGTTGCCAGTAGGCTTAGCTTTATTTAATTTAAACTTGTTTTTTATTTAGCAAATATTTTTCACTCATATAAAAATATGACAAATATACATATATGTGGTGTATATCCGCGTATAACATTTCACAATTTAGTTTCAATAGTGTATTAATCCTGTAAGTTTTATATTTTGTGATAAAATCAAAAGCGAAAAGTTGACATCACATCAGCCGAATTATTAAAAAAATTTATGTATTCGTTACTGTGTGTTTAAAAGTTGTGAACGTTCAATGTCAAAAATGCAACACCGTAAATTATCATTATTTCCACAACCGTTGCCGATTTTGAAACTTACCTTTTTTTTTTAGCAGAAAAAGCGTATCCTCTCTTTATATTCTTAAAATTACATTACAATTTTATACTTATATGACAAGTATCCATTTGAAGATTGTCCTTAAATATTAAACTTGTTTATTTTTTTACCCACCATCAAGAAATTTTGGTGCTATATTGGGTTTGTCACTAAGTGTGTAACATGTCAAGTCCTAAATCAAAGATGATCTGTTTATTTGTCGATAGCAAAATAAGGCTCGGGGCGGACATCATACAATACACAATATATTTGGCTCAAATATTTGTCATATATAAGCATTGTTTGGTATCGAAAATGAGCAAAATCGGTTCATAAACAAAAAAGTTATGTTTGTACTTTTCGGCCGATATCTTTAAAAAAAGGCATGTACATCAACGAAATTTTGCGCGAATATTTAGAGACCAATGTAATCCGGAAACAAAATATAGGCGTGGTCCGCTCACTTTACCTCCCACCTTCCATATAAGGTGAAATATCAAAGAAATTTTGTATAAATAGCCCAAGGGCTAATGTAAGCTAGTTTATTCGTGGCCTAAAATTAATTTCTTTAATTGATTATTTAATTATTACTTACCGTTGCTGCTTTGGTTCTTTATTTTTGTATAACAAGTCTTATTTGTCATTAAAGCCTAACCACAAAAGAAATTTTAAATTTTATTTTTGTTAAAATCAATTTTATTTTAAAGATGCCCATAGACACATACTGCATAGAGATACTGCCCTACTGTACATGCGTGATTCATTCAACAATCGAAATTTTATTTTTGTGAAAATATTTCATAAATTATAGGCAAAAAATCAAATTCATTCGAAAAAACTGTCTGCATTATGAGTTCATTTTTAAAACAAAACGATTTTGATTTTTCATACTGCATTGTCGGTGTGACGCACACATTCAAAAACTCTCTCAATTTTACTAATACATACTTATTGCATAAGATTGTGCAGTATGTGTCATAGGCCTCTTATATGGTGCTTAAAGCACTTTTCAGAATCTTTCAGGTACAAAACGCATAGTGTTTACCAATACCAATTCATGCACTTTGTAATGATTTTTGAAAGTAGGTCTTATATGGAAAGTAAGTATTTTTGAGGAGCGAACATAATAAAAATTTGATAATGTGCTTTTGTTACATTTATAAAAATTATTTTATAAAAGTAAGTGGGGTTTTTAACGTATATACAAGTTTTATTATGTAATATTGAAAAAAAAAAAAAAAATTATAAGCATCGAAACCCTATTTTAGGAGAAAATTTGTATGGGGGCTAGTTTATAATACATAATCATTGTCAACTAAGTTGATCAAAGTTCGCTACTGTATTATATAAAGCAAATTTTCACCCAGTTATATTAAAAATTGTGACTTGTAGCTTCATTAAAAGCTTGACATGGACGAACGGACATACTGAAAATACTGAAACATATTTTTTCTACACGTATTTACTTTTAGTTTTTGTTTGCTTTTAGTTTTTGAACTAGTTATATTAGTTCTAACTGAAAAATTTCACTTTTTTACACCCTCCCAATTTGGATAAATATTGCTTTAATTCATTAATATTGTTCATCCACACCTAATATCAAAGCACAAATTAAAAAAAATAAATAAAGTTATTTTTAATTTCAGTTAGGAAATGTGATTGTATATTTTTTCACTTCTAATGTTTATCCATCGAAGTGGATAATACAATTTTTGAGCATATTTATTTGCAAAATTTTTAAATTTATTACAACTATAATGAACTTTAGTATATGTTAACCAAAACCAGTGAATTAATATCAATAATACTTCCTTCACGTTTTGGTGATATAAATAGTTTATTATATAAATTAATACCTTAACTTACTTTTAAATAAATTCAAAATTTATGCAGCGATTATAATTTTATATAAAAGAATAAAAATTAATAATAATAAATAAATAAATAAAAAATCGTTGTTTGCGTTTTTGCCTTTAAAAATGTGTTAAAACTATAAATAACTCCTAGGAAAATTCAACAAACCAGTAAATTAATATCAATCATACGTCGCACAGGGGGCCAAACGCAAAAATTTTGGTAATAAATATGTATCTCCTAAACTACTGGGCGGATGGAATTGAAATATATGTAAGAGTTGTAGAGAAGGATCTAAGCTTTTAGAAAAATCGTGTAAAGAGAAAAAAGTGTACGAGATAAGTTATATGAGTAAGCTTATTTTTTCTTTATCTTTCCAAGCACTTAAAATTTTTGAAATCAGATTTGATTTGTAGAAGTTAAGATTTTTTGACATTTTTACATATTTGAGGTAGTTAACTTTGACACCCTGCATCTTATCTCGTATCATCGCAGGGTGACTATAGGATGATTTTTCTGAAATCTTATGTCGTCTTCTAAAACTCTTCCATAGTTTAGGAGATACAGATTTATTACCACAAATTTAGCGTTTAGGCCCACTGTGCGTCCCATATGTTTTGGAGAAAACGAAATAGTTTATTTAATAGTTAATATCATCAATTAATTGTTCCTAAAGTCAGCATTTATGCTCGATTATTACAAATATATTAATCGTTTTATCTGTATTATACCCGTCTTTAGAATAAAACAAATAAAGAGAAAATTGTTTTCGTTTTAAAAAATTTTTTTAAAACCAAAAGTTTTAAAATTTTGTTAAGATGTTTTTTCGATACATGTTTTTTTTTTAAATTTCTTCAAAATTATTGAACAAATTAAAAATTTATGTATGCAATTTTTGATTGAGAATTTTTGATATTTAATTGAAGCAAATCAGACAATTCGTTCTCTAGGTATTTTTCAATATGTAGTAAACATCAAATGATTTATCTCGAGATATGAAGTAAGTTAAAATAGTAATTTATAGAATTGGAACTCCGTAATAATGTGTATCAAAATTAACTAAGATATTTCGTGCTACGAGATCAGTGTTGCTTTTTGTTAATTTACAACGGAATTATTTGAAATTAAGATCACATCATTAAATTTTTGCATATAGCTTTTAAAAATCCTAGCATTCAATTTCTGTACAGTTAATCTGCAAGCGAAATCAATAAATTCACTTAGCATTTTGAAAACTCGATAATTTAGAATCAACTTAAGGCAACCCTAATTTCCACCACTTTTTGCTTTACAAAATCTCTCATATTTCTGTTTAATTCACCATTATAAAGCCTCCGACAAAAACTAAGCAACAAATCGAACGCATACACATGCAAAACAAAACTCTTTCGTGACACACAGGCACGAAATAAAGCACTCACATACTCTGGTTCATATACACAGAGATACTCTCTCGAAGTATGTGAATAACTGGGTACACGATTCACAAACGAAAAACTAAAAAGAAACGAGACAAAGTAAAATAATAATAATAAAAATGAAAAAATAAAAAACTTACATGTAGAAAATACACTGAGCAAATGTGAGGGCATAAATGATTTAAATGTATGAGTGGTAAAGAGAGAGAATGCTACAGAGAGTGTAATAAGTAATAAAAATACGATGAATTTTAGTTAGGTTTTGTGAACTAGGAAATTTTGTATTTCATATTACTGCAGCCATTTACTTTTAAATTAAATAGACGTTCAGTCAGTTGCCGTAAGATCATCTTGCGTGCCGGTTGTTATTTTAACGACAGCAAGAAATAAAAACACACAACTACACAATTAAAGAAAAAAATTTGTTTTTACAAAATATTAGCTACAAAACGTTCTAAGGAAATTTTATATACTAAAATAAAACTTTCTTTTAAAAGTAAACTAAAAGCCATGATTTATTCATGATTATAAAAAAAAAAATATCTTACGGAAATAATAAAATTTTGTATAAAAAAAAATAAATAAATACAACAAAAAATGTATGCAAATCTGATAGCGTTCCTCTACTCAAAATAAAACAAAATAAATCTAAATAAAAAATAACTTCTATAAAAAAATATATAATCTACATTCCTAATAACAACAAACATCATTATTTTGTAATTATTATTATAAAAAGTAATAAACAAAAACAACAACAAAATATATAATTATAACTTTAATTTTATGATTTGTTTACTTCACATTTATTGAAGTAAAATATATAAAAAATAAATCGTGAACTTGTTTATTATTCATTATATAAAATTAAACAAATACAAATATAAAATTATTAATATTAATTTTTATTTAATTTCTATTTTTAAAGTGTTTCTTTGTTGCTGTGCTTTTACAAAATCAATGAAATGTGAAAAAACAAGTTTGAAATTAAAAACCAAAAAAAGATTTAAAAAAAAAATAGTCCATTTATTGTCAAATAATAATATTTAACAAATAAAAAAAATTATATTGAAATTAAATAGAATCCCTCCTTGCAACATCTTTATATAACAAAATAAACAAAAAATTAAGTAATTTTTAAAAATATTGACTTAAAAAAAACAAAATAATAAATAAATTGATCTTTAAACAATTGAGAAAACGTAAACCAACAATTAAGGATTAAATTAAAATACAAAAAAACTGCTAAATTGCTTGGAAACCGAAAAAAGTAAGTAGACTTTTTTAAAGTTTTCTTTTAAATGTTTATTCTTAATAATATTTTCAAAATATGTATATTTTAACCAGCATTTAGTTATATTAACTAGAATTTTTAGGTTTTTACCAAATTAAATAATTTTATGCTTTAAGACACAATAAAATTCTCTAATTTTATTTTTTGAAAAAAAAAAAAAAATTATTTTAAGATTCAATTTTTTATTACTGATTACAAGCGCTAAATATTTTAACTATAATTTTATACCTTTGTATTATTATTAGTTTTAATTTTTACAATATTTTTAATAGTTAAAAGTTACAAATAATTTTCTAAAGCAACCTCTGAATTAATATTAATCATATGTTCCCTATGATTTTTTAATAAAATTTCAAATTCTATTTTTATAAATTTTCTTAAAAGTTTGTTAAAATTTGTGGTCGTAAGATAGCATTAGGAGAGCTTAAAAATTATAAATATTATAACTACTTTGATAAAGTTATCAAATAGCAGCTGAGTTCTCAAAAAGTAACTTTGTTTTAGAAGTAAACTAATTGGAAAGTAAATTCAAGACTAATTCGAATATCTAATATAATTATCAATATTAATTAACATTAATCATACGCTTCGTAATTTTTTAATAAAAATTGATATTTTGCTATTTCTGCAAGTTCGTTTTAACAAATTTAAAACAAATTTATTTTATTATAAAATAAACTAAGGAAATTGTTAATTATATGCTATAGCGATAGTTTTGGAAAATTCTTTAAAACATTTAAAAAATTAAATATTATTTGTTTGAGTTTTTGTTCAAAGATACTTTGTAATTATTGATCGATATGTTAGGGTTTAAAGTTCTTTTACATTTTTCAAATATTTTAAAAACAAAGAATTTATTTAGAATTTTACAAAACCACCTGTTTGAGTTTTTGTTCAAAGGTGTTATCGTTTAAAATCCTTTAAAACTTATTAAAAATATTAAGAAAAAAGCAAAGAATTTATTTAGAGTTTTATAAAATCACCTGTTATTATTATAAATTCTAAAGAAGAATTTTAATTATTTAAATAAGATTTTTTAAATATATAAATAACAATTCCATTAATTCAAAATCATAATTTATAGAAATGTAATAAAAATTTAAGTAAAAATTCCCAGAAGATTCACGATTAAAAATATACTTTAATTAAAACTTGTACATTTAATATTTTTTTCTAATATTTTAAATATTAAAGTCAAAGATTTATATTTCTTATTAGTTGTTACCTTTAGTAGTATTTGGCCTAAAGTTTTAAAAAATATTTAATTTTATTGGAAAAAAAATATTACAAAACAAAAAAATCCTTTAAAAGTTTTCTGTAAAAAGACTGTTATTATTATATGTATTAAAGCTAATTTTAGTGTTACGAAAATCTAAATTCTTGGCTTTTAAGATTTTCTTTTAAATATAAAATATTTTAAAATGTTTAGAAGCTAAAAATAATTATGTTAATTATAATAAGAATTAATATCAATCATACGCCTTAAGGGCCAAGAAAATAAAATTGCAAATATTCCAGTAAAAACACTGGAATATTTGCAATACTTTTTTTAAAACACTTAACCAATTAAGAACTTTACATTTTAATATAATAATGCGTATTACAAACTTTATAATAACGATAAAATTATAATAAAATGTGGGGGTAAATTTTTTTAAATTATTTTTATTAATATTTATTTTATTAATTAATCATAAAGTTTTTGAAACAGCCTTTAAATTCTAAAATTTTTTAGAGTTATCTCCTAGATTCTTCAATATTAGTATATCACACTTTAAAATTTTATAAAAAGTCTAAATTTTCCTCTATCTTTATCACAATTTCTATACACATCAGACCATTTTAAAAATAGCATGAATTCTAAAATATATATAAAGAAAAAAATGAATAATTTTTTATTATTTATTTAGCCAATAAAGCGTAAAAAGCCTCATATATATTAAAATTTATTTATAAATTTTAAGAGAAATTCCTTAAATATTTTTGCGTATAGAAAAAATAAAAAATCATGCATAAAATTTTAGTCAACTAAACACAAATTTAAAATGCCACTTGTTAATAATTGTCGAACACATTATAAAAACAATATTTGTAAATTTTTTTTATTATTAGTATTAGTTTCTTTTAATAAACATTTTAAATATTTACAAAGTTTTTTTAGGGCTTATGACGCTTTTATATTAAATCATCAAAAAAATTAATATAAAAATATTAAAAGAATAATATATAAAAGAATTTTTCTAAATATTAACACTATTAATTATAAAAAAGAATTTTGGCAAAAATACTTTTTTGTGACAAAAAAAAAATATAATAATAAATAATGTTCCTTAGCAATAAAGGCACTTGAAATTCTATGGATGCTAAAAACTATTTGAAAAGAGATATTTCAAATTAGAGATTAAAATAGAGGTTTAGGAAAAAATCTATTTTTAATATAAGGAAAAATATGAAAATTCAAATCAGCTGTTTTTCTAGATTTTGCTAGTGGGCTTGTTCATACTTTTCTATAAGCTTAGTTTAGAAAACTCTTAAAATTAAAAGGTACTTTAAACTTTTGTTTAATTTTTTTTTTCTTCTACTATTTCTCTTTCTCTCTATCATGCCACTTATATCTTTTTTTAATCCACTACATATTTATTTAAAGCAAAAGAAAAAAAACGAAAATAACAACAACAAAAAAAAAATTAAAAATCATCTTAGTTTATATTCAAACGAATAAAAAAAAATAAAAAAAGAAAACAAACGTTCATTGAACTTTTTATGCGTAAAAGTGCTAAAATATGAACATACAGATAAACATACATATATAAATATATAATCATACATAATTACACAAACATACATGTACATATAAACAAAACACTTATTTCTATATAAGAAACTAAAAAGGGTTAAAAAACAAACTAGAGCTTATGAATAGGGTACCTTTATTAAAAACGAACAAGGAAAAAAAATAACTTCTCTAGCAAAACGTCAAAGACTTCAAGTCAACTTTACATCTTTTTTTTTAGTTGTTGTAAGAAACAAAACTACACATATGCCTCTTCATTATAAATTTTGTATTTATTTCTCTAGCCAAAGACGTCAGTTAGTCTTACACATGTATCGTGTTGTAGTTGTTTAACCATCTTAACTTGGTAACACATGTTTTAAAGCACAAATATAGTAAAGCAAAAAATAAGCAAATAAAGCTACAAAAAAAAGCAAACAATAATAAAAGCAAGAAAAAGTGGATAACAAATTTAACAGGGGACATCACAAGTTAATAAAAAAAAAAAGGAAAATTAGAAAAATAAATATAAAATATCTAAAATTAAAAGCTGAAAAAGAAAAGTTTATTAATAAAGTTACAACTAACTTTAGCTCAAAGAAATTATGACAGTTTCCAGCTTAGAAAAAAATGTAATAATTTACTATATGGACCATTATCAAAAATTTTTGACTTTATGCCTTCAAAAATTTTTGACTTTAGGCCTTCAAAAATTAATTATTATTTCTACGAATATAATAAAGTGACTCGAGTGCATGTAGAATTAGTTCGCTTTAAACACTTTGTGCAGAGAGCGCGAAAGTTATAGCGGTTTTAAGTTGAACATATTAAAATTTTTACAAACTAGAAGTTTATGTATAATTCTAGTCAAAATTACATCTAGCATGCTCAAATAAAATTTATGATATTTTCAAAGAATATAAAAAGTTGAACATGTTTTCTTTATCTCCTCAAAACCCAAATTATAAAATAAATAACAAATGTTTTAAATTTTATATCATAGAATACAACTAGAAGTTTATGTGAGAGGCACTTCGAACTAAATTTTCCAAAAAATTACTTATTTTTCAAAAAACAAAAATAAAATATATGCGACTACATGTATTTTGTTGTTGCATGAATAATGTTTTTGACAATTGTATCAGGTTTTTTCTCTCACATAAATATCTAGTTATTAATCTATGTTTTACATTATAATTTTTTTTTTTTTTTTTTTTTTTAATAATGTTTAAATATTTGGTTTAATTATTGTGATTGAAAAACGTAGTTATACTTAAAATACACATTATACATATTTCAAATATATATTCGGTATTTTTCACCGAAAAAAATTTGCTTAATACATTGTCAAATCGTGTCTGCGACATACTAAAACTTTTGCACGAAAATAAAAAAACATGGTCACCACAATAATATAATGTTCTCGTAGTTATGTTTTGCTGATCTTAGTAATACTATGTTCCTGATAAGAACGTATCTTTTTATGTTTAATAATTAAATAGTTACCATCAAACAAAATTTTAATATGTTTGACTACAAAATTATTATATTTGCAGAATGTTTTTACCAGAAACAAAAATTTAGAAGCATTCAAAAATTTAGTTATTTCTACAACCATTAATACTTTTATTTATATTTTGTTTTGTGCAACTGTTAAATGTTTGCTTTTAGAAATGTTATGTTTTCCTCAAAGATATAATGTTTGCTTCTACAACATATTTTTTTCTCCACAGCTATTGGACACACATTTTTGTGTAGTCTGTCAATAAGCAATCAGTTTTTTTTTGTGCGTTTATGGATTTATTAAAAATTCGTTATAAAATTGTAAATATTTGTGAAAAAATTAAATAAAACTAAATAAATTTAAATAAGAATGGTAAAAAAAAAATATTGAGATAAAAAATTGAAATAATATATAACATACTTTGTTATATATTATTTGTTCTTCGGTTTCCATTAAATATAATTTTATTGTATTTCAAAAGAAAATAAAGAAATTACCCAACTAAGTTCATACATAAATATTTTTGCGAAAATAATTTCTAATTATTACTAATTCTAATTAACATGAAAATTATAAAAATATATATTAATTTTAATAACCAATAAAGATTTCTTTATTTTTATTTTGTAAAATATGTAATAGACTCTGTAAAAAAAATAACTTCGAATTAATATGTTTTATTTTAACAAGTTTAGGACATAAAACATAATTTTTGATCATATTATAATAAAATGGAATTATAATATAATACAATCAAATTATACTATGAAAAAATGAGATAATATCATAAAATAAAAAAATAATATTTAAAGGATTTATAACACAATAAATTGGGATCAAAATTTGATGAAATGCACCATAATGTGGTAAAATGCAATTATAATAAGATAAAATCGAATCATAATACGATAAAAACACACTTTTATATCATAAAATCGGACAGAATATTTTTAAATCAAATCATAAAATTAAATAACCGGACAAACGTATGATAAAGTGGAATCATAATAATTATTATTTATAATCATTATAATTCTTAAATGTAATTATATATGGCAATCATAATATGTTGCTCTTAGATTATAGTCACCACAACCATATTTTTTCTCTTCGTGTAGATTTTAAACATTCTACACAACAGTTGTTTCCGAGTAAAAATTAAAAAGAAACTAAAATAAAAAAAAAAACTTTTAAAACTGGGTAAGAAAAAAAATTTTTTAAATATTTTTTACTTCAATTATTGAATTAATCAGCATAATTTATTCGCGTAAATTTTTACTCCAAATTATTGGTTTTAATTTAATCGAACAATTATTTGATTTAAATTTCTCTATTAATCGAACAAATATTATTCGAAATAATTGTTTATTATGCCTAAAAAAGCTGAGAAACTTCATATATATATATATATATATATATATATATATATATATATATATATATATCGTTAAGAGGACAACAAATTTTAATTTTATTTTAATTATCATATAAAAATAGTTTATTACTCTATATGTTTATATTTTTTTTAACAGTTCGCCATTTTTTATACTTTAGTCTGTGAATATCCTTAATAATTTACTGCTTTTTCAAGTATTTGCGTATTTGTGTTAACAATTTTTCATAGACTAAACAAAATGCAGTAAAAATGAAAAAAAAAACAAAATAACTGCAATGCAGTGTATGGATTGTTGTAGTATGTTTTTTCATGGCTTTAATTTTTTGTTGTTATTATATCTGTTGTTGTACTTGTAATAATTTCCAAACGGTTAATATATTACAAAAGATTGTATTACACACATTTTTATAGTTAGATACTGAAAACAAGACTTATGGAAACTTTTGAAATATTTTAAAATAAAAACAAAGTTCTAAATTTTAATTGAAATAAAGATTATAAAATAAAGTTCAATAATTAGATACAGATACAGAAAAAAAAAATAAATCTATATTCATAATATCTTCATAAAACTTTTTTCTTTAAATCACCTTTCTTTTTTCTTTGCCTTGAATTGACTACAAATTAATAAATAAAAAGACTTTGTTGAATTTCAACTAGTAATAACTGCATGTGATAGCAATTTTATTTTATTTTATTTAATTTTTTTTTTTTTTTTTTGTAGTCTCACAATCTCTAAAGTTAAAGCAAAGGCAGGCAAATAAAATCTCTGATAAAAAATTCGCAATAAATCTAGTTAAACCGAAATAAAATTGAACAAAAAAAAAAAAAAAAAAAACCCACAAAAAGAAATATAGACTTTGAATTAAAAAGACTTTATAAAGAGTCATACAATAGCGGAAAAAAAAGAAGCAAATGAAATAGCAAAAAAATGTTAATGAAAGAACAATTGAAGTGAATTTTATTTATAAGGTCATAATGGTTTTGTTAAACAAATTTTGGGAAACCAAAAATTAATTCATTTTGGCAAGTTATTAGGAAATAAATTTTTTTTTTACAAGTTTTAAGGCTTAAAATAAGAAAAACAACATGTTGCTAAATATATTTTGTTTAAAAACATATTTTAGTTCTTAAAAAAAATTAATATTAAGCAGAAAATTTTATATTTGTAAAAACTAATATAAAGAAAAATTTGTTATCAACATGTTGCTAAACAAATTTGTATAGAAAAATGTATATTTAAAATAATATTTATTTGAATGATTTAAAATATGTTTAAATACTATAGAATAAATCAATTTAGAAATATAAATATAGCTAGCAACATGTTGCATCAGTTTCTAAATATATACTAAGGAATAAAATCATTGTATATTTTTTAAATCCTTTTTTTTCTTCAATATTGTACATGTAAAAAGCAAATTAAACTTATTATACATGCTGCTGACAACATATTGCAATATTTTTTTTTTGTAGCAAAAAAAAAAATGAATAAGAACTTTTATATTGAAATTTCATTTTTTATAAAACTGTTATTTCTTTTTGCATGTTGCTGCAATATGTTGTTAAAAAATGTCCTTAAACTTATGTTTTTCAACCAAATTTAATATGATAATTTTATTTTTGTTTTTAATATATAAAAAGCGTATTAAATTTAATACAGATGTTGCTAACAACAAGTCACTGTTGCGGTTTTCAATAATGTATATATAAAAAGCAAAATAAACTTATTGTATAGTAAAAAAAAAAATTAATAAAAAAAAATTTTGTATTTAAATTACATTTTTTATAAAATTGTTGTTACCTTTTTTTCGCAGTTTATATTTTTATTTTATATTTTTAAACCAAAAAAAAAAAAAAAATGTTCTTAAAAGTAAATGCAAACATTTAAAGTTCTGTTATATTTTTAGCAACATGCTGCTTTGGAAATTCTTTTAATTTTGTTTAAAAAAGTATCTTTTAAACATATTTAATGGTTGTACATTTAACACGAAATGAACACAATATGTAATAAAAACTATTGGCAACATGTTGCTGATTCGTCGTTTTGTTTGGTGTTAAAAAATATTATATAGAGATCATATTTTATATTAATTGATATTTTAAATAAACAACTTTAAATTTTATAAAAATTAACGATATTTTTTAATAAAAACATTTAGCAGCAATAAGTTGCTAAACAAATTTTATATAATATTGTCTAATTAATGCTTGAAATTTACTGAATATTCAAAAACTTATGCAAAATTTAATTTTGATAATTCTTACATATGTTGCTGGCAACATGATGTTTGTACATTTTAAATAAATAATAAATTAAAATTTAAGAAATTTGTTTTAAAATTTACAAAATATTTGTATAATTATATTTCAGGAACACGATGGTAACCTGTATTTTTTAATAAACACGTTTCTAGCAATTTCTTGTATAAAATTTATTTATTAATTCACTATTTTATTTTTTTTTACATTTTATTTAAAAATCACAAAATTTTTTAAATGAACAAGTAACATATTGCTAAATATTACTCTTGTATAAAATATAATTAAGAATGCATTATTATCAAATCCAATAAACATATTTCAGCATCTTGTTGCATAGTCATATTTACTTAGGAAGATTTTTTAAAACTGTCTATAAATTTCTTTTATTTCATTTGTAATCAAAATGTAATATAAAACTATTTTTTTACCCCTCAATGGGTTAACTAACCATGCCCAAATTTAAACAAATACCTAAACATTCACACATAAAACTAAAAAAATAAAATAAAAATAATTTTGTACACGTAATAATGTGTAGATGGAAAATTTTATTTACTACTATTTTTTTTTTTTTTTTTTTTAATTTTATATTCTGCAAATATTTTCCATTATTTTCACGTAGTTATAGTTTATTTGTTTCTTTCTTTTGCATACAAAGTACACATATGATGTTGTGGCATTTATTTCTTTTTAGTCCCAAAATAAATGATAAAAATGGGAAACAGCAAAACTTCAATAGAAGTCACTAAACGAAACCTTAAAAAATTAATGCACTTGAAAAGAGAGATCAAAGTGATAATTCAAATTATGATAAAATAATCTTTTAAATGTGGAAATATTTGTTTAAACAAAAATACAACAAATTAAAAAAAATGTATGGCAAAAAAAAAAAAATGAAAAAAAAATCAAATAAAATTAAAGAATTTATCAAAATATATTTGATAAATTATAGGTATTAAGGACCTATCAAAACGATAAATGATAGTAATTATTTTAAAATTAACTATAAAGCATTTTCGAAGAAGAAAAGTTTTTACAATCAGCATAATGAAGTAAATACTATTTAAGAACTTCTAGCAACATGTTGCTAGCTCCTAAATAGTTTCAAAGATTTTTCATTAATGACTTAATATAATTTATTTATTTTTTTTAATGTTAGAATTAATTGATACAATAACCATATTATTTTAACGTGTATCATAAAAACAAGCCGCTACCTTATCGCCTTATTTTATATGAATGATGATCTTGAAATGTGTCGAAGCTTGTTTATTTTTTTAATCAAAGCAAGTCAAAAATCACTTAAAGTGTAGCATAAATCTTAATCATCTACAAGTTGTTTTTGTTGATTTAATATATTCCTAAAATTCCACCAGCACTTCTGGCATTATTTCATTGTTATGTTAATAATCTCTAAAAGAATTAACTTTTGTGACCTTAACTTCCCTTTTAATCTACAATATTTTAAAGATTGAAGAAAATGTTAAGATTTTTTGTTTGTTTTAAAAGCTGATTAATTTTCTTTCAGGTCTATAACAAATTTGTTGCGTTTGATTATAAATTATTTGTTTTTAATTTTTTATTTAATAAATAAAATTAATATATATGTTGTTTTAAATCTTTCTAAACTCTTATCATGAAAACAAACAAATTAAGTACAAAGTCTTATTTATTTCCATTATTTATTGCTGCTTTTTGTTATGAAAACAAAACAAAAACAAAACCTCTTCTTGTGGTTTGATATTGTGCCACAAATAGAAAAAAGCAAAATCGATTTGAAAGTAATATTTAATTATATTTCCGTTTGATGAATGAACAGCAAAATTAGAAAGAAAAAAGGACATAGAAAAAAAGCTGGATAAATTAATATAAAGGCAACATATTGACGGAAAATTTATATGAACATTTTTATCAATAACATTTTTCTAAAGAAAATATTTTAACAGCATTACATTTTTAATAAAAAAAGGAAAACTTAAAAACTTTTAATTTTCCTAAAATATATTCGTCCGCAACATGTTGGTACCTTAAAAAAATTGTATAACTTTTCGTCAAAAAAATTTTTTTATTAAAAAATATTAATATAACAACTTATTACTCTTTTTAATACGCAACAAGTTTCTAGCAACATATATTTTGCATGTTTTTGGTACCTTAAAAAAATTTATACCATTTTGTAAAGAATATTTTTTATAAAAAAAAAAATTAATATATTAGTTTCATTACTCTTTTGGAAATGCAACATATTGCTATTAACATATATTTTGTTTTTTCATATAATTATTTTTATTTATAAAAAAAAAAAATAATATTACAAAATATCAAAATTGTTTTTAGTTGTTTTCTTTCAGCAACTTGTTGCCAGAAAGTTATAAATATTTATACTTGTCTTAAAGAATTTTTTAATAATAAAAAAAATAGATATTTGAGTATATAATATATTTTAAAGACTTGTGTATCGCAACATGTTGCTAAAACAAATAAAAATAAAAAAATATATACATCTTTATAAAAAATTTAAAATTTTCCATAAATAATATACAATTATTTCACAAGATAAAAACAAATTTTACAGATAAAAAATGTTTTTCAACATATATATATATATATATATTAATTTCAGACAGATTAAATATTTCAGATAAAATTTATTTTTATTCTATGCAACATGTTGCTAACACACTTAAATTTTTACATATACTTTTAAAGAATTATTTTTCAATAATTAAAATAAAGTAGTAGCAATCTTTTACAAATTTCTTCTGCAACATGTTGCTAGCAACATAAATAGCAAATAATTATTAAATTTTTAATTACTTTGAATAACTTAGCGAAAATAAATTAAATTTATTAAAACATTTGATTATGAAAGATATAAAATCTGACAACATATTGCTAACAAACTAAAATTATTAAGAACTTTTTGAAAAATTATATTGCTTAGTACAAACTAATTAAAATAATGCTAAAACCTAATTAATCTAGATTTATATTTCCTGCAATATATTGTTAGCAATATTTATAATTAAAAATCATTTATTTAATTTTTTGTTTCATATATTTTTAATTATATTCTAAACTTGATTAACATATTTTTTTATATATAAAGCGTCATGTTTAGAAATATGTTGCTATAATAATACATAGAATTTATTTGCTGTAAATTGCTAAATTAATATACATTAAATTAATTTATTTTCAAATTAATTAAAGTAATTACAATAAACAAAGCTTTGTTGAAAACAACATTTAAATATTTCCAGCAACATGTTGCCTTTGAAAATAAATAAAATAATAATACTTAAAGTGTCTTAGTATATATTAAATATACATTTTTTTTAATTTTCTTATAAAATGTTGCTAGCAATATGTTGATTTAACTATATGTATACACCGTTAGCAATAAACCCAAAAATTATCTTTATTTCTAAATAAGTTCTCAACAATTCATTAGCTAATTGAGTTATTAATTTAAGAAAAAAAAATTGCTTTTTTCTCTTATCTTTCAATTAATTATCTTTAGTTTGCAAATATTATTTTTAAAATAACTACTTTGCATTTTAGATTAATTTACTAACTATTAGTGACAAAATTGTAAAATTTTCTTTTTATATTTTTTAATGACCCAATTTCTCATTTCCGCTGTAAAGCAAAAAACCAAATACTTCAGACAAAATTTTAGGAATTTCCTCATTTACTACTGACCTAATTTCAATAAAGTAGCAAATGCTCCAACGTGCACTTTATTTAATAGAATTCTTAAGAAATATCATTTCAACAGCAACATGCCAACAATGAGAACACGATTCTGCTTGACAACAAGCTCACACAAAATAAAACCTTTTTATAAAATTATCTAACAGAAAAAAAAAAATTAAATAAAATACCAAGAAATGTAGCCTGAAAATAATTTAGTTGGTAAAAAATCATACAGAAAACCCTCACACACACAAAAAGTTACTTATTTACCAAAGGAAGCTAAAGCAGAATTAGTTATTTATACATAGTGGTTTAAGAAGTAGGTAGACCCTTATTTTGAAACGCACATCAAGTTTCCAAAAACAAAATCAAACTCAGACGTATAGAAAGCGTAAAAGAAAAAAAAAAAAAAAAAAAAAAAAAAACACTCAAACATATTTCAAATTCAAATGAGACCAACTGATGTTGATGATGATGAGAATGATGGAGGTATGATGATTTAAAGGAAGCTTTATTAACAAAAAAAAAAAAAAAGAAGAGGATAATATATTAACATTTCATATCAAACCAAGAATATGAAATGGAAATAAAGTAGGACAACAGCAGCAGCAACAACAACAATAAATAATATTTCGTATAGAAATAAATGTTTTTTTTTTTATATATACTTTTATAAGAAGCTGATATGTGTATCTGGCCTGAGTATTTATACCTCAATCAAATCTTTGTTAAACTGTGAAAAGTAGGTCATCATATAGAACGTAAATTTTGTTGCTGTTGCTGTTTTTGTTTTGAGAGTTATGTTTGTAGCTTTAATCTTATTTAAGGACATGTTATTAAGTAGGGAGTGATTAAAAAAATGGGTTAATTTTATAATATTACATAAAGAACCTTGGCAACATTTTGTTACCATCAAATGTTATCTTAAAAAATATTTTAATTTATTTCAAATGCTTAAAATTTATCTTCAGTAATCTATTGTAAACATTTTAAAATATTAGAAATGGTTGCTATCATTGCACAAAAGTTAACAAACAAACTGTTTATACATTTCTTAGCAATTGTGAAAAATTTGTTTTTATTTTTTGTTCTAGTAAAAAAAAAAAAAATTAAAATTCTGTAATTTTATTGTTTTTCAAAGATTTTTATTTTGTAGCAACATGTTGGTAATATGTATAACAACTTTTGTATTTTTATTTAAAAATTAATATGTAAAACTGTGAAATTTTACATACATTTTTAAAAATACTTTAATATTTTAATCATTAGCAACATGTTGTTATAAATTTTAATTAAAAAATTAAAAATTATTTAAACAATTAAAAATTGCATATATAATTAAAATAATGTTAAAATTAAAATGTAACCTTTATCTATATTTTGTACAAATTATTTAATAATTTTAGTCGTTATAAACAAGTTGCTTATTACTAAATTAAAAAAGCTACAGAAAATTATAAATTTAATTTTTATAATTAAAATATTAAAAATATATATTTAAAAAAGTACATACACAAAGCAAAAAAAAAATGCATATATTTGAATTTTTTGTTTTTTTTTTTTTTTTTTTCATAAATATTATGAATCGAACATTACATTTTTCCCCAAAGTTTTTAAAAAAAAATAAAATTTTGTCATTGATATAATTAAATTGTTCATAATAAAATTTTTAGGAATTTTGCAAAAAATTTTGTTAAATCTTTGATTTAGTTTTATTAAATTTTTTGCAAATGATAAATGAAAATAGTTATACATGAAAATAATAACAACAAATACCTTAAAATGGCAAAATTCCAAGGAAAATCTGTAAAAAATAATGTTTAGAAATTTGCATAATTTCGCTCGCATTCTTCAGCATATCATTATGATAAAAAGGGCTTCTGTTCTGTTCCCAAAATGTAGCTAAAAATCATTTAAAACTTAATGTACAAACTTTTTTCTGTGTATGTAGTAAATAAATTGTATCAACATTTCAAAACATTTTCATTAAAAAATAAATACAAAAAATAAAATTAATTTCATATTAAAATGTAACCTTTTTATATACATTTTATACAAATAAAAATTATTTATAAAAATTATAAATTATAATTATTATAAATTATAAAAATTATTAATTATTTTTAATCGTTATAAACGTATTTTTTAATACTAAATTTAAAAAAAAAGCTACAAAAAATAAAGAATTTCATTTTTGTAGTTAAAAATGTGTTCATGTGTAATAAATAAATTGTATAAACATTCTAAAAAGGTACTTTTAATCACCATAACACGTTACTATAGTTTTTGATAAAAAAAAAATCAATTTGATTTCGTCTTCAAATTAAAATTTAATACTTTATATATTTTTAACAAATAATTTCAGGTTTTTAATTGTTAGTAACATGTTACTTAATATTTAATTTAAAAAATCTAATAAATACATAAAAAAAGATACATTTCTAAATTTCTGTTTAAAAGTTAATTATAAAAAAATAAAAAATAAAAATGTACTCAAACATCGCAGGAAAAATTTACATTTTAAATACATATGTTTATTTTTCTATAATTTTATTTGTAAGCAACATGTTGCTAAATTTTTATTTAAGTTAAAAATTTTATTATTTATTTCTAAATCAAAAAGAAGCAGCAATTTTAAACATTTGTATACATAAAAGATCCTAAACGTTTAAGCTATTAAGATAATTGTTATTTAGCAATATATTTCTAAAATTTTTTAACAAAAATTATTCTTAAATTGTTTGTAAGGTTATAAAATTTAAACAATATTTTTTTAAATTGCTTAAAAGTAATTACAGTTTTCTTAGCAATATGTTGCTAGATATATTAAAAATTTAAAAAAAAAACAATTTTTCTTTAAAAATAAATATATTTTTGTCATGCATTGGCAACATCTTGCTAATATTCTTATTTCAACTTTTAACTTTAATATTGTTTAAAATTGTAAATAATTTATATATTCTTAAAAATATAAAAATTTTAAATTCTTTTAATCTTCAAGTAAAAAAATTGTTGCTTTGTATTCCTAAAAATATAAGAAAATAAAATCAGAAAATTAATTTGTTTATTAATATGTTGCAGTTAATCTTGTACGAATAATGTTTTCCATTTATTTAAATTATTAAAATTAAAAAAAAAAATAATAATAATAATAATAAAAAAAATTGTGCTGGTTTTATTTATTTTAACTTCAATTTAAATTTTTAATTTTCTTGCAACATGTTGC
Organism: Protocalliphora azurea; assembly: GCA_932274085.1. Classification (NCBI taxonomy): domain Eukaryota; kingdom Metazoa; phylum Arthropoda; class Insecta; order Diptera; family Calliphoridae; genus Protocalliphora; species Protocalliphora azurea. The sequence goes on along the minus strand of OW026522.1, from coordinate 131,668,735 downwards.
TTGCTTTACTAATTATAAAAATAATGTATATTTTGACTAAGCCAAAAATACCTTAAGTAATAAATAAACTTTAAAAAAATCTAGTAAAATGTTTAAATTTCATAGCAACATATTGCTATATATTTAATTTATAAAAACCATACTTTTAATTATTTTTATAAATAAAAGAATAATCAAAGACTTAAAAGCAATTATGTTATACTTCTGTTCCTTAGCAACATGTTGCTACTAAATATCAAAAGCATTTTTAAAATAAATAGAATTTTTCACAAACATGATTCTTAACTACATATATTTCTCAACAACATGTTGCTTTCCGTTTTTAAACTAATAACTATTATAACTAAAATTTGAAACATTTATAATTTAAATAAGAAATCAATATTAATACCGTTTGTCTTTTTATTTCAAATTAATTTCTTTACTTAAATATAATTTCGCAGTTAAAAAATAATTTCAAAGTTATATTAAAATTCTATGAATTAAACACCACAATGACTTGTACATTTCATTAACTATAATACATTTAATATAATTTATATGTTTAGCAACATGAGGATAGCTTTAAAAATACTCAATTAAATAGCATAGACACCACTTAAACTGTTAAAAATTTAAAAAAATTCTCGCTATAAATAAAATTTTACTTAATACTAGTTAATAACAAAATTATCACATTAAATAATTAATTTATAAAACGAAACACCAACAAAAAAAAAAAAAAGTTTTTTGCGATCAATTTTTATCAACTAAAAAATACTTGTATATAATTTACGAAATGTTTTGTTTATAGAATTGTTGGATGCCAAGGTTTTTTCATAATATTTGTATTGTTGTTTTTGGTCTCTGTACAAAGTATGTCTAGACTATATAGACTTAATTAAAAATAACAAAAAAAGCCACTCACTACAATAACAAAAAAATTGATTCAAAATTACCAGCAATCTCAATAAAAATATGAGAGCATGTAATAGAGATAGGCGATTAAGAGAGGAAGAGTGTAAATGAAAAAATGAATGATGAAGTGGTTCAAAGGCATCAATAGAGGTAAAAAGGGAGAGGTAAAGATAGTGTCACACCAATAAACAGTTCTCTTATCATAGAGAAACAAACAAACGTCAGTTTTGTTTCTGTTTTTTTATTTTGTTTTTATATTTATTCATTTCATCAGAAAATATTATTAAATAGATTCCAACGAAAAAAAAACCCGGTCTATGATAAAAAATGTTTCCCTTTCATTTTTTCAGCTGAGCAGATAAATGAACATTAAATAAACCGTTAGGGTTAATGATAAAAATATTTTAAAAGTGAAAAGACAAAAGTTTATCATAATATAAATTTTTTAGCAACATGTTGCTAAACAAAAATATTGGTAATTATTTTATAATATATACAATTTTTGATAAACTTTCAAAATAAATACGATATTTTACATTCCACTCAACAAAATGTTACTTAAGATCAATATTAATAAAGAAATACCATTGTCAACATATTGTTGAAGATAAAATTTTTAAAATAATTTCATTTTTAGTATCATATTTATTAGATATTAAAAACTTTTATTTATTTACATTAATTCTAGTTTTTTTTCCCCCAACTTCCGGTCTCTTATACATTGTTTACCCATAATGCAACATTGTTGCTTATAAAACCAAAAAACAATAACAGCAACTTTATAACTATACGCACATGTATCCCACATTAGACACATTAAATTATCAAATTTTTTAAAAATGTTCTACAGAAGCTTTTGTGTTCTATAACATACATTTCAAAATCAACATGAAAAAAAAAACAACAAAAAAAAAACTGTGTTTCTATGTCTTCAACTCAAAAGACTTTTAAGAATATTTTATTACGTTAAACCGAAAAGGAACATCAATCAAACACACACAATATTATTTTTTATTTTTCTTTGATGTTTTGCCGTCTTTTGTAATTTCATACTACTACCATAAATAAAAAACTATTAAAACAAAAACCAACTGCAAAAAAAAGTACAACAAAATGTAGCAAAAAAAAAAAAACGTATTGAGAAACAAAACAAAAACCCGTCCCAGTTTTTTGCTGCATTTGCAATAAATTAATGAATACAGACATACAACAAAAAGATACATTTCCATAGATATATATTTACATCCATATTTACATACATACGTAAATATGAATTTGTTTGCAATATTTAATTGCATTTTGTTGATTGATATATTTTTTTCATTATTGTTTTGTTTTTCTGTCTGGGAATCTAAAATTTCAATAAATAAATTTGTTTCCTATTCACATTTGCATACAGATAAGAACAATAATTGCTAACTTTTGCAATACAATGAAATAAAAATGTTCAATTATTTATTATATTTATAATTTAGTTGATACCTTAGAGACAGAAGAAATATTGAGCAACATTAAAATTTGTCGCCAAATTGAAAGTCAATTATTTTTCTATAGATTTTGTGTTAGCAACAATGTTTCTAAATATTTTACGCTAATGTTTATTGATATTTTAATAAAATATGTTTAGTTATTTGTAAAAATATATATTTGTGAAAAGCATGTAAATTTGTCCCTAACATAATTGTTTTTAGAAATATATTGTGGTTAATATTAAAGCTTTTTATTAGTATAATTTATCACAGAAGTTGCTATACATTTTGCATTTAGAAAAAAATAGCTTAATATATATTTTAGAATATAAAGACTTTAATTAAAACATAAATTCAAGAAACGGGCTTTAAATAAAATTTCAATTTCTTTGGAAACAATAAACTTTAAACTTTAAATACCGAGCATTAATAAAATTTTGCTAGGGTTTTTGTCATAAACATAATATTGCTAATAATAGAAAATATTCACAAAGTTGTTACAATTAGATACAAAATGTTCGAGAAGTCATTTTTTTAGTTACGATCCTAGAAACATAATTTTAAACAAAGCAACATTGTTGTTAAGCAGTTTTTTTTTTTTATATAGAAAATTTTTATTCTAAAACAATAAATGAGCAAAATAAAACAAATATGGATTTAAAACAAATTGGCTTTAAAAATATTTAACCCTTTTAGGAACAATAAATTTTTAATTTCAAATGGCATTATTAAAATGTTGCTAAGCTAACAAATGTTGCTGATAATAACTTGATTACAAAGTTTATAGAATAATATTTAAAATCTTCGATAAACCATTTTTCTTCCTCGGAACATAGTTTTTAATAAAGCAACAAAGTTGCAAACATAATAAAATACATAGAAGCAATTTAAAACAAATTTCAATTTTATTTTTATTTTTTTTATAAATCTAATGTTAATAAATTGCAGACTTTAAATACTTGAAAGACAATAATAAAATATTGCTAAAGATTTTCTAATAAACACTATGTTTCTAACAATAAAAAAAAAACAAAATCTAAATTCGATTTTAAGTATTTGTTCCACCAGTTTTCTTTAGTGAATAAGGTAAGAAACATAGTGTTCAGTATAGCAAATTATTTCTTTCTATATAATTAATATCTGAAGATATAAAGAAGCAAATAAAGTCCAATTTTTATGGATATGATTTAAAGAAATACTAAACTGGTTTAAGCAATATATTGCTAGCAACATTTATTTAAAAGTTCGCTATTTTAAGTAGTATTTTAATGTTAATAAAAGTAAATGAAAATTAATTTTAAATAAATTAGTCTTAGACTTATCTCAGCAACATATTTACAGCAATATTAATATGATTTTATGGATAGCTGATACGAAAAAATTATTTTTACATTTTCAATTAAGTGAGTGTAGCAACAATATTGCTAATTGATTTTTGTTATATTTTGAAATCAAATGAAAAACTATTTTTAAGGATTTGTAGACAAACGAATTTTTAAATTACAATTTTGTTGGAATGTTACGTTTCAAAATATTGACTCTATAATAACCTCCATCAACATTTGTTTCTAAACTTTTGTATAATCCCAACCACAAGCTCTGTTTATATGTTTGATTTTATCTATTGCTTATGAAACAAATTGCATGTAATATTATTTTAAAATGTTTCTTTATTAAATGAGTTTAGTAACAATGTTGCTAAGTAGTTTTCATTACATTTTAAGCTATAGAAAACGAAATTAAAATTAATTTTAAAAAATTTGGATTCAAAGAATATTTAAAGATTTATTTAAAAATCTTTGTGCTATCTTCACCTTTAGCAACATTTGTTTCCAACCTTTTATATAATCATATCAAGCTCTGTGTGTAAGACTTTTTTGGTTTTACCCCGTTTTTGTTAGTTGTTGTAATAGTTGTTTTTTTTTTTTTTTTTTGCCACCAAACTACTCACGAGTGAGTTGAGCAACTTCTAAAGGCAAACAACAAAAATCGTTTGATGTTGTTAGTTTCTTTTTTTCTTTATGGATAAAAGGCTAAACAAGAAGAAGAAATAGAGAAGGAAAGAGAAAAAAAATATGTAAATAACAATACTAAAACTTCTTTTTCTGTTGTACTTTTTTTTGTGTGTATTGCGTTATATAAAGTAACAAAATGACGCCACAAAACAAACCAGGTCAATGAGTCATTGACCATTTTTTAGCATAAAGGAATTTTAGAAAAAAAGAGAATAACAACAATAATGTAAAACCATAAGAACTGAAGGAAAAGCCAATAATTTAAAGGGAATAAAAGCAATTAAATAGGAACTTCCTGAATATACATACATACATATATATGTACATATATATATATATATATATATATATATATATATATATATATGAGCATTTCTACAAACTCATTTTCCTTTGGGGGTTCAAAAAAAATTTTTTAATTTTTTAAACGCCACATCAATGCTATTTACTACCAATACTAGCTGGCTTTAATGAAACTCACACAAATCTGTTCGCGTGATTGACTTTTAGCGAACGGCGTTAGAATTTTGGAGGTTTAAGATAAAAAGTTATAAAAAAATCTTAAAATTCTATTTAAACAACATTTAAAAAATTATCCCCATCAATATGTCTAAAATACAAATTAAAAGTTATCGTATCACTTTGTTGATGACACCAAAGATAATAGCGAGCACAGTGATTTTTTTTAAACATTTCATTAAAAAACATTTTATCAACAAAGTGTGCATGGATTTTTCGTTTTTTAATTTTATGAAATTTTATTTGACAATAAATTTTTTTTTTTTAATGAAATGGTACTTAAAATTCCGAAGTTTAAAAATATTGTAAAAATTCTTCTTTAAGCCCGATATCAACAATAAATGCACATATGTAACCTACACAGACGTATATAAAATACAAATTAAAGTAGGTTCGGTAAATTTTATATTACTGAACCTAATCACGACCCCAAATCTGTTTAAATCTCACTTTAGAACAAAGAGCAAAAAACAAAGTATACATAGATTTTTGATATTTTTTTTTAAATTACATTTATTTCGCTGGTGTATTTTTTACATCCGACCACAAAAAGAAATCTTTAAATAATTTTAATAAATAAAAAGTTATATAACTAAAAAATAAATTTTTCAATGACAAAAATACACACCTAAAAATGTTAAAAGTTGCATTAAATTCAAACGCTTAATTATTTTTTAATGCTACTTGATTCCTATAATAACAGCCGCAGATTGGTATACATTTTCACCGATTTCAATTAGCGCCTTGGATGTTCCTAAACGATTTACGAAATATTAAAGTAATTTGAAACCTATTTTTCGCTTAACTAAAACAGAATAGATGAACTTATTATAAATATAGTTTCACATAAAATGTAAAAAAATGCTAACATAAAGCACTCAAAATTTTAGATCGATTTTAAAAAGTTATAACGTTTTTGCAATTTAATATTTTATCGCGCCACAATGATTTCAAAATGTAATTTGGAAACCTTTTTTAATCACGCGATACTTTAGCTTTATTAAAATTAAGCTGTTAGTGTGCCTTGAGAAAAAGGCAACTCTTAGGGTCATTCACCTTTTTTATCTACCAGTTTGTATACCTATTGAGGGCACATTAACGGGATGTATCTCAAACGATTCATAATTACAAGAGCAATAAAACTATATTCTTTGTTTTAAAATACTCGAAACGGCGCATTCAAGTTTGGGCACCCCCTATGGCGCTCCTATTGTGGGCACATTAACGAGATGTATCTTAAACGATTCATAATTACAAGAGCAATAAAACTATATTCTTTGTTTTACAATATTCGAAATGGCGAAAATTTTCTCATCGAAAAACTGTAAAAAATTAAAATTTTGAAAATTTTAGTTTCAACACTTTTCCACAATATAATTTAATACTGGTCAAGGGCATATTGATTGAATACAAGTGTTTGTAGTTTACGTTAGAGGAATTGGACACATATGCTAAAATCCTTGAAGAATCAAAAGAAAGAAAAAACTTGTTATTTTCAAATAATTTTTTTTTTTTTTTGGATTTTTGAACTTTGAGTGCTAGCCGGAAGCACTTCAAATCTTGATTTCTTTTTGTTTTTTTTTTTTTTTACTCCACGTGGTGTTGCTAACATAATTCCATCAAGAGTTAATTGAAAAAATCTAAATTAAAAAAAAAAAAATATTTGAGGTTTCAAATCGGTTTTTTAATGCCTAATCCACAAGTAGACATTTTTATGTTGGCAATTGTCAAATTCTATCTCTCTCTTTAAAATGTTGGGTGTGGATCAATAAGATATCCATTGCGCAATCTATTTCGCAACAAACACAAAGCTGAACAATAATGTTAAGATAAGCTGTCAAATTTATTGTTTTCTTTTGAAATTTTGCCCTTTTTAACAAAAAGAAAAGTGCAAAATAATTAATTTTGTGTTGCAAAATAGAAATAAAGAATAAAAATGTCAAATAAATTTAAATTTTTAATAAAAAATAAAAACAATTAAACATTTAAAATTTCTCATATACGTTTTCTCCATCCCTTAACACAAAGTTAGAAATAAAATTGTTTTTCTGTCGACGTTATTTCTAATGTTAAGAAATAAAAATGTCTTCGTTTAGACGTAGAGTAAAGGTAAATCTAAAAGGAGAATTCCTCATACATATTTAATTTTTTAAAATATGTTTTTTTTTGTTCTTTAAATAAAATTTGAAAAATATTAGTAGTTATTTTATAGCCACTAAAAAAATATATCAGATCAAATGAAAATTTTTTAGATAAATATTTTTTAAAACTATAAAAGTTACTTTATAAAAAAAAGTCATAATTTCCATAAATTGTTTAAGGATGTTAAAAATGAAAATGGTATTATTATTCTTTTGTATTATTTAGTTAATAACATCCCTATGAGCAAAATAATACGAAAGTGATTCGAATTCGTATTTCTTAGAATATAAATTTTATTGCTGCAATAATCATAATCGTATTGCGGAAGTTACGTCACAGGTGATACATCAGAGCAATAAGATATCAATACGCCTGGAAAAAAAAGGCAATATTGCTAGATAATCGTCTAGGTGAAAAAAAGAAGATAACGCCAGATAATCTTCTGGAAGATATAATAAATAAATTAATTATATATATATATATATATATATATATATATATATATATATAATTCCTTCCATATTTTTTAATTTTTGAACAATTGTTCGACAACCGAAAAATAAAAGTATTGCATTAATTTCCTCCAGATGATATCAATGGGATGTCCATCAATTTATTGCGAAGGTGATAATCACCTTACTGAAAAAACGGCGATATTTTGAGGATAATAATAATAAAAAAATTTTTATTTTATAAATTTTTTGTTGTTTACTGATAAAAATACAATATTAGAAAAATATTGCTTTGATGATAATAAAAAGAATATATTGCGTAAATTTCTTCCAGGAAGATATCTTCCAAATGTTTATAGGGATAGAGTAATATGTTTAAATACTATTTATTTATTTATTTATTTATTTTTTTTGTATGTGTCAAGAAATTTTAATAATTTTTGATGTTAAAACAAATTTTTAGAGTTTTTTAATAATACCGGAAAAATAGTAATAACTTTGAAAAACAAGATTACTTTACACTGTTAAATAGACAACTACAATGGCTTTAAAAAAAAATTATATTCAAGATCCATTAATATATAATTTTTTCCTTTTTTAATATGATAATGAAAATTAAACAAAATGCATAAATTTATCTTTTTTTTTAATATTTCAAATAAAGATTTTTAGTTTAAACATAATAATGAAAATCTAAATCCTTTATTTTTTATTTTTCTTAAAGCCTTTTTTCTAAATTTTATTTAAATTTTTTGCAAAACAAATATTTTTTTATACTAGTTTTTCATGGGACTTAAAGGGAAGAGAGAAAAAAAATGCATATTGCACTGCGCATATGCATATTTTTATTTATTTGTTTGTGGCAACTAGCAACAGCAGCAAAAAAAACAAGCAACAGCAGCAAAAAGCAGCAAGAAAAATAAATCTCAAGAAAAGCCACAAAAATCATATAAAGAAAACAGAATGCATAAAAGAAGTGCAGAAGAAAAATAAAAGAAAATTGCAAACAAGCAACTAAAAGGTGGTTGTCGCAGATTTGCTGCTACAAACTTATAGCAACATATTGCTGAGCTAGTCATAGTCATCTGTCCGTCCATCTGTCCTTTCTTTAGTCATTTAGTTAGTCACACAGACACCCAGTTATCGCTACATGTAGTCAATGTAAAATCGTTTGCCCGCTATATAGACGTTAAATAAATGAGCTGAATTTGTGTGAGTGAGTGACTGAGTGACTGAGTGAATGGCGTTGTTTTTTTTTTTTTAGTAGTAGTGGTATAAGTGCACATTGCATGTACCAGTAAGTGTAGGGGGGAAAGAAGGCTAAAAAAAAATTGTAAAACATTTTATTTTTTGTACTTTTTTACATTCCGATTAAGTGTGACGTTGTGTCTAGCCAAATGCTGATTAAATACATTCGTCTAAAGCAAAAAAAATGTAATGCAAAAATAAAAAACCAAAACAACAAAAATATTTTAAATACAAACAAAAAAAAAAATACGAAAATGTTGTAATTAAAGGTCATCGCCACATCATACCACCACATTAAATTACTTACATATTTAAGTACATATGTAAGTATATATGTATGTACGTATGTATGTATTTCATCTGTACTTTTGCTCATTTGTCTAACTGTGATTGCATAGTAAATTGTGTTTTTTTATAAGTACCAACGACTAGACATTTCAGATTTGTGTTTTTTTTTTTTTTTTTATTCTACTTACAATATTTCACATTGTTTTAAATAGATAAGAGGAACGGAAGAAGCGCGGGACTAAATACAGGTAAAATGTAAAACAATAATTAAGACATAATAGTATAAAAAAAAAATAATAAATTCTTATGAAATTTTAGCACAATGTTTGTAAAAATCATCAATCATTAGGTATTAAAAGGGAAAAATTATAAATTTTAAAGAAAAATTAAATGTAGGGGAGAATGGGGTAAAGTGGAGTATACTTTTTTTTAACTTTAATAAATTATCAAATTTGTGAACCCTGCAATGGAACTGTTATATAGAATGGCTTGTTGTCTAACATTATTCGTAAAAATAATAAGATTCATTTATCTTTTGGTATTATTTTTCGGCAGTTTTTCAAATCAACTACTTTTGGGTAAAATGGGATTTTTTGGGTTCAAGTGGAACATAGTAAAAACGCAAGTTTAAAGATATTTAGTAAAATATTTTTAAACATTTTTAATTTCTTTATTTCATTTTGATGTATATATATATATATTTATATATATATATCAATATGAAATTTTTCAAATTCTCAAAAAAGTACTAAAGTTCAAATGAAAGATTTTATTTCTGCAAAAAAAATAAAAAAAAAAAAAATACTCAAAATGTTCAAAAAAGTGTATTTTTTAAGTAAAGATTTTCCAAATTCAACAATTTTAAAAATATATAATACATTTTTATAAAAAAAAAACACCTAAAAAATACCTAATTTATCAAATAAAGAAGTAAATAAATTAATTTTTAATATATTGACATTGTGAAAATGTTCATAAAAAATTTTTCATTATGTTTTCGAAAAAAGGACATATTTTTTAAAATAGTAAAAAAATTTTTAAAAAGGTACTAAGCTTCAAAAAAGCACCAATTTTTGAAAAGAATAAAGGTTTTCTTAAAAAAAGTTCAAAATTTTAAAATAGTACCAATTCAAAACAAATTACCAATTTTTTTAAAAACTTATATAAAAATTTTCTGAAAATGTTCCTAATTATAACAAATTACCTAATTTAACTAAAATTACACAAATGTACAAAAAAGTAGTAATTTTCCAAAAAAAACACCCTTTTTTTAAATTTCATTTCTCAAAAAAGCACCAATTAAACAAAGAGTAAATTTCAAAATTTTAAAAAATAGCAATTAAAAAAAGAATAAAAATTTTTTAATGTAGCTACTTTAAAAGAAATACTGAATTTAAAAGAAGAGAATACAATTAAAAAAAAAGGATTAATGTTCAAAATTTTCTTAGTTTAAAACAAATTACCAATTTGCTTGAAAGAATATAAAGCAATTTTCTAAAAATGTTCCTAATTAAAACAAATTACAAAAATGTACTTAAAATTACAAAAATGTACTTAAAAGAGTATTAATTTTCAAAAAAAAAATCGTTTTTTTTTAATTTCAATTCCCAAAAAATTAAAAAAAAGAAATTTCAAAATTTATAAAAATAGCAATTATTTTTTTTTTTTATATATAAGAAGATAATACAATTTTCAACAAAAAAAAAAAAAAAAAGAAAAGGATTAATTTTTAAATATTATCCTAGTTTAAACAAATTACCAAATTAAAATAAAATCACAAAAATGTTCAAAAATACTTAGAACAAAAAAATCCCTTTCAAAAAAATTCAATTTTCAAAAAAAGCACCAATTTAAAAAAGGGGCCTAAATTTCAAAATTTAAAAATGGCAATTTTCCGAAAAAAATAATCAAAAGTAGCTTATTAAAAACCAAAAAAATCAAATATAAAAGGGGAGGTTACAATTTTCAAAAAAAAGAAAAGAATTAATTTTTCAAAATGTTCCGAATTTAAAACAAAATACCAATTTTCCTAAAATAACGTTTTCTGAAAATGTTCCTAATTAAAACAAATTATCAAATTTTAATAAACTTACAAAAACATTCAAAAATACTTATTAAAAAAATAATAATTTACCAAAGAATTCCCTTAAAAAATGTTTTTCAATTCGCAAAAAGTGTACTAAATTTCAAGAATTATGAGACACCAATCGAATTTCTGAAAAAGTACAAAATTTTGAAAAAGTACGAATTAAAAAAATAGCAATTAAAAAATATAACCATTTAAAAAAAAAGCTTTTGCGAAATATAATATAAAAGAATACAATTTTACAAATAAAAAAAGGATTCATTTTTCAAAATGTTCCCTTTTAATATTGAATTTTCTAAAAAGAATAAATTAAAAAACAAAAGACTAAATTTTAAGAAACATGTAGCTCTAGTATAAATAAATATAATAAAATGATAAAAATATTTTAAGAGCAATAAAATATAAGTAATAAGAACTTATTCTAAAAACACTTCAGATTCTTTAATAAAACATTACAACGTGATAGAATAATTTTGCAATTTTAAATTAATTTTTGATAATTATTTTGAGCACTAATGCTTTAGTACTATGTAGTCCTATATTACTTCTACAGTATTTATCTTAACAAAACAATAACTCTCAAATTTAGTTTTTTATATGATATCGAAATAGAAAATTGATTTTCATTAGAATGGTTAAAAAGAAAAGCTTTTAAGTAAATCAGAGAAAAAAATTAATAAATTTATTTAAAAAATTTTTTTTAAATAACAGAATTTCACTTCAGAGCTGATGAATTTGAAATGTAAACATTTTTAAAAGATATATACAAATAATTATATAATCATTCAAAAACTATCATTAAATCATATTATTTATAAAAATTCTCTTAAAAAAAAGTTAACACAAATATTAATTGCATTTTACAAACCCTGACTAAGGGTTAACTAATACACTGCCTACCACTTGAATAAGGAATCACATTTTTTTAATTTTAATTAAGTATATCTCCTAAACTAAAGTTCAGAAAAAAAAATAATTTTTTGCACAACCAAATTTCAAAGTGTTGGCTTTAGTTTCCTGAAGAAATAAAAAATACACATATTTTGTTATACTAAAATTATGCATTTATTTAAAGACATGTATTTCTGTGGTACTATTTCGTGTGTCACTTGAATAAGGAATTCTTTTAATATTAATCAGGAAGGCTATGATTTGAATTTCTTTCAATATAAACGGCTAGAGAATTTTTAATTTGATAGTTTTTAAATAGTTTTTATTTAAAATGAGACGTGGTAAGGCTCTTAATAATTCTGAAAAAGAAAACATTCCGATTTTGAAATCTCAGGGTCAGAATCCAGTCCAAATAGCCAAAAACATTAATAGAGGAAAGACAGCTGTGTACAATTATTTAAATAACGTGAAAAGATATGGAAAAAACATGAAAGGGCGGAATAATGGTATGGTGTGCCATTTCATATTATGGTACCATAGAATTGGTTTTTATATCCAACAAAATGACTGCAACGACTTACAAAAACATTCTGGAGGAAGCATTTCTAAAATTTAATGATTTCTTAGGACCCATACCTTGGGCGTACCAACACGTCAACGCTTCGATTCATACCGCCAGAGCAGTAAAACAATGGATTAATCAACAAGGTGTTCAACTTTGGCCCCCATATTCACCAGACCTGAATCCAATGGAAAATGTCTGCGTTGGCTTTCAAGAAAAGTTTATGAAGGAGGAAAACAATTTGAGACGATAGAATCCTTAAAGGATGCAATAACGAAAGCATGGAGTTCAATTTCGCTAAATTACTTAGAGTCATTATACAAGTCGATGCCAAATCGCATTTTTGGGGTTATTTCTAAAAATGGTGGCAATACTCATTATTAATTGAATACTAGAAGATAATAACTTTCATTTTTATAACCTAAAATTTAAAAATAAATTACAGTTTTAAAATATATCTTATTCAAGTGACACACGAAAAAGTAACATTATTTTTTCAGGAAACTAAAGCCAACACTTTGAAATTTGGTTGTGCAATAAAATATTTTTTTCTGAACTTTAGTTTAGGAGATATACTTAATTAAAGTTAAAAAAATGTGATTCCTTATTCAAGTGGCAGGCAGTGTATATTTAAACAAATTACTTTCATATCCTAATTTTTCAAATTACTTATTTGTTATTACTAAGAAAATTTTTCTATCTATTTATGCATATGTTTGCAAACATTTTCGTTTAAAAATATTAAAAAAAAAAAAATATTATTTTATTTATGGCTGTAAAATAGGTATTGGCTGTTTTAATATTAAACAAAAATATTTCATTAATAATGTATAAATACAGCAAGCCCGGTCCAGTAATTTTCATACAAATTTGTATAAAAACTGCGCAATGCGGCTGGGTTTAAAAATACATTTTATTTTAAATTCTCTCCGGATTTCTTGTTGTTTTCATTTTCTCACAAAAAATATTACTATATTTTTAAAAATTTATATGAATTTCATAAAGAAAATTGAAAAACGTTTCAAGTGAATAAAAGAAATGAAAAGAAAATAAATAAAATTTTTGTTTATTTTCCGTTGCCGTCTAAGTTTTTGTTTAATTTAACAATGCGGGCTATGTAAAGGAATCCGGACTTATACATTTAATTTGTTGTTTTTCAAAAAAAAAAAAAAAAAAAAAAAAAAACGAACACTTCTGAGCTTGATTTTTTTAATTTGTTTCAATTATGTTCTATATGATAAGTACATAATGTTAATTTTCTTCATTTTATATTTACACGTGTATTTAAATTTATTTTGTTTGGCATATTTTAAAAAATTTTTTCACAGCTTAAATTCCTTTGCTTATACACTAGTTCATTTAAATAAAATAAATACTATATATGAATTTCTATTTGAATGTATAAAATTTGTTTACTAAGTATTTATTTTAATTTAATTTGATGTTTTATTTTAAATTGACTGTCTACTAAATGTCTGATTATCTATAAGGTTTGCTAAGTAATTTAGAAACATTAAAAAAAAAAAACTAGAAATTAGAAGGAAACTGAAAATGGTGCCAATTTTTGAAATGCCGAGTGATTTTTTTTCTTTTTAATAAAATAAACAGTAAAAATAATTGTTTCAAAAAGCAGCATGTTGCAGTGTAATTAAAATATATACAACAATTATAGAAAGCAACATGCTGCAAAGCGATTAAATTAAATATTAAAATAAATTGTTTATATAAACTTGTTTTCAAAATAATTGCTAATAAAAATAATTCTGTAAAAATCAACATGTTGCAGTAAAGTAATTGTGCAATGCAACATTTTGCTGCACGATTAAAATATTTATAAACATTTAACATGTTCTTAAAATAATAGTTAATAAAAATATTTTTTTAAAGCAACATATTGCAATAAGATTAATTTATGCAATTAATATAAATATAAACATGAATAGTTTAACGCAACAGGTTTGTAAGACAATAAGAACATTTTTTAAGCCACATCTTGATATGCCATTAAAATAAAAAGAAACATAATTTCTTTAAAGCAACATGTTTTTTCGATTATACTTAATAAAAAATTTTTTGTTTTTAAAGCAACATGTTGCAGTAAATTTAAATATATGTACACAAAATTGTATCAGGCAACATGTTGATGTGCGATTAAAATGGCTTTAAGACAAAATATTTTTAAAAAAGCCAATTATTACTGTGCGAATAAAATAAATATACATATACGAATCATAAAATAAATAATTATATTTTTTATCGCAACATGTTGCTAAGGTTTTTAACTCAAATTTTAATATTTTGAGTTTATTTTAATTTTTAATAAAGTTTTCTTGTCTTTAAAAAAAAATCACATGCATATTTATGATTAACACATTTATACCTGCATATATTTAGCTTTATTTTTCTTTTAAATAATAAATTAACAATAATAAAGCAAACACAAAAACCCTGCTAATGACAAATTCTCAAGAATAGAAAATTTTTTTTATTTAATATTTTCTCAAATTGTTATCATGAATATTGATGTTAATGAAGCGTAACCGTAACAATTGCATTAACTAGCACAAACATCTGCCGCAACATCATCAGCTATATAAGATTCCAGTAAATAGCAAATAATTGTATAAATAATTTAGCTTAAGAGAGGGTTCAGTGACATTTCAATTAATGTCAAGGTAAACGATGTTTTTTTTATTGCTCATGTGCTAACAAAGCTGCTGTTTACAGTGATCATCTAATATTGCAATTTTAGATTATTTGACATTGAACTTGAGGTGTATGATGTATTCTTTGAATTTTACGCTTTTGTTGTTGGCCAATTGATTTTATTTTTAAAGAAAATTTTCTTAAAATTAAAGTATTGTTATTCCAGGCTTTTGTATGCTGGAAAGTATCAATTTGTTTGAAATACAAAAGAATTTTGTTTTGGATTTGGAATTATTATAAACCCTGAATTTGAATAATTTAAATGGAAAAATTTTAAGAAAAAAAGGAAAATATGAATTGAGCACTTAAGGAAAAGATTGATTAGATTAGTTTAATATTAAAAATCTTAGGTTTAAAAAATTAATAAAATTATTATTATTATTTTTTATTTTTATGAACTTTGTTTGCAAAATTTTATATAAAATTCTAATAAAATCTTAGCGCATATTGAGTTGTTTTAAAACTGTAAAAATATAGCATACCTTAAGGTGTATTAACATAATTATAAGGGTATTAAAATTGCCTTAAAAATATAACTTCTTTAACAATTTTAAACTATATTTTTTTTAATATTTTACTAAATGATAAAAACCATTTAAATGTCTAAATTTTACAAACTATGTTTTTATTATCTAAAAACGGTATTTCTTTTCATTTCAATTTATTTAATTTTCTATTAAATATTTATTATTGAACTGAAAAACATGGAATTTTAAATTTCCTTTTAAATATTATTTAATCATTAAATTTATTTTAAATTCAAAAGAAAAACAAAATATTTGCTGCCAAAAAAACTGTAAACCAGTAAAAAATAACTTTAAAAATAAAATAGAAAAAACAAATAAAAAAATGTTAATATTAATAATATTTAATATATAATAGTGTCTAGACTAGATAGCAGACAAACAAATAAAGAAACTATTACACACTTTATAAAAAAAAAAAAACAAAAAAATTCACACTAGACACACGCAATGGTTTTGCTTAAATAAAAAATAAAAAAAATATATTTCTTTTTTTCTACGAAATAAAATCCAAAAAAATATTTTCATGCTTTTAGAAACGTTGATGAACTGTTTTTTCTCCTTCTCTATGGTTAACAATTTGAAAACGTGTACAACATGTTTAAAAACAATTATGATAAGAAATACTTTAAAAAATTAAATATTTTGTACAGATTTTTTATGAATTGTTGGTGTTAGAGCTAACAAAAATAATATAGAGTTTCTTTTCTTATCTTTATTATAATGATTTGTAGTGGGTTGAAGATTTTATAAAGTCTTAATAAAACCGCAGCTGAAATAGAATAGACTCATTAAGAGAGAAAGAAGCTAAAAAGAGTTACAGTAAAAATATGACCAATGGAGAAACTAAAATAAATTTGAAAAAATAAAATCTTAATGCTCAAAAATTTACTCAGAAATACTTTTTAATATCATATGATAATTAAATAACATCAGCAACATGTTGCTGAAAAGAATGGCAATATTTGGAAAACTCCAACAAATACTTAATTTTTGCTACAAAGTTTTAGTAGTAATGCTGAATGATTTAGATCAATACAGTAGATTAAACTATAGTTAAGCTATTAACAAAAATCTAGCTTAAACTATAGAATAAATTATAGACTAAACTATAGACTAGAATAAAGACTAATAGATTAGACAATGGTAGCAGCAACCTAATGAATAATTTATAATTTTAAATAATTAATATTACATATATTTAATAACAAAAATGTAAAAAAAAGTAATATAATCTCAACATGTTGCTAGAGCAATTGCCAGCATGTTGGCAAAGTATAGACTAAACTATATTAAAGAGTAAACTAGAGACTAAATAATAGATTGAACTATAGACTAGACTAAGGACTAATAGACAGCAACGTATTAAATAATTTACAACTTTAAATAATTAATAATAAATTTAGTAATAAAAATAACTACCTCAACATGTTGCTTAAGCAAAATATAATTTATAAAATTAAACCATTTACTCTACTTAGTAACAATAAAATTTATTCATTTTTTTAATTATAAACTATAAACACGATCATGTTGCAAGAATATTAAGCAACATAATTAAAATTATTTTAAGACTCAAATAAAATATATAACTGTAGCTAATATTTTATAAAATATTTAGACATAATAATATGACCAGATTTTTACTATACTATGAAAATATTTAAGATCTATTAGTTTAGACTATGACTTTGCTATTACACAGAAAAGGTCACCAATCACCAAAATAAATCATCCAATTAAAAATTATTTAAATTTGCATCTCTCACCATAATGATACCATTTACTAATAACTATAAAAAATTAAAAACAGAAAAATTTTTCCAATTAAAATATTGATTAAATAAATAAATTAGATAATTGAATGAATTATTTTATTTTATTTTTGCTTGAATATATTAATTAAATTTTGCTATAGAATGAGTTGTTTCATGTTAATTGAAAATTATAAAATAATAATTTTTTCTACGTACTATACTGTGTCAAGACTATGACTAGATTAAAGCTAGACTATAGCCAGACTTTGACTTTTTGAAGAAATTCTTGGGAACAATTTAAAATTTCCAATTAAAGTCTGTAGTATTAAAAATTATATACCACCCTCTTTAGCAACATGTTGTTAAACAATAAGCCTTTCTAATGTTAAAAAAAATAAAGATTTATAACTTCAATAAAAAAAAATAATAATAATAACAATGACCTTAAACGTAATCATATCACGCCAGTAACATTTAGCTTATCTTAAGACTCTAACAATAATTTGCATTCTAATCAAAAATCAAAATAAAAACTTTGTACATGCGATTTTTAGCTAAAGATTGCAACTTGTGTTTTATTAATCAATCGATACAATTGTTGGGCAACTAAACAAAATGAAAATAAAAATTAAACACATGGACTTATACTCGCTCTCAATTTCTTAACTACAAATGTATAGTTTTTCATATATTTTTTTAATCAGACTTTAGTAACTTGTTATTTTTTAGACCTTGAAATTAGTGCTGGCAAATTCTGCTACTTTTGAATACTCGATACTACTCAGTACTTTTCATTTGGGTACTCGATACTACTCAATACTTAACGCGTCTTTTAATTTGAAATATATTTTCTAATTGAGGTAATTTTATTTAAAAATAAAACAAATATATTTAACCGATTAGCATGAAATTTTATAAATTTATTTATATAAAACATAAAATAAATGAAAATGGTGTCTTTAAATTCAATGTTAACAAAAATCAATGAAATTATTTTCATATATTTAAAAATAAGTTTGTATCTTTATATAAAGTTGTATTTCAGCTGTTATATTTTTAATACATCTAAAAAAACTAAACTCTGAAAGTATTAAGTAACAACTTTACAGTATTGAGTACCCAAATAAAGGAGTAAATACTCGGTACTCGATATCTAATATACAATACTTGCACAGCACTACGCTTGTATCCAAGCGTGTCAGTATTGTTTAACAACAATAGCAGCAGCAAACAACAATTGCAAAATCTAAATGTTTGTGATCATTTTACTCTATAATTTCATATATTTTTTTTCATTATTATTTTTCTATAATATTTATATCTTACTATTAAAATAAATTACAACAATTTATAACAAAAAATAATATCTCTAAAGCTACGTTGATAGCCTTACAATTTATCTAATTAATTATCAAGCTTTTGACAATAATTCACATGAATTAAAATATTCTTTAAAATCTCTAAAGATTTTGCTTAAAATTTAACTTTTTATTTAATTCAAAAATTTTTTTCTTTTCTGTTAGAAAAAGAAATCCAAAATCCAATTTCTTTTGTTTACATTAAATTGATAATAATTTTTTCTTACTTTTGAAATACATTTTTTTTTTTTTTTTTTAGCAAAATTTTCCACCATATGACAAGTGTCTAACTACTTGCTATTATTTTTATTATCAACTCATTTAGAGAATGTTTTATGTGTGACAACTTAAATAAATGTTAATTTCATTTATTTCAGTTATTTCTTTCTTACTTCTACTCCCCGTTTTCACACTCACAAAATAAATAAAAATATAAGTCAGCATGTAAAAATCAGCCTGTAATTGAATGTTAAATAAAAATTTGAGTGAGTGTGTATGTTTCGTTTTTTAACTTTTTTTTTTATCGAAAAATAAATTATATTAACTTGAATGTGTAAATTTTTGATGCTTCATATAAAAAAAGCTTAGTTAAAATATTTGGTTGCTAGGGAAAGAGAAAATAAAAATATTTAAAATAACATGAATCAGATAATATGTTAACATATTGCTGGCAACATAACAACTATTTTATAATAAATGTTTAAAAAAGCTAAAGGAAATATTTATGAACAAAAACTTATTTTAAATACTTCCATACATATGTATGTATATCAGGTAGAGAAATATGTTGCCGGCAACGTGAACAAATAGATATTAAAAAAAATTATAATAAAAAATAACAGAAAAAAGTGAAGAGTATTTTTTGTAATAGTAATTAAAAAAATTGATTTAGTAACATTTTGCTAGAAAAAAATAATAAAAAATAAACAAAAAATTATAGTCAAGACTATAGACTAGACCATAGTTAAGACCACAGACTAGACCATAGTCAAGACTATAGACTAGACTATAGTCATGACTAGACTAGACTATAGTCAAGAATATAGCCTAGACTATAGTCAGGAATATAGACTAGACTATAGTCAAGATTATAGATTAGACTATTGTCAAGACTATAGTCAAGATTATATATTAGACTATAGTCAAGACTATAGAGTAGACTATAGTCAAGACTATAGAGTAGACTATAGTCAAGACTATAGTCAAGAATATAGACTAGACTATAGTCAAGATTATAGATTAGACTATTGTCAAGACTATAGTCAAGATTATATATTAGACTATAGTCAAGACTATAGACTAGACTAGACTATAGTCAAGAATATAGCCTAGACTATAGTCAAGAATATAGACTAGAGTATAGTCAAGATTATAGATTAGACTATTGTCAAGACTATAGTCAAGATTATAGATTAGACTATTGTCAAGTATATAGTCAAGATTATATATTAGACTATAGTCAAGACTATAGACTAGACTATAGTCAAGACTATAGACTAGACTATAGTCAAAACTATAGACCAGACTATAGTCAAAACTATAGACCAGATTATAGTCAAATCTATATACTATACTATAGTCATGACTATAGACTAGACTATAGTCAAGGCTATAGACTAGTCTATAGTCTTGACTATAGTCTAATCTATAATCTTGACTATAGTCAAGACTATAGACTAGACTATAGTCAAGACTATAGACTAGACTATAGTCAAGACTATAGACTAGACTATAGTCAAGACTATAGACTAGACTATAGTCAAGACTATAGACTAGACTATAGTCAAGATTATAGACTAGACTATAGTCAAGATTATAGACTAGACTATAGTCAAGATTATAGACTAGACTATAGTCAAGAAAATAGACTTGACTATAGTCAAGATTATAGATTAGACTATAGTCAAGACTATAGACTAAACTATAGTCATGACTATAGACTAGCCTATAGTCATGACTACAGACTAGAATATAGTCAAGTCTATGGACTAGAATATAGTCAAGTCTATGGACTATAATCAAGACTATAAACTTAATACTAGACTACAGCCAAGTTTGCAGACTAGTCTATATTAAACGTTATAGACTAGTCTATATTAAACACTATAGACTAGTCTATATTAAACATTATACTCAAGATTATAGGCTAGACTATAGTCAAGACTACAGTCTAGACTATTGGCTGTACTATAGTCAAGACTTGAGTAGACTATTGTCAAGTCTATACACTAGACTATAATTAAGACCATAGACTAGACTATAAACAAGACTATAGCCTAGACTATAATCGAAACTATAGACTTAACTATAGTCAAGATTACAGAATTAACTATGCTGGTAGCATCATAAAAAATTTAAAATAAATTTGAGTAATTAATAATAATATTTAATAAAATATCTCAACATGTTGCTAAAACAAATGTCAACATGTTGACCTAGCATAAATCTTTATATATAAATGAAAATATTTTAGTTATCCCACAAAAGTAAAACATTTATTTTTAATAACTATAAAACTTATTTATCATTTGATTTACAAACTATAAACACGATCATGTTGCTACAATATTAAATAACATAATTTAAATTATTTTATGACTCAAATATAATACATATAATTGCAGTTAATGTTTTATAAAATGTTTAGACATTTTAATAATTTTTATATATTTCTTCAAAACATGCAATAATTTTTTTTTTACAATCTTTCAACATTAGAAAAAATATTTAATTGGTGGAAATTATAAAATAATTATTTAATTTTTTTTGAAAATAAAACAATAACAAATAACATAAATTTTCCACTAGACATTTTCATATTTAATGACAGAAAACTACTATAAATAGAATAAGCATGTTGCTTGTCAATCTGCAACACCTCTATTAAACATTTATAGAACTAAATGCACTAAAATTTTTTTTTAAATCTATATGAAATCTTTTTAATTTTATTTATATATATATATGATATATATATATATATATATATATATATATATATATATATATATTTATTTTATTTTACGAATTCTGATGTCTAAATAGCGTGACTAGACATTGTGTCTACATCAGTTAAAAAAATGGTCATGTTTGCAAAATGTTGTTACAATGTTGCAAATTTATGAATATGTTTTTATATTTGTTTTATTTTTCTATATTATTTTCTTACCATGTTATGCTCTTATTTGTCTACTTTATAATGTAAATTTATATATGGCTTTGAGTATACGAGAGTCTTGTTTGACTGGCTGTCTTTCTGTCTATCTATCTTTGTGTTTTTATATACAGTCTAAATATTTTGTTTGTTTTTTTTTTTTTTACTTATACTTATTTTATACTTTTGTTATTTAATTGTAAAAAAATAAAAAAATGTAATTCTTTTTATTATTGTTATCTTTTTAGGACACACAACGCAAAAGTTTTTTTTATACAAAGAGCTGTGGGTATAAAAGTAGCAATTATAAGTGAATAGCTGTTATCCGCCTGTGCTGAGTCTGGGGATAAATTTTGTTAAGAAAATAAAGAAAATATATATATTAAATTTAAACCCAACGCTGTGATTGTGTTTGGGGTGAAATTTTTAACAAACAAATAATTAATCAGCATTTAGAAGCAACAACTGCAAAATTGAGTGCATTATCATCATTATCACAGTCATCAACATTATTAAAAATTATATAGGTGCCCAGGCTTTCGGTTAAAGTAACAATTTTATATAAAGAGCCGGAATATACCGTATCCGTAAGTAACTGCATTTATTTAATTTTAAAAATAAATTTTATAATTTTAAGATAAAATTATCAAGTATCTTTTTAACTTCTTAGCAATTGAGGGAAATTTAAACGAAAATAATATTATATATAGGGAAACCAAAAATGTGCTTTAAAAAAGTATTTTATACGCATTAAAAATGCTCTTAAAATTGGTAAATATGCCCTTAGAAGTAAAAAAATATGCTCTTAAAATATTATTTGTTCTGAATAGATTTTCTACTATTCATGCTGACGTTAATGGCAAAACGTGTAAACAATTCTATTGGGTGCACAATATGCAAAAGTTTTGTCTTAAATTTAAAATATGCAGAATTATGCTCTTAAGTATAAAATATGCAAAAGTAATGCATGTAAATTGCTAAAATATGCTTTAAAGGACGTACTTTCTATTAAAATATTATAAAATGTGCTTCTAAGTCCAAAATATGCAAAAATAGGCTATAAAAAATCGATGCCAAATAACTAACAGTTTTGTTCACTTGAAGCCCATAAAAATATATAATTTTGCATATTTTTGGTTGCCCTGTTTATTTAAATAATTTTGTGGAATGTTTTCAATATTATTATAAAACAACATATTTCTACTCAAATAATTTCCTAATAGTATCCATAAAATAAATCATAAAAAAATGAATTGAATTTGCTATAATCATTTTAAATATGTTGCAGGCAACATTTCAATGCTGCTTAAGAAATTTTATTTGATTTGTAGTTTCCTAGAAAAGAAATAAAATGTATAAAATACTAAGCTTAAGTCAAATTATTTTTAAAGCAACATGTTGCAAAAATTTTAATTTTATTGTTGCTGATAAAAAAATGTTTCTGATAGATTTCTCAGCAATAGGAATATTTTTAAAATCTTAAATTTTTCATATAAATTTTGACATTAATTTTCACATGAAATCGAGCAGAGTATATAGCAACATGTTGCTAAAAACATGTCAATGTTTAATTTTATTAGCAAATATTTTCGTTTTACGAAATTAGTATAAAGTAAAAGAGAGCTAAAAAAAAAGTAAACAATATATAATGCAGGATGCAGCTAACCAGATTCTTAAATTTGAAATAAGTTAATTTTTAAAATGCTAAACAAATTAGTAAAAATCAACAAATATTTATTTAATCCATTAATCTATAAAGCAACATCTAATACTAAATTTTTATTTTAATTTTCGATTGAACTCGAGTTATAACTCTAATTTTAGAAAATTTTCCAAAAAAAAGTACAAAAAAATATTCAATTAATTTTATGTTGGAAAAATATATTAAATTTCGCAATACAAAATATTCTCTAAATGGCTAACGAATTTGTTAAAACCAACCGAAAATTCATTAAAAGATCTTTAGCAACATGTTGCTAATAACCGAATTTTGTTAAGAAACATTTTTTATTTTTAATTTTAAATATTTTAGAACAAAATACAAGTTTTCGTAAATATCTTCCCTGGAACTCGCATAGGATAGGATATAATAGTATTATTTACAAAAAATTGTTATGGTTCTACAGCATGTTGCAGACAACAATGTTTGAAAATAAATTTTAGAAAAAATCCTTGAATTTAAATTTAATTTCTTGTTAAAAAAATATATATATAAATTTTTGCACTGAAAAACATTGATATCAACGTATTTTTGAAAACGAACATTTTGCATAAACTTGTTAAAATTAAAAAAAAATATTATAGATACTGATACAAATTTTCAAAAGAGCTCGAGCGGGACATTTTGTCTTATTTATACTGTCAAGTAACATGTTGTCAGCAACAATTCGATGAACAATAATAACAATAAATACATTTGAAATATATATTTAAATACAAATTTCATATGTTAAGCAACATGATGCTGGCTAGAATTTTTAAAAATGAAGTGTAGAATATTATTAAAAATTTATTTTGTGAAAGTTGATGTTAAAAAAACTCATTTGTATTTTTAAAACAATTATCCAAAATAGATGAAATCAATAGTGATTTCTTATAAATACTTTAGCAACATGTTGCTAAAAAAATATAATTTTAAAGTTTAGCATTTAAAACCAAGAAAATTTAATTTTTCTTAAATCATATTAAATAAACATAAAAAACTTTATTTTTTATAATTTTTTCAAAAATATAGTTACAAATAATTATTTGCTTATTTTACTCACCTCAGTATGTTGTTTTTTTTATAAGTAGCAACCTACATCATTAATATTAAGCTCAAACTATAAAAGACGGCTAAAACCCATAGACAAAGTATCACAAGGATTTGCCAAAGGATCTTAATGAAATGTTCTATAAAACCAACAACTTGTAACT
Organism: Protocalliphora azurea; assembly: GCA_932274085.1. NCBI lineage: Eukaryota > Metazoa > Arthropoda > Insecta > Diptera > Calliphoridae > Protocalliphora > Protocalliphora azurea. Next base: position 131,643,751 of record OW026522.1, on the reverse strand, counting down.
AAAGGGAACAAAATATAAATATAAAAAATATATAGAAATGAAATATGGTTGAGGAATTTTAAGTATATAAAAATATACTTAAAAGCAGACTTATTTTTATCTATATAAAAATGTATTACATAATGATGTTTTTCTTTTTTTTTTTCTATTTTGTTATATAAAGAAATTTATATAGAAATTAACAAACAAATTCATTCATTGAAAGATAAACAGACAATTTTAGAATGAGAAGAAGTTTTTTTGTAAAGAAAAACCGTCTGATTGACAGACAGATACATTGAGATGTGAATGGTAAAGTGGTCTAAAAGTTATTTTCTGGCAAAAATTCCCTTACTAAGACGAACATATATATATATATATATATATATATATATATATATATATATTTTGTTTGTTTTTTTATACTTACACCCAGTTACAGCCAGACAAATACACACCCAAGCACTTTAAGTCTACTATTTTTTTATTATATAATACTTTCAAAACTCACAGCCTAAAAGCAGACACTAAATATTTATATATGTATGTGAATAAGTGCATGCGTGTTTGTGTTGTTTCAACAACAACTAAAGTCAATAAAAAAAATATGCATATAAAATAAATTTGAGTATGCCTGCGTAAGTTGGATGTAAGAGTGTATGTATGGAAGTGTTTTTTGTGTTTGTTTTTAACTTCAAGGACTTTTGTTTCCTTATATACAACAGCATAAATACACAATTACATACAAGCACTCAGGAAACTGTTAACCAGACAGACAGTTTTATAAATGTCTGCCTTATATACTTTTACACACGATTTATATACTTTTTTTAGTGGTTTATAATAGAAATTGCGATTGTGTAGTTATACATAACCAGTGTTGCCAGTTTAGCCTTTTTAATGCTAAATCTAGTTTTTCTTATTTTGCTTTTAGAATCAAAATTTTCGTTTCAGCTTCTAGCTTATTTTCTAGCCTTTTTTATTTTTCAAAACTGCCTTAAAAAGGCTAAAATATTATTATTTCAGCAAGGAAGAAAATAATTTTTTATTAGCTATTACTAATTTTATTTTAACAGAAGCGAAATTTTTTATAAAAAATATGAATGGCTAATATTTTTTATAAAAAATTTCGCCTACGACGCTTCATTCTCCAAATTAAGAGTACTTTAATAAATTTTGTACAGTTACTAAGCCGATTATTATAATTATTTTTTAATATACTTCAACAATAGAAAAAAGATTTATATATATATATATATATATATATATATATATATATATATATATATATATATATATATATTAATGCGAAAAATTACCCGAAATTTTGAAAATGCTTAGTCAAAAGATAATTATAGTTCAAAAATGAAATCACTACAAAACAGTGGGTAATTTTTCATATGAAATATAACCGAAATTTGTATGGGAATTTTATTTTTGGCGATTTTTCATGAGAATGTCAAAATCTAATAAGAATGGCAAAAAATAAGCTACTATTTTTTAACTTATTTCTGGCCTTATTTTTGGGCCATTTAGCTTTTTCGACCTTTTTTAAAGTTCAATTTAGACTCTTTTTCTTCATCTCCTGGCAACACTGTACATAACTGTAAAGAGTACACACACTCTCTTACATTTCTTTTGTTAATGTAAATGTTTGTTAGTCTAACGACTTTTTTTCTTTTTGTGCTTGAATGTTTGTCCCATTTGTTGCTGAGGGGTTAGAGTTTTTAAGTAGTCTGTTTTTGTGGCACGTTTTAGATTTTTTTTTTTTTTTTTGTTCAGTTTAAGATTTTATTTTCTTGCAAAAATGTTATTTAATTTTAGTTTTTTTTTACCTTTGGCAGTCTACGTCAGCAATTTGTGCTAACAGTTTTATATAATAATGGATTAATTCGAAGAGAAATATTAAAATATATAAACAATATTTTTTCAAAAATAAAAAAAATGTATATTCTTTAAAAAATTTTCAATAATTTCTTTATTAAAAGTAAAATAAAAACATATGTCTTAAAATAATTTTTTTCATAAAACTAATTTTTAGAAAAACAAAATATGTGTTTGGCAATATTTTGCTAGTTTTCAAAAATATATTAAAAAAAAATTAATATACAATTATATATAACATTTTTATGTTTAATAATGTGAATACTGCACTGCAATATGTTGCTTGCAACATTTATTATAAACATTTGTATTAAAAGGTTCAAAACATTTTATAAAATGCATCCAAGTTTTGTTCAGAAACGACAGAAACATGTTTCTAAACATTGATTCTAAACATCAAAAGTTTAAATTATTAAATAAATAAATTAAAAAACTTGTTGCAGTCAATAATTTAAAAAAATTAATTTCATTAAATTTTAGAAAAAAAATTTCAATTAAATTTACTAATTTTCGCAATACAAAATATTCTCTAGATTGCCAACAAATTTGTTAAAATCAGCCGAAAATTCACTGTAAGGCCATTAGCAACATGTTGCTATTAATACAATTTTATTAGGATGAAATTTTTTTCCTTTAATTTGAAATAAGTTTAAAACAAAATTTGGATTTTAATAAAAAATTTTAAATGGAACGGAAATAGAATTAGTGTATCCTAGTTGTAGACCACTTAAAAAAATTTTGCCAATAGCATTTTGATTAACAAAACTCAAATTCAACAACACTGTATCTATGCAATTTTAATTTTTTAACATTAATTTTAGAAATTTTCCTTACTAAAGTAAATATTAAAAAAGTACGTTGTTTTTTTTTTTGTTTTTTTTTTTTTTTTGGTAAAATTAAAATGAGAAATAAAAACAATCTGTATAACATTTCACAAGTATTTTTCTTTTTTGCATTTTTCTTAGCAGCAAGTTGCTGGCAATATTATATAAAAACAATTAAAACAGAAAACAGAACATTAAAAAAAATAATTGCAATATTGTATCTAACTTTTTTATATAAAACAAAAAAATATATATTTATTATTAAAAAGGGCTCAGCATCACTGTAAAAAAAAATAAAGTTAAAAAAACCCATTGAAACTGAGGCACAATAAATCTGGTAAATATTTGACTATTTGCTTTCAAATATTTATTGTAAAATAATTGCCTAATTAAAATCAATGTAGAACAAAAAAATATATGTATTGGCAACATATTGCTGGTCTTAATCGAACCAAAAAGAAATCTCAGAAATTAAGTCTTATATAACAATTTTTTTATTAAATTGTTTATAAATATAAAATGTAGATAATAAACATTTACGACTTAAATAAAATTTTAAACATTGCTTATAAATAGCATAAAGCTTAAAAAATTCAATAAATTTCGGCCACTATGTATCTAAATATTTTTCATACTTTTTTCTTAAAATATTTAGTTCACAATAATTTCTAAAACAGCTGCATGTTGCTAACCTTAATCAGACTCTAGTTAGCCTTTTCATAAAATTCTGAAATATATATTAAGTTTTCCAATTATAAATATAATTAAGCAATATGCTACAGGCAATGTTGTTAAAAAAATATTTAAATTAAAAACAATTTATAGGCATTTTATTTAAATAAAAAAATTAATATAAAATTCAATATAACTCTTTCATGATTTTCAAAGTAAATATTTTATTTTACATGCTGTCAATATTATATTAATATAAAAGATTAAAAAATATTATTATTTGATTGAATCCAATATAACTATCTCATGACAATAAATTTATTTTATTTATCAACATGTTGCTGGTAGTTTTTACGTAATATAAATGATCATAATACTCTGGTTTTAATATTAACTTTGTTTATAAATCAACTGTGTTTAGCAACATGTTTCTAACAGCATTATTCAATACTGCAATAATAAAAAAAACATTTTTATATAATGCTGAGATATTTCATATCTAGTGTTCCTGGTTAATTGTCTTTAGTAACATGTTGTCAACAAATTATGTTAAAAATATTTATATACTAAAATATTTATTTTGAAATTATTTCTTAAAAAATTTAAATTGAAGAAAGAAAATATCCTAGTAAAATTACTTAAATATTTTGTTTACAAACTTAAATTTACCAGCAACAAGAATAAATAACAAAATAAAATTTTAGCTGTTGACAATAACAAAAACTACTTAAATTTAAACTTAAAACACATTTAAAACAAAAAAGCACATCTCAGAAATGTTCAAACAGCACATGTAGCATAAATATAAATTTTGTATAGACCACTTAAAAAAAATACTCTGAATACAAACATAACAAATATATTATATTGTTTTTGTTTTTTTGTAGGCCAAATTTTTTTGATAATAACTCAGGTTATGACCGACCGTCTGTCTATAACCATAACAACGTTTACAGTATAAAAAGAAAAATAAAAAAATGCATATAGTACCATTTAAACATAACCAAAAAATTAAACAACAATATAAACGTATTTTTTGTTGTGGTATTTTGGCTTAATGCCAACTGAGGCAACTGCACTCTTCATTTTCCATTATTTTTTTTTCAGCAATTGTTGTTTATGTCGCTAACAATACACGAGATATTGTTAGAATGAACACAAAACAAAATAAAAAAAAATCGTGTATTTATGTACTCTAAAGCAAAAATACAAAATAAATATGTAAAAAATGTCGCACAGAATAAAAAACCAAAAAAAAAAAAAAAACCGCGGAATATAAAATAAATGTTGAAAATTACCATAGACTCATGTCAGACGTAAAGTCTCAAAATTAAATAAAAACAACAAAATTATCATCAGCAGCCAAAACAACAACAACTATAGAAAATACATACGTAAACTGAAAAACTAAACATATTTTTAGCATTTATTTATTATTATTATTATTTTTTTTTTTTTGTAAGAAAAATATTTTAACAAAAAGCAACACTACTATTTTCTATATAAAAAAAAAATCATAAAATAAAATGAAATAAATATATATTTTTTAGAAAAATATGTATAATAATTTAGTAGTTTTTAGTTATATTATCATGATATAGCAACATTGTTATTTAACAAATATGAAAAAATTTATTATTCTATTTTAAAAATCTCTAGAGCATGACGTCAAAGTCGTTGTCACCAAGAAAAATGAAACTAATGGTCAATTTCTAGATTTATGTGTTATTGTAAATGTTGCCAACATTGTATTAATGAGCCAAAAAAAAAGGTAGAAAATAAAAACAGCAACATGAAAATAAAATTTTTAAAATTTGCTTAAGGGAAATAGAGAGAGAGAGAGAGTGATAGAGAGAAAGGAAAATAAGAGGAAAGGAAACAAGACATAATTTAGAGGGGTTTAAAAATTTGATTAATTTATTGTTATTAAGCTAAATATTTTCATCATATATAAGTTTTGCAACATTGTTGCATTAATCATAATTAGCAACAAATTAATTTTATTATGATGACAGAGGTTTCACCAAAATCTAAAGTAACACTATTTTTTTAAAACAAATTGACAACATTATTACTTGAATGGTTTTAAGCAATATTTATAATATTTATCAATATTTTTTAGCAAATATTGTTATTGCAACAATGTTGGTAATTATTTTATAAAAAAGAGATTTTCAATTTTCAAATTTTTAAAGAAATATTATGTTGCTTTCAAGCGGAATAAAAGTTTTTAACGTCAATAAAACTGTTAAAATGTATAAAAATGTCAAAATATATGTATATAAAAAATATACAGTCATATTCATATATATTTACACTTTTTTAATTTTTTTAATTTTAAAAAGAATTCAAATATTGTTATTGTTATAAAATATTTTGAAACAATTGTTTTGCCGTTTTAATGCCTGAAATGTATAAAGTAGTTTGTGGTAATTTCCGAAAAAGTAAGCGGGTATTTATTTCTGATATTAAAGGAAAAGTTATAAAACATTTTTTATTTCAAAAGGTATTTTAAGCACATTTTTTATATTTCAAAATTATTTACATAGCTTCCAAAATCATTTATTTACGCTTAATAATGACCAATGATGGTCTTAAATCTTATCTTTAAGATAATATGAAATCTTGTGACACAAGCTCAACTCTAGTAAGCCGCAAAAATCTAAAAATATTGGCAAAAATTATGAAAATGTTGTAGACAACATTATTTTTAAAAAGATAAATCAATAGTAAGAAAGGATTTTCTTCTTTAAACATAAATATTTTGTGAAAAATTTTATTGGCAACATGTTGCTAATAGCACATTATACTTTTACATGCCAAAATCTTAATGGATTTTGACACATATTTTTTCTTTCCTTTACTTAGCAACATGTTGCAGACAACAATAATCAATATTTCAGTAAATATAAATTATTGGTGAAAAAAATATGTATTTTTTTTCTGTAATTGTACATATTTTTGAAATAAATAATTTTTAGCAACATGTTGCTAATATTACTCTGTTCTAAATCATTCCAAAATGTGTGCAAAATCCTTTAAAATGAAATTCTAAGAAATTTTTAATAATTATTTTTTCTCTTCTTACTTAGAACCATTTTGCAGACCTCATGAATTAAAAATAAATAAATTCTTTACTTTAGTTAATATAAATCTCTGATAAAAAATTATTAATTTCTTTATATATCAATTTTCTTGTAATAAAATCTGTTTAGGAACGTATTGCTAATAAAACTATTTTCGATTTCATGGAAGAAATGTTCATCAACATAAAAAAGAAATAATAATAACAAGCAAATATAACATTTACTATGATTTTCTATAATCTTTTGAATAACTTCGTTTATTATAAGAAAAATATTTACAAATACAGCGTACATTTATTTAAAAAAAAAAAAAAAAAAAAAAACAAAAAAACAAAAATCTAACCTTATTTCGTTTAGATTAGTTTATTATATGTATATGCAACATGTTGCGAAAAACAATTGTTCCATAGTAGATTCGATTCTACTTAATTATTAAGAAAAAAAAGCATATAAAAAAAGAAATTAAAATTTTTAAACAATATTTCTTCTCATTAGTTTCGATGAAATTTTTTTGTTTGCAACATGTTGCTAATATACTATAAATATAAAAATATTAATTTTTTTTTTTTGAAACTTAAATATAAATTTCATAATAATTTTTTCCAATATTTTTAGAAAGGAAAAATTAATTTTAAATTATTTACTTCTTTAGCAACATCTTGCCAAAAATAGATATTAGTATTCTAAATCTTAAATTTTTTAAAAATTTGATTCTATAAATTTTTCTTTTATAGAATCAAATTTTAAGCACATTTTTTATATTTCAAAATTATTTACATAGCTTCCAAAATCATTTATTTACGCTTAATAATGACCAATGATGGTCTTAAATCTTATCTTTAAGATAATATGAAATCTTGTGACACAAGCTCAACTCTAGTAAGCCGCAAAAATCTAAAAATATTGGCAAAAATTATGAAAATGTTGTAGACAACATTATTTTTAAAAAGATAAATCAATAGTAAGAAAGGATTTTCTTCTTTAAACATAAATATTTTGTGAAAAATTTTATTGGCAACATGTTGCTAATAGCACATTATACTTTTACATGCCAAAATCTTAATGGATTTTGACACATATTTTTTCTTTCCTTTACTTAGCAACATGTTGCAGACAACAATAATCAATATTTCAGTAAATATAAATTATTGGTGAAAAAAATATGTATTTTTTTTCTGTAATTGTACATATTTTTGAAATAAATAATTTTTAGCAACATGTTGCTAATATTACTCTGTTCTAAATCATTCCAAAATGTGTGCAAAATCCTTTAAAATGAAATTCTAAGAAATTTTTAATAATTATTTTTTCTCTTCTTACTTAGAACCATTTTGCAGACCTCATGAATTAAAAATAAATAAATTCTTTACTTTAGTTAATATAAATCTCTGATAAAAAATTATTAATTTCTTTATATATCAATTTTCTTGTAATAAAATCTGTTTAGGAACGTATTGCTAATAAAACTATTTTCGATTTCATGGAAGAAATGTTCATCAACATAAAAAAGAAATAATAATAACAAGCAAATATAACATTTACTATGATTTTCTATAATCTTTTGAATAACTTCGTTTATTATAAGAAAAATATTTACAAATACAGCGTACATTTATTTAAAAAAAAAAAAAAAAAAAAAAAAAAAAACAAAAATCTAACCTTATTTCGTTTAGATTAGTTTATTATATGTATATGCAACATGTTGCGAAAAACAATTGTTCCATAGTAGATTCGATTCTACTTAATTATTAAGAAAAAAAAGCATATAAAAAAAGAAATTAAAATTTTTAAACAATATTTCTTCTCATTAGTTTCGATGAAATTTTTTTGTTTGCAACATGTTGCTAATATACTATAAATATAAAAATATTAATTTTTTTTTTTTGAAACTTAAATATAAATTTCATAATAATTTTTTCCAATATTTTTAGAAAGGAAAAATTAATTTTAAATTATTTACTTCTTTAGCAACATCTTGCCAAAAATAGATATTAGTATTCTAAATCTTAAATTTTTTAAAAATTTGATTCTATAAATTTTTCTTCCATTAGATAAAATTCATTATTTACAAAAACTTTTAATATTCGCAACATGTTGCTAAAAAGTTATGAAAAAATATTAGAAATTTTTTAAACTTAAAATATTAAAATTAATAAACATTTGTTTAGGTTTTTTGTTCAAACTTCTAATAGTTATTTTGGCTTTAATTCAAGATTTATATGACTATAAGGTACACAAATTCTTAGACAGCTATTTTTGTCTGCAAAATTTTTTATAAATTTATTGTTTTTACAGCTAAAACTTTATAAACAATTTATGTAAACTTGAGATACAAATAGATAATATTCCACATTTTTTCAGTCTCTTTTATTTATAACACTCAATATTAATTTGCATTTTTGCTGGTCATTAAATTTGAAATTTTAGTGGATGTTTTGCCAAAATTTATGAATAAATAATTAACAATTTTTTGTGTTAGTTTCGGTTTTTTTACGGAATATTATTAACAATTTACATAATATTTTGTCTGGCCTTTATGCTTCAAGGCATTTTGTAATAAAAATAAAATCACGCAATTTGCTTAAAGCAAAAATTTATGAATCCTTGATAGCAAATTAAAAAAAAAAAAAAAAAATGATAAATGGAAAAAAAATAATAAATAAAAAAAATATTTAAATCAAGTCGAATATTTAGACAGTAAATTCCTAAAATAACATTTTTATTATTTTTTAATTTACCGTAGAATTATTTTTTTAGTGTTCTTTAAAACCTTTTCACCTTTTAGTTTTATTATGTTAAGCTTTAAATGAAATTTTAATATCACTTTTATGTAGCCATAAAATATCAATTTTAAATTTATATTTTTATAAAAAATATTATTTTTGTCTAGTCTGCTTGTGTGTCTGTCCATTTGTTTGTCTTTGTTGGCTTGTCTTAATGGATCCTGTGAAATAAATGTGCTCATAAATATTTATATTAATTGGTTTATAGAAAAAATTTATTATTAATGTTATTAAGCACAAGATATTTATATTAAAATTGCAGTTATAGTAAAAGAATTTTTTTAAATATTTTAAAGTTTTTGTAAACATTTTGTAGGTTAATAAAAAATGAATTTACCTTAATGGTGTCTAATTTCAAAGTCATTAAATAAATGACAGTATTTCTTAATTTAATGAATAACAAATTATAAAAAATATTAAAAAAAATATAAATAAAATATAATTGAAGGTATTTAAAGCTAAGCAACATTGTTGCGAAACGTTTCGAAGTTACTATTTTTATACTATAATAAAAACATAAGTCTAGAAACTTGCTGCTAAATATAAGTTATCAGAAATGTTTTCATAAAGTATTTCAAAAAAACTTAAAATCTTGAAATTATTATTTTTGATTTTAACAACTTTATTGCGAAATATTTTTAAATAAATAAGTATACATGTTGCTTAATATAATTAAAAGAAATATTTATAGAAAATGTACAATTTTACTTTTATACCTTTTTTATTTATGCAACTTTGTTGCCAGAAACATGTTGCTTAAAATTTTTTAGTTCAATTTTTATATAAATTTGTATAAAATTTATTTAAACCCTTAAATTAATTATTTTTTTCTTTTTATTTGTATGTTTAGATGCTATCGGTACAGACAGCCGGCTGCGCGGGAATGGAGCGGCTTGGCGTTCCAACCCGCACCTCTTTAAATACACCGCCCGATGATAGGTGAATTGAATTTAAAATATTTGTTCCATTTCCTTAAAATTATAACAAAACTGTTCTTAATCTTTTTTATAAAAACAGGGGTCAATATATTTGTAGAATGCGTTTAGATGCAGCAAGAGAACTTTTAGCAGTACGTAGCGAAACTGTGATTCGTGGAAGTAGCAGCAGCAGCAATAGTAGTAACAGCACTAATAATTCTAATACTAGTAAAAACAATAGCAATATAAGTAACAATCAACTACAGCAACAACAGCAACAACAAAATCATCACACAAATAAAATACATTCCCACCATCAGCAACAACATAATCAACAGCATCATAATCAACAACAACAGCAGCAGCAACAACATCATCACAACTACAGTTTAAATAATTATCAACGTATGACGACAACATCCAATAATTATAGTAGCAGTAGCAGTAGTTGTAATAGTGGCAATCATAGTATTAGCAGCAGTGGTAGCAGCCTCAATAATAACAACGCTAAGCATAGCTCAGCGGGCCAACAACAACAACAGCATCAGCATCATAATAACAACAGTTTTTCCTCAATGACCAATAACAGTGATGTTAGTAGTAGCTTAAGCAGCAGTAGTAGCGGGAATAGTGTGGCTCGTGGTGGCATAGAGGCTACCACATTAAAATATGGCAATACAGGTAGTGGGAGTGGTGGAGGAAATAGTGGTAGTGGTAGTTCTTGTGGTAGTAGTGGTTCTTGTAGTTTGGCCTGTTCAGTGAGTTCTCATAGTCACGATCATCACCAACACTATCAATATCAACCACAACAGCAACAAACTTTATGTTGTCCCCATCATGTACCGCTGCCCGACAGTGAATGGACGCCCTCGGAACGTTATAGTGCTCCGCTAAGAACCAGTTATCAGGTAAATAGTCTTTATTATTTTGAGTTATTAATTATGGTACTAAATTATTATTTTTTTTTTTTTTTAATTTTATAGCAATCGGAAATAACACGCTCTTATATTAAACCGCCACCCAATAAAACAATTAAAGATGTTCCAGATCATTCCTCGGCCGCTGGTCTTTATTTGACCAGTAATTATTCGTCTAGCACTAGCAGTAGTTCGTCTAGCTTACATCATCAACATCATCACCAGCAGCAGCAACAACAACCAAAATCAAAACCTAATGTGATAACAAAATTCTTTTATCGTAAAAGTTCCCCAAAATCTCCAAATAATCTTATGTCGGGTTCTTCGTCCTCAGTCTCATCATCATCATCGTTAGCTTCTACACTGTCATCCTCATCGGGCTCTTCATTGTGTTCTTCACTCTCAACGGCCTCCAACTCGTCGTCAGGCTTAGTTTCGGCATCATCATCAGGCTCCTCATTAGCTTTAGGAAGTAATACGTCCTTATTATCCAATACAAATTCAGCCTCCTCGGTAACATCACTAACAACGGCACCACTTAATACGCTACCCATATCAACGGCTTCATCGCTAAAGACTACTTTGTGTAATTATGGTCCAACACAACAATTACAACAGCAACAACAACACTCAAACTCAGGGACATCAAGCAATAATATAACAGCTGGTCTAGTGCCCAGTACTCAGTTATTAACAACAATTGGGGTATCATCCTCAACGGCAACCACAACATTCCCACAACAATCTTCACAACAATACCATATGGAACGTATACCAACACCTCCTTTATCGGTGACTGTACCCATAGCCGCCTCATATCATCAGCATCAACAGAAACATCAACTTCACCATCAACAATTACTATTGGATAGTTTGGTGAGCGATAGTTCAGTTTCTGCTTCCAGTACTCTACAAACTCTTAAGAGTAGTTCTTGCAGTCCTACACTAGCTGCCTCAACGGCAGTCTGTTCTAAAGATGAACTAGTCCATATGGAATGTCAATCGGGCAATATAACACGTAACAATAGTAACACAAGTATGAAAAGTCTATCGGCAACATCATTGTGTAATTGTCAGAACAGTAATTGTAAGCATTGTAATACGTAGTAAATAGAAGGATTTGGAATTAGAGATAGATGAAATTTTTGAAAAATAAGAGTTTTGAAAATGTATGTGTAAGAGTGGGGAAATAAATGAATTCAAAAGATTTCCATAAACATTTTAGAGGTTTTTTTTAACATTTTTTCTACATGTTGCAATTGTATATTCGCAAAATACCTCAAGCAAAATTTTATTTTTATTTAGAAGTTTGCTAAAATATAAGCAACATGAAGCCAAGGAGGAAAAGTAGTTGACGATAAAAGAAAATATTGATGCGTTTTTTTTTTATTTCACATGGAAACTTAAGGAAAGTGAACAATTACTCGAAACTAAATTTGATTTATTTGGCAGAAACATGTTGATTAAGTTTTTGACATTACCAGCCTTACATTTGGCACATAATTATTTGTTGCTTATATAAAAGAAATAGTGAAATATTTTATAGCAAGTGTTTTGTCTAGCTTGGAATAGCTTTTTATTTCATAGCAGCATTTTTATTGATTTCAAAGTATTTTATTATTCAGCAATATTTTGCTGATAAGAATTTTAATAATAAAATCATAAAAATTTAAAAATATGTTATTTGCAACATGTTGCGGGAAATATTTAAACATGGGCCTTGGTAAATTTTATTTAAAATTTTGAAATGAAAGCAACTTCTGTTCCTTAAAGAAATTTAAGCCTTTTTCCGAAACACGTTGCGGGAGTTTTAAAAACTTTAAAAAATGTATTAGATATTTAAACAAATTATTTGAGTAGAAATGTTGTTAACAACATGTTGCTAAAGACTTTACCTTCAACATAATAGGAAAATATTTCTTTTAAAATATTAATTATTTTTACTAAATTTTAACTTAACTAACTTCAAATTGAGTAAATAAATTCAGCTCTTCAATATCCTAAATTATTTAAGATCATATTTAGGAAAAATGTTGTGGATATTTTAAAACCTTTAAATAATAATTAGAAAATAGCCCTGTTTTAACCACAATGAAAACTTACTTAATTCAATTTAAGTGATGCTATCAACATGTTGCTGAATACCCTTCTCTCAACATAATGAGCAAGCACTTCGTTAAAAATATTATTTTCTTAAATAAACTTTAAACCAAATTAAAAGCGAATAACACTATTTCTTAAAAGAATATTACCAGCAACATGTAGCTAAATAATAATAATAATAAAATAGTAAAATTATGTAAATTTTTAGCAAATTAAAGTCTTCCAATTAAATCTAATGTTGGTAAACATGAAAATTTCTCCTTTACTATTTTTCAAATCTCAAAAATCAAAAAAATTTAATAAAAAAAAAAACACAATTGATTAAATTCAAAACTATTTAAACCATACATAAAAAGATTCACAGTTTTCTATTTTAAACAGAAAACATTGGAAAAAACTGTTAAGTGAATCTTTAGACTGGAAATAATTTTTGATGCCTACAATTACTACTAAAACATGTTGCTGCATTTTGATGCTAAATACTAAGTGTCCACTTTAACTTTAAATAAAAAAAAAAAATTAAAACAAATATAAAAACATAACAAAATACACATCATCATTTCCATTTGTAACTAATGTCGCTATATTAAACAAAACAAAAATAAAAAAACAACAAAATAAATAATTAAATACTTATAATGCTTCATATAAAAAAATATAATTTAATTTCAATATTTTTTCTGTTAAAACAAATTACCACAAACAAAAATAAAAATATTATTACAATAATTAAAAAAAAATAACAATAATAGTTAAAAAGCGCTTCAAAGACACTCAAATACAAACAGAATATTTAAAAAAAATAAACTAAAATAACATTGCCACCCTTTTGAAATAGTTTTTTTTTTACTTTTTTAAGTTAGCAATTTCAACAAAATAAATTAAATTAAATAATATCTATTAACATCTATTTATTTTTTAATAAAAAAATTCTTGGTAATTGTGTTCAAAATTTATTCATGTAATTTTGTTTGTTTTTTATTAACTTGTTTTATTATTTTATAGAAGATTTATTTAATTGTAGACAAAATTTTTTATTATTATTTTTTTAATATATTTCTTTATTATTTATTAATAATTTTACAACAAAAGTAATAATGGCAATGTTAACAACTAAGTATTTTAATTTAATCTTATTTTAATTATTATTTTAAATAAAAGCGCATATTTTTATATTTTTTTATATTTTATATTTTTTTTGTTTAAGTTTTATTTTTTACTTTTAAGTAAGCATTAATATAAAAAATATATGTATATAACTACTCATACATATTTTTTATTTAAATAATTAAAATTTAGTGTTTAGAAAATTTATTATAAATTGTTTATTTCTTTCTATATATATATATATATATATATATATATATACATTAAAATTATTACAAAATAATAAAATGAAATATATTTAATTTAATAAAAAGAAATACAAACAAAATGGAAATCAAATAAATTATATAGAAAATCTTACACTCCGCTATATATATATATTTATATATATACATTCAGTAAAAAAGTGTTTTGGCTTTTAGATAAAATATTGACAGAAAAATGAAAACGTTTTTAAAAATGCAAATGTTTCTTGAAAAACTAAAAAAATTGCATACTTTTAAGAAATTAAAAAACATGTTGCTAGCTCAAAAAATTAAAAATTCTTAATCTATATGTTCTTGAAACTAATAAATTAAATTATTTCAGCAAAATGTTGCTAGGAAAAAGATGTTTAGGCACTTGTTAACCAAAATTGCAAAATTTCAGCCAACAAGAAATTAAAAAAGAAATTATGGTAAAACATTTTATAGGACGAAATAGTAAAAAGTTTTAATAAATAAATTCACCGAAATTGTATGTTAAAAAAATAAAAACAAAATAATTTTATTTACTCATTTATGTGTTTAAAAAATATATAGAAAGATTTGAATTTCTTGTAAATTAAAGCGCTAAAATACAATGATAAATGTAACAGTGATACTAATTATTTAAATGGTACAATTTCCTTATCAAAATAATCATTTTTCACGAAGCATATAAAATAAAACCTTTAATGATTTGTAAATTGCAATTTCCGTTGCATGACAGTTTGAAGAAATGCAAAATTTTTGGTAGAAAACTAAAACTTAAGCTTTAAGTAACTTAACTGCTCCTTCCTATATAATTTTTCTGGGACTATTGCGAAATTAAAAAAAAAAAAAAAAAAAACATAGATCAATACCATTTTTATTTTTATGCTTTTTTAAATTACCTGATAATTCTCATAAACTTAAGAACAATTACGTAGTTATCACAATATTTCATTGCATTATTATTTACGATTTCCGCACAGTTTAAATTAAAGGTTTTTAAAATTTTATAAATTTTTTTTTAATAATCATAAAAAAATTGATAACGTTTTCCGCTTTTGATTGTTTTAAAAATAAAAATTTGATAATTTCGTCTCAAATAAGTAATAATACAAATTATTATATTATTGCAGGCAAAAGTATGTAATTAATACTGGTAAACATATCTTGATTGGGTTTATGCATTTTTGGTAATTTTACATAAAAAATTTCTTACTTTATTGTAGTAAAATAAGTAAGTATTTAGAGTGCATTAAAGTTTTTCTATTTTCAAAAATTTCTGAAATTAAAAAAAATTCTTGTTAAAATTTAAATTAGCAACATGGTCTTAAAATCGGAAGATTATTATTTCATATTTTAAAATGAACTATTCTTTTAATTACTTTTGCAAGATTTTTATAAAGTTCTTACCGCCAAAAACTTAGGAAACCAAACAGTTTCGCTTCTAAAACCCAAAAATTAGATTTTTGGCAACATGTTGCTGGAAAATCTTTTAAACGTTAAATAAAACAGCAAAATTTGAAATTATTGTAAGATTTTTTATCAAAAAATTGTTTGAAACTTAAAAGTAATAAAACATTTAATGTGTTTTTAGCAACATGTTGCTAAAATAAAAAAAAACATATTTCATTAATGGAAAAAGTTGTTTTAATACACAGGTCGACGAAATTAAAACTCTTTTCTGCAGCACAGGATTTTTAGTCAATTTGGATACACTGATCATAAAGTTTTAGTTATACAAAAAATTAATTAAGTTGCACCATATAAAGCAGCATATTTCGAGAAAAATTTGTTTGATTTGGATCAAAGAAATGACAAAATTATCCGCAAGTTATGTTTACATAATTTTTTTAAACTGCTTAATAGATTTGAATATATTTCAAAAAAAATATATCGAAAAAAAAAATAAAATGTTTAACAAAATTTAAAAATTTTTGATTTTTCAAAAAATTGTTGCTACATTTTCTATATTATCATAAAGCTGTATATTCTATTAAAATCGAGTTATATTCTATTAAAATCGATGAATAAGTGTCGATTTTATTTACAATTAAGTGATGACATCTAATTGAAACAAATTTACTAAGAAAGCTCGTGCAGCAGAATCAGTGTTGCCGAACAAACGAATATACACTTTGAAATAAAAATGTATATTTAAACATAATAAATAAGATTGACCACTGTGCGGCAGTTATATTCATCTAACCAAGACTATGATTAGAATGATAATAATTATTACAGTTGGTGAGAAACTATTGCAATGATTTGAAGTTTTTGGGAAATTATCTCTACAGATATTCTTCTTGGTAGTACCACAAGGATTGATTCAGTTCTTTTAAACAATGCTCATGGATTGTACTTTCTGCAATTTAATATAAAATATATTTCTTTATCCGCTACTATACTTTTTTGATTAGTTATTAAAACCATCAACGAAGTCAAGGTCTTTGATAGCATACTTTTAATAATAAAATGCGTACAATATTTCTTTCGGAAGCTGACAAAAGCTTATTAGTTTTTTTTTTATAATATTTTAACTCGTCAACGCTTATATTAGGAAAAAAATGTAATTTAATTAATTCGTTTGCATGTTGAAATTATCTTTTCTAAAGCTCTATATGTCTCAGAGAAATGTATGATTTATCAATAAATCGGAAACACTTTCGAATAATTTCTTTTATAAAATTAGAAAACTCGTTATATAAATGTCTGAGTTGTGAGAAATAAAGTGAAATTTTCTTAAAAAAAATCAGCTTCAGATTATAGATAATTTTATGATATATATAATATATATTATATTGCCTAAAGAGCGGTAAGGGGTAAAGTACGACTTTTTACACTAAAAATAAGATTTACCAAATATAACCAGGCTCTTTATCAAAAAATTAGATTTTTCTCAAAAATATGAATTTTTTCAATGATGTGTCAAGTGCACAGAAGATTCAAAATTGCCGAATATAGCTATATATCTCTTAAAAAAACGAATCATTCTTAAGATAAAAATCTTAATATTTCAGGACATAACAATTGTCAATAATGAAAATCTAAGAGATCAAGAACACACACTTAACAATTTTTAAAACGACCAAAATATATATTTTTTTTAGTGAATTTTTGTGATTTTAATAGTTTGGATTTTTGACAATTTATTTTCGATTTAAGATTTCTTATTAAATTGAAAAATTTTTTAATAAATTTAAATTTCCTATACATTTATTTAAAAGGTGGAGTTTGTAATATTTTCTTTTAGTTAAAAATAATTTCTTATTTCTTTGTGTAATAATAATTTCATAAATTGGAGCTTCCATTAAGAAATTTTACTTTAACGAAATTTAATTAAATTTATTTTATTTATTATTAATATATCATTAATTTTTTTCTTATAAAAAATCTAGCCTACTTTTAGGTTCTTTATAAGAATCTCCTAAAAATCTACAACTAAAATTTAAATATTAATTTTATTTAAAGAAAAATTTTATTTAAATAAAATAATTTTATTTATCATAAATATATTTAAATTAAATTTAACTAAAAAAAAAATATATATAAAAAACAAAAGTAAAGGTTTCACACACATAACAAAAAAACATCTACAAAAAATTTTCAATTAATATTAAAAAATAATAATAAAAATTTAGCAAATATATTGATGTCTATAACAAAAGAAAAATTTAAATAGCCTCAAGAAGAAAGAAAAAAAATGCAACATAACCAAATATTTGAGCAAAATATCTATAAAACATTTAACAAAACAAAATTTGGTTATTTAAATTAATTTTTAATTAAAAAACAAAAAAAAAAGAGTATAATATTTTTAAATAAATAATTAAATATTATGTTTAATTTTAAAAAAGAAAAAATAAAATAAAAAATATTAAGCCTATTTTAAAACTACCTCTGATATCAAATTTATCTATAATTTAAAGGAAATATACTTGTAAACAAAAATAAATAAATTATTTATAAAGAATTAATTTAAATATTTTTTAGTAATTAGTATTAAAAGAAGATTAAATAAAAAGTAAATATAAAACAAAATAAAAAGAAAAAAGTTATTTATAAATTCGGCTGGGCTGAATCTTAAGAACCCTCCCTATAGTTTCCATTTTAGAAAACTACTAGAATCCACAATGTGTATTAATTTTATTACTAAAAGAATTTTGTTAAAAATTTCATTTTAAAAGTATCAATTGCTAATCTCCAATCTAACAATTGATTTTCTTAATTGTGGAAAAATAAGTCTTTTCAACAAATTTTCCATTCAATCCATTTTCTTTAGTATAATAGCTAGTATATATTACCAAATATAATACTTGGTAATAAGTAATAATTAAAAGCATTTTTTAAATTTTCCATTCAATCCGTTGGCTTTAGTATAACAGCTAGTATATATTACCAAGTATAGTACTTAGTAATAAGTCCTAATTAATAGCATAATTTAAAGTGTTTTTACAAACTTCTTTTGCAATTTGTATTAAGAATCTTTGACTTGATTAGTATAATATTAGAACATAATTCTATAAGTCTTATTTACTATTTCCAACATTGATACTTTAATTTTTAAAATTTCTCTAAAATGTTTTAAATTTTTATTAAAAAAATATAATAATATAAAAAAAAAATCCACGTCGACTGATATATTTTAAATAATTTAATTATATAATAATTAATTTAATTATACTAAATAATAAAATTAAAAATATAAATCTAAAAGAAAATTTTGTTATAAAAACACAACATTTGTTCTATTTCCAATTCCACACAAAAATCCAATAATTTGTAAAAAATATTTAAAATAAAATTTTAAATATTTTTCATTTTTTTTATTTACAAATTAAACCTTAACATTACTCACATTTATTAATTTTTCAAAAAATAAATAAATAAATAAAATAAAGAAAAAAAAACATCATTTTATGTGACAGAATTATAAAAAGCAGAAAAATTCAATATTTAAATCAAATTAACAATAATAAATAACAGATATTTAAATTATACACATTATTATGGAAAAAAAATAAATAATATTATTAACTATTATTATTGTTGTTGTCGTAATAATTAATATTTATCTTTAGGAAAACAATGAATAAATAAAAAAAAAAATCAGTAAGAAATTAAGTAATAAATTAAAAAAAAGAAAATCTAGTAAAAATACTAAAATAAATGAAAAGAAAATAAAACAAATAAAAAAAAAACGAGAATTATAAATGAAAATGTAAATCAAATATAAATTATTAAATAAAAATCATTAATAAAATGGTGTTTTATTTTGAAAGAGAGGAGCAAGTCAAGAAAAAGTTTATAAAAAAAAACCGTAATGAGTAATAACAACTCACTATTTGTAGCATTACTTAGTAATGGGTAAGTATTATGACCTGAACGGTAGAGCATACAAGCAGAGAAAAAATATAGTTGTACTGACCATAACCTAAGAGCAACATATTATGATTGGAACATATGGTCGCAGCTAAAAATAATTATTATAATTCCATTTTATCATATTGTGTCCAATTTTATTGTTCGTTTTTTCATGTTATGATTCGAGTTTTCCATATTATTATTTTACTACATTATTATCCCATTATATAAGTTTATAATTTCATTTTGTTATATTATTATTCCATATTATCACATTACTACAATTTTATCCCATTCTATTAGATTATGATTTCATTTTATTTTATTATTATTCCTTCTTACCATATTATTGTCCCATTCTATCATGTTATTGTTATTCCATTTTATCATATATTAAAATAAAACGCATTAATTCATATATATTACTTCTATAAGTTGTTTGTTGAGTCCATTACATTTGTTTCAAAATAACAGATAAAAGTGTTTATTAATCATAAACAATTATTTACAGATTATTTGTTCATTTATTAATTTTATTGACATATGATAGTGCAAATATTTTGTGCAAAATAATTCAATATATTTTTTATTAACTAAAATATTTAATAGTAGTTAATCAATATCTTATATTACTTCAATCACGCCAAATATAACAAAACATTGTCTACTTATTGATTCATATATAAACTAAATGAAAATTATAATAAAGGTGGAAAGCAGACGTTAAAAACAAAATATATTAAAAAAAAAAAAAAAATAAGTTATGCATTTTTCAACCATATTGGTAAAAATCATATTTATTTGTATCATTTTATTGTTATTTGAATAAGATTAAGAATAATAATAATAATAATAATAATAATAATATGTTTTAAGAACAAAATATGGTTGTAGAAATAATGATATTTTTTATGTAAATACAAAATATTCAAAAACAAAAAATTTTCGTAGTTAACTATATTAAAATTTTGATTGAATGTAAACATTGAATGATAAAACTGAAACAAAAACATTGTTGTCATGAACACAGTATTATTAAAATTAATGAAAAATAACAATGAGAACATCATAATATTGTTGTAGTGATAATGCCGTAGGCATGTTTTTTCTCTAGGTGTAGTGAGAGAGATTTAAAAAAAATATTTTCGTTATCACTAGTCATTATTTGCACTACGACCTCGTCGGCGCGCTGACGAAAAGTCCTATGTGTAATTTTCGGATTTTTTTTTATTAGAGCATCGGAAAGCTGTTTTGGTCATCCATTTTCAATTTTAATATATTTTCAAATATTTAAATTAGTTCCGAAGTTATTAAAAGGATTAATATGTAATTTTATATGGTTTTCACATAAAAAATAAATCGCTTTCTTGAAAAGTTGTTCAAGAACACAAAGGACTATTCGTCAGCTAAACTAAAGGAAACCTCTCAGAAGCTTAAATTTTATTATGATGAAATCCCAGCCAAAGAATTTTTTATTTGCTTCTCAGATTAAAGATATTTTACGGAACACAGCACTTAATTTCTTTTAATTTTTATGCCTTTGTTGGAAATACCAAATATTTCCATTATATTCAACATTATTTCATTCAATCGGTTGCCGAGATTTTTGTAGTATGCAAATCTACTAAATCAGCGATTCAATCCACAAAAAAAGTGACATTGTAAATTCTCAATCTGACCACAACCGTTGTCTATTTTCCTACGCAATTTTTTTCCAGAGTATAATTTAATAATCTTCGTTCTAATATTATTTATTTTCAAAAACTGTCACTCTGTATATCGGCAGTTTAAAATAGAGTTTAATAATTTGCTAAACTCAATTCAAAGAGCAAATGGAACAAGTTGGGGAACTAATGTTTACTATATTTTTTCAGTCTAAATTTTTCTCATGTGTAGATATACATATATAGTTCAAAGGGATTACACTAAAGTCTCTAACAATCTTAACCACTAAACTTCATGGGAAGTGCTAAAGATTACAAAAACATTTCTAGATTATCCGCATAACAGCAATTTTTAATGGCTTTTCTTGTCTTTCAAATCGATTTCAGTAAAACCTCGTACAATCTTAACCATGAGGCTACATGGGAAGCGCTACAAAAATTGGAATGGAAAAAAACTGAAAGCAGATTCGTGTTTAGTACATCAAAATTCATATAGTCAAACTACTCCTTTTTAGGGAATTTTTTTTGACGACCAGCTACAAATCACGGTGTTTAAAGAGTTCGAAATTAGCTACAATTTAAGATATTTATGTAGTTGCGAATAATTTTTCAATCAAAGATTTTATGTATGTAATTCCGTAATGACACTAATATAGGTTTTTTTTAGCTTCAATGAAAAGTCTAACAAGTTTCAATCGTAGTTGGTGATTTAGTTCTCAATTCATTTTTTAGTGTTTCTTAGCTTTAATCAAAACTCTTTATATAGTTCCTAATTATGTTCAACCTAAAGTCTTTATGTAATTTCTAATTAGGTTTAATCGCATTTTCTAATTTAAGTATTTAGTTCCCAATCAGCTTCACTGAAAGTCCCTTAGATATTTTTCAATAAACTTCAATTGGGTTTTTAGCTTCAATAAAAAGCCTTTGCTTAGTTCTCAGCTATCTTCAATCACAGCAATTTTAACTGCAATCAAAGTTCCCAATCACTGCTAATCAAAGTCTTTTATATTACTCCTAAGTGGCCTAAGTGGTAGAAATTTTCTTTTCTTTTTTCACTATCAGCTGCGAAATTACAGTGTTATTATATACCACTACAAGAGTTGTTAAGGCATCTTATAATTTTGTTCAAAATATTACTAGTCCATTGTAGGAAATGTCATTAAGTCGTCCGATATAGTTTGTCATTACCTAATGACTTGTACCTCAAGAATCACCTATGAAACTGTCTCCAATACACAATTTCCAGGTGGGATGCTTCAATTCTAAGTTTTTATATAATCAGTTTTATTCAATTAAAGATCTCTATATAGTCCCCAAATAGTCCAAAATGTAAGTTTCTTTGATTCCAATTGAAATCGCCAAGAATCTCGATAACACCGTTAAATGGTCCGTCCGTGCAATTTTTTTTCAAAAATTAATAGTTGTACAGGTGCATAGCATATATTTCAGGCTACAAAAAGTTGGTAATAAAAAGATATAAAACCAACATTGTTTCACTTTAGATGCAACGGTTTCTCGAAATTATATATGAAATTCAAGAATCCCCGATAGCATAATTTATTGTTTTTAAAATGATCATCGATAGTTGACACTGTCCTAAGGCTCGAACTAAAAAATGGTAAATAACCAAGGATAGTGCTGCGTCAATTGGAGCTTGTGGGTAAATAATATACCTATTAATAGCAAAATAAGAAGAATACTTTCGTTGAACTTCTAATCAGCGTAACAATATTCTAAAATGGTTTTTAGTCACTTTTTAACCAAATTGAAAAAAAACGTTTTTACCTAAAATGTTACTTCAAAAGAATTTGTAAATAAAAGATAAACATTTTTTGATAATAAACGCAATTATTTCTAATAACACTGTGTGACAAATTCTGTGTCAACAAATATTGCCTCAATAATTCCAAGGCGAAATGAAAGTATATCATCAGATTAATAAAATCTCTAAAGGGTTTTTGCAAAGTTAGTTCGAATTTCAATTTTATTTAAACTTCGGATATTTTGGAGCACTTTTTTCATTATGTGGAAATAAAAAAAAAAAACATTTAAATCAATAAATTACAATGCATTTATGGATACAAAATACCTTATAGAAAGCTTCTCTTAGATATCATGTAGGAATTTTATCTAATGCTTCTCCCCTTTCACGTCCACATTTCAACCGATTTAACTGAAATTTTGCACACACACACACACACATATATATATATATATATAAATTCCCAAAATATGTTTTCAAATAATTAACTAGTTTATGATGTACTGTTAAATTTTTACCAAAACTTAAAAAGAAAGGGATAAAAATACTTAAGCGAAATTATATTACATAAATATTTCTAAAGATAAAAATTATTAAATTATACAGAATAAATATTAGTAATTTTAGAATTGGATTACAATACCGGTTAAGACTTTGCTATTGAAAATCATCAAAATCTTTTTACAAGTCGCTGAATTTTTTTTTATCAAAGACGAAAGTCTTTTATCTATTTAAATTTACTTTCGCTAATTGAAACATTTTATAACGAGAAGATATACTAAAATCGAATGAAAGGAAATACTTAAAAAAAAAAAAACAAATGGTTTCAACTCCATTTCGAAATTCAAAAAAATTATGGCATCAATTTATTTTGCCCACATATCACTTTATGCATACAATATTTTATCAAGACAAACGCCACATTTTTTGTCTGAATTACAGATAATTTTTTACCTTCATACACATATATAAGAATTTGGAAAGGAAGTATAAGATATTAACTTTCATGTGCTCGGGATTGTTGTTATTGGGTTGACTACATTTGTAATCAACCAACCCTCTACTTAAGAGTGAGGCAAAAAGAATTCCTCAATTCCTATGTAAACAAGCAAGAATCCAAAAATTGGAGTTATTTCTTATCTATACACCCAAAGTCCACTTTTGTCCTAGACTTGAAGAAAAATCTATAAGAATAGATTTATAATACGTAAGGATTTACAAAAATACCTTCTTTCTATCAATCTCAGCTTTCGAATTTTCCAACATTTATGATAAATTCAAAATTTTGATGCAAAATGGGTCATAGTTGGAGAGATATAAACAAAGCACTTAATGATTTCCCCCAAAAGAATACCTTTCATAAAAGTACAAAATTAAATATTATGTGTTTCTTTATACATTTTCCATTTATAGAAAAAAGTGTAAAGACACTTCTTTGGCCAAAGAAATTTACTCTACTGCTGAGAGGGATGTAGAGTCCAGGTTCAATACTCGTTAACTCGTATTCTCTTCTGTTAGGCATATGTAAATTGATACAATCAGTTTGAAATTATTGATTAATAAATTGCACATTTACAGTTAATCAATAAGCAAAATTTATTAATGGTAATTTCAAAAAGTGTGGTCTGGAGACCCTGTAGGAAATTATTGTGTAAACTGTTAGCATTTAAAGCTGTTTAGTATCTATTTTTAGGAAGCTACTAAAAGTTTCGGACCCTTTTGTTGTGGAATATTTTTTTCCTTCTTGTTAAAAAATTCAATTGCTACAAACGTAATCAACCGAGCACATAAAGGTTAATAAAAATGCCATGCCATACTTTTTGTAAGCCCTTCCTATTTTAAAAGTTCAAATGAAATTTAGCACATACATAAAATATTTTCTGGAGGAAACTATGCACTAAATTATTAAGATGCCTTGATTCGTATGAAGACAAAAAATGTTGAAAATGTACCCCCCCAAAATTAAAGATTGATATGCTTTAAACTAATCCACAAACTATTTCGGCTTAATTATTTCGTTTACATGAGCTTGATCATTTTTAAAATACCTCCGAAAATATGGTGTTCTATCAACAGTGTACATACCCAGCAAAAACTTTGCTTTCCTGGTAAGCTAGCAGGTATAATTGGAAACAAAAATAAACTACTTATTTTTTGCCTGAATAACTAGTTATTTTTGTTCGACTTGTCCACAAATTCATGTAGTTATTTTTTGACTCTATGGGTATTCAAAAATATGTACCTAAACGAAAATAAAAATAAAAAAAAAAAACAAAAAAATTTTGCCGTCAGTGAGACTCGAACTTGGACATACACTAATCATTCGTTTTTACTGACTAACGTCTTACTCAGTACACCATCCCGCACATAGAATCCTAAGCGACAAAATCTCTATTTAGTTTAAAATATCTTTATAGATATTTTGTTATAAAAAACTAACAGTATTACTGTGCTATTATACTATTGAGTACTTTTTAATATAATACAGAGTAGGCAAATAATAGTGACGCCTCATTACCAAGAAACTACTTTAATAAGTAGTTGTCATTACTGAAAACCAAAAAGTTTTTGCTGGGTAATTCTTAACTTTTTGTCAAACAAATTACAACATATGATAGACAATTGACGTCTAATACATAATGAGTAAAAAAAAATTTAATTATTTTTAATTTTTGAGATATTAAAATTTTCGTAAAATTTTCTATGATTTCATTTTAAATTCTATTTTATTAAAGTTTGAATATTTTGGACATTTTCCATTGTAATTTATATTTTAGGGCATCATTGGAAAGGTCTCATTCAATATGTATTCATTTAACTCTTTAGTTGCACAAGTAATATTTTGGAATTTCTGGTTCATAATTGGTTGTTAATTTTTATGTCCAATAAATGGTTAGTTAAGAAAATAAATGTCACTAGAAGCACACATTTATCATAAAAACTATAGATTCGTGTAAAATAGTGACTAAATTTCAAAAATCTCTTTAATTCAATTGTTATTGTGATTTTAAAGGAACTTATTATATTTTTCATAAATTCATTTATATTTAAGTATAATAAATACTTCCATATGCCTTATTTGCAAAAATTGCTAATTTGAGCCTTTGGGAACTAAATGCATAAAATTGACCCTCTCGCTGTTAAATGGTATATTAAAACCCAATATATGTTGAAGAATATCCAAAATATATAAAATTATGTATTTGAGTAAAGCAAATGTGACAAAAAAAGTTGGTAAAATGATAAAACTGAAAGGAGATATAATAATTATTTAAATTATTTAAATAATAAATATTTCAAGCCTTAATATGCCTCTATTAAAATTTGAAGTTATTTTTTTTTTTTAAGAAAATTTTAAGAATGATATTGACAAAAAATACGTATTTTTAGAGGTCTTTTAAAAATGGACCAGCTCACGTAAATGTAAACACTCAAATGTAATATTTTGGGAATCACATAAAAATCATTTCTAGAGGGATACATTTGCAACTTTTTTTCGTGAAGCTCTTTATAAAATATAAGTTGGATGCCGCGTCTCGTTTTTGCCCACTTGATACTTTTTTTTACCACCATCATAAAAATTTTGATGAAATTTAAAATTTGCTTACCAAGAAGCAAAGTACCCCTTTCTTAAAAAAGAAATGTATGTTACATCCAGTCAGTACTTCCTTCTAGGATATAAATATGTTCCATGTTTAATTTTAATCGGTTCAGTAATTTAAATATAATTTCAAGTTAAATAAAGTAAGCAATATTATGACAAAAATGTGAGCAAAAAGGGTGTGGCATCCAGTAGAAATCTAATATAATAATGCCAATAGTCAACAGTGTTGCCAGGAGTTTGGAAAAATATTTTTCTTTTTTTTTATAACGGCTTCCAGTAAAATGATTCAGTAAAAAATCGCCTACAAAATTTCCATACATATCTGAGTTATATGTACATATTTTATACCAAAGGCTTTGACGTGATTTTTCTTCATTTTTGAATTATAATTCCTTTTTGATTTGTCATTTTTAAATTTTTGAGAGATTTTTTGCTTTTATAATTTTTTTTTAATTATATTCATAATTATTTTCTGAAGTTTGTTAAGATATAATAACCTTGTTTAGGTTTCAACGAAACCAAAATGGATAAGACACCACGAATGCTGATGAAGTGTGTAGAGGCGCAGAAAATACGTATTCCATTCTGCTGGTGTCTAATTATAGTCCACATACTCTGCTTTGGAATCGCTAAACAGAGACAACAAGGCAATTTACGATTACAAAGTTGTTTATTGTCCCTCGAACCGGATGTGACTACTGTAACCACATCTATAACACCTCTCTTTACTTGCCCCAAACGCCTGGCGCTGCTAATTGAGTCCCACAAATTTGCACCCAGTGCAAGGTGGGCACCATTTTAAGGTTTCAACTAAACCAAAATGGATAAGACACCACGAATGCTGATGAAGTGTGTAGCGGCACAGAAAGTAAGTATTCCATTCTGCTGGTGTCTAATTATAGTCCACATACTCTTGTGGACTATAATTTTTAAACCTATAATAATTGATTAATTTAGTCCATAAAATTATATAATTTATATATGATTAGGAATTTGGTGCTCCGCAGGAAAAAAATTTAGTTAAATATAAATAGTCGCGATTTTAGTTAATGCACAAAAATGCTTAAATGGATGATTCTGTACAAATAAAATAGTGAAAGCAACAACTTCTTTGTTGTAGTACCAAAATTTTAATCTTTTTAAGGCAATTTTAAGAATCAAAAAATGGTAAAAAAAGCTAGAAGCTAAAATGCAAAATTTTGAGGCTAAAAGCAAAATAAAAATGGTAGATTTAGCCTTAAAAAGTCTAAACAGACAATAATTTTAGTCAATAAAACAACAACATATAATAACAGCTGGCTTAAATTATTATTATTATTATTATTATTATTATTATTATTATTATTATTATAAAATGTTTTTCATAAAAACAAAATTTGAACTAACTTTGAAAAGCTCTTTGGGGGTTTTGCTATACTACTGGTATGCTTTAATTTTGCATTGGAATTATTCAAGCAATTTTTTCTTGTTGCTCTGTGTAATAAACAAAAATAATTAGCTGCAAAAATATTATGCTTTCCAATAATAATAATACAAAAAAAAAAAAAAAAACATATGTCGTAAAAGTATATAATTAAATAAAATGGAAATTTGTTAACAATATTACTTTAAATTACCTACATTGTCTAAAATAAATTATTTAAATATTTATTTAATTATTTGTTCATTTAAATATATACATACATGTATTTTTTTAAACCTTATCTCGTTTTTTGGTGTTTAAAAAAAAAACTTCAACCTAGAAAACATTAAAATTGTTTTCAAAAAAAAAAAAAAAATAATAATAATAATAATAATAAAATAAAAATGCCGGTGTTGAAATTCCCCATAAAATATTTACTAGGAAAACAACTTCATATACTAAAGGGAAAATAAAAAGCAAAATAAATAAAACAAATTCCTCAGTAAATTTTTGGAGAAAATATAAGCAAAATATCAAATTAAGATTAATTAATGTCAATACGGCAATTCTATTTATTTATTCTCAACTGTCGGCTCAACTTTGTTTCGTATATAAATTAATTACCAAAATAATGTTTTGACATAGTGACATCAATCTTTGCCAAAGCAACAACACTTTATTGCTGCATTTTATAAAATTCAAAATGAAATTCAGTTATTTTCTTTTCATTGTTGCTGCTTTATTGGCTGCTTTTGTACAGTTTACCACGGCTACACCCATTTTGAAGAATAAAAAACCCGGAAATTTTGTTAATGTAAAATCATAATATTTGAGCAAATTTTTCATAAAACTAATAAAAATAATATAATATATTCTTAAAATTTTTAGCAATTATCAAAGGCTAAAGAAGTAAAACGGAAGTGTCAACCTAATGGGGGGCCTTGTAATACTGCAGATGAATGCTGTGGTAAACGTTGCCACTTTTATGCCCACAAGTGTACTATTTAAAATGAATATTATTGTTATATAATAAATTCAGGTGTAATAAAATTGTGTTTCTCGAAATTTTATGAGTTTTAATTTTAAATAAGGATTTTAGTAAAGTTTTAATAAACATGAATTCTTGAGGAGATAGCTATAGATAAGCATGTATATCAATTTGTAATATGTAGAAGTGGAATACAACTACACACATTTAGTAAACGTTAGTTCTCGAACTTATTCAACATGCTCCATAAATATCGTCAAATTGGTAAAAAAAAATATACTGGCAAGGTTTACCGTTAAAGAGAAGACCTTGGTAAAACTCCAATATTAAAGTCCAATATTAAAAAATCGCAATCATATTGTTAGAAAATGCATCTTTATAAGCTTAATAAAAGTTTCTTTCATTTTGCGTGGAGCACAATTTTAGCCCTGTAACACTGTTGTCAGATTTGACAATTTTTGGTACTTAAAATGTCTTATTGACGATTTGACGATTTTTTCCCTGAATTTGACGATTTTTTTTTTTTTTTGGAGATTCAGAACTATTTTCAACATATATAAATATATTTTCTCTTCGAAGTAAATTAATTCATACATAAATAATAACAATTATATTAAAAACCTTCCCACAGTGCAACAAGAAAAAATTGCCTCAATAATTTTAACGCAAGATGAAAGCGTACCAGTTGTCTAGCAAAACTCCTAAAGGGGTTTTAAAAGTTTCTTTGAATTTCGGTTTTATAGATTGTTGAAGTTGGAATTTTTTCGAGAACTTTTTTATATATTATTGGAAATAAAAATCATTTAAATTATTTAATTCAAATGTTATCATATGTTTCTGTTGTTTTATAGACTACTAGCATTATTATACTAAATTTTTATGTATATCCTTGAAGAAGGTACTGAAGAAAGGGCTGCTTTGCTTCTTAGTAAGCAAATTTAGAATTTCAGAAAAATTTTGATGACAGTTGTATAAAAAATATCCCTGTATAATGAAAGTGGGCGAAAGAGAGGCGTGGCAACCATACATATTAAAATTTATAATAAACAATATTTTCTATTCTAAATTTTAACTGAACTTTCAAAAAAAAAAAATAATTGTTTAATAAAAGTGGGCCTGGCACTTTTATTAATTTTTTATCCTATATTTCCTTTCGAAGGATGCACCATATATATTACAATTGCAAATGTCAGTTAAATTGGTTGAATACTGATTTAAATGTTTTCTATTTACATACATAATGGAAAAAGTGCCCCAAAATATTCAAAGTTTAAGAGTTCGTAAAATCGAATTTCGAACTAACTTTGAAGAATCCTTTGGAGATTTAATTATTCTGATGGTATACTTTAATTTCGAGTGGGAATTCATTTATAGAAAAGATTTAATAGAACCAATCTATTATCATATTCGATTTAATTATGCACGCGAATAAATCAAAAAAAAAAAAATAATAATTTCATAATCATAATTTTTTTAGATATACATTACAGGGGCAGTCATCAAGTATTCAATGAACTAAAGACGAACATGTAAAAATTCTATAAATAACTATATGAAAAAGTTCTACAAAAAAACTATATAATTATATAATTAACCTTAAACACAAGGCACGGTGTAAAGTGTTACTTGATGACTGCCCCCGTTAAATAACAACAACATTGTTCATTACTACTTAATAAGTGGCTAAACAGTAACAAATCTGGTAGCTTTAAACATATAAGCAATAATAATTGAAAAAGGAGAATACAAAATAATTGTAAAAAGCTTTATCGTAAACTATTCGTCTTACTTAATAACATATAGGAAAAAATAATTTACAGATTCCATTTCCTAAAAAGTTGTAAGTTAAATAGATGATGTTTACAGAGAGCACCACGGTGGGACACTGAAGAGTGCTGATGAAGGTCGTAGCGGACCAAAAAATGTATTCCATTCTGCCGAGTGTACAATTAAACTTTTACACTGTATTCTTCCACAATTATTCAATGAACTTAAGCCGAACATACAAAAATTCTATAAATAACTATATGAAAAAGTTCATTAAAAAACTATAAACTAATTAAAATTTAAATTTTTCATTAAAATTTCAATTTTTTCACTAAAATTTTAATTTTTCATTAAAATTGCAATTTTTTCACTAAAAATCAACTTTTTCACTATCCGATTTCTTGTTAAAAGTATAATTTTCACTACCCGATTTACGATCGAATTTCTACCTAAAAACCGATTTTTCACCATAAAAAAAAGTTTTGTCACTTAAAATTTAATTGTTCACTAAAAATCAGATTTCTCATTAAAAAATTGATTTTGTATTAAAAATATTTTGTTTTTCCAAAAATTTTAACTTTCACTAAAAAGCCAATTTTTAAACAAAAATGTTATTTTTATCAAATTAACGATTTTCCACTGCAAATTTGTTTTTTTTATAATATCTTTTTCCCAAAAATTCAATTTATCACTAAAAAAACGATTTTCACAAAAATTGCAATTTTTCCAAAAAAAAAAAAAAAAAATCAAAACTAAAAAAATAATTTGTTGAGATTTTTATTAAATCTGATTGATTGATTGTTAAACTACACACAGAGAAGAAAAAACATGGTAGCGGCATGCTCACAACAACAACAATATTATGTTATGATAGTTATTTTTCATAGATTTTAATAATACTGTGTTCATGCTAAAAACGTTTTTGTTTAAATGTAATAATTTAATGATTAACTTCAATTAAAATTTTAATATGGTTGACAACAAAAATATTGTATTTAGGAAATATTATTATATATAAATATGCAAAAATTAAATTATTTCTATAATCATTAAATGTTGCCACTCTTTTTATTAAATTATTTGTGAAGAATAAGTTTTTATTAAATGTTCGCGAATAAAATAAAGAATATTTGTGGAAATAAATGCAAATAAAAAAGGTAAAATCTTAAAACTTTTAAGTGGCATTTTATATTAAATTAAAAATCCAGATAATCAATAACATAATTCTACTAATTCCATTTGTATTCAAATCTCTTTATATTCACTTTAAGGTTTTTAATACACCTTCAATAAATCAAGAAGAATACGAGGATGTTTAATTTTCGGTTATTCTTAAATCCTTAGAATTGAATTTTATGGTCTACATTTTCAAAGAAAAAATAAAAATACTGAACTAACTAAGTTCCCATGTAAATATTTATACATATGTATGTAATTAGTATGTAAAGAATTAGTATGTAAATTAATATTTATATCTAATGAATAATTTCCTCTATTTTTTGTCTTTTGTAAAATGTGTAATGGACTTAATAAAAAATTAGTAAAAATAATAATTTATGTGTCTTATTTTAACAAACTTAGTAGAGGATACTTATAACTCTTGTTCATTATATGTATGATAAAATAGGATTATGTTATGTTATAATACAATTATAATATGATAAAATGAAAATATGATATGATTTAAGGGAATTGTAATATGATAAAACTGATTAACAATATGATAAAATTGGATCAAAATATAAAATAGAAACGTACTATGATAAAATGGGATTATGTTATGATAAAATCAACTTATAATATGAAAAAGTGGGATTATAATATGATAACTTGAAAATATTATATGATTTAAGAGAATTGATAAAATTTATCAAAATATTAAAAAACGCACCATAATATGATAAAATGGGATTTTAATATGATAAAGTTAAATCATGATACGATAAAAATACTCTGTTATATTATAGAATTGGACATAATGTGATAAAATAAGTTCATAATATTATAAAATCGAATCATTAAGTAAAAAAACCACCGAACAAAAATATGATAAAATGTAATCCTAATAATTATTATTTATTATCATTCTAATTTTTAACTGTAGTCATATATTCCAATCATAATATGTTGCTCTTAGATTATAGTCACCACAAGCATATTTTTTCCTTGCATGTAACAAAAACGTTTAAAAATCAATGAATAGCTTATGAATACTCTTTTTAATACCAGGTGAAAAATTACGACATTCGATATCAATCGAAATTTCATTAGAGTTTAATTTGACTTCAGATCAATGATAACTCTAATTTATATTCGCCACAAATCGTTACATTTTTTAGTAGCTAGGTCAAGGGTCAAGTAATTTTGAAACAATTGATATAAATTTCCTATAGATTTCAAATTTTACTATTAAATGAGATTTGCGAATTTATTTAAGATTTTTTCATAAATTCTTATTTAGCCTTTTCTTAACAATTCAGTTTTAATTGAAAATTTTAAAGAGAATTTAAAATGAAATTATAATAGATTTAGTTTCCCTATCAAGAGCTTAAATATCTGAAACTAAAATATTATATTTGTTAAAAAATAAATGTATTAGATGTATTTTTTTAGTAATAAATGACTTGGGGATATAAATATTTGCTTAAATATATTTTGTTTAGTATGGTTGCCAAAACAAAGTAAATTTTCTGTTGAAGTCAGCAACCAAATCCATGACAGGAAGGAAGTATAAATGTATTTTGACAACCAAACTAACAGACATAGTAACAGAGGGGAAGTGTGGCCAAAAAAAGAATTAAAGAAAGAAGAGTAAATTTATACAATAAAAAAAAATTGTTGAATAAGAACTACATATACCTCTATTAATTTTAACATTGTAAATAATTTTATGCGTAAAAAATGCGTATTGCTAACAATTTTACATCAATTTATAACATTAGCGTTTTTAAGGCATCAGACTAGAAAAATATTAAAAGGGAAATGTCACTAATTAATAAAGGGTTATAATTAACCCTTAGTGACTCAATATAATTAAACATTATATTGAGTATAAAATACGCCAAATTTTTCTCTTAAGTGTAAAATATGCAAAATTTTGCTCTTTCGTGTAATATATGCAAAATTATGCTCTTAGTAATAAAATATGCATTTAGATTGCAAAGATATGCTATAAAATAAGGTTTTTCTATGAAAATATGACAAAATATGCTGATAAGCCCAAAATATGAAAAAATATGCTGTTATGACCAAAATATGCGAAAATCGATGCTAAAATTCTTAAAATTTTCTGAAACGAATAAGTAACTAACAATTTGATTTATTAGAAGTCTAGGAAAAAAATGATTTTACATATTTTTGGTTGCCCTGCACAGTGGGGCAGAATCGAAATTTTTTGGAAATAAATCTGTAACTTCTGATCGGCTGCTTTGATTTTCATGAAATTTGGTATAGGCGTAGCGGAGGAGTGTACAATGTTAAGTTTGGAGGGGGGCACAACAAACCCCTCAGGGGCGGAGCTAAGGCGGCTCAAAGTTAGGTACCTCTGACATAAAAAATTTTTAATTGCTTGCCAAATTTTTGTTTCTCGTCTGATTTCAAATATTTTCATATATTGTTGTAGGCCCTGATAAGACCTATAAAAAACATGCTTACATGTCCTATTTATCTCTTATAGTTTTCAAGTTATTTGCGTTTTAATTTTTAAGCACC
Organism: Protocalliphora azurea; assembly: GCA_932274085.1. NCBI lineage: Eukaryota > Metazoa > Arthropoda > Insecta > Diptera > Calliphoridae > Protocalliphora > Protocalliphora azurea. The sequence goes on along the minus strand of OW026522.1, from coordinate 131,608,990 downwards.
ATAATTTTGTATGTTCTTGGTCCAGTTTTTTTTTTCATATATATCCTAGTATTTCCGACCGATTTTATTATTTTTTTATTAGCAACATATAATAATTTTACACTTTTCTGAAAGGAAACTTCACAGAGATGACTGTAAGATAAAAAACAAGCCCAATAATTTAATTGGTCATGGTACACACCCTCCCGAATTGGACCCATTTTATATCAAAGTTTTGACTTAGACCATTTTTTCTCAAATCCCAAAGCACGAATCGACAAGCGGAATATATTTTAAGAATCTTCAATATGTTGTTAAAAGTTTTAAATCAAAATCTACGGGCCCTCGGAAAAATGTGGATTCTATAGCCATAAATGTAAAAAATCCCATTTTTGGGAATTTTGATTAGTTTTTTGGGAATTCAGGAAAACCCTACTCCTGATTGAAATTTGGTTAACGCGCTTTTATGTACATTAATAAGATCCATATTTCTTGAAAATTTCATTAAGATATCTTTATAAACAAATATATTATTACAATTAAAAAATTTGCATTTTCTCCAAAAACCCCAAATTGGGTCTTTTGTTTGGTTTATTTCTAAATAGCGAAAGAAATTTTAAAAATATGTATTCCAAATTAAGCTTATCCTTTACCATATATAATTTCCGATCTTTTGCAAAGAGATTCAAGTCAATATCATACCTCATTTCAGAAATATGCGCGTTTAAACTTTTATATTTCCAATTTATTGTATATATGACTATATTTTTACATTATGAATATTTCTGTATACTTTTAATAATATCTATACACAAAATATTTTTATAAAAATAATTAATAAATATTTTTTATTTTTAATAGCGTTGCCGCATTTCCCAAATTTAAGTAAATCTTTATCCTTTTCTAAGCATTCATATATTTCTATTAATGAATTTAAAATAACAAAATAAACAAAAAATGTATATTTTAACTTAATCAATAAGTATTTTATTAGTTTACATTTATGGTGTTTACCTAAATTTAACAAATGTATTTACCTATTGTTGATATTTTTATGAACTATTGACAATGTACAGGTAATATCCTTTCCGGTGATACCTAACAGCAACATATAATATGAATGAATTCGGTGTAGGTATTCTTCCAAATTGACTCTTTCACATTTTACCTAATGAAAATTCACAGAATACCTGTAAATATATATACCTGTGCGATATATCTAATAGATATATATAAATGCGCAACTAATCCCAACTTTGAGCACCCCTTAGCTCCGCCCCTGAGGGGTTTGTTGTGCCCCCCTTCCAAACTTAACATTGTACACTCCTCCGCTATGCCTATACCAAATTTCATGAAAATCCAACCAGCCGATCAGAAGTTACAGATTTATTTCCAAAAAATTTCGATTCTGCCCCACTGTGCCCTGTTAATCAGTCTTAAATTTTATGTTCTCTTATTTTAGTTCTGTCCATAGTTCTATTCAAAGTATATGTGATTATGGTGTATCTGTATGGATACCTTCCCCTGCAACTTAATAATAAAAGTAACTAAGTACACCTGGTTTCTAAGTACGTAGCAAAACTATTTGCAGTTCAATAATCGACAGACAGACAGACAGTTAGACTCGAAAAAAGACAAAAAACATGAATACGGAACCAATGAAAAATATTGGTAAAATGTAAGTAAAAAAAATAAATACAAATACAATTGAAAATGAAATAAAACAAAAAGAAAATCTATTTAAATTTATTGGAAAAATAGATACAATGTTTGCACACAAACATAAATAGTAAGTAAGTTTACAATGAAAAATAAATAAAAACAATATCCGGCGGATGTAAAACATCTGGCTAAAGGAAATAAACTATACATTTCAATATTTACTACGTAGATATTAAACAAAAAAGCTATACAAGTAAAATTAAAAATCCGTAAAATTGATAATCCGTATTTTATATAAAACATTCTTTCTTTCCTTAATACTTACCAGTAAAGAACAAATTGAAATGGAATATAAATCTCGTCGTTTATATCCCCGGAAATGGTCGAGGTTTTACGAGGCAACACCCTGGAAAGAAATGTACAATCAAAATGAAATTAACAAGAAATTAAAAACGGAATTAAGAACGGAAGTGAAAGGTTAAATTGTTAAATATTTGTATAGATAGTTACAAAAAGATTTTAACTAATTTTCATTAAATACTTTTTCTAGATCAAAATTTATTTTTGCACGCTAATGAAGGTGATTCATATTTTCTATCACCGGAAATGCATAAATCTTTAATTTCTGTCTGTCGTTGTGGTCGACCACGCAGTGATTTGCATTTACTTAAATGTTTACAAAATCAACAAGATAGATATTTATTAAAGGAAGATAATGCCAACGAAGAGGAAAAGAAAAACTTTAAAAAATTACCAGAAACTTCTAATGGTAAGTGTTAGGCTTATAAAAGAAATTATTATTTCAAATTATTATATCTAAATATTTTTATAGGTTTTGTGGGCTGGCAAGGGAAACAACCGAGTTATAAAAAATGGGAAAATTCCATGAAATATATATCACCCATATATGATATGCCGGGAGAAAAAATAACAGCGACACCATATCATGCCATAATTATTGGTTAAATAGATAAAATACATTGATTTTAAATATTTAAAATAAGATTTTTATTAAACGCCCTTTTTTACGCCCACTTTTAATAGTAAATTGTTTGCAATGTATAAATGTTTACATCAATTAATCTATTTAACTGATATTTTGCATAAATATATCGTACATCCTCCGAAAGAAAATATATGATATAATATTAATAAAAATGCCACGCCTACTATTTATAAATAATTATTTATTTATTAATATTTTTTTTGTTTTCGAAAGTTCAAATCGGATTTGGTACAATATAAAATATTTTTTGGAGAAACCTACGGACTAAAATATAAGCTGTATGGCACGCCCTGTTTTTAGCTGACTTTTTGTAAAAATAAAATTTAGTCTCTGTGGGTTCCACTCCTCTTCAAGTTAAATAAAGTAAACAAGTTTGCAATCGTAAATTGCCTTGTTGTCTCTGTTTGGCAATACCAAAACAGAGTTTGTGGACCATAATTAGACACCGGCAGAATGGAATACGTATTTTCTGTGCCGCTACACACTTCACCAGCATTCGTGGTGTCTTATCCATTTTGGTTTCGTTGAAACCTGAAAATGGTGCCCGCCTTGCACTGGGTACAATTTTGAGGGACTCAATTATCAGCGCCAGGCCTTTGGGGCAAGTAGAAGAGAGATTGAACCTAGCGTCGTAAACCCTGTTATAGATGTAGTTCCAGTATCCGGCTCGAAGGATCATAAACAAGTTTGCAATCGTAAATTGCCTTCTTATCTCTGCTTGGCAATACCAAAGTAAAGTTTGTGAACCATAATTAGACACCAGCAGAATGGAATACGTATTTTCTGTGCCGCTACACACTTCATCAGCATTCGTGTTATCTTAGCCATTTTGGTTTCGTTGAAACCTAAACATGAAGCAAACAATTTTATAATAAAAATGGGCGTGAAAAGTGTGTGGACTTCGATGAATATCTAGCATAATAATGCTAGTAATCTATAAAACAACAAAAATACATATACATATACATATATTAACATTTGGATTAAATAATTTAAATGTTTTTTTTTTATTTCCAATTATATTGAAAAAGAGCTCCAAAAAATTCAAGAGGCCATAAAACCAAAATTCGAATAAATTTAAAATTTTATTTCTCCAAAATTTGAGTAGAAATTAGGATTCCATCTATTTGTAGCCATAATATCTCTATGTTTATCGCAAATCAGCTAAATTCGTTAAAAATGGCTTAAAATTGAATGAGGTTTATTAAAAACGTTAATTTTTTAAAAAATAGTTTGTTAAAAAAATTATAAAAAAATTTTTAATAAAAAAATTTTTTAATTTTCGAATGAACACTTAAAAACACAAATGACACTTAAAAATAATAATAATAATAATAATAATAATAGGAAGGAATATTAATATTTAAGGGAAAAAAATTAAATAAACAGCAAAAGTTTCAAGTTATCAAAGAATACAAGAATGGAAGTCCTACCTTAAATTTTAAAGGAAACTTGTGTTATGTCGTTTTTTTCTCTCACAAGTGTATTGAAATCACACAGAACACTTGCATGTGAGGAAAGAGAAATGTTGTTGTTTTACCAAAGTGAGGATCTTTCCATTCTTGGTATTCTTTGGTTTTTAAATTTAGCAAAAGTGGTTAACTTACTAAAGTTACGTTAATAGCTCCTTTTTTGTTCGTATATTATAAATGTATTTTATAAAATGTTCGGAAAGCCCTTTTTGTTTATCAAAAATTAATGGTGTAAAGATAATTTTGTTTGTAAAAATTTGACAATATATTAAATCTATGATATCTTAAAAAGCAAGAGATAAAAAACGAAGTTTAGTGGTTAACTAGACCATCGTCACATGTTGTATTTGTAAAGTGATAAATGTGGGTACTCAAAAAACGGAAATGTGTTAATAATTCAAATTATTAAAAAATATTGCAAAAGAATATGCATACAAAAAAAAAAAAATTACAAGAAATTTTTGGCAAACAAAATTTTAACCGATAAAAATTGTATTAAATCACTGCGGAAAATTGGTGGCAATTGCAGTAATAGACCGGTCCCTCAGTACCGGTTGAATACCAATTGACACCTTACTCGTCACCAAAGTTCCAGTTGAGAACCTGTTGATACTACAATTAGCAACTCGTGCGCAATAACAATCTGTGGCTGAGTGATTAGTGTTGAAGACTATAAAATATAAGTTACGTCAGAAGAACATGGGTTCGATTCGGGGTGCCGCCATCGACATTAACGAAAAATTATAAAATAAATATAAATCAGTACAAAAATTAAAAATTAAAAAAAAAATAAATTGAAAAGTAAAAAATGTTTATGAAATTTTTATTAAATTAATGGACTCTGAGCATGTCCTCTTGGACCAGTCCTGTGACCTGTGATCCCAACGTGCTAATTAGCCACCTCCAATAACAACCCCCATGTAAAAGTGAAAGGTTCCTCCCATATAAAGTTTCGCAACTGGTTACTAGCCCCTTAAACTTTTCACGTGACTAGTTTTGAACCTGTTCTCTTTCCTCTAGGGATATCTTGTCAACAACTTAATCGTGACTAAAACACTGTTTATGGAGTTTTAACATTACAATCCTCTAAAAATTAAATAAAAAATTTTTTATTCGAAAAAATTATATCGAGAGCCTATAATCAAAACTTACTAACTTGAAAACCCAAACTTTTCAGGAGAGCCAAAAACTGTTTATTTCTCTTATTTTGCAAGTACTCAAAAAATTTTCTTTTATAATATTTATTTATTTAAAACATACATACAACTTGTTTTTAATATTTTAAAATATCCCTGTCAAATAAATAATAAAATAAATATATATATTTATATATATATATATATGTATATGTATCTGAAAATTTAAAAAAAGCAGTTCATTTCTCCCATAAAATATACATAAGAAATATTTTTTTATCTGAATTTTAAAACTCTCTCTAAAGTAAATAAAAAATGTAGAAAAGATTTGCATTTGAAGTGTATATAAATAAATAAATAAATATATAAATATCTATATATATATATATATTTATTTATTTATTTATTTGAATTCCTCATTTTCAGGATCTATTAATTTCTTAAATTTCTCTCAATTCAATAACATGATTCTATAACTAATTACTAAATAGTTTCCTTTAATAAATATTGTATAAACTATTCACACTTTTTGTTATTTTATTATAAATTATAATTTAAGTCACTATTAAAATTTCACATGTTTTGCTGTAGGGCATCTTATATAAACGTTTTAGAGCTACCATAATTATATGATTTTAATTACTAAAAAAAAAAAACAATATTATTCAAATCGCAAAACAAAAAACATCTGTATGCTTATTTTGTTTAAGTTTTCTTACGTATTCATAAAAATGCAAAATAGTAAAAATATGTATTGGGAAAAAACAAAAACTTTTACAGCCAGCTCACAGTGGGGCTAAACACAAAATTTTTGGTAATAAATCTGTATATCCTAAACTACTTGTCGGATCGAATTGAAAAGTATGGAAGCTACAGGGTGTCAAAATTGACTAACTCGAGTATGCAAAAATTAAAAAAAAAAATCATAACTTTTACAAATCAAGTCCGATATCAAAGATTTTTATATTTCTATAAAGTGTTTGTTGAGATAAAGAAAAAATATGCTTAGTCAACTAATTTATCTCTCACAGTTAAAAAAAATTTACGCTTAAATTTTGAATTTTTAATTTTTTGGCTCGACTTTATTACGTTTTTCGGAAATAAGTCCTGAGTTAGGGAAATTTTTTTCAAAAATATTCCGTGTAATTTCCTACATATTCCAAAATAATATGCTAAATTTTTTTTGATTTTTCCAATTCGTGGAATTAGTATGGAAAATTAATAATTTTCACTTTTACTTTTTTCCCAAAGTTCTGTTAATAAGAAAATGTTTTTCTTTATATATTTCAAAAGGCAAGACTTCGTAAATGATTAATACAGAAATTAAAAATTGAATTTGTAAATCGTTGAAATTACATTATTATCCGATCTTACTCTCTGTTAAATTTTATAAAACGAAATTTCACCGATTTTGATTATCACACTAAGAAAATATTATTTTCTATTTTTGTCCAATCTATATTAGAATATGCCTAGTTAATTTGGAGTCCTAATTCTAATATTCACATTAATCGTTTGGAAAAATTTCAAATTAAATTCTTAAAATTTGTATTTTCTTTTTTAATTTTTTCAATACCTTTTATATCTTATGAAAATATATGTATCTGGATATCAATGAAATCGTTAGAAATTCGAAGAAAAATGTCTTCATTATTGTTTCTTCATGGAATTATCAATTGTATTCAAATATCGGTTCCTCAGCGATAATTAAGGAAATTCAATCTCTTTCATATTGATACACATTGTACTGATTATGGTAGAAATGAAAAAATAACTAAATCGATAAGTTTATTTAATAATCCTTATAAATATTTAGATATTAGTGATTCAAAAAATGTTTTAAAAAACCAGTTAAATAAATTATTTTAATTTTGTTATTATCTTTAAATTGCTAGTCTATAAGGATTTATATTCCATAGACTAAATAAATAACCATGAAAATGGTGAATTTTAGAAAAAATTTCATTTTTATCGATTATTAAGAAAATATTTCGTGAGTTTTTTTTTATTTATTGACAATATTTAATTTTAAAGAGATTTAGATCAATTTGACACTAAATTGCTACCAGTCCAGCCCAAAGTGAATGCAAGAATGTAAATTTTATGAAAAAAAGTAAATTTTTTAAATGACTTTTTTTAAATTGCACAGAAAATAATGTTAGCATAACATTTTCATTATTATTTTTTATATAGTGTACAAAATATATATCAATCTTTCATTTCTGCAAAATTCAATTAAAAAGCTTTACAAACCAATTTTTGGCAATTTTTCAAAAATAAACAATATAAAAAAATAAAAACAAAAAAAAAATATATTTTTTTAAAGCAAAACTCTATCTACTTTTCAAAAACTTATAGAATATTACTGGGGTATTAAAATAAACTTGTTTACCAATTCAATGATATATAATATGTATATATTGGTCGTTTTGAAAACATAATATAATGACCTTAAAATTGACAAGTTAAATCAACTCTCAATAAATTTATAATATTTTATAATATTTTAATGTAAATTTCCATAACCAGATAGTATTCGTAATAATTGATTAATTTTATTAAATATTGCTTATATTTGAAAAATTGCTAAAAATTGGTTTTTAAAGCTTTTTAAAAGATTTTTGCTGGAATAAAATACTATTATTTGTTTTATACACGAGTTGAGAAATAATGGTGAAAATATTATGCAAATATGCTTTTTTGTGCAATTTAAAAAAAAGTCGTTTAAAAAATTGACTTCTTTTTCATAAAATCTGCACTCCTGCATTCGTTTTTGGCCTAGCGGTAAACAATTTAGTGTAAAATCAATTTAAAATATTTTATGAATAAATTTAAAATTATACTTTTTTCTAAAATTCACTATTTTCGACCAATCCTGGATATAGGGTGGCCACATACGTCAATTTAAGATTTCTTTATTAAGCACATATGAAGCCTTGTCTTTTGAAATATGCAAAGATAAAATTTTTTATTAATCGATAAAAATTATACTTTTTTCTAAAATTCACCATTTTCGACCAATGCTGGATATAGGGTGTAAAATCAATTTAAAATATTTAATGAATATAGTCAATAAATTTAAAAAAGCTCGCTTGGCATTTTTTATTAATCGATAAAAATTATACTTTTTTCTAAAATTCACCATTTTCGACCAATGCTGGATATAGGGTGCCCACATAAATCAATTTAAGATTTCTTTATTAAGCACATATGAAGCCTTGTCTTTTGAAATATGCAAAGAAAAAAAAATTTTTTTGTTAAAAAATAATTTTAAAAAAAGTAAAAGAATTGTATTATAATTTTGTAAAAAATAGACATTTTTTCATACTAACTTCAAAGTGCTAACTTTGAATATTTTTCTAGTCTGAAGAAATTGAGATAACCAAAAAGTGTTTTAGCTTATCATTTCGGAACATACTAGAAATTACAAAATATTTTTAACAATTTTTCCTCATATACCACAGGACTTATTCCCGAAAAAAGAAAATAAAGTCGAAGCAAAAAGGCAAAAATGCAAGCGTCTTTTCAACTATAAGAGATAACTTAGGTGAGCAAGCTTATTTTTGCTTTATCTTGCCAAGTACTTTACAGAAATATAAAAATCTTTGAAATAGGACTTGATTTGTAGAAGTTACGATTTTTTAAAAATCTTACATACTCGAGGTATTCAATTTTGACACCCTGTAGCTTATCTTATAACAGGGTGACTACAAGATTATTTATCTGAAAGCCTAGGTCCTCCTCTACAATTTTTCCAGACATTTCAATGCGATCCGGCAAGTAGTTTAGAAGATACAGATTTGTTATCAAAAATTTTGTGTTTGGCACCACAATGCAGCTTTGAAAAAAAAAAAAACAACAACAAACGTGAAAAAGATACATTTTAACCGCAGAAATTTAAACTGGATTTTTAGTACATTTCATTTCTTATGCTTTTAATAATAATAAAAAAACCTGGGAGATTTAACTGCTTCACGTAAACAGTTGTTGAAATTGGTTCTGTTTTTTTGGTTTATTAATTGATATGAATGACCATCACATGAATCATGATTTTAGTGAGACAAAAAACACAAAAAAAATGTATATAATACAGGTAAATAACTAGAAATTCTATAAAATAAACTTAAACTCTCTTAATACAGATTCACCTAGCATCTCAGTTTAAGATTCAGTTGTATTTTGGATACTTTGGAAATAACAACACATAAAAAAATGTTATCGACTATAAGTTTCAATAAACGTAATATTTATTTACTTTGATTTAGTATTTATTAATAAATAAGAAACAAACAAACAAACAAACAAATTATAAAAAAGAATATTTCTAAACAAATATAAATATTTATTTAATTAACATTTGCAGTTTACTCAATCATCTTTATTTTTGTGATTAGTGGTTGTTTTAATTATTCCCAACAAAAGCCTCAGTTTGGTTTTAATCAATTGGGTCCCTTTGATAACTTTAATCCAAATTTTCGTAGACCTTTTGGCCAGGATAATTTTAGTTTTCAAAGTAGTTTAAATAATAAAAATTGGTTAAATCCTGGACAAGAGCTATTGTTTGTTACCACCACTACTAGACCCATACGAGATTCGGTGGTTTTTGTTAATAATCAACCAGCTGTACCCACTATGGTACCCTTTATACCAGCAGCTACTACTCCTACGCCTCAGTTTTTGGATTGTTTTAGTAGATGTCCCACCACTTCAGAGTTTAATCCTATATGTGCCAGTAATCGCGAACAGTATGGCAATGAGCAGAAGTTTAATTGTGCTCGACGTTGTGGAGCAGGTGAGTGATGTTATTTATTTTATTTTTTTTTTTCAAATTTCGTTCATGCTATCGGTCACAGATTTATTCTTTGTGTTAACAATCTTAATGGTATTTTTTTGGATAAATTTAATGTAATTAAGTGTTAACAAAATCACGTAATTGTATTTCTAGCAAACGCTAAAGCAATTGTTTATAAAAAAATGAGTGCAGTGAGGTTTTAAACAAATATTTATCATTATTTTACTTAAGTTGTAAATGACATTTTCTAACGTTTTATCACCCTTACAAAAGTTCTAGTTCTAGTTTAAATGCTAATATTTTATTATATTTTATCACCTGCATTTTCCCTTCTATCACCTCTACAAAATTCTTAACAAATTGCTACTTGTAAAACCTATAAACAAATAAATTAATAAATTCCTATGGATATTAATTTTATTTAATTAACATTTTTAACAAAGTTAAATATGTACATTGCAAATATTTATAAAAATATTGTTGTTATAACTGAATTAGCTGCTGATCAAATACTAATATAACGCGTGATCCATTTCGAGGTTCCCTACTTTTTTAAAGAAAAAAACACAGAAAATTCAAATTTAATGGGGAATGTTTATTATCATTTGAAAGAACATTCTTTGGCATTTATTTTTTGAAGATTATGTCTATCAAATGTTGGCCGTTGCTACGTCGCAGATGGTCCATCCGTTGAGTCCAAATTTCGATGACTCGTTCTAGCATTTCGACTGGTTACTGGCGAATGAACCGCGTGATGTTTTCCTTCAAGACCTGAATCGAAGCGGGTTTGTCCGCATAAACTTTAGACTTTACATATCCCCACAGGAAAAAGTCTAACGGTGTGATATCACACGATTTTGGTGGCCAATCGACCGGCCCAAAACGTGAAATTATGAGCTCACCGAAGTGTTCTCTCAATAAATCCATTGATTGATGCGATGTGTGGGAAGTGGCGTCGTCTTGCTGAAACCAAATATCGCCGAGATCACGAGCTTCAATTTCAGGCATCAAATAGTCGATTATCATGGCATGATAACGGTCGCCATTGACGGTTACGTTCGCACCGGCATCATTTTTAAAGAAATATGGACCGATGATTCCACCGGCCCACAAACCACACTAAACCGTTGTTTTTTCTGGATGAAGTGGCAGTTCTTGAATCTCTTCAGGTTACTCTTCATCCCAAATGCGGCAATTTTGTTTGTTTACATACCCATTGAGCCAGAAATGGGCCTCATCGCTGAACAAAATTTGCCTCAAAAACGTCGGATCTTTTTGGAACTTTTCAAGAGCCCATAGGGCGAAGCGATGTCGCTTGGGAAGGTCGAGCGGCTTCAGTTGTTGCACAAGCTGTATTTGGTACGCTTTCAATTTAAGATTCGAATCGACTCTCCACGGTGTTCGTGTACAGCTACGGCCGCTATATTTTCTTCACAACGTGCTGGACGTGGTCTATTCGGTCGAATATTATCCAATAATGAATGCTGGGTCTCAAAATGGGTGATGGTGTTGCGAATAGTACGCTCAGTAGGCCGATTATGTTGACTATAAGTTGAGCGAAGTGCACGAAACACATTCCTCACAGAACGTGAATTTTCGTAATAAAGTTGAACGATTTGTAAACGTTGTTCAGGGGTAAGTCTTTCCAAACAATACTGAACAAAAATAACATGACAGCATGACACGATTCACACGTGATCTGTCAAAAAAAAGGCTATTGAAAAAAGTATCTCTACTTGAACCACCCGTTATAAAGACATGCAGTGGAGGTACCAATTCCCTTATTGTTATTGTCTAATAGAAATCCTTGGTGAACTTTAATTGGGAAAAATATAAGATAACAAAAATTTTTATCTCAGCCGATCCACATTTAAGGTCATAGATAAAGTGATTTAAAAAAAAATTCTTAATTCCCAACGCGCTTTTTTTGGAAATAATTTTGTAACTTGTGAACCATTGGAAATATCTAAATAAAATTTCACATGGCCAGAGCTTGAGGCGTCTTCGAGTTTATTTGAAGGAGCACAGGTCCCCAAGGGATCACGGGGGTAGATGTAATTTTTTTTTAAATTAGTCAAAAATTTATTTATGACTATAATGTAAAAAAAATTTACTTATAGTTAGTCCTTGTAAATCCTTACAAAAAAAAACATGTTTTTATGTCGAAGAAAATTATACCATCATTTTTGGCCTAATTCTTTCAAAGTTTTTTAAACTTGAGGGTCTTAATTTGGAACCTAAAATTTGTAGAAAATCTAAATAATATTACTGCAAGAATCATACAAATTTATCTATCCAATAAAATTTAATTTGAAATTGAAACTCAAAAGCAAAAAAAATAATATTTTTTGGGTTATTTTCCAAAAAGGTGGCAATATTCTTCAACTTCTAAAATATATATTTTTTTTTTGTTCCGGACTATAGACTTTTCGAAAGAAATCTTAACGTAAATACGTGTAAAGCATAATCGAAGGCGCTTTGAGCAACGATTTTCCCTCCTCAAGCTCTAGCCAAACTTTGTCAATTAAAAAAAAATTAATTTGTTGATTAAATACACAAAATATATATTAATGAAAAAAGTCAGTTTTTGTAGGAAGATTTGCCAACACTGGGATTTTTGGTATTTTTTGTACAAGGAGTGGGAGTTTTTTTAATTCCCCGATTTTGAAACAAGTTTATCTATATTGTGCCAAAATTTCATTGGAATACGTCTACTTTTTTAAATTTTATTTAGGCCCAAAACAAAAACTTACAATCCAAATTTCAGGTTTTTCCGGTCTTGATCTGAGGAAATTTCCGAATTCTATAATCCGGAAAAAAATTATTTATATATAAGTTGAAGAATATTACAATCTTTTTGGAAAATAATCCCAAAAATATGAATTTTTTTAAGTGTCTACTTCAGATTAATATTACTTTTTATTGGATAGATAGCTTTATACGGTTTTTGCAGAATTTTGTAAAAAATCTAGTGGATATTTTCCAAAAATTCTGGGGTTCGAATAAGGCCCTCAAACTTAAAAAAACGTAAAACTCACTAGGCCAAAAATGAGGGTAAAATTTTGTTTTGACATAAATATCTCTTAAACTAAACGGGATTAACCTACACATTTAAGCATATCTTTCATAGGAATTTGTGACATATATATATATATATATATATATATATATATATACATGTGTATATATATATATATATATATATATATATATATATATACACATGTGTAGGTTAAACTCTTTTAGCTTATGAGATATTTATGTCAAATATATATATATATATATATATATATATATAAATGTTTTTGCATTCAAGTCATAAATATATTTTTAGCGATTTTTTAAAATTACTTACTAGGAACTTGTGCTTCTCTAAATCAACTCGTAAACACTATGTTAATTAGCAATTCAGCAGACTTAAACCTCTGTTCGAAAAAGGTCAAAAGTCAAATTGATCTACGACTTTCAAAATCGAATTGTAAGGAAGCAATTTAGGCTTATGTTTGAAAAAAGTGTGTTAGACATAAAATAATTTGGTCTCTAAAAGTAATCATTAATTGAAGAAATTTTTACATAGAACCGATTATTGAAACTTGTCAGAATAGTAATAAAGTGTAGAATATCCCGAGGAAACACGTTTCTGATATTTCGATGTATTAAGAACAATCAATCAATGCTTGTTGATGAGATGAATATCGAAAAAATATTAAAATTTTATTCTTCAGTTCCCTATCATTGATTGAAAATCTCAAATCTGGTACATTTTGGTCAAAAAAAGTTTTGAGATTTTTCACGACATAGATCACAAAAAATTTGTATTTTTCAGCTTGCTATGGAAAAAAATAGTTTTAAAATTTTCACCATGGGATTTTGTTCCGCTAGAGAACTTTTTAGTGCTTTCTTTTTTCTAGACAAAATATTCTAAGCCTGAGACTTTCAATCGCTGGTAAGGAACTGAACATCAATTTTAAAAGTTTTTTACATATTTTTTCTATGTTCAGCTCGTTAATATGATTCTTTTTATTGGGACATTCTTTTGTCATTTTGTTTATACGTTTTAAAATTTTTGTTTTAACTTCCAAACAGAAATCGGAAATTAAGTCAGAGCTACGTATAAAAAAATAATTTTAAGAAAACTTATGAAATGAATTAGCTCCACAGATCAATTTATGAAGAAACTAGATATAGATTTAGAAATATAATTTTGTTGTAGTTAGCAGAGGTCTCTCCGACTGCTTAAAATCGATTTAATAAGAAAAATAAAAATTCAAAAAAAAAAAAAAACTAACAATTTTCAAAATGGGTAGCTTTTTTTTATTCAAAATTAATTTAGCACAAATTTATAAAAAAAAAAAAAATTTAAATAAGTTGCAAGTTTAGAATAGTATAAATGTTCAAAAAATGTAAAAAAATAAATTCAATTTGAAAAAGAAATCAAAAAAAAACTTCAAATTTTCCAAAAACAATACAATCTTCAAAATATAAATAAATTAAAAAAAGAAATGAAAAAAGAAAACAAAATAGATATTTGCAAAAAAAAAAATGATTTTTTAAAAAAGTAACAATTTTCAAAAATGTTAAAATCAAAAAAAAAAATAATAAATAAAAATATACCAATTTTTTAAACATATTGAAATTTCAAAAAAGTCAAACTGCAAAAATCCAGTTAAAAAAATTAAATGCAAACAAAAGTTGAAATTTCCAAACAATAATTTGTAGCTTTCAATAATGTACCAATTTTAAAAATTAACAAAAAAAATAAAGTGAAATAAAGCCTTGTTCACACCGGCGCGAAATTACAAAATTTCATGCCGAAATTACGAATGAAATCTAGAGTGTTCATACTGGGTAGATGACATTTGATGCAATTTCGTGAACAGCTGATACTTATTGTTTACATTTTAAATTATTATAGGGGTAAATAAAGTATTTTGAAATAAGAAACAAATAAGAAACAATTATTTACTAAATTGGAAATTATTAATTTGCAACAATTAAAAATGTAAAAACGATAGGTTTCATTTTGCAAAATCACTTTAATTATTAATTTTAAGATTTGTGTTTAAATTTAAGATCAGCTGTCAATTGTATTTTTTCTTCTGAAGATTGAAACATGCAGTACATAGTTGAAAAAATTTATTTTTTCCAACCATGTACAGATTTGCACGGAAATGGGCATCGTAATTTCAATGTAATTTCGCCGAAATCACACAAAATTATGTAATTTCGCAAGTGTCAAAATGTATGGGAAATTACGTAATTTCAACTTGATTTTGGCCGAAATCACGAAAGTACATATAAATAATATAATAAAAAAAATAAAATAATAATATTTTCAGGAAAATTACAATTTTTAAATATGTATTATAAAAAACAGTACAATTCAATTTACAATTACAATACCAAAAAATTTTCAAAAAAAAAAAAAAAAAATCAGAAAAAAATTTTATATAAAAAACTACCAATTTTAAATTAAAAAAAGCTTAAACTTCAAAATCCTATTTTTACAATTCTAGTGTGAATAAATGTTTTCTAAAAAAAGTACATTTTTCAAAAATTAAACAAAAAATTTTTTAAAAAGTTACCAATTTTTAAAACTATTTTCAAAAAAGTACCAATTTCCAAATATGTATTATTTGCATATTAAAAAAGAAAAAAAAACACCCTACACCATAGTGTACAAGAATAAAAATTCGGGAAGGGGACTTATATTACACCTGTGGACAATTTTACTAAATGTAAAATAAAATATTCAAATACAGAATAATGCGTTGATACTAACATCTAGATGATTTTGTGCACTTTAGAGTGATTCTTGGAAGTGGGTTTATATGGGAGCTATGGTAAATTATGGACTGATACTCATAAAATTTGGCAATGTTGTTTATATCTACATAAAACTTATTTGTGTCATATCAACTTGACACTAGCATTCGTATGCTAGGATTTATGCACGTTAAAGTGATTTTCGGAATATGGGTTTATATGGGAGCTATGGTCAATTATGAGTAAATCTTTATGAAATTTAGCACAAAGATTTACACTTATACAAAACTTCTTTGCAGCAAATTTTTAAAGTATTGCTATATTTAAGGCATTTATGATCGTAAAACACATATGTCGGGAGGTCATTTGTATGGGGGCTAAATGAAATAAAGGACCAATCAATTTCAATAGGCTTCGTCCTTGTGCCAAGCTAATTATTTGTGCCAAATGTCATCAAATTGTGATCTACACTTTGTTCACTAGGTTTATATGAACAGTCAGCCAGATGGACATTGTTAAATCGATTCTGAGTCAATTGGTATACTTAAAGGCGATCTACAACCAATATTTTTGTGTACAAACCCATAATACTTTAACTATGGTGGTGTAGGGTATGAAAAAAACACAAAAAATAAAACAATTCTCAATATAGGTCCGGAGTTTTTAATGGAAAAAAATACATATTTTCTAAAAAGTTGGAAAATTACAAAAAATAACAATATTTAAAATTCTTAAAAAAATACCAATTTTCTAAAAAAAATTATGTGTCAATTATTAAATATTATTTCAAAAAATTGAAATTTCTCAAAATCTGTAATAATATTTTTTCCCTTTTCATAAAATTTAATTAAAAAAAAATAAGATCATTAAAGTACAGGGTATATAAAAATGAGCACAATTGAATATAACATTCCAACTTGCGTATGATTGTTGACTCCCAGCAAAAACTTTGCTTTCCTGGTAAGCTAGCAGGTATAATTGGAAACTAAAATAAACTACTTATTTTTTGTCTGAATAACTAGTTATTTTTGTTCGACTTGTCCACAATTTTATGTAGTTATTTTTTGACTCTAGGGGTACTCAAAAATATGTACCTAAACGAAAACAAAAACATTTTGCCGTCAATGAGACTCGAACTTTGACACACGCTAACAATTCATTTTTACTGACTAACGTCTTATTCAGTACACCATCTCGTACATAGCAGCTTAAGCGACAAAAACTCTATTTAGTTTAAAATATCTTTTTAGACATTTTGTTATAAAAAAACTAACAGCTTCAGATTGGGGTTGAACCAACAACCTTCTGGTTGTTAATCCGGCGCTCTAGCCAACTCATCCACGTGATTACAGTATTACTACGATATATACTATTGAGTACTTATTAATGTAATACAAAGTAGGTAAATAATAATGACGCCTCATTACCAAGAAACTACTTTAATAAGTAGTTGTTATTACCGAAAACCAAAAAGTTTTTGCTGGGCTGCTTTGCTAAAAACCAGGGCAACAAAAAATATGATCTAAAAAAAAGGGATTTATGAGCATAAAAGAATTGGAAAATATGCCTTTAAAATTGAATAAATATTATATTACTCATGTTAAAAAAAACTGATTTTTATTAGCAATTGCTAAAAAATATTGTCTTTAAAATATTGCCTTTTTGCACTTAAAAACATTCCATTCAAAGATGCTGCTAAGTACAAAATATGCAAAAATATGCTGTTATGATCAAAATATGCAAAAATATGCTGTTATGATCAAAATATGCAAAAATATGCTATAACAAATCGATGCAAAAATTCTTAAAATTGTTTAAACTGGATAAATTACTAACTGTTTGGTTAATTTGAAGCCCAAGAAGAAATTTGATTTTGCATATTTTTGGTTGCCCTGTTAATAACTTCTTCAAATGTTTCGTTTTAATAAAATTTGTTTATGAAATATTCGTATTTGATTTTACTTTGTTTATGGGATTAAGAGATTATGCTCGATTATATATCTTACAATTTAATTTATCTATTAATTTTGTTTTTCTGTTTTTAAATATTTTCCGAAATCAAACTAATATATACAAGGAATTTCCAAAAAATGTTCAATGCAAAAAATCATAAATTCTAACTATTTTACTCCTTACTGTTACAAAATTTTTGGCGACTCTTCTCGTTTGCATACTTTTTTCAATCAAGTACACATTTTAAACAAAAGATTAAATTTCCGAAAACAAGTTCCTTAAAAAAAAAACAGTTCATAAACATTGGCTGTCCCGTAAAAATGCACAAAAGAAACAATTAACGTCCAACAACCGGTAATTTTTAACTGCTGTAGAGAGTGTGCGCGTTAATGAAAGTCATTAAGAAAACAACAGACAAGGTCATTTGGTTCCATAACCCATAAAGGAATTTTGTGCAGCATATTGTTATTGAGAAAACATGAAGAAAATACAGCAAAATAAATTTATTTATTAAATATCAATAATTTTGTTTATGGTTAAAACATGTTACAAATCAAAAATGATAACAATTTGGAATTTAAATAATAAAAAATAATAAAATATAAATAACAAGTTGCTGAAATGTTTTCGACAATATTCTAAAGTGTGCGTTCGAATAGAACATAACACAAAATTTTCGTAATAACTTTTACTTTCAATATCTTTCTTGATTACAATATCATCTAGAAATTCGGTCGGTCAAAGAAAAATGTGCAAAATAAAATTTGATTTTTTTACTTTTTTTGAATTTACTAGAAAATGTTGATTGAGTAAATTTTAACAAAAGTGTTACATTTCAGGGTAATAATAAACTTAAAAAGTCACAAGAATGAATTCCAAGCTCAAAAAGTAGATAAGCTCCTAAGAGCTAAGCTAAACATGTTCGGCCGCGTAATGGCACTTTGCACAGTGTGCGATTCAAAAAATGAAATGAATCGCACACTGAAATTTCACGTTGTGATAGTAGAGGTATAGGCGAGTTCAAGTTTTGAGCTTGGATCATATAGACCTACAGAAGGCGGGTCCACATGGTCCCAAAGTTAGACCCTGTGGACCTTGGGTACAAAATTTTTTTAAAAACGGTTCTGATTCCTTATATCTGAACCGATTTACATATCTCTTCTCTTTTAGTTTAAGAGATATCAGGCTTCAAATATTAAAATTTTTACAAAGCAGGCTAGCTTATTGAAGACTTTTCGCTACAGTGGGTTAAAATTTCGACCGATTTTTTGGAATTTTTTTATATTTCATTATAGAATATATAATAAAATATAATATAATGAAACATAAATTTTATATTTCATTATAAAATTGTGTAAACATAGCTTTCAATCTTCAATGATTTAATTTTTTCAAGCTTATTTTTATAATTAGTTTCTACATATTGTGTTATAAGATTCATTTTTTCTTGAAAAGAAAGTGATGCGTTTTTAAATAAAATGGAACACAAAGTTGAATTTTTCAATAAGATTTCCATGATTGTCTATTTATAACTTAGATCTGATATGGATTAATCACGTTTATATATTCATTGCAACTTATTCTATAAAGCTTTACCTGTTCTAAAAATTGTTGAATATTTACCTGTCATGTACTTGTACTAAAAATATAGTATCTGTTCCAAATAAAATTATGTCAAATATACTCTACTTTGAGCTCCTTTGGCTCCGCTCCTGTGGGCACTCTGGGATCACCTTCCAAACTTAAAATTACACGCTCCTCCGCTGTACCTATGTGAAATTTTATGTAAATCCAAACAGCCGATTAGAAGTAACAGAATTATTTCCAAAAATTTTCGATTCTAACCCACTGTGCATTGTGTTAGAAAATTACAAAATTTCCATCAATTTTTAAGATGAAAATTATTAGGGAATCGGATTGGAAAAACGTATGTGACAGTAAAAATAACATTTCACAGACGGCAAATTATGTAAAAAATTTTATTGTGTGTAAAATATCCCAAAATTTTTCTTAGGCGTAAAATATGCAAAATTATGCCCTTTAGTCTAGTATATGCAAAATTATGCTCTTAAGTAAAAATATGCATTTAACTTGCGAAAATATGCTCTAAAATAAGAAATTTATATGAAAATATAACAAAATATGCTGTTAAGTTTAAAATATGCAAAAATATGCTGTTAGGATTAAAATATGCAGTAACAAATTTATGCCGAAATTCTTAAAATTTTTTGAAATGGATAACTAACTACCAGTTTGGTTAATTTGAATCCCAGGAAAAGATATGAGTTTGCATATTTTTGGCTGCCCTGGTTATAATAAATATGATCCTAGTCATTATCCTTTCTTATTTTTATTGAAATAAAAATCTATTTTGTCATCAAGTCAGGAGCAATTTGTACGCAAATATTATGTTGGAATATTTCAAACTAAATCTCTGCATAATTAAAATTTCAACACCATTACTTGTTATTTATTTCACAGCTACTTCCCAATAAAAACTTTACTTATCCAACCACTTCTAGGAAGCTAAAAATATTAAAAACGAAAATTTATTTCTTAAAGAATTTTTAAATATAATAATATTTATAAATTAATAATTCTTAAATATCAAATCATTAATCGATATTATTTTAATAATTTTCTTCTAGATATTCAAATTGTACGACGAGGAAGCTGTCAGGGTCTATTTCCCATGTCTAGAGGTTAAACAAAGTTCCAGAACTGTCACATCGCTTAAAACATAATTGAATCAGTTAGATACTGATACAATAGCATCTGGCTTTTCTGTTTTAAGAGGCGTTTTATTATGAAATTAAAAATAATTTTTATTAGTTGTTGTTATTATTTCTACAAATATTTATTAATTTAAAAAATAAAATAATTTTTTTTAAATAAATTACAAACTTTGTTGCAATCAAATTCAAATTACTCAAGTGATAACAAAGAAAAAGAGGAAGATAATTATAATAATGAGAATGGGGATGACGATGATGATGTTAACAATGAAAGTAAACTTTAAAGATAAGAATAGCATAACAAAAAAATTTTAAAATAGCTCAGAATAGTGTTAGGGAAAAAAGCTTATTTTTCACTTTAGTTTATATTTGAAACTCGTAATAAAAGCAACAAGATGTTATTAAACGCAATTAAAAGAGAAGGTATTTAATAAAGACTGTACGAAAATATAATATTTATCTAGCAATAATATTTCTCTAAATTTACATTTGCATAATGCCAACTGTTTTTTATCTGGGTGAATATCTTTAATTAGTCATCTTACTTTGTGTGCTCTTAAGTATCAGTGGCATATCAGCTTTGGCTCGTGTAGATAATAATTGGTCAAGGAGATCTAATGTTACAGTAGTTCAACATCATGGAGGACAAGCCGGTTATCGACCAACTGTTGGTGTAGGATATCAACAACCAACACAATGGAATGGCCCGTATCAAAATCAGCCGCAACAATGGCAGCAAAACAACAATCGTACTCAATACAATCAACCTAATTATGGACCAGGCATACCTACACCAGCTCAAACAAATTCGTATAGACCTCAACAGCCAGCATATGGTCAAGCAGGTGTTTACAATCAAACACATCCTAATAATAGACCAGGCATGCCTACACCAGCTCAAACAAATTCGTATAGACCTCAACAGCCAGCATATGGTCAAGCAGGTGTTTACAATCAAACACGTCCTAATAATAGACCAGGCATGCCTACACCAGCTCAAACAAATTACTATAGACCTCAACAGCCAGCATATGGTCAAGTAGGTGTTAACAATCAAACACGTCCCTCTTGGCAACCAGCAGCAGGTCCCAGTTATCCTCAATATCCTCTAACTCATAATCAATCACGTTCTGCTGCTGCTAACAATTATCCACAATATCCTTCCCAAGGTCAAGGATCACTTAATCAAACACATCCTTCATGGCCTCAACCTGCTACAGTAACACAAGCACCAAATTATCCTCAATATCCTTCATACGGACAAGGTTCAGTAAATCATACACTGCCTCAACCTTCTGCGCCTTTACTACCTAATAATCCTAATAATAAACCAGCAGCGCCTCCAAGCTCTTCAAATTTGTATCCCAAATTACCTACTTTAAATTTACCACAACCTGCACCAGCTACTGGTAATAATGGCATACCATTAGCTCCTCTACAGCCTGCTCCTCAAAATCCTCAAGGCCCTCATAATTGGCATTCAGGTGGTCAAGCTGTTTTAAGTTATGGTCCAGGTCATTATCCATCACCTGCTGGACAACCAAATAAAAATCAGCCAAGTCATCAGGGCAGCAGCAATCCCTATGCTAATATGTTTATTTAAAATTATAAAATTGTATTGAAAGTGATAAAAATTAAACTAAATAAAGACAAAAATGTCACTAATGTGCAAAAAGTTAATAAAAACAAGTTAGAGCACTGGACTCACCACATTACCAAGAGATAAAAATTACTAAAAAAAATAATACATACATCTGTTCCATAAGCAACGCTTGCTTAAAAAAAACCTACAACAACTTATATTTATATATTTTTTTTATGTATATACAAAACAAACTGAGTGCATATACAAAAAACAACACCAATAATCATTGTAATATTGCTGTTGCCAACAAAAAACAACACCAATAGTCATTACAATGCTTCATAATACATGTAGATACATGCTTATACAAGAAACAACAACACTGAGTCATTGCAATGCTTCTATTTTCAACTAAAAACGTCCAAACATACACCAAAAAATGATGTGTAGATGTATACAATCAACAGCTACTGCTTGCTTACACAAAAAAAACAACAACACTAAAAGTCATTGCAATGCTTTTTATATGTGTTTGTCGGTGTATATTTTTAATATTTTTTTCAGATTTTTGCCTATAACTCAATTGTTTATGGACTGATATAATTAGTTCTAAAAACCGAAATTTTATAAAAAATTTAAAACGAAATCTATAAAAATTTAACCCGTAGCTTAAACAAGGGCTACAAAAGTTCAAAAATGCGTTTTGTCCGATATCTCGTTTAAAATTGGACCGATTTAGTTCATTTCTACAGTAAAAAAATTTCAAAAGGAAAATTTCCAAATCTTCTTTTTTGCAAAAACAAAATCTCTAGCTTATATAGAGGTTTCAAAAAACATCGCAAACCGGTGTAAAAAACGGTTTTTTTTTTGACATATCTCTGCCACTTATGAAGCGATCTTGCTGAATTTCAATAGCAAAATTTTCGAAAAAAATTTCCGATCATTTGTTATGTATATATAAGTGGCAGTTATCAGTGGGCTTCATGAATGTCATTTTAACCGACGAACGGACATGGGCCTATCAGCATCGTTTCTTACAAGGATCCAGATAATATTAACTTGTTTGCTCTCCGATGAAAATTGTGGAAATTACAAACGGATTGACAAACTTACATATACCCTTTACACCTGTGGTGAAGGGTATAAAAATAATAAATAATAATTAGTTGGATTAACAATTATTATTCCATATTCTAATCCAACGTTGTAATTAAATCTGTTGTCAATTCATGACTTTTGTTCTTACATACATATGTATATTAAAGAGACTCATGGAAAAAAGTTGCAAATATACCCCTCTAGAAATAAAGATGGTTCTGTTCTTATATGATTCCCAAAATATTACATCTGAATATTTAAATTTGCGTGAGCTGGAACATTTTCAAAACAACTCTAAAAATACGTATTTCTTTCAATATTATCGAAAAGTTCGTTAAAAGAAAATTGACTTCAAATTGCCTGGAATTTTCATATAAAATTAAGGAAAAAATTAAGATTTTACTAATGTTTTTTTGTCATATTTTCTTTATTCAAACATATGATTTTATATTTAAGATTTATAATATTTATGATATATATTATTATTTATATTGTATATTTCGGAAATTTTTCATCATATATTGTGTTTTAACCCAGCAAAAACTTTGCTTTACTGGTAAACTAGCAGGTATAATTAGAAACAAAAATAAACTACTTATTTTTTGCCTGAATAACTAGTTATTTTTGTTCCACTTGTCCACAAATTCATGTAGTTATTTTTTGACTCTAGGGGTACTCAAAAATATGTACCTAAACGAAAACAAAAATAAAAAAAAAAAACAAAATCTTGCCGTCAGTGAGTCTCGAACTTGGACACACACTAACCATTCGTTTTTACTGACTAACGTCTTACTCAGTACACCATCTCGCGCATAATTTTCTAAGTGACAAAAACTGTTTTTAGTATAAAATATCTTTTTAGACATTTTGTTATAAAAAACTAACAGCTTTAGAACTCATCCACACGATTGCAGTATTACTGTGCTATTATACTATTGAGTACTTATTAAAGTAATACAGAGTAGGCAAATAATAATGACGCCTCATTACCAAGAAACTACTTTAATAAGTAGTTGTTATTAGCGAAAACCAAAAAGTTTTTGCTGGGAATGTACCATTGGAATGGTCTATCCTGATAGTATTAGATAGATAGATTACTCGTAATTAACTCTTTAACAGCAATTGGGTTAATTTTATGCATTTATTTCTCGAAACTTTAAATTAGCAATTTTTACAAATAAGTCAATATTTATTATACTTAAATATATATAATCAGTTCCTTTAAAACCGCAATAATATTAAAATTAAACAGATTTTGAAAATTTAGTCACTATGATAAATGTATGTTTTGGTGACATTTATTTTCTTAACTAACCCCAGGTCTA
The DNA here is from genome assembly GCA_932274085.1 of Protocalliphora azurea. Lineage (NCBI taxonomy): Eukaryota > Metazoa > Arthropoda > Insecta > Diptera > Calliphoridae > Protocalliphora > Protocalliphora azurea. Next base: position 131,584,481 of record OW026522.1, on the reverse strand, counting down.
CAACTGAGTTTACATAGTGTCTACATTAGTCAAATTTGTATCAAAACAAACGTCAAAATCAGCGCGAATATATACAAGGTAACCTTAGTTAAACAGCTGATTATTATTTTGGTTGTTACAGTTGCCAAACTGCATATATAAAAAATAATAACGAATACGTCATATTGTAATTATTGTGCAACTGTTGCCACCTTCCACAAATTCGCGCTAAGTTTGACGTTTGTTTTGATAAAAAATTGTCTAATGTAGACTCTATGTTAACGCTGATATAATATGTGAGATAACGTCGGCAGAGGAGAGTAAACATTTTGCTTATATTATGTTAAAGCTTAAATAAGGGATAAATGTATTCTAATAAATCCTATAGTAAATCATTTTTTTCAATAAGTCACAGATTAAACATGTCCTTTTTATTTAAGCAATTCGCACTTTTTTTTATAAAAATATTTTTTTAACATTTAAAACAAACACTAAAAGGAAACAATTTTAAGCCTTGTTCAGATCCGCGAGAAATTACGAAATTTCATGTCGAAATTACGAATGAAATCTAAAGTGTTCATACTAGGTAAATGACATTTGATGTAGTTCGTAAACAGCTGATACTTATTGTTTACATTTTAAATTGTTATAGGGGTAAATAAAGTATTTTGAAATGGAAACAAATATGAAATAATTACTTACTAAACTGGAAATTATTAATTTGCAACAATTAAAAATGTAAAAAGGATAGGTTTCATTTTGGAAAATCACTTTAGTAATTAATTTTAAGATTTGTGTTTAAATTTAGGATCAGCTGTCAATTGTTTTTTTTTTTTCTTCTCACGATTGAAACATGCAGTACATAGTTGAAAAAAAATTATTTTTCCAACCATGTACAGAGTTGCACGGAAATGGGCATCGTAATTTCAATGTAATTTCGCCAAAATTACACAAAATTATGTAATTTCGTAAGTGTCAAAATGTATGGGAAATTACGTAATTTTAAGTTGACTTCGACCAAAAGTACGTAATTTCGCGTCGTTCTGAATGCCCTATTACAAAAAACATTTTTTTTTTTTTAGTAAGTATTTTTTGACAGTTCATCTTATAAGATGGTTGTGTATAGAAATCTCATAGTAACCATTTTTTTTTTTTTTTTGTTTATTATTTTTTGTTTATATTATTTCCAAAATACACATGCACATACAAACTTTCGTATTTGTGTATTTTTTCGACTTATAAGATGGTTGTGTAGAGAAATCTTATCACAACAGTCTCATAATATATCTTATAATACTAATATTTGAATCTACATGTGAAATAATTCTCTCAGGGAGCGAATTTGACACTCTCTGGCACAAAAATCTTACATATTATGTTACGTCTAGACGGGCTGTAATTCTTTATTTGACATAAAAATTCACTTAACCAATTATGGGTCGTAAATCCCAAAATATTGCTTGTGCAATTGTAAAGATAATTGAATACTTATATCAATAGCATTGAATGAGACCTTTGCAATGATGCTCTAAAATATAAATTACAATGGAAAATGTCCAAAATATTCAAATTTTTATAAATTAGTATATATAATAAAATCATAGAAATATGTACAAAAATTTTAGTTTCACGAGAATGAAAGCTAATTTTAAAAATTTTTTACTCATTATTTATTAAACGTGAACTTGATATTTTAAAAATGGCCAAGCATACGTGAACAAAATAATAAAACCGAAATTTTGTATGGATTAGTTTAAAATATCAATCTTTATATTTTAGGGGGGTACATTTAAAATATTTTTTGTTATATGTAGTTCAAGCTCATTGAAAGTTTAATATAGTCCATGATATAATGCCCATTTAATTAATAACAAATTTGTAATTAAATATAATTAATTAAATTGTAGATATCTTCGTGCTAGAATTTTCAGTTGTAAAATATTAAACCATTTTCAACTGGTTATTACGGCGCCATCTAGTATTTGGTAGAAAAATGTAATATATTTAATTTTGGTTTGTGTCTTGGATAAGAAATAATACTCGAAATAAATAGAAGTGCTGGATAATGCAATTGTTTTCATATCCAGTGAAAGTGAGTGAGATGATACTTCTCAACAGTATTGCCAGTTCAGCCTTTTTAAGGCTAAATCTAGTCTTTTTATTTTGCTCTTAGCCTCAAAATATGATAAAAAAGTATCTTTTTTAACTATATATATGTACCAAAAGTTCTCATAAATCAAAAGTGAATTTATTTAAAAATTATAAGGAAAAATATTTATATTTTTTCTTATAAATAATCAAATAAAATCACTTTAATTGCAAAAATATATAAATAAATAAAACATAAATTATTCGTTTTATTCGAATATTCGATATAAAAATATTCAAATTATTCGTTATTGAAGGAAAACCATTTTTAAATTCTTTGAATAATTATTCGTAATAATTATTGGAACTAACATTATATATATATATATATATATATATATATATATATATATATATATATATATATATATATATATATATATATATATAAGTGATCACAGATTAATGAAATGTTGTTATTCCTAAATCCAAACGAAAATTTCCTATAAAAAGAAAATTTAACAAAAATTTTCTATATTTTTTATAAAAAGAAAATTTGTAGAAAATTTTCTATAAAAAGAAAAGAAAATTTATTTAAAATTTTTCATAGAAAGAAAGTTTGGAGAAAATTTTCTATAAAAAGAAAATTTATAGAAAATTTTCCATAAAAAGAAAATTTATAGAAAATTGTTTATAAAAATGAAAATTTATAGAAAAATTTCTCTAAAAAGAAAATTTATAGAAAATTTTCTATAAAAAGAAATTTTATCGAAAATTTTTTATAAAAAGAAAATTTATTTAAAATTTTTCATAAAAAGAAAATTTGGAGAAAATTTTCTGTAAAAAGAAAATTCATAGAAAATTTTCTATAAAAAGAAAATTCATAGAAAATTTTCTATAAAAAGAAAATTCATAGAAAATTTTCTATAAAAAGAAAATTCATAGAAAATTTTCTATAAAAATAAAATTCATAGAAAATTTTCTATAAAAAGAAAATTCATAGAAAATTTTCTATAAAAAGAAAATTCATAGAAAATTTTCCATAAAAAGAAATTCATAGAAAATTTTCTATAAAAAGAAAATTCATAGAAAATTTTCTATAAAAAGAAAATTCATAGAAAATTTTCTATAAAAAGAAAATTCATAGATAATTTTTCTATAAAAAGAAAATTCATAGATAATTTTCTATAAAAAGAAAATTCATAGAAAATTTTATATAAAAAGAAAATTCATAGAAAATTTTCTATAAAAAGAAAATTCATAGAAAATTTTCTATAAAAAGAAAATTCATAGAAAGTTTTCTACAAAAAGAAAATTTATAGCAAAAGTTCTATAAAAAGAAAATTTATAGAAAATTTTCTATAAATAGAAAAGTGGTAGAAATTTTTCTATAAAAAGAAAAATCATAGAAAACTTTCTATAAAAAGAAAAGTCTTAGAAATTTTTCTATAAAAAGAAAATTTATAGAAAATTTTCTATAAAAAGAAAATTCATAGAAAATTTTCTCTAAAAAGAAAACATCATTTATTTTCTATAAAAAAGAGAATTTATCGTAAATTTTTTATTAAAAAAAATCGTAAATTTTCTTTCAAAAATAATATTTATCGTAAATTTTCTATAAAAGGAATATTAATCGTAAATTTTCTATAAAAAGAATATTTGTTGTAATTTTTTAATTAAAAAAGAATATATATCGTAAATTTTGCTTAAAAATTTTTTTCCTAAAAATTTTCATGTTTTTTTTAAAAGGAAAATTAACCGAAATTTTTTTCTATAAGAAAATTTAACGTAAATTTTCTCTACAAAAAGAATTATCGTGTATTTTATTTAAAAAGAAAAAAATATTTTATTTAAAATTTTATCGCAAATTTTCACTGTAAATAAATTTTATGGTAAATTAAAAAAAAAAATTATAGTAAATTTTGTCTAAAAAGAAGTTTTATCGTAAATGTTCTATAAAGAGGAAATTTATCGTAAATTTTCTATAAAAGGAAATATTATTGCAAATTTTCTTAAAAAAGAAACTTAAAATTTAAATAAAAATGAAAATTGATTGAAACATTTCTATAGAAAAAAAATTATCATAAATTTTCTATAAAAATTTTGTTAAAAATAGCTCTAAAAAATTGTATTAAAATTTTCTCAAAAAAAATTATAGAAAAAATTTCTATACAGGGAAAAAATTTATCATAAATTTTCTATACTAGAGAAATTATCCAACATTTATTTTAAAAAAATCTAAAATTTTGTATGAAGAAAACATTTACCACAAATTTTCTGTGAAAAGAAAATTTTTTAAAAATTTTCGGCAAGAAAAAATTTATCGGAAATGTTAGTAAATTTACAGACTTAATCGTAAGTTTACTTATAATAATTTTATGCACTATATTTTAAATAAATATATGTACATATAGTTTTTTTATTGTTGTTGTAATCTAATACAAATATTTAATACATTAATAATATTTATTTGAATAATTATTGCAACAATTATACATACAATTCAATTAATATTACTTATACGTATCCACTACTAAAACCCTCTAGAGACAAATCGTAGTGAACTAATATTGTTTCTACACAAAAGGCAAAACAATTTATGCACGAATGCAAAATAAATAGCAGAAATATCAATAATTATGACACAAATATTGCAAAACATTGATAGATAATGATCGCTAAAAAACCATAAGAAATGAAACAACGGCTGATGTTTGTAATACCAAAATTAATTAAAAATCAAATGCCAGAGACTTTGGCAAACAAAATTAGTAGTAAAATGCAACAAATGGAAAAGGGGAAAAGGTGAAGAGATGTAAAAAAAGCTGCATAATTTAAATAAAACAAAGTATTAAATTCAAATGCATTTGCATTAGGGACACCAAATAAGGAGAAAGTGTTTGCAATTAGTTGCATTTGTTCGCCAGGCCTCTTGTTTTGCTTTTGCTTTTATATAAAACCGAGATTATTTTCAAAATTGAGAATAGATTTGTAGAAAATTTCAAACAGTTGGTTTGCTAACAAAAAAAAAAAAATACTTAAGGATATAACAATGAAATTGGTAAGTTGTGGTCGAACTTTATATCTATGAAATTATAAAAAATATTGTTTTTCTAGCTTTTGGTTTTAGTATTGGCCGTTTTGGCTGTGGCTGCTAAGGCCAGTGTTATACCAGTTAATCCCATAACAACATCATATGCTTTGCCTGCAACACCTGTAGCCACTTCTTATCAGGTTGTATCGCGTAATGTTAATCGTGTCGTTGTGCCTCATGTACCTGCGATAACCACCTCCATAGCATATCCTGGTTATGCTTCCACCTGGGCCGGTTATCCTTATAGCTATCGTGGTGGTTATGGTTATGGCTATGGTTATCCACATGTTCACAGCTATGGCTACGGTTATGGTTATCCTTATGGTTATGGCACCACTGTTTGGTAATTCATTTATTTTATTAGTAATTTAGTATTTAAGACTGCATTAAACCAAAAATATATAATATAAAAATAAAAAAAAATATTGAAAAAAGCATAAATATTCTTTAATAGAAATGTAAATAAATAAAATAAAGAATCTAAAAGGTCACTCAACTCTTTTTTTAATGTAAACAAATATTATTTGTTTACAACATAACAACCTTGGCATGATTTTCATTTCTGCTTTTGATTTAACATGACAATTGTGTGTGTGTGTGTGTTTTTTTTTTTTTTTTTAATTCAAAGACCTCACAACCCAAAACAACAACATATTAATAAAAAAATAAATAAACAAACCATAAATTTTGTTTTTTACAAAAACTACGTGCTCCCACTACTGCAATTAGTGAGTGGACAGCTAACAAAAGCATTATTCCACTGCTGGTTTTCGTTTTCTTTGGTCTATTTTGTTGGTCACTATTCAAATCCAAAACCTCTAGCGGCGATTCTGTCATCGCAGACAGTCTTCATTGTGCCATTTTGGATATTTTAATTTGTCTACGTGCCAAATTTTAATTAGTTTTAATTATTATTTAATTTTTAGTTTTTGTGTATTTTAATTTTTAATATTAACTTTGATTTTTACCCGCTTTCCCTTTATTATTTCATGTTTTACCTAAAATTGTTTTGTTTTAAAAATTTTTAAATATTACAAAGTGTGAACAATTAGCGTTTACATTGTCACTTTACTTACATATTATGCCAAAAACAAAAAAAAAAACAAAAAAATTGTTAGATAAGTTTAGTGAAATGTTAGAAAAATAAAACTAGGAAGATGTAAATGAATAATGTGGCACAATTAACATTTATTATTATTCAATGTTGTATGTTTACAACTATGTTAATAATTTCTACAGATATGTTAACTGTTGCTAACATAAACAGAAAGGTCTAGAAGCGTTGAGAACGCTTGAGAAGCATTATTTAATTTGAAACCAGCCGTTAAAACCGTTATATTTGAATTTAAGTACAACTTCGTAACAATAGTTAGATTCGTAGGAACCTAACACTGTGAAATTGTTAAAACTAGATATAAGTTTTGCTTAATATTTCTTTGTAAAAATAAAAAAAAAATTGGCCAATGTGGCTCACAACTATATGTTATGCCAGTTATAGATCATTATTTACATTTAAACAAAATTTTGTTATTATACGAGTATTAGTAAATGAATCTATTAAATAAAAAAAAAAATTGTTACATATGGTTATCACTCTTTTTATAGGATAGAGGGACCATATTTGTGATAAGAAATACTTATGATAAAAGTGTATCTTTACACATGTTAAGTTAGACTAAGAATATTTGAATTGTCAAACATTATACTTAAATCGATTAGCCTTAATTGACTTAAGATTTTTTTCATGAAATAAAATAAAGAAATAAAAAACCAAAGCAATAATTTGATTTTCGGATGAGTTATTATATAATAGCAAGTAAGAAAGATATAGTCGGTTAAGCCCTACCATATGATACCCCATACCATTGTGCATGTCCATCATAATTCGTTTAGGGGTCTTATATTAAACATGTGGACAATTGAGGACCGATACTTTTACTAAGTCTAAAATAAAATATACGAGTACAGAATATTACGTTAATACTAACTTTTATATGAATTTATGCACTTTATGGTGATTCCCGAAAGGGGAGCGATCCTCATAAAATTTGTCACTATGATTTCTACTTATATAAATCTTATTTGTATCGAATATAGACCTGATAATAACATGTGTATGTAATTTATGCACGTTAAAGTGATTTTCGGAAGAGAGATTTATATGGGAGTTATGGTCAATTATTGAACGGTCTTCATGAAATTTGGCACAAAGATTAACACTTATACAAAACTTCCTTACATCGAATTTTATTAAAATATTACTATATTTAAGGTATTTATGATCGTTAAACCCCTATTTCGAGAGGACATTTATATGGGGACTATGTGAAATAATGGACCGATCATAACCAATTTCAATAGGCTTCGTCCTTGTATCATGAAAGTGCTACGTGCCAAATATGATTGAATTATCTTCAAAATTGCAACTTGTACTTTGTGCGCAAGGTTTACATGGATAGCCAGCTAGCAGTCCAGCCATCCAGTCGGACGGACGGACATCGTTAGATCCACTCAAAAATTATGAGTTGATTGATATACTATAAGGTGGGTGTTGGATGATTTCTTCTGTGGGTTAATACCCCAACCACCTATGGTGGTGTGGGGTATAAAAAGTTTTCATTTTATTTTCAAAATGTCAATATTTCAAAAAGAAAACAATTAGTTATATTCGACAGGTTTATATTCGACACAAATAAGTTTTATATAAGTAGAAATCATAGTGACAAATTTAATGAGGATCGCTCCATAATTTACCATAGCTCCCATTTAAGCCCCCTTTCGGGAATCACCATAAAGTGCATAATAAATTCATATAAATGTTAGTATTAACGTAATATTCTGTATTCGTATATTTTATTTTACACTTAGTAAAAGTATCGGTTCACAATTTTCCACATGTTTAATATAAGACCCCTAAATGAATTATGATGGACATGCACAATGGTATGGGGTATCATATGGTCGGGCTTAACCGACTATATCTTTCTTACTTGCTATTATATAATAACTCATCCGAAAATCAAATTATTGCTTTGGTTTTTTATTTCTTTATTTTATTTCATGAAAAAAATCTTAAGTCAATTAAGGCTAATCGATTTAAATATAATGTTTGACAATTCAAATATACTTAGTCTAACTTGACATGTGTAAAGACACACTTTTATCATAAGTATTTCCTATCACAAATATGGTCGTTCTATCCTATAAAAAGAGTGATAACCATATCTAACTTTTTTTTCTTTATTTAATAGATTCATTTACTAATACTCGTATAATAACAAAATTTTGTTTAAATGTAAATAATGATCTATAACTGGCATAACATATAGTTGTGAGCTACATTGGCCAATTTTTATTTTTTATTTTTACCAAGAAATATTAAGTAAAACTAATATCTAATTTAAACAATTTCACAGTGTTAGGTTCCTACGAATCTAACTATTGTTAAGGAATTGTACTTAAATTCAAATATAACGGTTTTAACGGCTGGTTTCAAATTAAATAATGCTTCTCAACCGTTCTCAACGCTTCTAGACCTTTCTGTTTATGTTAACTGCAGTTAACATATCTGTAGAAACTATTAACATAGTTGTAAACATACGACATTGAATAAAAGCTTTCGCCATTGTTTGTAAGAATGGCAACACTAAATGTTGAAATTGCTAACATTAACATCGAAAGCTCTAAAATTCGAATATGCTAGTTTATCCGTTAAGAACATTGTAGTCAGGCTCATTTGAGTGCAGTGTATATAAATTGGCCGTGAGAACACCATTGAGTCATTCTAATTTGAAGCATCGTTAAGTAAAGCCAAATTAACTGCCTTGGCTGTATAATCTTGTACATCATTACACTGTGCTGTACACACTTTATAATTTGAGTGTGTGTGTATATTAGAACACAAGTGACTATTTAAACTGTTATTGTTGTACATTTTTAAATAAAAAAAAGAGTCGTTACAACTTTTAAACTACTAAACTGCTTTTATTTGCAATCAAAGTATACGGATTATTTAAGGGAAATAAATCACCGTTTTTAAAAGGTAAAAACGTAACACTATTTTATATGTTTACAGTGCTTAAAATTATTTACATTAACTTTTATAAATTGAAACGTCCAACTTCATAACTCATCTAACAATGAGATCGCAAGTAAATTTTGGTGGTTTCTCAGTCTTTGTTGGTATGCTCTACTGTAATTTTTAATTTGCTCTCTAACGAAGCGTACATCAAGATCACGGTGAATAGAGTTGTTTCTCATAAACCAAGGTGCGTTCGTTAAAAGTCTGAGTGTTTTAGACTGATATGCATTTAAATGAGAAAAGAGCATTTATTTGTGATCACTACGATTTTTGACCAAAAGTCGTTTTTTTTTTTTTGTAAGAAATTTATAAAAAATCTCTAAACCCCAATAACTTTGTAAATATGCATTTAAATGAGAAAAAAGCATTTATTTGTGATCACTACGATTTTTTACCAAAAATCGATTTTTTTGTATGAAATTTATAAAAAATCTTTAAACCCCCGTGAATGAGAAAAGAGCATTTATTTGTGATCAATACGATTTTTGACCAAAAACGATTTTTTTTTTTTTTTTTTTTTGTAAGAAATTTATAAAAAATCTTTAAACCCCCGTAACATTGTAAATATGCATTTAAATGAAAAAAGTGGATTTATTTGTGATCACTACATTTAAATGAGAAAAGAGCATTTATTTGTGATCACTACGATTTTTTACCAAAAATCGATTTTTTTATATGAAATTTATAAAAAATCTTTCAACTCACTTAACTTTGTAAATATGCATTTAAATGAGAAAAGAACATTTAATTGTGATCACTACGATTTTTGACCAAAAATCGATTTTTTTTTCTATGAAATTTATAAAAAATCTTTAAACCCCCGTAACTTTGTAAATATGCACTTAAATGAGAAAAGAGCATTTATTTGTGATCACTACGATTTTTGACCTGAAGTCGATTTTTCTATATTAAATTTATAAAAAATCTTTAAACCCCAGTAACCAATTTTGTTCATTCTATGTATAAACAAAGTCGCTAGCTTAGATAAGTCGAAAACAAATACGTTTTTAGAGACCTTTTCGGTTTTTTAACGATATCTTGGCCATTAATGGACTGACGTTGTTGATTTTTACAAATAACGTGTCTATTGATGTATAAAAAATATATATCCAATGACTGGGATTTTCTAAAAAGAGAGATGGGCAAACGTACATCGTTATATCGATTTACCTGTCAATAAGTATCCAGAAAATATATACTTTTTGGGGTCTATGATGAATATTGTAGATATTACAAACGGAATGACAAAATTATATATACCTGTGGTGAAAAATTTTTTTAAATATATGAAAATAATGAAAATTTAGTTTAAACTTGATACAAAATATAAAAAAGAAATATATAATTGAAATCGCATTTCATAGAACAAGCGGTAGTGCGTCTAATTAAAATTAATAGGCAATATTGTTGATAATTTTATACGTGAAAATAATGAAGTTCTAGGCAATGAAGATGAAGAAATAAACTGTTTGTTATAATAAAACTGTGAATGAATATTATGACGAGACTGCACTATCGATTTCGATCGTAAAAAGTGTTTTAGTGAGTTTCTATGTGGACGTAACACCGAACGATATACACTGACTGCCACTTGAATAAGGAACCACATTTTTTAACTTTAATTAAGTATATCTCCTAAACTAAAGTTCAGAAAAAAATAATTTTTTGCACAACCAAATCTCAAAGTGTTGACTTTATTTTCCTGAAGAAATAAAAAAATATACTTATTTTGTTATACTAAAATTATGCATGTATTTAAAGACATGTATTTCTGTGGTACTTTTTCGTGTTTCACTTGAATAAGGAATATTTTAAAACTAAGCAAACTGTAATTTATTTTTAAATTTTCGGTTATAAAAATGAAAGTTATTATCTTCTAGCATTCAATTAGTAATGAGTACTGTCACCATTTTTAGAAATAACCTCAAAAATGCGGTTTGGCATCGACTTGTATAATGATCCTTTAAGGATTCTATCGTCTCAAATTGTTTTCCCCCTTCATAAACTTTTCTTGCAAGCCAACCCCAGGTATTTTCCATTGGGTTTAGGTCTGGTGAATATGGGGGTCAATCCAAAAGTTGAACACGTTGTCGTGTTGGTACGTCCAAGGTATCAAAAGAAATCATTAAATTTTGGAAATGCTTCCTCCGTTTTTGTAAGTCGTTGCAGTCATTTTATTGGATACAAAAACCAATTCTATGGCACCATAATACGAAATGGCACCCCATATCATTATTTCGCCCTATAGCCTGTGTTTGCGGCTCAAAAATAATTCCTCCTTATTTAGGTCATGTAAGTAATAGTTATACCCGTCGGGACCATCAATATTAAACTTTTTTCATCGGAAAATACAACTTTTGTGATTTGGGTTTTTCATTAAGTGGTGGTTTTTTGCAGTTTTCATCGGACTATATATAAGTGCCTAGTTGAGGACTCTACACCAAAAATTGTTGAAAAATTCACAACACTGATATTGACCGATCAGATCGCGTGGTTAATGCTGACATATGCATAAGATACATCATGTTAATTTGAAATTTGTAAAATCCTGTTTTTTTAAATATACACTGTCGGACAAAATAAAGTGCGGTTTCCTACTCTTGGTATTTACTTCATAATAATTGTCTTCTAGGTACAATATGGGCTACCTTTTTGGAATCCAAGTATTTATCGTTTTATATTGTTTAATTTAATAAACAAAAGAAGTTTTTGAATTATTTGCATTTCGTGTTTGGGATAAAAGTGTTGTGTTTATTGTTACTAAATGAAATCTAGATGCTTAAAAAATACTCTAAAATAATACTCTATTCATTAAATTATATTCAAATTATTATTACATTTGAAAAATTAGGAAAGATAAGGATAAAAGTCTTCGAACACAATCCAGAAAGTTTTCTTGATTTCAAATTGGGATAGTGAAGTGAAATTAAGTTATTTGTCTTTAAAATGCAAAATATCTGTATCTAAGGCTAAAAGCATCATTTCGTTATACAAAATAAAAAAATTGAATGAAAGTTGGAAGAAACTGGGTGCCAGAAACCGTAATACCATCAAGTAAAATGGTAACGATATCGCGGTTCTCGCCAAAAGAGAATTAGTTTCATCTACCAAAGAGATGAAGAAAGAAGTAATTATAACTATTTTTATTCTTACTGTCAAGAGAAAGTTCAAACACATGAGTTTTAGAAGTACTTATTGTAAGCATAAATCATTTCTACATATCGCTAATATAATAATGTAACTCGTAGTGTTAAAAATATCATTAAAATCCCCGAACCATTCTAAAATAAAGTTATTTCGATGAATGAATCAAAATTTTATTAAAAAATTCTAAAAACCGAAAAGAGTTTGAAAGTAGCAATGGAAAACGCTGAAATTTTATCTCGTTCGTATAAATAACATTTTCTTATTATTAGTACTTTTGAAATCCATTTGTTTGAACCTTGTCGGAATAGTTAGGATAGTATTAATTAAAATTACTTCTTCTTTTATTTCTCCGCTTACATTAATAACTTCTCTTAGCGAGAATTGCGATATCGTTACGATTTTAATTTGTAGTCTTAGGGTTTCTGCCTCCTCAATTCTTTTAATTTTAATTCAAATTTGTTCTTTTGTATTATACTAGATTGTTCTTTTATTCTCAGATTCATGACATGACTTCATTACCCCAGTCTGGAATCAAGAAATCTTTTTGGATTGTGGTCAAAGACTTCTATCTGTATCTATCCTAATTTTTCAAATTTAATAATAATTTGAATAGAATTTAATTAATAGAATATTAAAATAGAGTATTTTTTAGGCGTCTATATTTCATTTTGTAACAATAAATTGGAAAATTGGAAACCAAGTTAAAGAATTTAGTAAAGTATCACTTTATTTTGTCGCACAAAATCTGCTAGCAACAGAACATTTTTAATTCAAAAAATTCTTTTCTTAATGAACTTATACAAAATAGATACCAAAAAAGTTGTCGATAATGCACTTAGAAGACAATAACTATGAATTAAATATCAAGAGTAGGAAACCAAACATTATTTTTTCCGACAGTATATATATATATATATATTTATTTATTTATTTAATTTATTCTAATATTATAAAGAACTGCAACCACAACCAATTTAGATCCAAATAAAAGACAATGTACAATCCACTATTAAGCTAATCTGTGATAATATAAAGACCTACAACAAACGACTACGACTAGAGCTAATTTAGGGCTATAAAAAGACGTTCAATTAAAGTTAATTACGGATTATATAAAAGTTTTTTTTTACCAATAAAATTTTATATTAAAGCAAGAACAACAATTTTTCTGCTATTATCCTGCGATAAATGTTATTTTAACTTCTTCTTCTATTATCCCCTATAATTCTTAGCACAATGGGTCTTAATTTACAAAGAAAATACTTAGTTATTTTTTTTTTATAAATTAATTTTTTTTTCAATCTTTGTTCCACTCACTTTAAATTATCCATAATAAGCAGTAGTTAAATGTTTACAACAAAATTGGGGCTGGACCAGCAGCATAAGTCAAAGGTGCTGAGTAAGCCAAAGGAGCAGCATAAGCAGCTGGGGCTACAAGAGGAGCAGCAACGGTCTTAGCAACAACAGGGGCAGCTACGGGAGCTACAACAGAAGCAGCGGCAATACCATTATGATTACGGGCAACAAATTGGCTGCTAGTGGCGGTAACAACGGGAGCAGGGGCAGCAACAACAGCAGCGGGAGCAGTGTAAGCCAAAGGAGCACCAATCAAACCAGGTTTGGCAGCAGCACAGGCAATCAAAGCCAAGATAACAATGATCTAATATAAATGACAAAGTTAAACACTGTTCTTTATACTGATATCTTTTTAATACGATTTACTTACAAATTTGAACATTTTGTAGAAGTTATAAATTTTAGGAACTATTTTGTAAAAACACAAAATTGAGATTGATAACAATCTGACAGTGAAGAGCTTAATATATAAGAAATTTTTGTTTATATAATTTTATATTCAAAAAATGTTTTAAATTTTAGTTTAAATTTAAGGTTACAAATGAATAAATATTTGTACTTGCTAGTAGCGTTAAAGTACTAAACTGTTTTAGTATTTTATGTTTAAGCGACTAACAAATACTTCATTATTTATGCGGCTAGCAATGTTATAATGGTATGTTTTGGTCACTTTAATAATATTTTCAAGATTTTAAAGTTGCTTTTAGATTTTTTTTATAATAGTAAAACAATTTCAAGAACGTATAACAATTTTGTTGAAGGACTTTTTAATAAAAATAAGTAAGAGTTTTTAGTTGCACATTTTAAGAAAAAATGTTTAAATGTAAGTGTTAAAGACAACTTTATATGTGTGAATGTGGAAGAAGTATAAATATCGATTAATTTGTGTTAATGGTTATCAGTTTTAAAAATTATTTGATTTAGAAAACATTAAATCCAAAACATTAACAGAATGTTCAAATCCATCATTGTTATCTTTGCCATCATTGCCTGTGCTGCTGCCAAACCTGGTTTAATAGGTGCTCCTTTGGCTTACACTGCTCCCGCTGCTGTTGTTGCCGCCCCTGCTCCCGTTGTCACCGCCACTAGCAGTCAATTTGTTGCTCGTAACCACAATGGTATTGCCGTTGCTCCCGTTGTTGCTCCTGTAGCTGCCCCTGTTGTTGCCAAAACTGTTGCTGCTCCTCTTGTATCTCCTGCTGCCTATGCTGCTCCTTTGGCTTACTCTGCTCCTTTGGCTTACTCTGCTCCTTTGCATTATGCCGCTGCTCCAGCTTTGTTGTAAGATGCTCAAACTGATGACAAATTGCTTTAGGATTTTTAAAATTACCATAAAAAATAAATAATTTATTAAAAAAAAAATTAAAAATGTGTTGATTTCTTAAAATTTATGTACTTTTAAATTTAAAAATGACCTCAGTCTGTTATCACTGATATTTCGGTCAAAAATTTAAATTTGTATTTAATAATCTCAAAAAAAATCTTAAATCGTTAATAAGTTTATTCATATGAGTAAATTTGAAAATAATTCTTATTAAAGAAAATAAACTGTAATCATTTAATTGAAAAATGTTACTAAATTTTCATAAAAAAAAAAAAAAATCAATTTTGTTAGGAAAAATGATGGACCATGATTACGGCATTTTTTTTTTTTTTAATTTGAAGTGAATTGAAAAATTTAATAACATTTAAATTTGTTGAAGATTTTCATTAAAAACTCGATTTTTGGTTAGAAATTTTAATAATTATTTAAGATTTTCATACAAAAATCCGAATTATGATCAAGAGTATGACTGACTAATCATGATCATGCTTTTTGCATGACGCATATGAAAAAAGTTATTGACTATAGAATTTTTTTGTTTTTCATTCATTCTTTTTTTCAAGATTTAGTTTTTATTATGACCATTTAAGAAAACATTGAATTCTGGTCAAAAATATCAGTGATCAGTCAAAAATATCAGTGATCACTGATTGGTTCATTTTTTTCAATTACACATAAATTAATAAAGTTATTTATGATTTTAACTTCTTTGTAGATTTTCATTATAAAACTTATTTCTAGTCAGAGATATGAATGACTATTATAGATTATTTAAGATTTTCATATAAAAAAATAAATTATAGTGAGATATATAAGAGATCGCAGATAGAGGTTCTTTTTTCGATTGATCTCATATTAACAAAGCTTTTAAGAATTTAAGATTTTTTTCAGATTTTCATACAAAAAACAAATTTAACATTTTTTTTTAATATATTGTCTATTTAGTCAGGTTATTATTAAGCCATTAAAACTTTTCTGGTTTTTCTCTCTAAAATCAACTTTTAGTAAAAATTAAGCAAGTAAAAATGTGTAAAATCATATTTTTTCCTGGATTGCAAATGAAACAAAGTGTTAGTTATTTATCTGTTTCGGATAATTCTAAGCATTTTGACATAATTTTATTGCGGCATATTGTTGCATATTTTAGTCTTAACAGCACAACTTTGCATATTTTGGGCTTATCAATAGGGATTTTTATAGAGAAATCCCTATTTTATATCATATTTTAGTAATTTAAATGACATATTTGTGCATATTTTATACTTAAAGGCATAATTTTGCATACTTCTCACTAAAGTGCTTAATTTTACATATTTTACACTTAAGAGAACAAATGTTGTATATTTTGCACCAAGTAGAATTTTTTCACATAATTTACCATTAGTGAAATTTTCTTTTTACTGCTACATACGTTTTTCAAATCCGATTCCCTAATAATTTTTAAAGATAAATAGAAATTGTGTAATTTCCTGTTACAATGTATAAAATTTTTATGTTTTTAAGTACAAAAAGAAAATATTTTTTAGTAATTGCTAATAAAAATCAAGTTATTTTTAACAACAATAATAGATAATTTAAAATTTAGCCAAAAAAAAAAATAGTATTTTAGGAGCACATTTTTTTAATTATTGGCTTCTTTTTTATGCGCATAAAACACTCTTTAGAACATATTTTTATTTGCCCTGGTGATCACTCATTGAAGCATTTTTTTTTTTTTTTTTTTTTGATTGAAAGTGAATTAACAAAATTTTTTAAGATTTAAAATTTTTGGAGATTTTCATTATAAAACTTATTTTTGATCAGAAATATGAATGAAGGAATATGAATGATGGATTGTTTGAGATTTTAATACAAAAAGTTGAATCATTGTCATAAATGATCACATATAGAGGTCTTTCTTTCAATTGAACGCATATTAACCAAATTATTGAGAATTTAAGGTTTTTTGATACTTCCATACAAAAAATTAATTTTTGGTCAGAAATATGAGTGATCACAGATTGAGCTCTTTTTCTCCTATAGATTGCCTATTAACACGGTGATTAAGGCTTTTAATAATTTTGATGTTTTTGATGAGACTCTTCTCTTAATTGTATACGTAATAACAAATTTGTTAACGATTTAAGATTTTTTGAGATTGTCACATAAAGGGTGGTCCAAAGTGCTTTTTGTAATTTTTGAAACGCTATAAAATGACTAGTTTTTTGCACTATGGAAAAACTATTGATACCCTATTAAATATGATTATCTATACTTTTGATGTAAATAAAAATTAATATTGAGTTTTTATTCACTTTAGAATATTTTGAGATTTTGTCTCATAACCTCACTTTTTAATTTGGACTCATACTAATCTATGTGCTACATAGAGGTATTCAATTAAATTTAAAATGTTTGGATAATATTTTTAAGTATCGGAGATCTACTAAACCCTTATTTATTTGGAGTGTAAAATGTCTTTAAATGGTTTAGTTGTAGCGAAAACATATCTCAACATCTTTAGCATCAAAACTACACTAATTTAAATTTGGGATCGTATTTAATACAATGACTGATCGCTAATTAAGTACTTGACAATCGAAAGGTGGTCCTAAATAACAAAAAGTATTTCGGATCACTCTTTAAGAGTCGAATTGTGGTGAAAATTATGTGTAAAACTTAAAAAACGAGACCAAAAAAAGATGGTACAATTAACTTCGACCTAAATATCTCTTAAACCAAAAGAGATAACCTACAAATGTAAGAACGTTTTTTGTAGAGATTTATAAGGACTGCCTACATGTAACTTGGTTTTTAAATTCAAGTCATAAATGAATTTTTGAGGAATTTTAAAAAAATTACATACCCGAGGTGACCAACTTTGGAGATCTACCTTCAACCCTCGTGGCAGACTAGGAGCCTGTATTCCTCCAAATAAACTCGAAAGCACCTCAGCTCTGACCATGTGAAATTTTATTTAGATATCTCCAACACAAGTTCACAAGTTACAGAATTATTTCCAAAAAAAAAAAAAAAAAACGGTTTGGGACCACTGTTAGTCGGTCAAACCTGAACATATACGCTATTGTGTATGTGCACAAAAATACGGGGGGGGATCTCATATTAGAACTGTGGTCAATTATGGACCGATAATTCTATTAAGTGTAAAATAAAACATACATACATACATACATACATACATAAATACATATATATATAACATAAATACATACATACATACATTCATACATCTAATATTAACTTGATATTAACAACTATGTGGGATTTATGTATATCTAAGTCATTTATGATCGTTAAAACCTTATACCGTGGGGATCTTTGTATGGGGGCTAGGTGAAATAATGGAACGATCATAGCCAGTTTCAATAGCCTTCGTCCTTGTGACAAAATAATTTCATCAAGATATCTTTAAAATTACCACATGTAATTTGTTCACAATGTTTACGTGGACAGACAGCCAGCTGACCAGACGGAAGGATGGACATCGTTAAATCGACTCAGAAATTTGTCTAAATATCATCCAAAACCAGTAAAACACAATATTTATAAATTTTTAATAAATTACTTTATTTTTAATATTACTTAATCACATCGTTTTATATAACACAAATAAAAAAAAACCGTTTACAACAAAACTGGAGCAGGAGCAGCGGCATAAGTTAAAGGTGCTGAGTAAGCCAAAGGAGCAGCTGCAGCATATTTGGCAACAACGGGAGCACTGTAAGCTAAAGAAGCGGCAGCAGCATATTTAGCTACAACAGGAGCAGAATAAGCCAAAGGTGTTGAGAAAGCAGCGGCGTATCTGGCAACAGGAGCAGCGAAAGCAACTGGGGCAACAGCTTTGGCTACAACGGGAGCGGCTACGGGAGCTACAATAGGAGCAGTAGCAATACCATTATAGTTGCGAGCAATAACTTGGCTACTGGTAGCAGTGACAAAAGGGGCGGGAGCAGCAACAACGGCTGCGGGAGCAGTGTAAGCCAAAGGAGCACCAATTAATCCTGGTGTGGCAGCAGCGCAGGCAATTAAAGCAAAGATGACAACAGCGAATTTGAACATTTTTAAGGAGTTTTGTTGTTATTTACTGTTTACTAACCAAGAGAGAGGAATTGTTTGTAATAAATTTTCATTTCAAGTAACAGTATTTATAGCGATTTATATTTTACAGTTATTTACAATTTAATAATGTCCCTCATTTTTCATAACCATGTTCTTGAATAATTTGTTAAAGAAATAAACCAAATACTTATCCAAAGTGTAATGTATTTAATATATTTTTATCAAAATTAAACTTGATACACCTAAAGATCCACTGAGTCATTTATAAATAAACAAAAACAATAAAATAAAAACAATCCACAATTCTTATTAATTATGCACAAAGCATATATACTGTACGGTAAAATATGTTGAGCGCACGTTAATAATGACATGATTTTATTAGCAGCATAAGCTGCTACTGTATTAATACACAGTAAAATTAAATAAAGTTATATCAAACAGATCCAACAAGTATGTGGTTTTTTTTTCTTTAACAAATTGTTCAAGAACATGGACATTAACAATGAAGGACAATATTAAAGTGTAAATAACTGTAAAATTGAAACTACAAATAGCGCGAGCATTTTAACTATAAATACTTTTATTTGAAATGAGAAATTATTATATACAATTCTTGTCTTGTTTAGTAAACATTAAACCACAGAAAACTTTTCAAAATGTTCAAATTCGTTGTTGTCATTTTCGCTGTTATTGCCTGTGCCGCTGCCAAACCCGGTCTGATTGGTGCTCCTTTGGCTTACACTGCTCCCGCTGCCGTTGTTGCTGCTCCCGCTCCTTTTGTCACTGCTACCAGTAGCCAAGTTATTGCTCGCAACTATAATGGTGTTGCTACTGCTCCTATTGTAGCTCCCGTAGCCGCTCCCGTTGTAGCCAAAGCTGTTGCCCCAGTTGCTTTCGCTGCTCCTGTTGCCAGATACGCTGCTGCTTACTCAACACCTTTGGCTTATTCTGCTCCTGTTGTAGCTAAATATGCTGCTGCCGCTCCTTTAGCTTACAGTGCTCCCGTTGTTGCCAAATATGCTACAGCTGCTCCTTTGGCTTACTCAGCACCTTTAACTTATGCCGCTGCTCCTGCTCCAGTTTTATTGTAAAAAGTTTTTGTGTACGATATAAAACAATGTGATTTAATAATATTGAAAATAAAATAATTTATTAAAAATTTATCAATATTATGTTTTACTAGTTTTCGATGATATTTATACATATTTTTGTGATTGTGGGGAAATTGAAGTACCCAGCAAAAACTTTTTGGTTTTCGGTAATAACAACTACTTATTAAAGTAGTTTCTTGGTAATGAGGCGTCATTATTATTTGCCTACTTTGTATTACATTAATAAGTACTCAATAGTATAATAGCGCAGTAATACTGCAATCACGTGGATGAGTTGGCTAGAGCCCTGGACTAGCAACCAGAAGATTGTTGGTTCAACCCCATTCTGAAGCTGCTAGTTTTTTATAATAAAATGTCCAAAAATATATTTTAAACTAAATAGAGTTTTTGTCGCTTAGGATCCTATGTGCGAGATGGTGTACTGAGTAAGACGTTAGTCAGTAAAAACGAATGGTTAGTGTGTGTCCAAGTTCGAGTCTTACTGACGGCAAAATTTTTGTGTTCTTTTTTTATTTTTATTTCGTTTAGGTACATATTTTTGAGTATCCCTAGAGTCAAAAAATAACTACATGAATTTGTGGACAAGTCGAACAAAAATAACTAGTTATTCAGGCAAAAAATAAGTAGTTTATTTTTGTTTCCAATTATACCCGCTAGCTTACCGGGAAAGCAAAGTTTTTGCTAGGTAATTGTACTACAAATAAATTCAGTTGAAAGGAAAGATTCAATCTGATAACACTTATATTTCAGACCAATATTTGATTTCTGAACTAATGAAGAACTCAAAAGATCATAAACGTTTTCGATGATATTTAAATAAAAAAATGTTAGAGTCATAAACAAATTTAGGAAATTGTAACATAAATGAATTCGATCTAATCTATATATTTCTATGATTCTTGCAGCAATATTATTTAGAATTTTGTAAGAAATCCAATGAATACTTTAAAAGAAATTTTGGGGCCAATATTGAGCGTACCAAGTTAAAAAACTAAAAAAGAAAAAAAAACGATGCTAAAAATCAGTGAAAATTTTATTTCGACCTAAATATATCTTAAATTAAAAAACATAACCAATACATGTAAGCGTATTTTTTGTAGAGATTTACAATTTGTAAATTTTTTTCTGTTGAATCATAAATAAATCTTTTGGCGATTTTCAAAAAAAAAAAAAAATGCATACTCGAGATGACCAGTTTGGAGGTCTACTCATTTCTTCTCCCCGTGATCCGCTAGGTATCTATGAACCTTCAAACCGGCACCTTATCTCTGACCACTTTTTTGAGATATTTCCAACGGTGCACAAGTTACTGAATTATTTCCAAAAAATAATAATTTTTGTATATAAATTTAAAAAAAAAAAAAAAGTTTATTATGGATAAAGAAACTCTATTTTTCTTTCATCTTTCTGACCAGAAAAAAAATGTTAAAATATTGACACCGCATAAATCACAAAAAAATCTGTTTTTTATGAACCCAAATAAACTGAAATAATTTTAACTACGAAAATAGAATGTAACACACTTTTTTGAGTAACTTCTTATGTTGACACTCGTAACTAAAAATGTTTCTATTCAAAAGTCCAAGAAATGTAGAACTATTAAGAATCGTGTAGGAAACGATTTATAAATTAAGATAAAGTGTGGTCCGAAGTGTTTTTTGTCATTTATAAAATGCAATAACTCAGAAACTAATAAATATATTTTCATAATTCATGCACAGCCTTACTGATATAAGTCCTAGTAAAATGTGTATAAATACTGCTCGGAGTCCCGCTTACTAAGTTATAACAAAAATAGGAAGAAAGAAGAGAAGAAATTTTGGAAATTTTGGGTAAAAATTATGGTTTAATTTAAAATGGAGCCAATTATAACACTGTGCGACAAATGGTAGGGGTCAGTGATCGGGAAGAGTTCAAACTACCGGGGAAAGTTTTATCGGTAAAAAAGAAGTTATACGTGTCCCGGCGTTTCGCTGGGTCGATTTTGCTGAAACAAATTTAAAATATTTTTCTGAATTAAAAATAAAAAAATTCAATTTTTTAGGCAAAAAATAGTTTTTTTCTTCATACATTTATTTATAACTGCGAAACTGTTGCTTATGTTTCAGCAAAATCGGACTGGTGATTCTCGAGTTATGTCAAAAAAAAGACCACCAAAGGTCAAATTTCCCCTATATGATAGTTACTAACTTCAAATCAATTTTGACTGTCGCATAGTGTAATTTAATTAGTGTAGTTTTGATACTAAATATGTTGAGATATGTTTTCGCTATAACTAAACCATTTGAGGATATTTTATGTTCCAAATAAATCAGGGTTTGGCAGATATCCAATACTTAAAAATATTGCACAAACATTTTGAATTTAACTGAAAACTTCTGTCTAGCACATATGAACATTATTATGTGTCCAAATTAAAAGGTGAGGTATGAGACAAAATCGCAAATTATTGCAAAGTAAATAAAAGCTCAACATTAATTTTTATTTAAGTCAAAGGTATAGATAATCATCTTTAATTGGGTATCATTAGTTTTTCCATAGTGCAAAAACTTGTCACTTTATAGCGTTTCTTTATATTCCTTTGAACCGGATGTCGGCTTACGACATTACTGTAACCACATGTAACCACATCTATAACAGCGTTGAAGACGCTAGGTTCAATCTCTCTTTTATTTCCCCAAACGCATGGCGCTGCTAACTGAGTCCCTCCAAATTGCACCTAGTGCAAAGCGGGCGCCATGTTTAGTTTCCAAGGAAACCTAAATGGATAAGACACCATGAATATTGGTGAAATGTGTAGCGGCACAGAAAATACGTATTCCATTCTACTGGTGCCTTATTATAGTTCACAAACTCTGATTGGTACTGCCAAACAGAGACAACAAGGCAATTTACGATTTCAAAGTTGTTTATGGTCCTTCGAACCGGGTTTCGGCTTACGACACTACTGTAACCACTTCTATAGCAGCGTTTACGACGCTAGGTTCAATCTCTCTTTTATTTCGCCAAACGCATGGAGCTGCTAACTGAGTCCCTCAAAATTGCACCTAGTGCAAAGCAGGCGCCATGTTTAGTTGCCAACGAAACCTAAATGGATAAAACACCACGAATATTGACGAAGTGTTTAGCGGCACAGAAAATACATATTCCATTCTACTGCTGTCTTATTATAGTCCACAAACTCTGATTGGTACTGCCAAACAGAGACAACAAGGCAATTTACGATTGCAAAGTTGTTTATGGTCCCTCGAACCGGATGTAACTACTGTAACCACATCTATAACAGCGTTTACGACGCTAGGTTCTATCTCTCTTTACTTGCCCCAAACGCCTGGCGCTGCTAATTGAGTCCCACAAAATTGCACCCAGTGCAAGGCGGGCGCCATGTTTAGGTTTCAACGAAACAAAAATGGATAAGACACCACGAATGCTGATGAAGTTTGTAGCCGCACAGAAAATACGTATTCCATTCTGCTGGTGTCTAATTATAGTCCACAGACTCTGCTTTGGTAACGTCAAACAGAAACAACAAGGCAATTTACTATTGCAAACTTGTCTAGTTTCAAAAATGACAAAAAGCATTTAAGACCACCCCTTAGTTACTGATAAAAAGTATACTAAGATTGTCAATGAATTAAATATTAAATCTAAAAAGTTTAAATATTCGAAAACGAATGCGACTATTGTGTAACCAATACGACTATTGTAGGAATAAATTATGAGGAATTGTAATAATAACTCTGGCAGAGCTGAGAGCCGAATCACTAATGGCACGATATTTACTTAACACTACTACAAAAATATGTGTGAATTTAACTTACCCTTTGTAAAATGATGATGAAACTTCTATTTTCAAACTGAAGCTTAAATATGAAAATGATATTTCTTTCATAACAAAATTTAACTAATTTTCTTTTATTTATTATTTATTCTTCTTATACACAACAATTATACGGTGCTACAATATTAGGAAAGCTGAAAACACTTAGATTGTACCATAGTGCAGTTTTAGGTGTGGTTGAGTAGATTATTTCACCATTTTTCGATATATCCTCCAAAATCGGGAGTTATATCCAAAAAGAACGATTTTTCATATTTCGCGGCTTTAAAATTTTTTATCTCGAATACCTTTTATCAAATTATTTTTTTTTAATGGCATTAGAAAAAAAATTTTTTCCCTTTTTACAAAGTAGATACACATTTTTATTCAGGAAATAAACCCATTTTTAATTTCTTATTCTTATTTTTTGAAATTTTCAGCCAGTTTTGACCCACACTTTATTAAAAGACATATTTTTTCTTATTTTTTTCCTAATACAATATTTTATTAGGAGTATAATGAACCATCATTTGATAAAATCGGATTAGAATTGTAAAATATATGATTTTTTTTCTAATTTGTAAAACTTAAAAATCTGTTATTTTACTTGTATTTTGTTGTTGCCATATTTATGTTGCAAAATAATAGCAACAACAAAATATATATAAAAAACAGAATTTAATGAGTTTTACAATTATGAAAATTCTGAAAAACTGATTTTATCAAGCGATAGCTCATATTATTCCTAATAAAATATAATAATTGGAAAAGATATGAAAAAACATATTTTCTAATAAAGTGTGGGTCAAAAATAGCTGAAAATTTAAAAAAATAAGAAATTAAATTTGTCTTTAGTATCATTTAAGGCAATCAGACCGGCGCGAAATTACGTACTTTCGTGATTTCGGCCCAAATCAAGTTGAAATTGTGTAATTTCCCATACATTTTGACAGTTGCAAAATTACATCATTTAGTGTAATTTCAGCGAAATTGCATGCCCATCGGTGTGCAATTCTGAACCATAGTTGACAGATAAAATTGGTACAAAATCGTCAAATTTTGTGAAAAAAAATCGTCAAAATTGTCAAATCGATTATTTAAAATCGTCAGTAAAGCGTCAACATTAAAAATTTGAGTTTTTATATAATACTGGACATTTTTATTCTATTTTTATTTGAACCGTTTATTTTGAAAGTGGCCTAAGTCCCTTCATCAAAAAAAATCGAGTAAGTGAAAAATTTAGTTAAATTTGTATGCAAGAGTTTTACCCTAATTTAAGTTTTTTTTCCTTTATTCATTCAGAAATCTTATCCCATTTAAATATAAAAGAAAAAATTAAATAAGAGTTAAATTATTATGTTAAAATTTAAATATATTCATACCTAACTGTACCATTTTTGTGGATGGGATAAGGCCACCATTTAAATAAACGACTCATTTATGAATAAATTTTAAATTAAAAAGAAATTGTGTATATCCATTTCATATTGTCGGGCTATTATGAAAGTCTAGAAGTACCTAAAAAGACCAAAATGATGAATATGTAATTTTGCATGACTTTCAAACAAAAAAATATTTATTATGTTTCTCGAAAAGTTGTTAAAAAATTAGATTTTTTTCTTTTTGTAAGCGCATCGACGATATTTAAAATTTACTTTTGTGGGTTCAACAAGAATATCTAAACCAAGACACATTAAACAAGTAGCAGTTCGGAGATAACTTTTTGCTCAAATTTTGATGTTCTGCAGACTTTTAACAGTTGCATACAGGTTAGTCAAATTTTGATGACAAAATTTTTAAATATTTTTATATTTTCTGGTTTTATGAGCGGAGTCTGTGCGCCCCTCAATGCACAGTGGGGCAGAATCGAAATTTTTTGGAAATAAATCTGTAACTTCTGATCGGTTGGATTTTCATGAAATTTGGTATAGGCATAGCAGAGGAGTGTACAATGTTATGTTTGAAAGGGGGGCACAACAATCCCGACGGAGCTAAGGGGGCTCAAAGTTAAGTACCTCTGACATAAAAAAAAATTTAATCGCTTGCAAAATGTTTGTTTCTCGTCCGATTTCAAATAGTTTTATATATTATTGTAGGCCCTGATAAGACCTATGAAAAACATGCTTACATGTCCTGTTTATCTCTTATAGTTTTCGAGTTATTTGCGTTTGAATTTTTAAGCACCATAATTTTGCATGTTCTTGGTCCAGTTTTTTTCATATATATCCTAGTATTTCCGACCGATTTTATAAGTTTTTTTCTTAACTAGTTAAAGAACAAAATTATCTACTGAATAAAAAAAATTGAAGTCGATATCAATTTGAAAATTGCAAAAAAGACGAATTTTTGGGTTTTTTTTAGCGGAAAAAGTATCTACCCTCCTTTTTACCTAAAATAAAATTTTCTTTAGCAACATATAATAATTTTGTACTTTTCAGAAAGGTAACTTCACAGAGATGACTTTAAGATAAAAAACAAGCCCAATAACTCAATTGGTCATGGTACATACCATCCCGAATTCGACCCATTTTATATGAAAGTTTTGAATTTAGACCATATTTTCTCAAATCCCAA
This sequence comes from Protocalliphora azurea, assembly GCA_932274085.1. NCBI lineage: Eukaryota > Metazoa > Arthropoda > Insecta > Diptera > Calliphoridae > Protocalliphora > Protocalliphora azurea. The sequence goes on along the minus strand of OW026522.1, from coordinate 131,557,844 downwards.
AGCACGAATCGACAAGCGGAATATATTTTAAGAATCTTCAATATTTTAGTAAAGTTTTAAATCAAAATCTACGGGACTTCGGAAAAATGTGGATTCTATAGCCATAAATGTAAAAAATCCCATTTTTGGGACTTTTGATTAGTTTATTCAGGAAAACCCTACCCCTGATTGAAATTTGGTTAACACGCTTTTATTTATATTAATAAGATCCGCATTTCCTGAAAATTTCATTAAGATATCTTTATAAACAAATATGTTATTACAATTAAAAAATTTGTATTTTCTCCAAAAACGCCAAATTGGGCCTTTTGTTTGGTTTATTTCTAAATAGCGAAAGAAATTTTAAAAATATGTATTCCAAATTGTGAAAAAGTCAACGTAGTATATAGTCTCAAAGTTTGGAACACAAAATCGCAATTTTTTTTGAAAATTATGCAAAATTGCACTTTTTTTAATACAGCAAATTGCAATTTGTACAAATATTGCATATATAGATGTAAGAATGGCGATATGATCGGAACCATAAATTTAAGTCAAATATTGTTGATAGTTGAAAACGGGACATTTTGTAAAAACAGATTTTACTAAGTCACATCGCATGAGTTTTGGACTAAAACAAATTTAATTGTGTTAAAAAAATATCATAATATTAAATAGCACTTCTTTATAATAAACTCTAATAAAATATATTTTCGTATTATATATGGAGAAATAACTTAGATTCGATCCCCATTTTTCGAAAAATTTCTAAAAATCTATGCAAAGAAAATGTTTAAAATTTTGCTAGAAAACTCTGAATTATGCCGCACTAGCACCATCAAACATTGAAAATATCATAAATTTTATTTTAATAACTCAGTAGGTTCTGATATTGCACGTAATTTTTAACAGAATTGTACATGAACTTCTTGCAGGAGACGCTAAAATTATAGCGATTAAAACGAAATGATTCTGCATGCATTCGAGTCACTTTATATATATATATATATATATATATATATATATAAATGGATTTTAGTGCCATTAAAAAAAATGTTTTTTTTTTTTTGAAGGCATTAATCAAAATTTTTTGATAATGGTTTATATACTTTTTAGAAAGAGTAAGGTCTTTTTTTCTAATGCTGTTTTTAAAAACTTAAATTGGTTAACATGTATGCAAGATAAAAATTTTTTAAGTCGCGAAGTCCGAAAAATCGGTTTTTTAGAAATAACTCCTGATTTTGGGGGTATATCAAAAATTCTAAAATGATATAATAGTCTACTCAACCATACCCACAAACTGCACTATGTTACAGTCCAAGCGTTTTATTTTTTCACCGTAGCACCGTGTTATTATTTTGCACGTAGCACTTTAGTGCATTTAACTAAATTTTACTTATTAATTATTAATTTTTATTTATTTATTTATTGCATATTTTAAAACACCATTTTCACTTTAATTTTATTTAATTTAAAGCTTTTTTAATAAAAAAATATTTTATTTTAAACACTTAATTACACTTTTTACTATTTATTTACATTTTTTATAAATAACGCATCAAAAACACTTCACTTATTTACATACAAACCCCTCAAAAGCAAAAACAAATTCACTTGGTAAATAATGGAGAAGATTATCCCTAGTTTTTCTATACACATTGTGACGTCACTTTTATATTAGTAGCTGTTATTGTTGTTTTTCACTTGCATTGCTTTTACATATTCCTCTTCTTTTCTAGATAATACAATTTTTACGTTACTAATTTCAATAATATTCACTTATAAATAACTTTTATTATACATTTAATTACACTTTAATTTTATGATATTCTTATAAAACACAATTTTTTCTTTAATTTGATATTAATTTTATTAAATTTAATGTATTTTTAACATTAAAATTATTTAATTATATAGGTAATTATCACGACTTAATGTTAAACGTGCACAAAAATCAAAGAAACTAATAAATAAAGAGCTAATTTAAGCAATGAGATAAATGTTGGATCTCTTATCTTTTTGTTTTCTCAATGCATTGGACAATTTATTAAGGTTTGTGTTTTTGTGTGATTTGTTTATTTGATTTGTTTTTATCTTTTTGTGTTGTTTTTAGTGGAAAGAAAATAATAAAATTTTTATTTACAATGTTGACAAGTAAATAACTCTTGTTCATTGTTTACATCTTCATTTTATATTAGCTTCTTTGGTAAAATATTAAAATTATAATAAATATTGTATTATTAATATTTTAATAATATGTATTATTTAATTAAAATATTGCAGTTAATTGGGGAAATAATGATTCTTGTTATTTATAAGCTATGTTTCCGTAACAATGGTTTTGAAAGTTAAAAAAGTACGTACTTAAAAAACATCGATCGGATCGATTAATGTAGTAAAACTGGAATATTTTTATGGAAAAATAAAAAAGACGAGTTTAAAAATATTCCAATGGAGACAAATTTAAACACGTTGGTTGGGTACCAGCGTTACCATTGAAAATTTTTAAAAAATGTCCAAAAAAGGGGAATCTCAAAAAATAAAGTCAACAAAAAAGGATATTTTTGAAAAAAAGGATCCAATTGCTTCAATACCTAAAAAACTCCTCAAAATTTTTTCATTTTATAAAAACAAAAAATATTGCATTTTAAGAAAAACTACTAAATTAAATATTATTTTTAACAAAATAATTTATAATAATTTTTAGTATTGCAAAAAAAAGGATTTATTCATAAAAACATAAAATTCTCTTTTTATTAATTAAACTTCTGTACTTTTGTGCGAGGTCTTCACTCGGACTCAAGTCTTACAAACCCCCGTATAACAAATTTATAACTGAGGTCATGGATTCACAAGTGTTGACCTTAAGTCTGTTTTCGTTAGTGATAATTTAAAAAAAACATTGCGCTGAGGCACTGCTATGAGAATCATCAAAACTATTTTTTAATTTTCACAATCCGGTCAAAAAAGATTCGGCGTTTCATATTTGAAATAGCTATTCATAAACTTTATCATTAGCTTTAGTTATTAATAGTTTCAGTTCATTTAATTTCTTCGTTAGAATTAATATATAATGGGTCGAGATATTTTAAACAGCTTAGTTTCTCGTCATTTATCACTAGTCTAAAAAGTCGCCATTTAGTTCCATTTTAAAAAAGATGCCACAAAAAGTGTCCTGGTGGTTAAAAAAGGGGCAATTGGTGACTAAAGTCGCCAAATAGTACAAACTGTTGGGTGCCATAGATATCACCCCACAGTGGGGCAGAATCGAAATTTTTTGGAAATAAATCTGTAAATCTGGTTGGATTTTCATGAAATTTGGTACAGGCGTAGCAAAGGAGTGTGCAATGTTATGTTTGGAAGGGGGACACAACAATCCCCCCAGGGCTGGAGCTAAGGGGGCTCAAAGTAAGGTACCTCTGACATAAAAAATTTTTAATCGCTTGCAAAATTTTTGTTTCTCGTCCGATTTCAAATATTTTTATATATTGTTGTAGGCCCTGATAAAACCTATAAAAAACATGCTTACATGTCCTATTTATCTTTTATAATTTTCGAGTTATTTGCGTGTGAATTTTTAAGCACCATAATTTTGCATGTTCTTGGTCCAGTTTTTTTCATATATATCCTAGTATTTACGACCTAGTATTTCCGACCGATTTTATTAGTTTTTTTCTTAAGTAGTTAAATAATAAAATTATCCATTGAATAAAAAAAATTTGAAGTCGATATCTTTACCGAGTCCAAAAATAAACGATTTTGAATTTAATAATTGCAAAAAAGACGACTTTTTGTGTTTTTTTAGCCGAAAAATTTTCTTTAGGAACATATAATAATTTTGCACTTTTCTGAAAGGCAACTTCACAGAGATGACTTTAAGATAAAAAAGCAAGCCCAATAATTCAATTGGTCATGGTACATACCCTCCCGAATTCGACCCATTTTATATGAAAGTTTTGATTTTAGACCACATTTTCTCAAATCTCAAAGCACAAATCGACAAGCGGAATATATTTTAAGAATCTTCAATATGATGTTAAAAGTTTTAAATCAAAATCTATGGGACTTCGGAAAAATGTGGGGCATCAATCAAGGAGATTTCCAGCACACTTGATTTTTAAATAATTTTGATAATGATTTCAGTAGCCGATCAGAAGTTACAGATTTATTTCTAAAAAATTTCGATTCTGCCCCACTGTGCACTCTGAAACAAAGTTTCACTATAAAGTAACTGAATCCTTATCACAATAGTCTGAAGGATTATACAAAAAGTAAAGTTGTTAATAAACAAATTTTGAAATGAGCAACAACTTAGCGCATAAAAAAATTATTTTAAAACTCAAAATTACCTTTTTATTAACTTTAAAAAACTGCTTTTGTTAATCAAAAGAGGTCAAACTGAAACTTTTAATAATTACAATAATTTAGAATGTCCCAAGTACATAGTAAGCAGCACCGACTCCATTTATTTAAATATATAGTTCAACACTTTCAGCTGGAAATTAATTATGCTTTAAGCATACTTTGATCAAACTATTCATTCCAACTGCTCAATTAATTAATTGTAAATTTGAACATGTCTTGATTTAAACAGCAGGCACACTTTTGTTGTAAGTGTAAAAAGCTGCTAAAATGTTTTAAAAATAAAATTGAAATAATATTGTAATAACATCTTTTTAGCATTTAAAATTTCAAGACCAGGGTCTATTTTATAAAAGAAATTAACATTTCTTCAATAGCTGGAAATCCGTAAATTGTAAATTTATTCATTAACCATTTATTTATATTATATATTTATTCATATTTATTCATAAACCAAACGATATTATAACGATATCATCTAGATGATAAAAATTATCACTACTGATAATCGTTTTCGAATCCAAAACGATAGCTTTTGTACCTTTTCTTATAATATCGTTTTTCCATAAAATTATGATATCGTTTTTGGTATCTGTTTTGCTGCCAAACCCGGTTTGATTGGTGCTCATTTACACTTACACTTCTCACGCCGCCGCTGTTGCTGCCCCAGCTCTAATGATCACTGCTACTAGTAGCCAAGTTATTGCCCCTAACTACAATACGCTGCTGCTTACTCCACCTCTCCCTTGACTTATTCTGCTCCTTTGGCTTACCCTGCTCCAATTGTTGCCAAATATGTTGCCGCTTACTCTCATTCTTTTGGCCCACTCTGCTGCATTGACTTATGCCGCTGCTCCACCTCCAGTTTTGTTTTAAAAACTGTTGATATATTGAAATAAATTGATATGATAAAATAAATAACCAAATACATGAAATAATTTATTACGAAAACGAAACATCTAAAATTTTTGGAGATTTTTATTTTATTTGTTTTGATACTTTTGATTCTTTAAGAATTTAAATATTTCTGATATTAATGTATCCATTACAACATAAAAAAAAACTGAAAATGTCTTGAATTTAACATTGTCTTGTCATTGGAAGGAAATACCTACTTAGTTCTGAAAGTTTTTTTCATAGATTAACATAGATATGAAGCTCCGTTGTCAAAAACCTAAGTCGGTTGTTAAAGAAAAAAAAAAAAAACTTAAGACCTACAATGTGTTAGTAAAAAATTTCTTTGAAAACAAAAACAATTCTAGCACGTTTGATTTTTTGAGTAATTTATTTTAGATTGTTTTTTTTTTTTGAGCTTCATATCTACATTAATCTACGTTTATAAAATTTTTTAATAAAAATGCGGCTTTGACTTTTTTCCTGCTAATACACTTTTTTTTTTTTTTTGAAGAAATTATTATTAATTTCCAAAAAGTGCAGGCACTTAGTTCCAATTTTAAGGTGTTGAACATTTTCTTTGTTTTGGAAGCACTTTCTGGTTTTATGACTGGGTTGTTATTTAATAAAGCAGGAAAAGAAAAAATGTTTCGAAATATTATTCGAAGAAAAATTTTCAACGCAAGTGCGTCCACTGTAAGACAACATTAACTTATCCTGCCTGACCAGAGTTTCGATATTAGCGAATGTTCGCTAAAAGCGAAAAATTTTCGAAAAATATATGTTCGAGAAAATACCGAGAATTATATTAATAATAAATCTTCGTAACATCGAACTTTTCTCGATATTAAACATTCGCGTAATTTTCGAGAATTTCAAAAATATTGACATCGCAATATTTAATTTTTCTAAATAAAATATCGAAACTAAATGTTTCGAGAAATTGTATAGTCTTATAAAATTCTTATTTAAATTAAAATGCAAAAGACTAAAACAAAGAGAAATTTTTGTCCGAGAAATGTTCGAAAGGGATACCATTATCGTTTTTAACGAGCATTCACTAATATATATCAGGTCAGGTTGACTCTCTTTGTGACCTCAGTGGTATAAAGTTTGCAAAATCAAATCGAATTTTCTTCTTTAAATTTTAAATATTTAAATGTGGAATAAAATAAAAGTTCTATTAAAAAATACTAAATGAAAACAATATCGTTGGTCTTAAGTTGAAATCTGATAATTTAACTTTGGCCTTGAAAAAATGTAATATTAATAGGTTTTTTAAGAAACAAAATAAATTTAAATAAAATTCACGTTTTAAAAGAAATTGAATTATTTAATTATTTTTAAAATTTTAATTTATATTTAATTAATAAAATTTGCAAGGAAATTTTTTTATTAAAAATTTCATGACTTCTTTTTCTATTTTTTTGGAAGATTTTCTTCTTGGAATTACTATAGGAAATTCATGACAGATTAAAAAAAAATATGTAAAGGCCAAGATGGCCTTAGGGCAGGAACTCCTGTTCTGTTGATTCTGAGGAATAATGAAATCTCTAAATTATTTAAATAATAACAAAAAGATTCGATTATTTGAAAAAATATTTGGACCCTGGAATCTTAAATATCATATTATATATTTACATCTATAATATACGATTTCTTTGAAATCAAATTGCAATAAATGTTATCAATAAAAATATTGCAAAACAATTGAAAATAAAATTCAAAAATTTTGATTCTTTATACTGAAACAAATAAACGTGAAACAAAAAATATATCTTTTAAACAGAATTTATTTCATACTTTTTCCGAATTTTTTTTTTTATTAAATTAAAATTTTTGTAAAACATTGATTTTAGGACAGATTATAAATATTTTATCTGCAATAAAATCTTTGTTAATTAAAATATTTTAAATAAAAATATTTAAATTTTCGGTGATTCTAGACTTTACCATTCAAAATGATAAAAATTTAAGAATCCCACAATTCCCAAAAACCGACGAAATTCTCAATAATGGGATTTTTTTTTTTTGAATTTTGCCCGTAAAATCCACATTTGTTTTATGTCCCAAAACCCACGCAGAATACATCGAAGATTCCGAAACTGAATTATATTTGTACATTCAAGCTTTGAGATTTTAAAATATATAAGCTAAAGTCAAAATTTTGATACATCAAATTCGGTAGCGTCTGTACTTAGCCCTATTCGGTGATTGGACTGATTTCTAATATTAAAATCATCTCCGTAAAGACAAGTATAAAATTATTATACGTTCTTAAAGAAAATTTCGTTTTAGAGAAAAAAGAGTGTAGAAACTTTTTCAACCAAAAAGAAAAAAAAACAAGTCATAATTTCTGCAATTTTCAAATTCAAAATCGTTTATTTCTATACTCGAAAAAGATATTGACTTCAAATTCCTTTTGTTCGATAGATAATTTTGTTCTTTAACTAACTGAAAATTTTAGAAAATCGGAAGAAAATATTGGGCTATATATTTAAAAACTGGACCAAGATTTTCCAAAATTTAGATATTTGAAATTTCAAATGCAAATAACTTGAAAACTATAAGAGATTCGTAGCACATGCAAGCACGTTTTACTTATCGAAGGCTTTAAGAAAATGTAAAAATATTTGAAATCGAATAAAATAAAACAGAAATTTAGCAAGTGCTTAAAAATGTACTCTATTTTGAGCCTCAATAGTTTCGCTCCTGAAAAGTTTGTGGAGCATCTCTTCCAAACTTAAATTTATACACTCTTCTGCTATGCCAGTGTGAAATTTTATGTAAATCCAACTAGCCGATTAGAAGTTACAGATTTATTTCCAAAAATCTTCGATTCTGTCCAAAATTAGAGCATACAATTCAGCTTATAAAATAGAAACCAATGAGTCAAGCGGTGGCAATACTATTGTGGTTGCGAGCCACAAATTGGCTACTGTTAGCAGTAACAAATGGAGCAGCAGCAGTAACAACAGCGGCGGCTGGAGCAGTGTAAGCCAAAGGAGCACCCAACAAGCCAGGTTTGGCATTAGTGCAGGCAATGATAGCAAAGACAACAACAGCGAATTTGAACATTTTGTTGTTGAAGTTGTTGAATGGTTTAACGTAAGAGATAAGAAAAGTGTTTAATGCAAAATGTTTTAAAACTCAAAATAATTATAATAAATCAATCGCTAACCAAAAACTACAAAAATTTTCTTAAACTATTCGTATGAAAAATATTCATAATAAATGCTTTAAGTGCATACTGAAGAGTTTTACAATTTTAAGCTAATTTTATGTAAATTATGCTTTAAGCATACCACTATAACACCTGCATACTTATAAATGTTAATTATTTGGTATCTTTAGGTGAGTATTAACAATGTCTTGCTTTTAAATAAATAATATTAATCCATTTAACTATATGCATATTTTTCAGTTTGAAATTCTTTAAGCTGCTTCATTTCAAGAACATGGACATTATTATTGGGGGTCATTTAATTATTGTAGTTTTATTACAACAAATTCCTTATTATAATGTTAATAAGTTTAGTATAAATATGCTGATTTCCATGGCTTAAAGTATCATTAACAAATTTTAACTTGTTAAAGTAAATCTAAATCAAACAAAATGTTCAAATACGTAAGTTTAAATTATACCTTTTCAAAAATTATTAATATTGTTAAATTCCTTATTTCATATTTTTTAGGCCGTTGTTATTTTCGCTGTTATTACCTGTGCTGCTGCTAAACCCGGCTTGATTGGTGCTCCTTTGGCTTACACCGCTCCCGCCGCTGTTGTTGCTGCCCCAGCTCCTCTAGTCACCGCCACCAGCAGCCAAGTTATTGCCCGTAACTACAATGGTATTGCCACCGCCCCTGTTGTAGCTCCCGTAGCTGCTCCTATTGTTGCTAAGACTGTTGCCCCAGTTGCTGCTGCTTACACTGCCCCTATTGCTGCTCCTTTGGCTTACTCTACTCCCGTTGTATCCAGATATGCTGCCGCTTACTCCACACCCTTGGCTTACTCTGCTCCTTTAACTTATGCCGCCGCTCCTTTGGCTTATGCTAACGCTCATTTGGATGCCGCTTATGCCAGCAGCCGTGTTGATATCAAGCAAAACTACAATGCTGCTGTAGTTCCTGCTACTTATGCTGCTGCAGCTGCTGTTCCCGTAGCTACTCCATTGGCTGCTCCCGTAGCCCCTGTTGCCCCCGTAGCTCCTATTAAATACACTGCTGCTCCAGTTTTGTTGTAAATTTAAAGATTATGTAAAAATAATAAACAAATGATCTGTGATCTAACGACTTAAAAGAAGACATATTTTTATTTTAATTTATTTATGTACCAAAAATTTGTGAATGCTGACCAAAGTTTTGTAGTTCTAGAAAAACACTGTGGTAGAAATAATACATGTAGTTGCTAGAAATCTTTAAACTTATCAAAATCAAGAATTTCTCAATTAACCCTCATTAAACCATAGAAAAATGAAGGGTAAAGAATGTATGTATGTGGAGGAAAAATTTGTATTTGTTGTAATTAACACATAATAAAAATAATAAAATAATCGAAATCGCATTGACAGATGTGTTGCAGATTAGCGTGGGTACCTGCCACGACGGCCTTACCCCACGGTGCATTGACAGAAAAATGTTTGAAAAATAATAAAAATCTAAATTTGAATAATAAAATCAACAAAAAGGGGAACAAATATTGCGAATAATTTTACGAAATTAGGGGACAAATTCGATTCAAAATTCACGACGATTGTGGTCATATTGACAATTTACGGTATCGGTTTTTTGATACCATTCGTTTACAAATTTTAATACACAAATAGAAAACAATACACAATATAGAAAGCCATTACTTTACACTTTACATAATAAGTAGTGCTCATTACAAATGTTATTATTTTGAAAAGCCGAATAAGTACTTACTAATAATGACTTCGGTAATTACTTATTTATACTCGTATCATTATTTTAAGCAAACTAAATTTTTAGCATCCAAAAATTTGACAAATAACTACTTACATTTCACTTTTTTGTTGGCTGAGTTAAAACTGTCAATTAGCGAATTTTTGGACAAAAGTAAATGGTTATTCAGTCAAAAAGCAAGTAGTTTATATTTTTCTCCAAAAACTTATTAAGTAAGTAAAGGTTTTTCTGGCATAATGTAATTTAATATTTCGATACTGAATTGGTGTCAATTTGATGTCAATTGGTAACAATTTTCCTTAATGGTTTGAACACATAGTGTTGAATTTGAACGCATAAGGGGCAAATTCGCTGCTGACACTGAATGGTATTGTGATAGACTTTTTTCTGAGTGTATATGTAGTCTTTTAAGAGATATCATGTTTTATTTTTATTCAAAAATTTTTACATATTTTCTTTTTTTATTTAGGATTTAAAATAAATAAACAAAAAAATAGATTAAAAAAATAATATAAATAAATAAAAATGACTTATTTCTTCCATATTTTCGCGATTTTTTTTAAATTTTAAAGACTTCTAGGGGCTATGTAGTGCAAATTAAAGACATGACTTGTAATACATTTTTGTGGCACTATTTCTTCTCTATAAAACATGAATGACTAATTTTACTCCACCTAGAAAATTATGTTAAATAAAGTTCTAGGTAGAGCAAAAAACTCCATAGAGGTATATATTTCCTTTGGTCATCAATGGGTTAAAAGTGATAAACAATGGAAAATTTTTTATTCAACCTTGTACACTATATTTAGTCAAACAAATTAGAATTTCGCAGAATTATTCGCGATATAATTTTGTATGCTATTTTGTTGACCTGTGTAATTAAACAATTTTGTTTTTCTTAAATAAATTCATTTATTCATACAAATCACATTAAAATAATTTTCGTAAATCAACAGTTTTTACAACAAAACTGGAGCTGGAGCAGCAGCATAAGTCAAATGAGCTGAGTAGGCCAAAGGATGAGAATAAGCTGCAGCATATTTGGCAACAACAGGTGTAGAGTAAGCCAAAGGAGCAGCATATGCAGCAGCAACTGGAGCACTATAAGCAGCAATAGTCTTGGCAACAACAGGAGCAGCTACTGGAGCTACAACAGGAGCAGTGGCAATACCATTGTGATTACGGGCCACAAATTGGCTACTAGTAGCAGTAACAAATGGGGCAGGAGCAGCAATAGCAGCGGCAGCAGGAGCAGTGTAAGCCAAAGGAGAACCCAACAAACCAGGTTTGGCAGCAGTGCAGGCAATGATAGCGAAGATAACAACAGCGAATTTGAACATTTTGTTGTTGAAGCTATTGTATTGTTTATCGTAAGAGATAAGAAAAGTGTTTAATGTAAAATTTTTCAAAGCTCCAAATATTTATAATAAATTAATCACTAAGCAAAAAATGCTACAATTTTTTAAATAATTCATATCAAAAAATAACCATAATTATTTAAACATATAAAACATTTTTACAATTCTCAGTTAATTTTATGTAAATCATAGATTAATTATGCTTTAAGCATATCACCAAAAAAATACCTATGAATGCTAACTGTTTGGTATTTTTAAATGAGTAATAATAATGTCTTGACTTTAACTAAATAATATTAATGTTGAAATAAATAGTTGCATGGTTAAATGTCATTTAACTATATGTATGCATATCATTTAGTTTGAAATTCTTTTAGCTGCTTCATTTCAAGAACATGGACATCATTATTGAGGGTCATTGAATTATTGTAGTTTTATTACAACAAATCCCTTATTATAATGTTAATAAGTTTAGTATAAATATGCTGATTTCCATGGCTTAAAGTATCATTAACAAATTTTAACTTGTTAAAGTAAATCTAAATCAATCAAAATGTTCAGATACGTAAGTTTATATTAGTCCTTTTCAAAAAATTAACAATATTATTAAATTTCTTTTTTCAATAATTTTTTAGTCTATTGTTATCTTCGCTGTTATTGCCTGTGCTGCTGCTAAACCCGGCTTGATTGGTGCTCCTTTGGCTTACACCGCTCCCGCCGCTGTTGTTGCTGCCCCAGCTCCTCTAGTCACCGCCACCAGCAGCCAAGTTATTGCCCGTAACTACAATGGTATTGCCACCGCCCCTGTTGTAGCTCCCGTAGCTGCTCCTATTGTTGCTAAGACTGTTGCTCCAGTTGCTGCTGCTTACACTGCCCCTATTGCTGCTCCTTTGGCTTACTCTACTCCCGTTGTAGCCAGATATGCTGCCGCTTACTCCACCCCCTTGGCTTACTCTGCTCCTTTAACTTATGCCGCGGCTCCTTTGGCTTATGCTAACGCTCATTTGGATGCCGCTTATGCCAGCAGCCGTGTTGATATCAAGCAAAACTACAATGCTGCTGTAGTTCCTGCTACTTATGCTGCTGCAGCTGCTGTTCCCGTTGCTACTCCTTTGGCTGCTCCCGTAGCCCCTGTTGCCCCTGTAGCTCCTATTAAATATACTGCTGCTCCAGTTTTGTTGTAAATTAAAGTTATTGTTATTAATATTTCGATATAATAATAATAATAAACAAATTATCTGTGATCTAACGATTAAATAAGTGTTATCTTTTATCAATATTAATATGTCTATTGGATCAAATATTTTGAAATTCAGGCTAAGATTACTAGTACTATGAAAACTCTATGGTGGAAATAATACTTTTAAGCAAGTGCTTTTAGTACTAATTCTTGCTTGAGTACATTCTGTTTGAAATTGTCGTGGAAAAAACTAACCCAGGGGCAGTTTTTGAAATTAGCTTTTTTATGAAATTTAGAACCAACTTTAAAAGATTTATATTTCCTTATAATTCTAAAGATCATTAAGAAAGAACACAATATCATAGAGAAAATTATTACCTTATATTTTTCAATTAACACAGTTGTTTTCATTTTCGAATTCTAGAAAAATATTTGCTAAACATCTGGGCAAGAAGGAAGTCCGTAGCTTATATAGGGGCTTCAAAAGTTCAAAAATTCGTTTTGGCGCACATCTAGGATACTAATGTACTGATTGAGTTCATTTCATCAGCACAAATATTCTAAAAAAAAAAATATTCCGAATTTTCTGTGTAAGAACGAAGGTCCAGCTTATATAAGAGCTTTAAAAAATCGAAAAAATCAAATATGATATAGCTTATTGTTGTTGCTGTTTTTCAGTGTTAACGAAAGTACAAAAATACCAAATAAAGGCAACATTAACTAAAAAATGGTATTTTGAATATTTATGGACCCATTAAATTGATTAAAAAAAAACCTAAATTTTAGAAAAATATTTGTGACCGTTCTATATAAGAACGAAGCCCGTAGCTTATATAAGAGCTTAAAAAATCAAAAAATACGTTTCGGGTGATATCTCGGATACCAAAGGACCGATTGAGCTCATTTCTTCACAAAAAAAAATTAGAGAACTTTTATTTTTAAATGAAAAAAAATATTTATTTAAAGTTACAACGAGGGCAACCAAAAATATGCAAAATCATATCTTTTCCTTTTAACCAGGGCCACCAAAAATATGCAAAATCATATCTTTTCCTTGGCTTCAAATGAACCAAACTGTTAATTATTTATCCGTTTCAGATAATTTTAGTAATTTTTGTTACAGTATATTTTTGCATATTTTGGGCTTAGCAATATGTTTAGTCATATTTTTCATAGAAAATTATTTTTTTAGAACATATTTTACCAATTTAGCTGGCATATTTTTGCCTATTTTACACTTAAATTATACTAAAAAACACAACTTTGCCTATTTTACACTTAAAAGAAAAATTTTTCATACTTTGCAGTCAATAGAATTTCTTACATAAAATACCATTAGTGAAATTTTTTACTGTCACATATGTCACATATTTTTCATCTCATAAATTTATAGAAATTTTGAAATTTCCTAATTCAATGTATTAGCTTTGAATGTTTTTTAAGTGCAAAAAGGTAATATTTTTTTTTTTTTAGAAATTGCTAATAAAATTTAAGTTATTTTCAGCATGAAAATTTAACAGGAAAAAAATAATATTTTTAGAGCATATTTTTCAATATAAAGGGCGTATTTTCCGATTTTAAGAGCATTATTTATGCGCATAAAACACTTTTTTTTTAAATTTCGAGTAAATTAGGCGAAGTTGCCTTGTACACACTGGTGCATATTCTTATAAACGCACATACATTTTTTTAATCAACATACCAAAAATGGTGCTAAAAAATAATTAGGGAGCTACAAATTAATTTTTTATATCATTTATTGACTTCACTTAAAACATTAATAACTAAAAACTTAAAATGTGTATTAATTTTTTTTTTTTTTTTTTTTTTCATTGTAACTTTAGTAGTAATGACATTTTTTATAGCATTTTCCTATATACGCAATTAAACTAATGAACCAGTTTAGCAGTTATTAATAATGTGTTGATGAACCTTTGTTTTGGTTAACTTCAAAAATTATGTCTGGCATTGATTCGACTAATTTTTGAAGAAAATCACTGTCAATTTCTTCCCAGGCTTTGCTTAATTTTCAGTTTGAACTCCGTTATTAGGTCATTATGGTTTCATTCTGTGCATTTCTTGCTTAAACTTCTTCATTGGATTTAAATTCGGACTGCAATTCGACCAATCCAATAGTGGAATAATATGTTCATTAAACCACTATTTAGATTGGTTCGAGACATGGATTGCTGCGTTATCCTGTTGGAATATGCAATCTTCATCCATTTTTTCATCCATAAATGAGAGAAGAGCATCTTCCCATAGTTCATTATAAATTGCACTGTTCATTTTAGTTGGAACAAAACATATTTTTGATTTTCCTACAGCAAAAAAGGTTGCCCACATCATAACACTGCCTTCAAATGTCGTTTCGATATACGAATTTCGTTCGGTCTCAAATCATACCAATAGCAAGAATATGAATCGGGACCGTCCAAATTGCATTTCATTTTATCAGAAAAGATTACTTTATTCCACTCATCTGTCCATTTAATATATTTGTGCTCAAATTTTAAACGATTTTCCTTGTGATGCTGTTTCAATATTGGCTTACATTTTGCTTTCTTCCATTTTATGTTACCATCTGTTTGCAAAATGTGTGCAATATGGTTGGAAGTGGCAGGAAGGTCAATTTTATTTTTTATTTGTGTAGTATTTAATTTATTGCAGGTGGCTTCCCCTTTCATTTTATTAATTTGCCTTTTTGATAATTTTGGACTACCTTTTGTTGGTTTCCGAACTTCGTATTTCTGCCCTTTCTTAAGAAAGCCTCGAATAACTCCTTCTGAACGATTAATTTTTCATCCAGTTCGTCCAATTTGTTAGAACACCCTTCATCACGAAAAAAATGAATTTGAATTTTTTCGTAGTCTGTAAGAAAAATTCCTTTAAGCTGATGAAATTTCCCAATTAAAATAAAAATATTTCCCGTAAACAGAGATGTTGTCATTAAAAACTTACCTTAAGTGAAACAAACAAATTAAACTGTTAAAATTTTTTAATATATTTTTTTTTTTTTTTTTTGCAATAACTTTTTAGACAAATTTTTTCTCGGCTGCGTTTATAGGAATATTCCACCGAAATGATCACCAATATTTTCTGATTCCTAAATTAAAGAAAACAAAAAAAGCAAGAAACAAATATTTTTTATATAAAAAAGTACCGTTATATCGCGAGTTATTATAACAACACAACATTGTTTTTGTTTAAAAGAAATGAATATACCTCAAAGAAAAAATTTTAAATGCGTTTAAAGGAATATGCACCAGTGTATATCTTGTAAAAAAGAAATTTGGAATAATCGAAACATTTTTATTATATGATTTCTTATATTAATTTTTTTTAATTGGAAATATAAATGGGCTTTTTAATATCTTCAAAAAATACTTTTATTCTGTAAAAGTTGGAAATTTAGACATTAAAAGTTTTATATATAGTGGTTCATTATTTTGTTAAAAATGAAAATTCTTCAACATTAAGCCCATTTTACCAAAGTATTAGTCTCCATATTATATCAAAACTTTTAAATTGTGTTTTTGTAGGTATTAGCTGTTATAAAATTGGAGACATCTACAAAAATACAAAGCCAATTGGTGCCATAGTATAAATGGTAATATGAGGTATTTTTTGGGTTACATAACTATAAGTCTTTCAAAATATCGGGGTTTGCTTTATGTGATTTTTGTTAAATATATATCAATGGAAAGCCAAGAATTTGTGTATTTTCATTACATATTTCTGTTTGCAATATTTTTACCATTGTTTTAGGAACTTGAAAATTTTAAAACAAAATTTGTATTGTTTTACATATAGTACAAATAGTACTCAAGAAAAAAATGCTACAAAATTATGCCAATAGGTCCAATTTATAGAGAAAATATTATCTAGCATAGTATGGTGTATGTACTAATTTAAAATATTTTAAAATATGAACAAAAATGGTTGAGGAATAGTTAGATATTTAGGGGATATATATCCGAGATACCAGAAATGACATCGAGAATTTGATATCGTATTCAAAAATCAGCAAAGAAAAAATTTAAACAGTTGTCAAACTAGACATATCACATTCTATAATCGGACTTAAGATGGCCACACTATACACATAAAACAAAAAGGGCGATATTTTTGGACGTGGTAAATAAATAATTTTTGCATTTGTGAAAAAGGTTTTATAAAAAGGTAAAAATAGAAAAAGTCTACTTTCCTGTTAGTACAAAAGTGATAAAAATTCCGATATTTTTTTGGAGTAAATTCGATTACTTTTCGTAGTTTTTCTGGAAACAATGAAATATTTTTGATTGCAGTCTTTGGCATTATGAAGCTAACATACAAACAAAATTAAATTTATTAATCTATTATTCTTTTAAATCATTTAATAAACCTGTTTTTATAAAAAGCAAAAAAAAATTCGAATACTTTAGTGAGACACTGTAGCTTATTGTGGTTTTTCAATGCTTATAAAAACAACAACTGCATGCAAAACAGCCGTTAAATAAATTTAAAAAAAGATTTGCAAATAACCCGGTTGTTTATAGACCGATTTGATTGATTCAAAAAACCGAAACTGTGGAAAAGTATTTACGACCGATCTTATTAAGAACGAAGCCCGTAGCTAATATAGAAGCTTAAAAAAGTCTAAAAATAAAAACTTATAAAGGGTGGTCCAACCATAATGCACGATGTTAATTGTGAGTCCCACCCTAACATCAAGTTTTTTACCCAACTTAATTTGACATTTCTTGGTTTCAGAGTTTGACTAATTCAACCATGGAGAGGTACACAATTGAGCAGCGCGTTAAGATTGTTGAAGCCTTTTACGAAAATGGGCATTTCGTGCGCTTCGTAATTTTTTTGGTCAGCATAATCGACCAAATGTGTCCACTATCGGGAGAATTGTGCACAAGTTTCAGCAAACCGGCAAATGAGAATACACGAGTGATTGTTGAAAAGCCGATGCATCCACAAAGAGTGACTGTTTGGTGCGTTTTATGAACTTCTTCAAAAATTAAGTCGGCTAAGCAGTTACCGCAAATGATGTTCGCAATCACGAGATGACAAAGGACTTCTTGTGACCAGAAATTGAGGATATGACCTGGACGATATGTGGTTTCAACAGGATATTGCCACTTGCAACACAGCCAACGAAACATGCGATTTGACACCGTTGGACTTCTTTCTTTGGGGATATTTAAAAGAAAAAAGTGTAGGTCAATAAGCCAAGAACAATTCAAGAACTAAAGGATGAGATAATTCGACACATTAACGACATTGAACCTCAATTATGTCTCAGAGTCATAAAAAATATGGACCAGCGGTTAGAGGTATGCCACCGAAGCCGTAGCGAGCATTAGGCCAATATTTTGTTAGGCACATAAATGTCATAGATTCCCAGCAAAAACTTTTTGGTTTTCGGTAATGACAACTACTTAGTAAAGTAGTTTTTTGGTAATGAGGCGTCATTATTTTTGCCTAAGCTGTATTACATTTATAAGTACTCAATAGTATAATAGCACAGTAATACTGCAATTACGTGGATGAGTTGGCTAGAGCGCCGGATTAACAACCAGAAGGTTGTTAGTTTTTTATAACAAAATGTCTAAAAAGATATTTTAAATTAAATAGAGTTTTTGTCGCTTAGAATGCTATATACGAGATGGTGTACTGAGTAAGACGTTAGTCAATAAAAACGAATGGTTAGTGTGTGTCCAAGTTCGAGTCTCACTGATGGCAAAATTTTTTTGTTTTTTTTTTTTATTTTTGTTTTCGTTTGAGTACAAATTTTTAAGTACCCCTAGAGTCAAAAAATAACTACATGAATTTGTGGACAAGTCGAACTAAAATAACTAGTTATTTAGGCAAAAAATAAGTAGTTTATTTTTGTTTCCAATTATACCTGCTAGCTTACCAGGAAAGCAAAGTTTTTGCTGGGTCCTTCTATCATAATAAAAAATATTAAGATAATTCTCTGAAATAATTTTGCTCTATTTACAATTAACATCATGCGTTTTGGTTCGACTACACTTTATATACCTACAACTCTTGTGGTGAAGGGTATAAAAAACTTACTTGAAAATGTTTAATTGTAATAAGGGAATTGTAAGAAGACATTAAATTGGCCCTGTTAATAATGACCATGTTCTTGAAATAAAACTGTTAAAAGAAATCAAAACAAAATTATTTTAATTTTGAAAATTTAATTTAAAATAAGTAAATGTTTACACTTACAACAAAATGCAGTTAAAATCAAGACATGAACATTAGCAGTTTAAATTTGGTTTTTTTTTTTTTTTTTTTTTGGTTATATGCTTAATGCATTTTAAATCTATGATTTACATAAAATTAACTGAAAATATATAACTGTTTTTTGTTTATATTTATTGAGTAAACATTATTGAATTTAGTGTTTTTATTTGATATAATATTATAATTTACAATTTTCAGCAATTGTCGTTTATTATAAATAGTTAAAGTTTTTAACAATTTTACATCATTCACATTTTATCAATATTCCTTAAAATATATTAAACAAAATGTTCAAATTTGTAAGCAGTAGTTTTACGAAATTTTCTTTAAATTATATTTAAAAATAATTTATTTTTTATTTAGGCCATTGTCATCTTTGCTGTCATTGCCTGTGCTGCTGCCAAACCCGGTTTGATTGGTGCTCCTTTGGCTTACACTGCTCCTGCTGCTGTTGTTGCTGCCCCCACTCCTATTGTCACTGCCACTAGCAGCCAAGTTATTGCCCGTAACTACAATGGTATTGCCACCGCTCCTGTTGTAGCTCCCGTAGCCGCCCCTGTTGTTGCTAAGGCTGTTACACCCGTTGCTGCTGCTTATACCGCTCCCGTTGTAGCTAAATACGCTGCTGCATACTCAACGCCTTTGGCTTACTCTGCTCCTTTAGCTTATTCTGCTCCCGTTTTTGCCAAATATGCTGCTGCTTACTCTCATCCTTTGGCCTACTCAGCTCCTTTAGCTTATGCTGCAGCCCCTGCTCCAGTTTTGTTTTAAAAACTCTTGTGTAATGACTTTAAATTGCTGTGATTTGAGAAATAAATGAAATAATTTATTAATAAGAAATAAAATAATTTTATTTGATTGAAAATTAATTTAGAGAATCGAAATTATCGAAATTTTTATATAATATTTTAACCAAATCTCACTTCTCAGAGATACTGCCGATGAACCCTTATGTACGTGTGTGGTTGACAAATTGACTACTCATTCATCAATCAAAATTTTATTTTTGTGAAAAATATTGATTAAAAACAAAAAAGTTTTAAATATTTTTATTTTTTTTATTTTAATTTGAAAAGAAAAACAAAAAATTTCATAAATGATAGAAAAAAAAAATAGTCAAATTCATTCGAAAAAGAACTATCTGAAGTATGAGTTCATTTTAAAATCAAAATATTTTTGATTTCTCACACTGCATTGTCAGTGTGACGCACACACTCAAAATCTCTCTCAATTTTACTAAAAATACCCCTGAACAGAGTTTCAATATTAGCGAATGTTCGCTAAAAACGAAGAATTTTCGAAACACATATGTTCGAGAAAATATCAGGAATTATCCCAGCAAAAACTTTTTGGTTTTCGGTAATGACAACTACTTATTAAAGTAGTTTCTTGGTAATGAGGCGTCATTATTATTTGCCTACTCTGTATTACATTAATAAGTACTTAATAGTATAATAGCACAGTAATACTGTAATCACGTGGATGAGTTGGCTAGAGCGCCGGATTAACAACCGGAAGGTTGTTGGTTCAACCCCATTCTAAAGCTGTTAGTTTTTTATAACAAAATGTCTAAAAAGATATTTCAAACTAAAAAGAGTTTTTGTCGCTTAGGATGCTATGTGCGAGATGGTGTACTGAGTAAGACCTTAATCAGTAAAAACGAATGGTTAGTGTGTGTCCAAGTTCGAGTCTCACTGACGGCAAAATTTTTTTGTTTTTTTTTATTTTTGTTTTCGTTTAGGTACATATTTTTGAGTACCCCTAGAGTCAAAAAATAACTACATGAATTTGTGGACAACTCGAACAAAAATAACTAGTTATTTAGGCAAAAAATAAGTAGTTTATTTTTTATACCTGCTAGCTTACCAGGAAAGCAAAGTTTTTGTTGGGGAAAAACAAAATACTTCATAAATAATAGAAAAAAAAATAGTCAAATTCATTCGAAAAAACTATCTGAAGTATGAGTGCATTTTAAAATCAAAATATTTTTGATTTCTCACACTGCATTGTCAGTGTGACGCACGTACTCAAAAGCTCTCTCAATTTTACTAAACATACCTCTGAACAGAGTTTCAATATTAGCGAATGTTCGCTAAAAACGAAGAATTTTCGAAACACATATGTTCGAGAAAATATCAGGAATTACATTAATTATAAATGTTCATAATATCGAACTTTTCTCGATAATTTCTCGATATTAAAAATTCGCAATATTTAACTTTTCTAAATAAAATATCTAAACTAAATGTTTCGAGAATTTGTCTAATCTTAAAAATATAAACAAAAAAGCAACGTATTTTCTTATTTGTGCATGCAAAAGACTAAAATAAAAAGAATGAAGTGTCGTTCTTCCGTCATAGCGATCGGTTGTAAAATATCGCACATCAAAATTTAAGATGTTAGTTAAATTTTCAGACATTTTTAATAAAAAATAATATAATAAGAATAAGAATATAATAAGCTACTTGTCTAGATAAATTTACAGAATAAAATATTTATCTAAATATCTAATATATTTTCATGCAGATTAATTAATTCACCAAATTAAGCACTAAAAGATGTGGATTTGAGCAATAGAAAAATAAATAATATTGAGAGAAAAAATACTGATGACTCCTCTGTCTAAGTTGAAATTTGGAAAAAATGTTTCAAATATTACTCTTATTTAAATATGACTTTGTTAATGATATCGATTATTATATGACTTTTTTTGAAATGTAATCATTTTGAGGAACAGAAAAAGTCAATATTTCTGTCGAAATTTTAACTTAATACTATCAATATTACTATCCAAACTTTGACTAAATAGTATCCATATTTATTTTAAAATAGTAAAAGAAAAAGAAGTTATTTTCCTATCGAAGAAGAGTCATCGTTCGGGCAAAACTGTATCGCAGTTTTGATACATTTTTAATGAAACTATTAAGTGCTTTTTTTGTGTGACGAATTCATTTAGGGTTATTCAAAATCGCTTTTAGTTGTGCTTAGGAAAATCTGACTTTAAATATTCAATTTAAAAGAAGAATTTTTAGATATAAAATAACACCAAATTTCTGATAAGAAAAATAAGTATTGACATCAGTCGCGAATCCACGGGGGTAGGGGTGGTATAGGAAATTTATCACAACAGAATATACCACAACAAACCTATACCTAAAATTTTCATATTTAGGAAATAATACAATCTGGTACAACGAAAAATCACTCGAGAAATGACATAGCATACGTTATAGTCCTTCTTGCAATATAGGAATCCATAATATATTTTTGAGGGTTTTGAATCATAATCTCCAGAAAAATGGGAAAATGTGAAAAATCCCAGTTTTGGGATTTCCAGTTTTTTTTTTTTCAAAGTCAATTGCTTGCCTATGAAAGTAACGCCGAATAAGTACCATCGTTTTCTCCATATTTTTTGTTTTTAATTTTAAAACAATGTAATGGTTTTTTACTTTCAGAAGGTCGAAAATCGAAATTAATATTATTTGTTTTTGCAAAATTTTTTACTATCAAGAAAATAATATCTTGAGAACACTAATGGGAGACAGTTTTTGGTAACTTTATATTTACCCATAAACTAACTTTTAAGTGACTTTTTCGACATTTTAGTTAGTAAGAAATGTAGAATAAGTAGATGAAAAATCGAAATTAATGTTATTTGTTTTTGTAAAATTATTTACTAACCGGAAAATAACATCTTGAGAATACTAGAAAGGGTAATTTTTCTGATAGTGGATAAAACTATCACCTAATTGCTGGCAGGGTAAGAACTTCATACAAACTAAGTAACAGTGTACAACAATAGTGTTAATAGTAAATATATTTTTTTTATTATTTTTTATTGTGCGATGTTTTTTTCCATTTAAAATGATAAGAAGATAAAACAAAA
This sequence comes from Protocalliphora azurea, assembly GCA_932274085.1. NCBI lineage: Eukaryota > Metazoa > Arthropoda > Insecta > Diptera > Calliphoridae > Protocalliphora > Protocalliphora azurea. The sequence continues at coordinate 131,535,013 of OW026522.1, read as the reverse complement.
TTTTCAATAGCGTATGACAACTTTACTTAAATGTTTTTTTTTTATTTTAATCAATCTCTTCAGCATGTAAAACTATTTGGGGATTTTCCAATACTTTTTTACTTTGTATCAATTTTAATTCACGTTCAAATGATGTAACCTTTCGTTTACCATTCCGAACATCAGCTGGTATTGCGTCTATGGTGCGTTTAATAACAGCTTGCAATGAAGCTATGGTTCGTTCAAAAGCTACACCCAAATTTGTTGTCTGATAACTGTGTGCCAAAAACAGTGATGCAAACAAATCGCCAGTACCAGTAAAGGAAATGTTAGAACCCTGTTTTGGTATATTTAGAGCATAACGAGGACCATTGCGCTTGCTGAGAAAAGCTCGAAGTTCACCTTCTTTACCAAAATCACTGCTAGAAATTACTACAGTATCAATGCCTCTGTCATGGAACCATTGTACTGCTTTCCATATATCAGCCTCAGTTGTGATTTTCATTTCGGTTAATAGTTCAACTTCATATTGATTGGGTGTTATAATATCAGCCAAAGGTATTATTTCTTCACGATAAATAGGCAGTAAATCTTTGGGCACATACATTTCTCCATTGTCGCCCATAACCGGATCACAAACTATAATAGAATTTTTATAACAAAAATAGACCCACATTTGATATATATATATGCTAATATTATGTTCTTTTGTATAACTTACCATATACTAAATTTGGTTCGGTGGCTCTTAATTTTGTAACAATTTTAGCTACTTGTTTTAAAAATGAAGCATTTCCAATATAACCAGTTAATAAATGTGAGTAACATTTCAAAAGGTCATTACTTTCCAGACCTTGAAAAAGGTCATCTAAATTAAAAGCAAAAAAAGTAAAGATTATATGTAAATCAAATCGTTTATTATTGTTTTTAGTTTTCTAAACAATTTACCTAGTTCTTTTTCTTGTAGCACTTGACCCTTAACTACTTTATAGCCCGTATGATTGGAAAATTGTACAGAATTAATGGCATCAACTTCAAAGCCTAAAACCTTTAATAAATTATTTTATTATAATTCTAAACAACAACAATTAATTGTATTGCCAATCCTTAGTTACCTGTAAAGGAAATGTTGCACTTTTATTGCCCACATAACCGTGGACAACATGACTTTGTATGGATAATACACGCCTTTTAGTTTCATCGCCAGAACTATTGGAAGACATTTTTTTTTTTTTTTTACACAATCACCGTTTGTACTCTGTCTTCGAATGACTTGCAACCACTACTAGAGATCTTACAGTAAACACTTGTTGTCAATGTTTCTTATCTGTCAGTGAGTGTATAAGTAAATATAAAGATATTTATAAATAATATTAATACGTAGATAAGAATGTATAAATGTTTTATTTGTTATTCTCTCAATAAATAATTGTATTGCAGTAAAACACCCCTCTGTTTTTCTACAACACAATTATTTAGTTTTGTGGGTATATGATTTACATATTAAATTGTTTTTAGTAAGTGGAGAATTTTCAATTGATAAACACTAAACTTAAAAAAAAATTAAGTTTTTTTATCTCTTTTGTGTTTGATATTTTATTATAAATATTAAAGGTCTTCAACGAATAACTTTTCGCTGCACATGTGAACAGAGCTGTCAGATGTAACGATTTTTCGCCAAAAGTGCCAGTTTTTAATTGCTTTTGGCGACTAAATTTTCCGTTTGGCGACATGGGGAATTTTTTGGTGATATATGACATGGTGACGATTTATTTGGCTTATTTTTAAAATTTTATTAAATAAGCAGAAAATCTATTAAATTTTCTTACTAGAAATCGACTATTTTTAGTATCTAGCAATATGAAGAGCCTTAATTTGTAAATAGCTTCAACTTAGTTTAAGGAAATTTTATCCCTAAAGAATATATTTTGCATACTTATGTATTAAATGTTTGATAATTTCCATCATTTTTCAAATATATATTGAGGATATTAATGATTTCAGTCACAATGAAATAAGCGTTCAGGAATAAATTAAATCTTTGAAACAATTTATAAGTTTAATAGGACCAACGTTGTCATATAATCTTAGAATTATTCTTTTAAAAAATATAATAGTCCAATAAATTTTAAAAGTTGATGACCTAAAAAGGAGATATATGTCAGAAAAGTGTGTTTTAACTTGTATTTTTTTTTATTCAATTACACTGTGCTCCAAAAATGAGACTAATTTTTTAACAATGTGGGTACCCATTGGGTCAAATTAAATCGACGATGCTGAATTTAGTGGTGTTAAACATTTTGAAAAGCACTCATTTTTGAGATATTTCATTTTGAAAGACTAAAAAAAGGGTTTAGGAAAATTAATTTTTCTAGCTTAAATTCAATTCACCAACAACTTTTAAATTTAAAATGCATTTTGAATACAAATTTTGTCTGTAAAATGTATTTTAAATTTAAAATTGGTTGGCGAATACGGTGGTTAATTTTTTAATTTAAATAATATAAACAATTAAGATTTTATTGAAGTGTATAATAATGAATTCTTATTATTAAATATATTTTAAACGCTAATAAACAAAACTTTAACTGGTTAGCAAGCTAACTAGTGCTACCAATTACCAATTTTTTTAATTAATTCACTACTTTCATAATGAAGTTTAAATTCAAATAACGCGAATACTTCCCTAGTGTCTACAATAGGCAAATTTTTATCAAAACAAACATCAAAATCAGTGCGAATATATACAAAGTAACCTTAGTTAAACAGCTGAATATTATTTTGGTTATTATCGTTGTCAAACTGCATATATAGAAAACAATAATGAATTCACCATATTGTTGGTTTTGAGCAACTATTGCCACCTTCCATAAGTTCGCGTTAAGTTTGACGTTTGTCTTGATAAAAATTTTTCTAATGTAGACACTATGTTAAAAGCGGCTGTCACCATTAAATTCAGCGCACTCGAATTAGCTTTACCAGTAGGGTGCCCCGTTTGCTAAAATTTGTAACTAGCACAGCATTAGTTTTAGCTTTTGCAATTATCGTTTGCTTTGTTAAAGCTGAATTTACATTTACAAATAATACGAAATACTAAAAATTTTAAGACATTTAACATTTTAGTTAATTTTTTAGTATTTCTTTAAAAATCCAAAAAAAAAAAATTAATTTGGTGATTTTTGGCGATATCTGATTAACAATTTGGCGACAGAGGCTCAAAAAATCTGACAACCCTGTATGTGAAGACCGACATCGAATATATATACTACTCGTTTTCTCTCTCTCTCTGAGAACACAAGTAGTGAAGTATAGTTAACTGTTGTTTGTCGAATAACTACCAGTAATCAGCGTTGTCAGATTTTAATGAGCCTTTGTCGCCAAATTGTTAATCAAAAATTGACAAAAATCGCCAACTTAAAATTTGATTTGATTTTTTTAAAAAATATGAAAAATTAACTAAAATGTTAAATGTCGTACAATTTTTAGTACTTAAAATTTCATATAATTTGTAAATGTAAATTCAGCTTTAACAAAGCCAATAATAATTGCAATAGCTAATAATAACATTGTGCTAGTTGCAAATTTTAACTAAATGGGCACCCTACTAGTAAAGCTTGATTACGCTAAATTCAATGGTGACAGGGTTTAAATAGGGTTTAAACTTAATTACGGAAGTAGAGAATTAATTGAAAATTAAAAAAATAAAAGTTACATTATTTAGGTATATTAAACAATAAATTGTTTGAATACATATTCCAATCATAAGTTAAATCAATTTTAGTCCGATTTGAAATGTTTTTATATTTTTGTTTGAAAAGTTGCTCACTGGTAACACTAGTAAGCTTGCTTATAGAATTAGTTTTTGTTTATTAGCGTTTAAAATATATTTGATAATAAGAATTCATTATTATACACTTCAATATAATCTTAACTGTTTATATTGTTTAAATTCAAAAATTAACCCCCGTATTCACAAACTAATTTTAAATTTAAAATACATTTTAGAGATAAAATTTGTATGAAAAATTTGATTTAAAATGCATTTTTCATTTGAAAGTTCTTTGTGAATACGGGGGTAAATTAAACTCTTTTTTTAGACTTTCAAAATGAAATAATTAAAAAACGAGCGCTTTTAAAAATGGTTAACACCACTAAATTCAGCGTCTTCGATTTAATCCATTGGGTACCCACATTGTTAAAAAAAATTAATCTCATTTTAGAGCACAGTGTAATTGAATAAAAAAAAAAAGTACAACATAAAATGCCACTTTTTTGACATATAGCCCCTTTTTCACGTCATCAACTTTTAAAATTTATTCGACTTTATTATATTTTTTAAAAGAATAATTTTAACATTATACAATAATATTGGTCCTATTAAACTTATAAATTGTTTTAAAGAATTAATTTATTCATGAACGTTTATTTTATTGTGACCGAAATCATTAATATCCTTAATATATTTGAAAGATAATGGAAAACATATGATCAAACATTTAATACACAAGTATTGTAAAATATATTTTTTGGGGATAAAATTTTGTCAACTAAGTTGAAGCTATTAACAAATTATGGCTCTTCATTTTGCTAGATAGGCAAATACTAAAAATAGTCGTTTTCTAGTAAGAAACTCTAATCGTTTTTCTCCACAATTAATCAAATTATAAAAATTAGACAAACAAATCTTTACCAGATTATATATCGCCAAAAAATTCGCCATGTCGCCAAACGGAAAATTCAATCGCCAAAAGCAAGTCGCAAGTGAGCGTGAAAAAAATGCACTCAAAGAAAAGTTAGGTTTAATAAATGAAAAAACGTCAGTTATACATGTTGCTTTATTATTGTATAAATTATATTTTTTAAATGCATTTTTGCTTTCTTTATTACACTTATTAATATTGTCAAAAAAAAATATACTTCACATTCCTCCAACTTTATCTTAAAATAATATTAATATTAAATATTTTGTATTCTTTGTAATCTCAGCAACCACTAGATGGAAGAATGTAAGATACGTGTGAACTTAGCAAGCACAATTGTGCTATGAAATGGACTTCCTTGGGGGTGCTTTAAATAGGGAAGATTTTAGTAAATACAATGATTAATTACACGATGCTACAGTGAAAAACACTTGAAATGTAACGTAGTGTAGTATGTAGGTATTGGTGAGTAGATTTTTAAACCATATATTAAATGTTCAGCATACCAAATTCGGGAGATATTTTCAAAAGACGACTTTTCGTACCTTCCGGTTTTCAAAATTTTTTGGAATATTTTGTTGAAAAAATCAAATGAATATCAGTACTGTTTTAAAAAAAATAGTAGTTTAAACCTTACTACTCATGATAATATTCAGTACAAAAAGCGCGATTTTATTTATTTATTTTTTCTTTTTAAGTAAATTTTCGAAAAATTTTAAATATCTGAAAATTTTTTAATATGTTTGTACAAACATTTATTTTAAAAATACATTTAATAAAAGAAAAAAAAAACAATCACAAACAAATTTAACTATTTTAACGATCTAGAGATTTTTGAAAGAACTACCAAAATTCCACTACTATTAAAAAAAAAAAAAAAATTAATGAAAAAATGAACTTGAAAATCATTAATTATTCATATTAATTCAAAACACGTACCACCAAATAGTACTCCTCAAAAATACTTTATTCAACAAACTGTTAATGTAGACATAATACACACCAGCCGTTAGCCACAATTGTGTATAAAACTCGACCGAAATTGATCAGAAATCATATTTCAATTTTTGTCTTTCAAACGAAAACAAGAAATTCTAAATAGCAAAACTTAAAATGGCCAAATTCGTAAGTTAAAGGAAAAAAAAATAAAAATTAATTTTGATAAATTTTTAATTGCTGATCATTTTAATTACAGATCATTGTCTTGTGCGCTTTCATTGCCTGTGCTGCCGCTAAACCCGGTTTTGTAGCTCCTTTGACTTACTCTGCTCCCTTGGCTGCTGCTGCTCCTTTGGCTTATACCGCTCCCGTTGCTGCTGCTCCTTTAACTTATGCTGCCGCTCCCGTAGCTTATGCTAATGCCCATTTGGATGCCGCTTATGCCAGCAGTCGTGTTGATATCAAACAAAACTACAATGCTGCTGTAGTTCCTGCCACTTATGCTGCCGCCGTAGCTACTCCTTTAGCTGCTCCCGTTGCCCCTGTTGCTGCCGTAGCTCCTCTTAAATACACTGCTGCCCCAGTTTTGTTGTAAATTTAGAGATTTCGATTGTTGTTAAGGCAAAAAATAAACTAAATGATCTGTGATTTATTGTTAAAAAAAATTATAAATTATGTTCTTTTTTTATTTTTCATCATTTGTGATAAATTTAATAAGAAATTTGTTCGTATTACATACATATGTATATTGTGAGGAGGTATTTGCCAGAGCTGTAAATGAATCATTCTTTTTTGATTTTAATTCGTTACGAATTTTGAATTAATTCTTTTCACAACAAAAAAGAATTGAATGAAATTTAAATCAATTCAAACGAATTAGGCAGAAATGAATTGAAATTCATTTTCCAATTCAAATGTATTTGTAAAATGAATTGCAATTCGTTTTCAATTCAAATTAATCTGTAAAATGAATTGTAATTCGTTTCCAATTAAAATGAATTTGTTAAAGTGAATTACAATTCATTTTAAAATTCGTTTGAATTAAAGTAATTTTGAATTCATTTAAATGAATAAGAACAATGAATTGCAATTCAGATGAATGAAATCAAAAATGAGTTGCAATCAATGAAATTCAATGGAAATTTGATAAAAATAAAAATTTAAGTTTCTTTTAACAAATAAACAAAATTTTCCCATTTTGATAGGATTTTCGTCTCTACCTAATAATTCAATTCCTATTCTGGAACCATCTGACAATTCTTGTATATCATGGGAATTTCAAAACTAAGAATTTTTTGTCTTTGGACTATACTAGGTGATATATAACACGAGTCTAAGGCTTATTGTAGATTTTCTTACAAAATCAATTCAAATATCAATCAATTCAAATATCAATCAATTCAATTCAATTCAATTGAGTTGGAAATGAATTGCTAATTCTTTTTTCTAATTCATTTGAATTAATTCAAAATCAATTCAATTCTAATGAATTGGAAATTAATTGCAATTCACTCTGACAAATTCATTTGAAGTAGAAATGAATTGCAATTCATTCTATAAATTCATTTGAATTCGAAACGAATTGCAATTCATTTGACAAATTCATTTGAATTGGAAATGAATTGCAATTCATTTTTACCAAATTCATTTGAATTGACTAAAATTTCATTCAGTTCATTTTTTTTTGTGTGAAAAGAATTAATTCAAAATTTGCTAATTCAGTGCATGAATGATTAGCGAATTAATTCAAAAATGAATGATTCATTTACAGCTCTGGTATTTATAAAGAATCAAACAAATAGACACACTTTCATTCTGCACTTGAACCACAGTATTTTCTTCTCTTTCCATTTGTTTGCAAAAAAAAAAAACACAATTAATTCAAGAATTTTTTAATCAGCTATTTAGGAGTAAAAATTTAAATTATACAACATTATGCCCTAGATGAATTCTCAAAAGAATACCTGCAGGCAACTTCTATTTACCTCGGTGTATTGCCCACCACGTTTTTCAATGACCAAGGAGAAATTTATAGAATTGTTTAACACACTAGGATATCGTTTCCTGGCATGTGGTGACTATAATGCCAAACACACTTACTGTGGTTCTAGACTGATAAATCCCAGAAGTATATAGCTTTATAAGGTACTAGTTGATCGCAAAAATGTCATGGATTTCGTGTCTCCTGTACATCCAACATACTGACCGGCTGATCCTAGAAAAATTTCAGATCTCATATAATTTGCTACATCTAAAAATATAAACCGAAATTCAATAACTACAGAAATTTCATATTACTTAACTTCTGAATATTATGGAAGGACTAACATACCAAAATATCCTACGAACAAATTGATTAAAATATAGAAAATACATCAGTAGTCACATCCACCCAAATCCATATTTTCGGTATGAGGAAAATATAAACAAAAGCGTCAACGATTTTACGTCGTTATTTAATTCAGCCTTGGTTCATTCAAAAAGTCAACATTTTAAAAATGATAATAAGTTTTTTTCCAATTATGACATTGAAAAACTTCTTCTTGAAAAAGAAAACTTAGAAGAGAGGCTATCCACAGCAATTAAAAAAAAACTAAGAAAAGCCCTTCAAATTTAAGAGGATCGCCAGGGTAGAAATTACATTGAAAATTTAACAAATAATAAATATACCAAATTTTCCTTACGGAAGGAAACGAAAGATATTAAGCCACCGGTAGAGACACAAAAGTCTTTTAAGAAAAGCTGACGGTACCTGGGCCCATAGTTCAGAAGATAAAGCCAAGGGGTACTGCAGTTATTCTCTATGTGGACAGTCAGGCGGCTCTGAAGGCCTTGGGGACACATTTGTTGAAATCCAAGCTAGTTGCTGCCTGTAAGAAGTCACTGAGAGAGCTGATGAAAGACTACGTGGTGAGACTCTGCTGAGTGCCTGGCCACTGCAATATATCAGGCAATGAACTGACTGATGAACTGGCAAGGCAAGGCGCAGCAAAGGATGTCTCGGAGAGGGAAACCTATGTGAAACCACCACTGAGTTTCTTCTATGGGAAGATCAATGATAGGATCTTGGTCAGAACCAATTCGGCTTGGGAGAGTAGAGAGGACTGTAAGGTATCGAGGGCGATATGGCCAGCACTAGACAAGGCAGGCACTAGCACTCTTCTGGGCTTGAATAGGAGAAGCTTGAGAATCATGATAGGGGCCTTAACGGGTCACTGTTTGATAGGGAAGATGAGGTCTAGATGGGACGCTGGCAATTCCGATTTTTGTAGAATGTATGGAGACGTCGACGAGACCGAGTCTATTGAGCCATTGTCCACGATTGTAGCATCGTAGGATAAAATTGCTGGGCAGCCAATTCCTCGGCGGGCTAAGTGACGTTCGGGATGTAGAACTTGTAGACGTCATAGGCTTCGTCATGGGAATCGACTGTTTAAGGTAGAATCAGGGGTACAACCCTAGGGGGAAGGGTAACATTGCTAATCCTCCTATATGATTCGTTTTTATTCCTATTATTTTCTCTTCTATTCCTATTCTCCTATTTTCTATATTTTGCATTCTTTATTTCACAGCTTTTCAATGAAGGGACTCACAATGGACCGAGCTCGGCATCTGGGTGGAGATGTGGTACTTTTGGTATCCCGTCAACCTTCTCTATCTATCTATCTATCTATCTATCTAAAGCCAATTTATTTGCATGCTATTTAAGCACAGTCTTTCAACCGAATCCCCAAACAAATAATTTTGTATTGGAAGAGACACCTGGCACTACATCAAATTACAATATAATTGTTATTAGCCCAGAGAACATTAATACAATCATCAAAGAAAATATAAATGCAAAAAATCTCCTGGATATGATTCAATAATATCATCCATGATTAAACCTTACTACTCATAATAACGAGATCTTAAAACTAGGAGTTTTTCAAAAAATATGGAAAACTTCTCAGATTAAAATGATAATAAAGCCAGGAAAGGATTCTACTATACCTTCGTCTTATAGACCTATTAGTCGACTATCTTGTTTGTCGAAACTGTTCGAAAAAGTATAGTTAATTGTGTGTCGCAGTCAATTCTTCCACTCATGGAGTATTGTGTTTTTAAATTGGTTTTAAATAATGTTTTTGAAAACTATTGTTTAAAAAAACTTTAAAAAATAAACAATTTAAAGAAAGCTAATTTTAAAAAATTTAACTTAAAAAGTGGCCTATATGAATTGACTTATTAGGATGAAATATATAATTAAAGAAATTACTGGTTCTTGAATAGTTCCCACTACTTCTAAGTGTGACAATTTGTAACAAAATCTAGTTCTAGAACCGTTCCATAGAATGGGTACTGACTAGGTAACTCTTCCGAGGAACTAGTTCTGTGGGTGAAAATTTTGAACAAAAATTATTGGTCGTAACGCCAAACTAGAACGACTACATACTATGTTCATGCATTCGGGAACTAATTGAAGAACTAATACATTTTTAACTGGAAATAGAATATTCAGCGAAAATTTGTCATAAATTAAAAATCTATCGAAATGTGTCTATAAACTGAAAATTTATATTTATTGAATATTTTTTTTTTTAATTTTTTATTTTCTATAAAAAGTTATAAAAATTTTATGTAAATAGAAAATTTATCAAAAATTTTCTGTAAATAGTAAATTTTTTAAATTTTGTATTATTTTATAAATACAAATATATAAATTATTTAATAAATATTCCCAGATTTTACAAGAATTACTCTCCGCAAAAATCTGTCTCGAAATGAAATCCCCAAATCGGAGACAAATACCCTCATCTGGGTACAAAGACAGAAAATAAGACAATGTTTATGGTTTATCAACTTTGATTGATGATAAATATCTGGCCTCTCTCCTGAAGTTTTTTATTTTGATTGAAATTATTACTACTAATTACTCCTTTAGCCCAAAGGAGTGCAAAAGGTGGTTATTTTTAACACACTTTGAAGAGAAAATTAGAAACTATTAAAGTTAAGGAAACAGTACAGTCACATTTAATTTTACTTTGCTCCTTTGTCTTATACTTTTTTAGTAGAATAGTCACTTCACCTGATATCTGATCCAATATTAAAATTATCGAAATCAATGGGAAATTGTAATATAAAGAATGTCAATTAGTGTTTCTTTGTACAATATTTCCTAAACTTGATGAATCTTAATTTACAAAAATCAATTCCAAATATTTTAATAAATTATTTTTATTTTAATTAATTCGTACTAATCAAATCCCAAAAAAAAAAAACATTTAACTGTTCTCATAACAAACACAGTTTTTACAATAAAACTGGAGCTGGAGCAGCAGCATAAGTCAAAGGTGCTGAGTAGGCCAAAGGATGAGCGTAGGCAGCAGCATATTTGGCAACAACGGGAGAAGAGAAAGCCAATGGAGCAGCAGCAGCGTATTTAGCTACAACAGGGGCGGAGTAAGCCAAAGGGGCAGCGTATTTGGCTACAACGGGAGCAGAGTAAGCAGCAACAACAGGTGCAGCAACTGGGGCAATGGCCTTGGCAACAACAGGTGCAGGTACAGGAGCTACCACGGGAGCAGTGGCAATACCATTGTGGTTACGAGCAACAAATTGGCTACTGGTAGCAGTGACAAAAGGGGCGGGGGCAGCAACAACAGCAGCGGGAGCAGCATAAGCCAAAGGAGCTACAACACCGGGTTTGGCAGCAGTACAGGCAATGAGGGCAAAAATAACAACAGCCTATAATTAAAAGTTAAATTAGTTTTATAAACAACATTTTTTTTCCTGCCAAAAAAAACACTTACGAATTTGAACATTTTGTTTTTGAAAAGTTGAAGTTGCTTAAGCAAATATCAAATAGTTTGTGATACCAAATATTTCACTACCTCGAATATTTATACTGGAACTCCAAAACCCTAAAACAATTTAGAAATCTTAAAATAAAACAGTTATTTACACATTTGCTCCAAAAAAAGTACTTCAGATTTACATAAAAAATATACTTCTTGAAATTTTTGTTAAAGAAGTTTTACATTTTAAAATAATATTTTTTGTATTACTATTATTAAAAACAATTACAATAAATCTAAAAATTTGTATGTAAAACATCACAAAAATATATATTAAATTCAGTGTTAAATTATAGATAAAAATTCCATCAAAAAATTTATTTTTAAAATTCAAAATGCATATGAACAAACACAACGTAAATTGTCAACTTAAGTATTAAAGTTTAACACTTGTCTCTGAAGTTATAAACCTGAGTTAGTGGGCTGAATACAATAATTTAACGCATCGTGACGTGCTTCGTGTTACACGTCATTTAATTAGTTTAAATTTAAAAAAAAAATTATTGCTATAAATAGTTTAACGGTTGTTTAATTGGTTATCAAATACAATTTAACTGTTTTACTACAAACAAACCATAATCACAATCAACAAATCAAAATGTTCAAATTTGTAAGTTTTAATTTTAAAAGGAAATTAATTAAATATCAATATTAATATTTTTAATTATTTTAGACCGTTGTTATCTTAGCTATCATTGCCTGTGCTGCTGCCAAACCCGGTGTTGTAGCTCCTTTGGCTTATGCTGCTCCCGCCGCCGTTATTGCTGCTCCCGCTCCTGTTGTTACTGCTACCAGTAGCCAAGTTATTGCACGTAACTACAATGGTATTGCCTCTGCCCCCGTTGTAGCTCCTGTAGCTACACCTGTTGTTGCTAAGGCTGTTGCTCCTGTTGCTGCTGCTTATACCACACCCGTTGTAGCTAAATATGCTGCTGCTGCTTACACCTCTCCCTTGGAATACTCAGCTCCTTTGGCTTACTCTGCCCCTGTTGTAGCCAAATATGCTGCCGCTTACTCTCATCCTTTGGCTTACTCTGCTCCTTTGACTTATGCTGCTGCCCCAGCTCCAGTTTTGTTTTAAAAACTGTTAAGACTGTTTGGTTTCGTGATAACAATCCATTAATAAATATTACGAATAACTTATTAAGAACTTTTTTTTTCATATCCTAAGAGTATATTTTAACAGAGAAGAATTATCAATGATCAAAATCATAAAATACTAAAACGCCGTCTTTAGATAATTGTAGGAACTACTGAAAGTATAAATATGTGTTTAAGAATAATTTTAATATTATTATTTGAATTGATTTGAAAAATGTATCTTCATAAATATGGCTGAAGAGGATACAAAAATATGGGTATTGATTGAGTTAAGAATGTAATTATGTCTAATACCCCATCTTCATTTCTAATTCTATTACATGCTCATAATTTAGTGAAATGTTTGAATATTTTTAGAAAAATCTTATAAAAGTCCCCGATTACACTAAGAAAAAAAAATTTTTTTCCTGAAATTTTTAGTTAGAAAAGAAATATAAAAAAAGTACAGATTTAAGAGTGTTTCGAAATTCATATATTGTTTTATTTATAATTGTTCTAAGATTTTCATAAAGCATATTCTGGGTTCTTTTAAATGAAGAAGTCGAAGTAACGATGTCCGCCTGTTTGCTGAAAGCTATCAGAATTTTGTGCCTAGCAAAGTCATCGTCGGCAAACGATTTCGGTGGCGGCTTAAATTTTTTAAAAATGGACTAATTTCTTAAAAAACTAAATAAAGTTTAAAAAAGTACCAAATTTAAAAAAATATGTTTTAAAAATAGTAAAATCAAATAAAAAAAGTAATAATAAAATTTAATAATAAAAAGTAACAATCAAGAACAATGAGTGGCCGAATCATCATCAGAGAAGCAAGCCGTATCGGTGCGACTGTCGGCTAGCCGATAAACCGACGAATTTTTACGAGCCGCACCGCCGCTGATACCATCGGCTCATCGGCGGCTTATTTGCCAACCATTTTCATTGGCTAATCCGATTTTTTACATATTTTATTATTTTTACAGCCCGTCTAGACGTAACATAATATGTAAGATTTTTGTGTCAGAGAGTGTCAAATTCGCTCTCTGAGAGAATTATTTCACTTGTAGATTCAAATATTAGTATTATAAGATGTATTATGAGACTGTTGTGATGAGATTTCTCTACACAACCATCTTATAAGATGAACTGTCAAAAAAATACACATACACGAAAGTTTCCTTGTGTGTGTGCATGTGGATTTTGGAAATTATTGAAAAACAATGTTATTTTGTAAGATTGTTTCCTTTTAGTGTTTGTTTTACATGTTAAAAATCATTTTTATAAAAATTGTGTTAAAAAAGTGCGACTTGCTTAAATAAAAAGGACATGTTTACTCTGTAACTGATTGAAAATAATAATATCTTATAGGATTTATTAGAATATAAACTTATAAACTTAATATAAACAAAATGTTTACTCTCCTCTGCCGGCGTTATCTCACATATTATATCAGCGTTAATCTCAGTTGTAGACCTGGGGTTATACTTACAAGTGTGAAAATTTGTCATGTTATGAAGTTTGGAAAAATAAAGTATATTCCTTGAAAAATCCGAATTTTAAAGTGTTAATGTTATATTATTTTGCATTTTCGGTGAGGATGTATAAATTTATAATATTCTTTTTAAATTAATCAAAATTTATAACTTTGTTTATGTCATTATATATACTAGATTAAAATAAGTGAAATCTTCGGAATAAAATATTTAAAAATAAGCTACAAAACTATTTTTGTGTTAAAAATGAAAACAATTGAATTGTATTTCAAATCAGTTGAAAATTGGCCTTGCTACGAGAATAGTGTCTCCAAACTGTCTGAGGAATGTGAAGAGTATAATGAAGACAATTTTATAAACATTCCATCCATATAAACCTAGTCGTTTAATTTTTTTATTATTATTTTTATATTAAAAAATTATAAAAATTAAATTAAAACGAAAAGAAAATTAGTTTCGAAATTTTGTATCAAAAAAAAACCGATTTATTTTTTGTTTTCGATACAAATTGTCGAAACGAATTTTCGTTTCGTTTTAAAAAATCAGGCCATAAATATTCCGTACTTCGAGGTTGAACATTTTAAATCGTTGAAGTACTTTGCGCAGAAGTTATGATTTGGATTCGTACTACAGAAATTCATGTATTTACTTCAGCTGTCAGTTGCATTTGAAGCAAAAATATTGTATGTACTTCGGCCTTTAAAGCTTTATTTGAAATTCTGAAAAATAATACAATTGCAACGTTGTTTCTTTTTCTGAAGTGAGAAAATTAATCATTTCTGTAACAAAATTTTCAAAACTGGTATTTCATTGTATGTTATTCATTTATTTTATTCAAATTATTAATGGCATAAAATTTTCAATACTAAATTATAATAAACATTAGCAACTATGAATAAAGCAAAAGTAAATACTATTTATTTTTGCAATAACCCATAAAATTTATATCCAAAAAAATACTCCCTAAGCCGCCGCCAATAAATTTCACCTTATATAGAAGAAAGGGCGGCACAGTGAGCGGACCACGCCCATTTTTTCTTCCGAATTTATATTGGTCCTTGAACTATTTGTACAAAATTTCGTTGATGTTTCACCTTATATTGCAGATGGGCGGACCACGACCATTTTTGATTTCCGAGTTTACATTAGTCCTTGAACTATTTGTGCAAAATTTCGTTTATGTACATGCTATTTTGTAAAAGATATCAGGCGAAAAGTATAAATTGGAGTTACGATAAAATCAATTTATGAACCGATTTTGTTCATTTGCAATCTCAAAAAAACCTTGTATAAACAAATATTTGAATCAAATTTTATCGCTCTAGGATGTCCGCCCAAAACCCAATCCTGCTTTCAACAGACAGACGGACAGACATTATTAGATAGTCTTAGATTTTTATGAGGACCTAGAATATATATATATATATATATATATATATATACTTTATGGGGTCTTAGATGATTATTTTGACATGTTACACACGGAGTGACAAATCCAATATACCCCCCCCCCCCCCCTATAATTTTTTGATGGTGTTTATAAAAATATGAATTTTCAAAAAAGTACATATTTAAAATAAAAGCAAAAAATTTCAAAAAAGTGCACATTTAAAAAATAATAACATAGTATTAATTTAAAGAAGTGCAAATTTGGCAAAAAAAAATAGAAAAACATTCAAAGTGAACTTTTTTGAAGTGAAAAGTACTAAATTATCATTCACTACGTTATCATGACGGACAACATCTCCGATCGTAGCAAAAAGTAGTTTTTTATTCTAGCTTAATATTATTTTATTTTGGTGCTATTTGCTGATGTTTTAAATAATTCAATTTCTTTCTAATTTTTAATAGTTATTAGTTAAGATAGTTATTAGTTAAGATCGCTCGATATGTGGAATCTTCAAAACATGTATCCAACCTGTATTGGAAAACATGCACGACTCTTATTCCTCCCAGAACACCATGGCACTGCCAATTGGTATTACTTCGCAGGGCTCGACAGCCATTTATAGCCTACACTCTATTCACTATTTCTGTATCACTCGGTTGCCCATTAGTGTGTGAGGCCTTGCAGAGGTTTTCTGCTTCACTAAGTTCCAAGTGGACTGTGTTAAATGCATCCCACTTTTCTTGGGATTTCAGCATTATACTAATGGTATTATCTACTGTTAAGTTTTCGCCGAGGTGGATCAAAACTCTTGCTCTTATACTTTCAAACCGCGGACAGTTGAATATTACATGTTCTGCATTTTCAATTTCTGGTGGACATTCCGGGCACATAGGAAAGTTGTCGTGTCCGAATCTGTGGAGATAACTCCTATATCCTCCTTGTCTTGTGATAAACTGTGTCAGGTTATAGTTTATCTCATCATGACGAAGATTTATTTATGTCTCTATGATTGGGATTAGTCTGTAGGTCCATCAACCTCTAGAAGAATTACACCATCGTCTTTGTCAATTTTCTAGGGTCTTTTCGTTTTCAATTTTCCGAATATTATTACTGAGGATATTGCCATTCTGGGTAAATTGTCTGTAGACGTTTGTTAGTTCTTTGGCTAAAATGTCTATTGGAACCATTCTCGATACTACGCTTGCCGCTTCCGCTGATATAGTTCTCTATATGCAACAGACTCTTAAGCAGCTTCTTCTAAATACTGAAGACATCTCTTTCTTTGAGGAGTTTCTTAGTGCAACTTCCCAAATCGATGCGCCATATAGTTTTACGGCATTGGTAACTCGAGAAATCAGCAACCTGCGACTGTGTCGTGGGCCCCCGATATTTGGCATCATTCTTGCTAATCTATTCGTAACTCCGGCTGCCTTATTGCATGCGTAATCCAAGTTAAGACTGTCCTCGATCATCATGCCCAAATACTTTAAGGCCTCCGACGAGGTTATTGAGATTCCACCTACCCTCACAGTTAGATACTCTCTCTTTCCCTTACCCCTAATTATCAAAAAGCAATCGCTTTTGTAAACTAAAAATAGATTAAACAGAAAAAAGAAAGAAAAAAAATGAAGTAAGAATATCTCAACTGTTTTATGATAATAGAAGTGAGTCATTGTTTTTCATATATATTTAATTTTATTGAATCTTTTTTTTTAAGAAATTTACAATAGGTATTGAAATTTTAATATAAAATTAATATTGTTATTGCCACGATAATATAAAATTATATCATCATCTTGACCTTTTCTTATTTTTGTTAATTTTATTTTAAAAACTATTGTAGCAAATTCTATGCAAACATATGACAAAATGAAAGTAACCAATCTGTTGGCCAACAAATGAAAAATCTTTCCTTAAAAAAAATAGGTAATCTGGATGACACTAATCTGCTTTTAGTTTTTTTTTTTTTTATCAGGTCTTAATTTTTTTAATGGGCTTGTCAAATATTTCCAGTTTGTCAAATTTATATAAATAAAAATCCAATAGATCGATTAAAAGGATCTACAAGTTATCTTATCATTATTTTTTATTCGCTCAATAGTTTCGGAGTTATTGGAAAATTTAGCTTAACGAGATAATATTCGTTATATTCGATTAAATTTATTAAATATTTTTTATTTTAGAAAAATTGCCAAAAATTTATTTGTATAGAATTTTAAATGATTTTCTCAGGAATGAAGGACTGATATTTATTTTATACATTACATATACAGAAAAAAGTTTGTGCATAAATATAAGAATTTACTTTCACTGATTTTAGTTCATAATATTTAAAAATAATGTCTTAAATGTTAACACTTTTTTAAATTTTTTTTAAATGAAAATAAATTGTTTAAACTTTCATTTAGTATATTTTCAATTTGTAAAAAAATATTTGAAATTTTCTTTGAAAAATTTTAGGTTTAATTACCCAGCAAAAACTTTGCTTTCCTGGTAAGCTAGCAGGTATAATTGGAAACAAAAATAAACTACTTATTTTTTGCCTGAATAACTAGTTATTTTTGTTCGAGTTGTCCACAAATTCATGTAGTTATTTTTTGACTCTAGGGGTACTCAAAAATATGTACCTAAACGAAAAACAAAAATAAAAAAAAACAAAAAAATTGTTGCCGTCAGTGAGACTCGAACTTGGACACAAACTAACCATTCGTTTTTAATGACTAACGTCTTACTCAGTACACCATCTCGCACATGGCATCCTAAGTGACAAAAACTCTTTTTAGTTTAAAATATCTTTTTAGACATTTTGTTATAAAAAACTAACATCTTCAGAATGGGGTTGAACCAACAAACTTCTGGTTGTTAATCCGGCGCTCTAGCCAACTCATCCACGTGATTGCAGTTTTACTGTGCTATTATTCAATTGAGTACTTATTAATGTAATACAGAGTAGACAAATAATAATGACGCCTCATTACCAAGAAACTACTTTAATAAGTAGTTGTCATTACCGAAAACTAAAAAGTTTTTGCTGGGTAATTATGGGACCAGAACAAAAGCGCTTTTTATCAAAATGATGTGCTGTAGAATTCGAGCGAAATTATGAAAATTTTTAAAAATTATTTTTTTACAGATTTTCCTTGTAAATTTGTCATTTTAAGGCTTTTGTTGTTATTATTTTCATGTAAAACTATTTTCATTTACTATTTGCAATCAAATCTAATAAAACTAAATCAAAGATTTAATAAAATTTTTGCAGAATTACAAAAATTTTCATTATGAAAAATTTAATAATATCTATGTATAAAGTTTTACTTTTTATGAAAAAAGTTTGGGAAAAAAAGACATGTTCAATTCATAATATTTATGAAAAGAATTTTCAAATATATGAATTTTTTTTCTGTGTAAGAAATATTAGTGAAAATATTATGCTAATATGTTTTTTTTTTGCAATTTAAAAAATTCCTTTAAAAAATTTACTTTTTTTCATAAAACTCCTAGTGACAAATCAATCTGAATCTATTTTATGGTAGGGGGATTCTATAGGGACTGAAAGGCCGAATGAACGATTTCGATTACTTGAATGATATCTGTCTCTTGGCTCACAGCTTCTCGGACTTTGAAATGAATTTTTATAGCATAACGCTGGCAGCAGAATCGGCTAGTCAGACGAAAACTCCTCGCACAAGTGCGACGTCCCAGGAACTATTTGTAATTGATGCAAATGAAGTTGAGGATGTTTCTCAATTCTGCTACCTTAGGAGTATAATATCTGCAAGAGGAGGCTCGGGCAAAGTTATTGATAACCGCTTATAGAAAGCCTGAAAAACATTTGGTCATCTGAAATCAATTTGGAAATATATATATACATATTGGGCTTCAATAAATTTCTTATCTATGTTTTGCGCCAATGCCACTTCTCTCTAACTTTTGCCACTACTATTTACCTCAGCCTCAATTTGTCTTCTCCTTCTGTTCTTTTGCGGATTCCATTCTATGGCAGTTCTGATGATATCGTTTGGTTACCTTCTAAGAGCATGACCAATCCATCGCCACTTGCGCCTCCTTATTTGGGTCGATAAGGGATGTGGATGATTTCCAAATTGTTTTCAGACGACCAAATGTTTTACATATTTTTTATATGCAAAACTACTATATTTTGAAAACATATTGAAACATTGAAATATAGAGATGTATTTCATATAGAAAAGGTAACAAGTTATTCCATTTGGCATCACAACTTTAAATTAAACAACAACATAAATTTGATAAGTAAGTAGCTTTAGCTATTTTTTTTTTTATAAAATATTTATTTAAAAAATACTTAAACATTTTTAATAAAAAAATAGTTTTATTTTTAAAAGGATATAAAAATCCTCAAATTCTTTTTCAAAAGTAAACAAATTTATTATTTATTTACTTTATAAATATTTAACAAAAGGAAACACTTTTTTGTCTTAAAACCATAACCTAAATATTTTAACAAATTCACTAAAAAACTATTTAAAAAATGTCAATGATTTTAAACAGCCAATAAAATGTGTTGACATTCCTTTCAATAGTTATTAAAAAAAGAAGAAAAAAACATTACAAATGAATTGCATAAATGCAAAAATCCTTTGTCTGCTCTACAAAGTCTACACACAAAAATGTATAGATTAGTAAAAACTGTAAAAGAATTTTAAATACCATTCATATGCCCTCATCACATGCAATCTAAATTTAAAGAAATTAACAAATTAAAAAAAAAGAATTCTTTAATACCCAACGGACAAGTATTTTGCAAGGCTGTGCAATCAAAATTAAAACTAAACTATTGTTTATGCAAAAAACGTCATAAACGCAATAAAAAAAAAATGTTAAGAAAACCTAACACGTTTTAATTTATTGTGTTCAAAAAATTTAATAACTGACGACGTACTCGTATAAAAACAGTAGCAAACCTGGACAAAATTATTCAGTTTCCTACAAACAGAAGCGAAATAAACTTAAAAAAAAAAAAAAAAACAAAGAAAATGGCCAAATTCGTAAGTTTAAAAATAAATAAAATTTTTGAAACATAAAATTAATATATCCATTTCCTGCTTTTTCAGATCATTGTCTTGTGCGCTTTCATTGCCTGTGCTGCAGCTAAACCCGGTATTGTGGCTCCTTTGGCTTATACCGCTCCCGTAGCTGCTGCTGCTCCTTTGGCTTACACTGCTCCCTTAGCTTACTCTGCTCCTTTGGCTTATGCTGCCGCTCCCTTGACTTATGCTAATGCCCATTTGGATGCCGCTTATGCCAGCAGCCGTGTTGATATCAAACAAAACTATGGTGCTGCTGTAGTTCCTGCCACTTATGCTGCTGCCGCTGCTGTACCCGTAGCTACTCCTTTGGCTGCTCCTGTAGCCCCTGTTGCCCCTGTAGCTCCTCTTAAATACACTGCTGCTCCAGTTTTGTTGTAAATAGTTTGGTTTCAACGATTTTTTTGTAAATAAATAAAGTAGTTTTTAATTGAAAAGAAAAATATTTTTTTATGAATTTAATTTTGTGCTGTGGTCACACTAGACAAATATTTTTTGTAAAAAATACTAATATTTTGAGAGTAATTATATAAAATAATTATACTATATGACTTTTTTAGTTAGAATTTTTATTATTTGAATAATTGACTACTTCTTTAAAAT
The DNA here is from genome assembly GCA_932274085.1 of Protocalliphora azurea. NCBI lineage: Eukaryota > Metazoa > Arthropoda > Insecta > Diptera > Calliphoridae > Protocalliphora > Protocalliphora azurea. The sequence continues at coordinate 131,513,929 of OW026522.1, read as the reverse complement.
GAGAAAAAATTTTGAAGCCGGTCATAAGTTCAGTTCATTCGCCTAATGTGAGCGCGCCTTTCAAATCAATTGTTCTGATAACATAGAATTTAATTTGAATACATTTGCTGGATTTAAATTAATATTAAACTACTTTGTACTGCATAGTTCTTGTATGTAAACAAATTCTAATAATAAATCAGAGACCAGTTTATCGACAGGAGCCAAAAATCGAATATAAGCTGTCCATTTATTATTAAGCTACAAAGAATTAAAATATTTGGTTTCAAAATGTATTATAATATCTACAAATAAAACAGCTTTTGAAAGTTCAACCTCACAGTAGTTCCAAAAAATACGTCATACTTTTAGATATTTTCGAGTTGATTTGGAGGAGCACAGTCCCCTAGACGGTCCGGAATAGAAATTTAATAATTACTAAAAATAAGTTAAATGAATGAAAGTTTTTTGTTTTAATTAATGTTAATTTTAGACCGAAATAAAATTTAAGCAAATAAAGATATTCCTTTGGAATTAACTTGTCCTAAAATCAAAAAACAGAGATTGAGATTAATTAATTAAAAAATAAATAAAATGTGTCCTAATTTCTTCAAATCATGACAGGAAAAATTAGAAATGAAGCTTTTAATTTGTTGAAGAAATATTATTAAAATTTAGACTGAAATAAAATTTAAACGAATAGAGATAACCTAAATTTACCATTCGTTTTTAATGACTAACGTCTTACTCAGTACACCATCTCGCACATAGCATCCTAAGTGACAAAAACTGTATTTAGTTTAAAATATCTTTTTAGACGTTTTGTTATAAAAAACTAACAGCATCAGAATGGGGTTGAACCAACAACCTTCTGGTTGTTAATCCAGTGCTCTAGCCAACTCATCCACGTGATTACAATATTACTGTGCTATTATACTATTGAGTACTTATTTATGTAATGTAGAGTAGGCAAATATTGATGCCCTATTACCAAGAAACTACTTTAATAAGTAGTTGCCATTACCGAAAACCAAAAAGTTTTGCTTCATGTTCCAACATCCCAACGCATATGTAATATTAACAGAGAATGAGAACATTTCATAAACAAACAGATAGACGGAAGGACGTGTATGTTATTTTAATTCCACTAGTTAAAGGACCCAGGCTATATATTAGGGTATCCAATCGATTAAACATCATTCGGTTATTCGATTATTTTCGACTAACTGTTCGAATAATTGAATATTGTCTATTTTCGAATAACGAATAAACCGAATAATTTGTGTCGAATAACTGATTAACCCCAATTTAGTTTTCTGGAGTTAAAAATTCAGAAAATTCTTTATTTTTAAGATAAATTTATGTCAGCCAAATCCTTTCTTAAAATGTTCTTTAATTCCAGCAAAAATAAATAAAAGTCATTTTTAGAGAAGTACTTTTTCATTACTTCCAAAGTATCGATAAGTGTACGTTTTCTTGTGCTTAAGAAGTAACACAAATATCATATAAAGATATTATTAGAAAATACAAATGAATTCAGATTCAGTTGTTATTTTTTCAAAAACTTGTTATTAAAAAGAACTGTTAAACAAATGAAAATAATGTTATACATAATTTTTTTTATTTATCGTCGACTATAAAGCTGCGTTCGATAGCCCGATAAGTGAAAAATTTTACGTTGCCATGTCTGAGCTTGATATTCCAGCAAAGATCGTTCGATTTTGTATAATGACTTTGCAAAAGACAAAAAGCTCCGTTAAAACAGGAACAAAACTCTCCAAGCTTTTTTATGCTAAGCGGTGTTTTAGGCAAGGCGATGCATTACCATGTGACTTCTTCAACCTACCAACGGAGAAGATATTGCAAAACCACTGACATTATTTACAACAAAAGTCTCATGCTGCTTGCTTATGCTGGCGATATTGACATCATTGGTCGCAACCATGCAGTAATTGGAGCCTTTGCAAAACTCGAAAAGCAGTCAAAGAACATGGGCCTTAAGGTGAACGAGGACAAGACTAAGTATTTTATTTCCAGTAATAAAGCATTTCAGCGTTTCGTATAGCGATAGAAAATTACAGCTTTGAAGTTGTAAAAGACTTCGTCTATTTAGGTGCCAGTTTTAATAATAACAACGATGTCAACTTAGAAATTAAGCGGCGAATAACTCTGGCCAACATATGCTACTTTGGCCTAGGTCAGCTGTTAAGAAATAAAGCCCTTTTTCGACGAACAAAAATAACGTTCTACAAATCGCTCATCCTGCCCGACCTACTATATGGTGCTGAAACATGGACAATAAAATCCAATGAGATATTGATCGCGGTGTTCGAGAGAAAGATCCTCCGCAAGATTTGTGGCTCTCTATGCGTTAATGATGGATTTCGAATTAGAATGAATCACGAGCTTAATGCCGATGTAGGTATAGTCAAGCGCATTAAAATACAATGACTCCGTTGGCTTGGACACACTTGGCGAATGGTTAATGATACTCCGGCCTTTAAGGCATACAAGGAAGAACCCATCGGTGGGCAACGTAGAAAAGGGCGATCTAATCTCCGTTGGAACGACCAGGTGCAACAAAACCTAACAGCACTTAGTGTCTCCAACTGGTACCAGCATGCAGAAGACAGGAATAGCTGGTGTCCTATTTTATAGCCTTATAAAAATTAAAACTAATTTTATGGCGCCGATAAAAAAGAATTTGGATATTCATTGCAATTTTGCATGAAAATGTGAACATGACTTCCTTCTCAGTGAATAGGTATCAAAAAGGAAAATATCTTCCAATGTTCATTCATTGGCAATGATACGAATTTATACTACTTCCGGATCACAAGTTTAGTATTTTATTGACTTCCTTGGATGATCTTTTTTTGTTGGGATAAAATATTTAATAAAATGCGGTATGAGAAGATCATGATATTATAATTTCATAAATACTTGAACTTGGTGACAACAGAAATTCTGAAAACATAGTTTTGAATAAAATAAATTTAAAGTTATATAAGTCATAAAGATTTTAATTTTCATCAACAAAATTTTTTTTTTACTTTTATGACAAAAAATAATTCTAGCACAGAAAATAAGGAAAGTTACATTAAAAATACTGATTTATTAAATAAAGATGAATTAGGAGAATATTTTCTAGTATTAGGTCGACAAGTGATTTTTTTTCAAACAAAATGGCCAAAGAAATAATAAGATAAGCCCTTTGTTATCTTCATTATGTTTCTAAATATCTATTTCAATAGATAAAATACTATAATTGATGTTATTTATATGTATTACTAATATTATACGGCTTATCGAATTATTTGCCTTTAATTGGTTATTAACGGATCATCTTTTAACCTTGAATAATTATTTGTCGAATAAACCGATTAATATGAAAACCCGAATAATAGAATACCCCACTATATATAATAACAATTTGTTTTAGAAATTAAAATGTACAACATAGTTTCAATTTTTAGTATTCAGAATTCAAACAAATTGAATTTTAAAGCATTTTGTGTGAATGGGGAAAATAAAAAAAGCACCAACACCAACAAAATAAAATTTTTGTTACTAACACATACTTAGAGTCAGGTACTTCTTCACTATCACACACTTAGAGTTAGATACTCCTGCCGAAGATTCGGACTACTTATTTATACCCTGCAAGCATATAGTGAATTCTTTTTCGAAATAGCTCACTTCTTCGCCACTCTTAGAAGTGCAATAGAAGATTTCTCTCAATTTTCCAACAACAAAATATATTAGTATACGAATTGAATCTTCTAGACGTAACTTCTTTAATCACTATTAGAAGTTGTTTGGATAACAGTTACAGTTATCCAAGACCGAAAACACTATTTTTCAACACCTTTTCTAGCATTTGGAAAATTGTCGATTTCGGCACTCTAAGATGATTAATAGTAGAATGTTCAAAACTTTACAAAAACAACACACATTAGGTTCGAAATTTTATCATAAAATCATGATTTTGACGATTGTTTACATTTCATAATGGGAAAAAGAACAAGCAGAAACAATATAATTTAATAATAAACTTATTAAAAATATAAGTTTTGAAGTGATTAGAGTGAAAAAATATTAACATTAACTAAAGATATTTATCTAAGCTCATAGTGAAACAAAAAATTCATGTTTTACTAATACAAGGAAAATTATGAAAATAAGGTAAGCGTTTATCAAAATTAAAAAGAAATTATTAATATTTCAACTAGTTCTGGGCAAGCGAATAAATTTATCAAAATATTTTCTATAAAATTAAAATATGTTATTAACAATTTGAGGGCCAGAAGATGTCAGAAAATTCTGTTTTATATAAAATTCTTGATAACTTAAACAACATTTTTTAAAAGTGTGAGAGTTTGACTTATGTATGGTATACCCGCAGCAAATGTCGCTAATTTTCAGAATAATTTTCTATAGAACAAAAAATTACGAATGTATTAAAAATTCAATTTTACAAGTCTATTCTGTGGAAGATTAAAATAAGTATATATAGGAACCAAAATTTTGAGAATGCATTGCATATTTTAGCAGAGCTGAATTTTTGCACTTTAAATTTGAATTTTCAAAATTTTAAATTAATTTTTTAAAAAAGTTTGAAAAGAATTCAAACATTGTTCTTGTTATTAAATATTTTGAAGAAATTTTCATATAGTTTTTATAAAGGGAATCCCCTTTATAAAAATGGAAACATTTGAAAGAGAAATTAAAGAAAATTTATTACAAATATTTCTTCAAATATTTCCAAAATTCTTAATAGTCAGCTATTTGTTCAGCGAGAAAATATGATTTTAGAAAAGTATATAGTGTTCGCCTTGTAAAAAGTGTAATACATTTGTTCTTTAATTATTTTAGAAAAACTGGCGATTTTAGAAAAAAATTAACCAAAAAATTTTTATTTATTTTAATTACATAGAAAATTCAATACAAAATTAAAATGAATAATAATGTAGTCTTGTAATATTTAGAAATCGTATATTATATTACTAAACATTTTGGAAATATTGAATTACACATTTTATAATGCGAACATCATAACCTTTCTAAAAATCATACATTGTAACCGAACATAATAATAACTGAAGGAAATTTTGCAAATATTCTAATAGATGTTAAATTTTCATTTGAATTCAAAATCTTTCTGTGCATTTAAACACAAGTAAGAGTTATTTTTGTTATTTAAAAAATAAATTAGAATATTAATAATTATTATTATTTTATTATATATATCTACTTTATTAAATTTGAAAGAATATTCTTTTCTAATTTTGTACTTAAAATATTTCTTAGTATTCTTTTTTAATTTACTTTTTTTAATGTCAATTTGAATTGAAAATATTGTTGTGTAATTAATTTTATTGCTTTCCATAATAAATATCACAAAGAGTTAATTTCGTGATTTAAGAAATTTTAATATTTTTACTTTTGATAATTTTGTTCATTCCTAATCCTTTATTTTAAATTGTAAGTATTACTAGCATTATTATTTTAAAAATTTTATGCAAAATAGTTTTGAAATTCTGCAAATATTTTCTATCGAAAATATAACTACGTCGGCACACCCGGAAGTTGATATGTTTCGCTTTTACTATCGAATTCTCCTATAGTTAGAAATAGCATCTTTTGAGTAACGCTTTAATGGGGATTTGAAGATTCGAATTAGTGACATTCAATACTGACTAAAGCGTTACTCAAAAGGAACTATCGCTTAGTGGCACAGTTCTTCCCGAACGGTGTTACTAAGTAGATCAGAATTCGATAGTAAAAGCGACGCATATCAACTTCCAGGCGTGTCGATATAGTTACGCTTTCGGTAGAAAATGTTTGCAGGGTACTTTGCCTTTGGAATCATAGCCCATCTTAAACTTTAATAAAATAATTTTCAAAAATGAGGTGAATTCAAAATCAAATCAAATTTCAACAAATTATTTATTTAATAAACATTTCCAAAAAGAACAAAATATCGATTCAGATTTTACAACAAAACATTGGCAGCAGTGTATTTAATAGGAGCTACGGCAGCAACAGGGGCTACTGGAGCAGGTAAAGGAGTAGCTACAGGAACAGCAGCGGCAGCAGCATAAGTGGCAGGAACTACGGCGGCATTGTAGTTTTGTTTGATATCAACACGGCTGCTGGCATAAGCGGCATCCAAATGGGCATTAGCATAAGTCAAGGGAGCGGCAGCATAAGCCAAAGGAGCAGTATAAGCCAAAGGAGCAGCAGCAGCTACAGGAGCGGTATAAGCCAAAGGAGCAGCAGCAGCTACGGGAGCGGTATAAGCCAAAGGAGCAGCAGCAGCTACGGGAGAAGTATAAGCCAAAGGAGCTACAACACCAGGTTTAGCGGCTGCACAGGCAATAAAAGCGCACAAGACAATGATCTAAAATTCCAAATATAAAGAAAAACCTTAAATAATGAAACTGATAACCTAATATAAATTTAAAACTTACGAATTTGGCCATTTTAGTTTATTGATTTGCTTAGCTACTGTTTCGTATAAAACTGAATACTGTTGCAGTAATTAGCTACTGCTTTTATACATAACTAACTACTCCTACTAATATTTAATTTTAATGCACATTAAATGGAACGTGTTACTTTTGCTTAACAAATTTTAAATAAACTATAGGGTTTAATGCATGGACTTATAGAATTTGAATGCACAGCCTTGCAGAGGTTTTTGTTTTGTTGTTGTTTTTTTTTTCAAGTTAAAAGACCTTTATTAATATTTAATATAAGATTTACGTGATTTTAGCTATTTTTTGATTAATTTTAAGTTATATTTAAAAATTTCCAATTGATAACGGTATTTTTTGAGAATACTTATGGGTTTAATATATAGTACAAAAAAATTTGGGGATACACTGAAAAAAATTAGTTTTAATTTAAACAAAGGTTTATTGACGGCAAATATGGGTAATATAAAAAGTATCGGCGTTTTTTGTCACTAGATTAAGTTGGTGCCCATATATCGTGGAACACTAATTCTATTGAATCAAACGAACGAACGAATTTCAAAGGTGATATTTCGGGTTACATTTTTGGTGAACATAGTGAACGAAGTTATGTTGATTTGATGATGCTTTTTCACTACGAAAAAAAAACGCTACAAAAAATGTCGAAAATCTTGTAAAGTGTATTTTGAGAATTCTTTGATTGAACAACGGACCTAGGAGTTGTATGCTCCATTCCGTTCGGGAAGTTTCGATGTTAAAGATGCACCTCGCTCTGGTCGGCCAGTCACTGAAAAAGTGGCACGCAAGCTGTCAGGTTATAGCTGAGGCACTATACATCAACCACATGACAGTTTGGAATCATTTGAAAAAAACTGGCTACTGAAAGAAGCTCGATGCTTAGGTACCATATGAATTATCGCAAAGAAATTTGAAACGCTGCTAAAACGCAACGAAATCGAATCACTTTCGAAGCGGATCATTACGGGCAATGAAAAATGGGTTCATTACGAGAATACTAAGCAAAAAAATCATGTTCAAAGAACGACTTCAAAGCCTTTTTTGACGGCAAACAAGGTTATTTGCGTGTTTGATGGAATTGAAAGGAAATTATCCACTATGAGCTGCTACAACCTGGAGAAACGATAAATTCTGAGTTTTATTGTTTACAACTCGACCGTTTGAGCGAAGCAATCAAGAAAAAGGGACCAGAATTGGCCAACATAAAAGGTGTTATGTTCCATCATGTTCACTTGGCTGGGAAGTTTTGATGCACCCACCGTATAGCCCGGACCTTGCATTGTGTTGTTATCATTTTTTTCTTTCTCTGCAGAACTGCCAGGCCATACACATCTTTGATGAGCCGCTAAAAATTTACTCCACTTGGCTGGGAAGTTTTGATGCACCCACCGTATAGCCCGGACCTTAAATCGTGTGACTATCATTGGCCAACCGAACAGCCGTTGAATACCACTTGTCCACGTTTTTTGTCTATAATCCACAGAAGTTTTACAATGATGAAATTATGAAGCTACCCAACAAATGAAAAAATGTCATAGATAATAATGGCGAATACGTATTTGATTAAAATTGAGTTTTAAATAAAAAGAACATTTAGTTAAAAAGTTCAGTTAAAAAATTTGAAAATTTCTCAATTAACCCTCGTTAAACCATGACCATGGAAAAATAAGGGGTAAGGAGTTGATACTGGTAATATGTTTAGAAAACAAATCCAGATGTTACTTTTCTTACTACATTTTTTTTTAATCATTTGGGATTAATATGTAATGTTTTTAAAATAAAAGAAGAAATTCCATTAAAACTAGTGTATTCAAAAAACCAACATTTTCAGAAAACCGGGTTTCAATTTATTCGAAAAATAGGCTTTAAAAAAAACGGTTTTGAATACGGTTTTACGTAAAAAAATGGCAACAACACCGAAAGAAAGATGAAAAATTCTTAGAATTGCATCAAATTGTGTCATGTCGCTATCAAAAATACGTGAAAAAAGTGGAGTCAGTGCCAGTCTAAGAACAGTGCACCGTATTTTAAAATCGTGCCCATACATAGTCCGACGAAAACTGCAAAAAAACACCACTTAATGAAAAACGCAAATTTTAAAATTGTATTTTCCGATGAAAAAAAAAAGTTTAACATTGATGGTCCCGACAAGTATAACTATTAATTCCATGACCTTATTTAGGAGGAATTATTTTTGAACCGCTGACACAGCCGAGAGGGCGGAATAATGGTATGGGGTGTCATTTCGTATTATGGTACCATAGAATTGGTTTTTGTATCCAACAAAATGACTGCAAAAACATACAAAAACATTCTGGAGGAAACATTTCCAAAATTGAATGATTTCTTTGGACCCATACCTTGGACGTACCAACACGACAACGCTCCGATTCATAGCGCCAGAGCAGTAAAACAATGGATTAATCAACAAGGTGTTCAACTTTTGGATTGGTCCCCATATTCACCAGACCTGAATTCAATGGAAAATGTCTGGAGTTGGCTTGCAAGAAAAGTTTGTGAAGGACGAAAATAATTTGAGACTATATAATCCTTAAAGTATGCAATAACGGAAGCATGGAGTTCAATTTCGTTAAATTACTTAGAGTCATTATACAAGTCGTTGCCAAATCGCATTTTTAAGGTTGTTTCTAAAAATGGTGGCAGTACTCATTACTAAATGAATGCTAGAAGATAATAACTTTCATTTTTATAACCTAAAATTTAAAAATAAATTACAGTTTGCTTAGTTTTAAAATATTCCTTATTCAAGTGACACACGAAAAAGTACCACAGAAATACATGTCTTTAAATAAATGCATAATTTTAGTATAACAAAATATGTGTATTTTTTATTTCTTCAGGAAAGTAAAGCCAACACTGAAATTTGGTTGTGCAAAAAAATATTTTTTTCTGAACTTTAGTTTAGGAGATATACTTAATTAAAGTTAAAAGAATTTGATTCCTTATTCAAGTGGCAGGTAGTGTATCTGCTAGCTTACCAGGAAAGCAAAGTTTTTGGTGGGTATTACAAAAATAATATTAAATTTTGAAACTATTTGTTTATTAATTAAACTTCCAGCATTGTTTTATATTATACAAAATTTGACAAATAGGAACAAATTAAGAATACCGGCCATCAAAATAAAATAAGAATATTTTCTTTTTAACGTTAATTAAGGATTTTCCGTGTAGGCGGCCTTTGGCCGGACTCAAACATTTTCTCCTATTCATCGAGTAATTTTTTTTTTTTTTTTTAAATAACAACATTTTGTATGTTCCGGTATGTCAATAAAAAATGAATAAATCCTCTTAAGGATTTAATGAATATGGTCATATTGTATATCATTGAAAAGGTATTTGAACTTTTAAACAGTATTAATATAATTTAAATCGCTTACGTATTAATAAAAATAATCAGAAAAATACATCAAAACTTTTGAGATTCATAACTCGTAAACTAAGATCGAGAGGCCAAAATTTTGTACATTTCTTTAATCACAATTAAAAGTACTACTGAATCGTTATAAAAATTGTTTAAGAATCAAGTGGGTCGGCGATCCTAATTCATGGCAAAATAAACTCAATTGACAAAAATACTCAAAAAATCGTATATATTGGTCTTATTTTTAATTAAATTTTTTATTACTTAACACATTCTCAAACTTTTGTTATCTGTGATCAAAACTATTTCACTTACACACATACATATGTATATATATAAAATAATATTTTCCTTTTCACACAAAAATTTTGTTTCACCAGTACTGGTGAAATTGCAAACGAAATTCGAAGTAAAAGTTAAAACTTCTAATAGTTCTTTTCCCCCTCTCTATCTACTATAATACAAAATCAGATTTAAACAAGAAAAATTGGCATGTGTGAACATTTCGTGAAATCGTCATTTTTTGAACAAAAAATCGTCAAATCGCACTTTAGAATTTTTACAATAAAAAATCGTCAAAATGCAAAATTAGTAAATCTGGCAACAGTAAATATAAAAGGGAACAAACCTGCCTGTATTTCGAAAATCGTTTTATTTTTCATTTTAGTTCTTCAAAATAAAAACAAATCAAGGCAATTAAAGCTGGAATTGCTGTAGTAAAATTTTGTGTGTGAACGTAAATGCAAGTTTAAAAGGAAAAATATAAAAATTTCAGAAAGAAAAATTGCTATGTGTAAACTCAGACTTACATAGATTCTGTTAATAAAAATTAGTTTATAGGGCATTCAGACCGGCGCGAATTACGTAAGTTGAAATTACGTAATTTCCCATACATTTTGACACTTGCGAAATTACATAATTTTGTGTAATTTCGGCGAAATTACATTGAAATTACGATGCCCATTTCTGTGCAACTCTGTACATGGTTGGGAAAAAATACTTTTTTCAAGTATTTTACTGCATGTTTCAACCGTGAGAAGAAAAAAACAATTCACAACTGATCTTAAATTAAAACACAAATCTTAAAATTAATTACTAAAGTGATTTTGCAAAATGAAACTTATCCTTTTTACATTTTTAATTGTTGCAAATTAATAATTTCCAATTTAGTAAGTAATCATTTCTTATTTGTTTCCATTTCAAAATACTTTATTTACCCCTACAACAATTTAAAATGTAAACAATAAGTACCAGCTGATCATGAAATTACATCAAATGTCATTTAGGCAGTATGAACACTCTAGATTTCATTCGTAATTTCGGCATAAAATTTCGTAATTTCGCGCCGGTCTGAACAAGGCTTTAAATCTATTAAAAGAATATGTAAATCTCAGTTCTCAGTACGTCAGGTGCTACTCAAATTTCGAAATAGAAATTTAAAAAAATAATTCTTAAAGCTTTAGAAGGCGCCTTTAACAATGTCACGACTTTGGCGATACAGAGAGCTCTGTACGAACTAGGAGTTGATGATTATATCACCAACTGGCTGGTGTCAATGCTAGAGACAAGAATCGTCATTGCGAATTTCGGCAACAGTGTTAAGACGAAACAAGTTATGCGTGGAACTCCACAAGGTGGTGTGATTTCTCCGCTGTTGTTGCTTATTGTCATTAATACCATCCTGTGTAAATTGGAAGACAAGGGAGTGAAAGTCGTGGCTTACGCGGACGATGTGGTGATACTAGTATCAGGACTGTTTCTGAACGCTATTCAAAAGTCAAAAGCAGAATCCAAAAACACTTTCTAGAAAGGGCGGAAAATAGATGGCGAAATCTGGACAAATGTAGAGTCGCGAAAGAAACGTGGCCTACCTGCAACGAGAAACGCTCAATGCAACTCATTGGCTACAAACGCAAAGACATCTCGAGACTAATAGCATTGTTTACAGGTCACTGGACGATCGGTAAACATGCAAGTAGACTTGGTCTCCCTTACAATGAATATTGTCGTAGTTGTGGAAATCGCGGGAAGGTGGAGACAGTTTTTCATCTTCTATGTGAATGCCCAGTCTTGAACGCATGCAGACATAAATTTCTGGGAGGGCACCAATTAGACAACCTCTTTGAGATTTCTGACACTAGACTCAGTGACATCATTAAATATCTCAATGCTACAGGCTGGATCTAATTAATTTATGTTCTCATTGTTTCTTCCCTACATTTCTATCTCATTACAGACGCAATACAACTAATTCACCTGGCGAGTAGTGTGGTTCCATCAAAACGGATTCTAACGAGTCTAATTGATTGCCCGTAAGATTACGGGCTACCACGTAAATCAACCAACCAGACGTGGAATAGTCTAATACAGAGTATTAATTTAAAAGTTTTTCTGTGTTATTGAAATGTGTCGGGTAACTTCAAGGGGTCAGATGCGTCTCGCAAATCTCGACGAACTATTCGTTGGTGCTTGCTTTCCTCCTCTTACAATAAAATTATTATTTCAATTCTAAACATTTTGTACACTTTAATTTGTTGTAATTCTTTTATTTTGTTGGATTTAAAAAAAGTAGCCAAATTATTTTACAATAAACTAATCAAACTATTATATATGTACCTGTATATTTTTGAATAAAAAATTTCTTTGATTTTTAATTTTGTTTTTAATTTTTTTCTTTTTTACATTCACTGAGAATCGATAGCGGGAAAATTTTTTCATGGGAGATTCACGATAGCATTTTTCCTTTCGAGGAGAACAAAAATTTCATGGGGGCAAAAATTCCACTTGTTGTTCACGATAGCGGTGAATGAAAATGAAAAATACTTTCAAATAATTAAGGGCCTGATTCACTACAACAAGCGAATTGCTTAAAAATGTAAACTACTCAAAACATTTTAAATTTTCATATAAATTTTATTTTTAAACAATTTGATACTTGTAATGCATAAGGCCATAAATGAAGTTCAATTAGCAAATGTAAAAAATGAGAAGTATACAGAAAAAAGTGACCAAACACCAAAATAATTCATTCAATTAAAACTTTTGTTAAATTTGCACCTCTCGCCAAAATGATTACATCAATTACTAATAAATAACTGTAAATTGTAAAAAAATTAAAAATCGAAATTTTTTTCCAATTAAAAAATGTATTAAATCAATGAAGTAGATGATTGAATGAATTAAAAAAAAAAAATATGAAAAAATCTTATTTGAATTTTATTTATTTATTTTTGCTTGAATATATTAATTAAATTTTGATGTAAAATGAAACAACTGTGTTAATTGAAAAATATAAGATTATAATTTCTTCTGTGTATAAGTTAATTTAGTAAACGAAAATAATAGAAGGAGCATATCATATCGAATTATTCAAAAATAAAAATTTTTAGAGAACGGTCGGTTCTTTAAAAATTAAAAACCTACCTCCGATTTCGGTTTTTTGAATACACTAAATCTAAACATTTTTTGTTTCAATACTAATAAATTATCAAATTCAATGCCCTAAATCTGTATTATGTAATTTCATTATATTAAGAATCGTGTCCTAAGATACAAATTAAAAATTTCATGTAATATTAAAAAAATATTTTAAATAAAACTATTAAAGTAATTATTTTATTTTCTTAGGAATTCAATTTATTTTGGCAACATATAACAAATTATAACAGTTTTTACAACAAAACTGGGGTGGCAGCAGCATAAGACAAAGGCAAGGAAGCGGAATAAGCCAAAGGAGCGGTGTAAGCTAAGGGAGCAGCTACGGGAGCAACAGCTTTAGCAACAACGGGGACAGCTACTGGGGCAACAACGGGAGCGGTAGCAACACCATTGTGGTTACGAGCAATATATTGGCTGCTAGTGGCGGTAACAACGGGAGCAGGGGCAGCAACAACGGCAGCAGGAGCACTATAAGCCAAAGGAGCTGACAATAAACCAGGCTTAGCAGTGGCACAAGAAATAAAGGCAAATATAACAACGATCTAAAGGAACAAATTCAAAGAAAAAATTATTTTTGAAAGGAAAAAATAACTAAATAAAACTTACAGATTTAAACATTTTTGCTAATGTTATGGAATACAATTTCAAAACTGAACTGTTTGATTTATTCAGTTTTTGGAGTTTTTATACAAAATTATAGTAAAAGTTTTAAAATAATAAAATATTCTAAAAGAATTTAAATTTAAGGTAAAAAAGCAAACAAAATTATGTATTAACTTCTTCAAAGGTATTAATGAAAATTCATTGACATAAAAAAAAAACCAACAAATTTCATTGTCATAGTTTAGAAACATTTTAAAAATTCCCTCAAATTTTATTGATAATACAGGGCACGTTTTCAATCAATTTAACCGCTTAAATTGAATGCAAAATATCAAAACAAAAATCAAAACTACTTTTTTCTTTCTACCGTATAATTAATTTAAGTTATTTTTATTGCCAGTTTCAGTCATATATAAATTAAGGGTTGAGTTTCTGGTTATTATCAGAAATCAACAAAACTTTAAATTTACAACTTAAAGCAAATATCGCAAAAATCATCATTATGTTCAAATACGTAAGTTCTTAAATTATTGAAAAGAATTTAGTTAAAAGTTAAACTAATTTTATTTAAATTTTAAATAGGCCATTGTTATCTTTGCCGTCATTGCCTGTGCTGCTGCTAAGCCTGGTTTATTGTCGGCTCCTTTGGCTTACACTGCCCCTGCCGCTGTTGTAGCTGCCCCAGCTCCAGTTGTTACCGCCACCAGCAGCCAATTCATTGCCCGTAACCACAATGGTATTGCCACCGCTCCGGTTGTTGCCCCAATAGCTGCCCCTGTTGTTGCTAAAGCTGTTGCTCCAGTAGTTGCTGCTCCTGCTGCTGCTCCTTTGGCTTACACTGCTCCTCTTGTAACTAAATACGCAGCTGCTGCTCCTTTGGCTTACTCAGCACCTTTGGCTTATGCTGCTGCCCCAGCTCCAGTTTTATTGTGAATTTTCCGATATTATACATAAAAAAGGACGTGCGTTTTACAGACTGTGATGAAATAAATTATTTTATGTATAAATTTATTGTTTTGTAATTGGGAAAAAGAGAGAGATTGTATTGGGTTAATTACACTAATCAGAAAAAAAAACATATTTTGTCCTCCTTTAAATGAAAATAGGTGGACTAGATAGACTTTGACGTGCTAAACACGAATCTGTTTTCTTTTTTCTATCAGGTCCTGATTTTTTTTTTTTTTTAATGGACATGTCTAATATTCCCCCCTAAGCAAGGCTAATACACGAGAAACTTTGATAAAATTGGAAAAACTAGTAATTTTCATTTAAAATTTATATGATAGATGAGAGTTATTATAGGAAATATAATGACATCAAAAACGCAGTTCCATGAAATCCTGAAGCAAAGCGTTTTGAATATACGCTCTCGATGTAATATGTTATAATTATTTTTTAATAAGGCCCTCGAAATAAAATGTTATATTTATTTTTTAATTAAAAATTAATTAATTTAAAAAAAAAAAATATATATATATATATATATATATATATATAGGGGTATAGAGAGAGGGAGAGGGGTCTTTGCTCTATGATTTCTAAAATATAAACATCACAGCAGAAAAAGCACTGAAGAAGTGCTGTAAAAGCGATGATTTTAACAATGTGTTGTTAAGTTTTGAAATAGAACTGTAGTCCTACCAATGAGAACTCTTTTTTGTGGTCTTTTTTATGAATTCTATTCACTGCTTCTCTTAAATCTAATGTTTATAACATTATTTAATAAAAAAAAGTTAGCTTTAGGTTTGCTAAAAGATAAAAAATACTTATAAAATTGTGAAATCTTAATTTTCTTAGAAGTTAACCTTTCCCCTCCTAAAAATACATTTATTATACTTTTTTGCAAGTATTTATTAATAACTTCAAAAAAACTCCAAAAAAGTAATCTTTTGGAAGCACTTGCTGGAAATCATTCTTTATTTCTGCTCCCATTACAATCTGCACTAGGATACCACTATGTGTTTGAGCCTTACATTTTTTAAAATTCAGTTTTTCATTTGCCAAGTCTTAAATCTCTAAATTGTTGCAAATTTCTACAACAAATATGCATTAGAGACTTTTTATGAACAGTTAACTTACTTACTAATTTATGAAATGAAGTTCAATTGAAATTATACAAAAATTTCATTATCCAAAAATTATCCAAGAAATTTAAAATTGTCCCATTTTTTGTATAATTATACAGTAATTGGCAACACTGTTAGAGTTGCACTTTTTTTCTCGGTAAAATTTACAATTACTTTTACTAAACCTTTAGTAATTTTCCTTACGTATAAAAATATTCGAAAAAATTGTATACAACAAAAGTATTCTGGACACAAATATTAAAATCACAACAGTATTGTTACATCGGGTTACGTTATAAGCAAAATAATTGTGAACAAGAATCACATCACATTGCGTTGCATTTTTTATGTAATAGGGCATTCAGACCGACGCGAAATTACATACTTTCGGGATTTCGGCCGAAATCAAGTTGAAATTACGTAATTTGCCATACATTTTGACACTTGTGAAATTACATAATTTTGTGTAATTTCGGCGAAATTACATTGAAATTACGATGCTCATTTCCGTGCAACTCTGTAAATGGTTGGAAAAAATACTTTTTTTCAACTATGTTTCAACCGTGAGAAGAAAAAAAAAACAATTCACAGCTGATCTTAAATTTAACACAAATCTTAAAACTAATTATTAAAATGATTTTGCAAAATGAAACCTATCCTTTTTACATTTTTAATTGTTGCAAATTAATAATTTCCAATTTAGTAAGTAATTATTTCTTATTTGTTTCCATTTCAAAATACTTTATTTACCCCTATAACAATTTAAAATGTAAACAATAAGTATCAGCTGATCATGAAATTACATCAAATGTCATTTAGCCAGTATGAACACTCTAGATTTCATTCATAATTTCGGCATGAAATTTCGTAATTTCACGAGGCTCAAGAGAAAAATTTCACTAATGTACAAATTTATATTGGGTTCGAATGTGCAAATTTTTTTCTTAAGTTTAAAATATGGAAAGTTATGCTCTTTAGTGTAATATATGCAAAATTTTGCTCTTAAGCATAAAATATGCCATTTTAATCGCTGAAATATGCTTTAAAATAAGGATTTTTTATGCAAATATGCTAACGAGCCCAAAATAGGACTAAAATATGCAAAAATATGCTGTAACAAATCGATGCCAAAATTCTTTGTAACAGATAAATGACTTACAGTTTGGTTTAATTGAAGCCCAGCAAAAAATATGATTTTGCATATTTTCGGTTTCCGCGGTCATTACCCTTTGGTTTACTCCCTCTTTGATTGTAGATACGTTTTAAATGTGCTACTAAATTCTTAATATTGTTTAATAACATTCCTAAGTTATAGTTTATTACTAATAATGTAATGTATCTTTACATAAATATTAGACAATATGATTCACTTTTTTTTAAATATTTCAAATATGTAAACAAAGACTTAACCCTTATTTTGATTAAAATAATTGTTATTCCTAATAAGATGTTTTGTGGAATTTGTTACGTGCTCAGAGATTTAACAGGCAAATTTAAAGGAATTTTTTTAACTGCGTCTAAGACTTTGGCATTGAAATTTAATATTTATTTGAATTTTTGTTTAGGGAGATCAAGTTTTATTTTATTGCTCCAAATAAATTTAAGAAAGTGCATTTAATATGCATTTAATTTCTTATGTTTACAGTTAAATATAAATGCTGCACTTTGTGATCTAACAAATTAGTTCAATTTCTTAGTTGTATTCATCATCAACTTTAAACCAAAATGTTTAAATTCGTAAGTGATTTATTTATATTTTTAATTCCAATCCGGGAAACTCAAATATAATTTTTATTTTTAATTATTTTTAGGTTGTTGTTATCTTCGCTATGTTTGCCTGTGCTGTTGCCAAACCTGGTTTTTGTCTGCTCCTTTGGCTTATACAGCTCCTGCTGCCGTTTTTGCTGCACCAGCTCCCGTTGTTACCGCCACCAGCGGCCAATTTATTGCCCGCAATCATAATGGTGTTGCCACCACCCCTATTGTTGCCCCCGTAGTCGCTCCCATTGTTGCTAAAGCTGCTGCTCCCGTAGTTGCTGCTGCTGTTCCTTTAGCTTACACTGGTCCTGTTGTTGCTAAATATGCAGCTGATGCTCCTTTGGCTTACAATGCTCCAGTTTTGCTGCAATTAATTTAAAATGCTTGCCAAATAAAAAAATTAATTAAAAAAATTTAATTTGATTTGTTTTATTTGAAACTTATGAGATAGATTTTGGGTAATAAGTAATAAATAAAATTGTAGTAATTACTCCAGTCAAATAAAGGTTCGACCTCGGAATTTAATGGAAGGAAGCGAATTTTGGCATATAACTTCGTTTTCATGTCTTTCTTACACATGGTGTTATTAAAAGTCACCTAAAATCACTTACATTCAGATTTTTTGCATCTATCTCGTTTATTATGTATCGTTCTTTTTGACATAAATCAAGATTACCAGCACACTTGATTTTTAAATAATTTTGATAATGATTCAGTAGCATTTTTATTTGTGATTAAAGCAATGTAAAAAATTTTGCCCGCTCGCTCTTAGTTTAGGTGTTATGGGTACATGAAGTTATAATATAAAAATACAATTTTCTCCTTCCTCCTGTAATGAATATGAACAATGGGTATCATAGGAAAGGTCTTGAAGAAGTCTTTCGATTGATATATAAAATGTGCCAACTTATTAACTTATGGTGAGACAATAAGATATTTTATTACTTTTTATTTTGACTTTTTTTTTAACAAAAGTACCGTTATCTTAAAAATATATCGATATAACGGTACTCTCCTTTACATCAAATTATTTAGAGAACATTTCAAGCTTTCATATGATCCCCATATTACACTCCTAGCCCATTAAATAACAAAAATATATCATTTTAAAAATTAATATTTAGAACAATTAATCGATTTTTACTAGTAATATATTTCCTCCTATAATGAATATGAACAATATGGGTATCATAGGAAAGTTCTTAAAGAGGCTTTTCGAAAAAGTAATAAAATATAATATTGTCTCACCATGGAAGATAAAAAGGGGAGTTTTTGATGGTCTACAATAAAAATATTAATTAAAGATTCCAGTTTCCTAAATTCAATGAATGATTTGGAACGTTCTGCTTAGACTTCTTTTGTTGAAGTTATTAAAAACACTCTTGGAAATTACAATTACAAGCAACTATCGCGAAAATGTTAACGACATGCTAGATAACTTTAGAAACTTGGGATGCAACATGTCTATCAAATTGCACTACCTTCACAGTCATCTCGACCGATTCCCAGATAATCTTGGATCTTGTAGCGATGAGCAAGTTGAGCGGTTTCATCAGGATCTGAAAACCATGGAAGAGAGGTACCAAGGCCGATGGGATCGTCATATGATGGCTGACTGCTGTTGGGGAATACAACGAGACCTTCCCACTGCACATCATTCACGAAAGTCACGAAAAAGAAAGTTTTTATGTAAATAATAATGCAAAAAATCACTTTTTTCATATATATGCACAAAAGCGAAATACTAGAAAACTACACGTAAGAATTCAAACTTTTTGTTATTTTTGTAATCAGTATGAGGTTCTAGTTTAAAAAATATATACAGTTCCTTGGCACCAAAACTAGATTTTTATTATATTTATTATATCTGTTCTAAAATTTACACAAAATTTCCTGAATGGAAGTTCTTAAGAAAAACTTATACGAGATCCTCCATAATGGGCTCAGACTTCGATTTTTGGAGGGAAGCATAAGTGCTCACGAAAAACGCTTATTTTCCCAAAAAACGCTATATATAGTTTTTAAAATTTCATCAAAATTTTGAATAAATCTATATTTATTTATTTTATTTATTTTGGTGTGAAACATAAGTGATCACGAAATATGCCTTTTTTCTAAAGACCTACTATATGATACCCTACACCATTTTGTACGAGCATTGGACTTATATTGCACCTGTGACCAATTTTAGTAAATGTAAAATAAAATATACAAATACAGAATAATGCGTTGATACTAACATCAAGATGATTTTATACATTTTAGGACGATTCCTGCAAGTGGGTTTATATGGGAGCTATGGTAAATTATGGACAGATTCTTATAAAATTTGACAGTGTTGTTTTTACTGACATAAAACTTATTTGTGTAGAATAACTTGATACTAACACTACTAACATTCGTACAGGATTTATGCACGTTAAGGTGATTTTCGGAAGAGGGGTTTATATAGGAGCTATGGTCAATTATGGACCGATCTTCATAAAATTTAGAACAAAGATTGATACTTATACAAAACTTACTTACGCCAAATTTAATTGAAATATTGCTATATTTAAGACATTTATGATCATTAAACCCTTATGCCGGGAGGACATTTGTTTGGGGGCTAGGTGAAATAATGGACCGTTCATAATCAATTTCAATAGGCTTCATCCTTGTGTCATGAAAGTTCCACGTGCCAAATTTCATTGAATTATCTTTAAAATTGCGACCTGTACTTTGTGCACAAGGTTTACATGGACAGCCAGCCAGACGGACGGACATCGTCAGATCGACTCAAAAAGTGGTTCTGAATCGATTGGTATACTTTAAGATGGGTGTAGGATAACTTTTTCTATACGTTACAAACACCAGCAAACATGGTGGTGCAGGGTATAAAAATGTATTAAGAGAGTTATAAGGGATTTTACTTTTCATCGAAATTTTGACACAAAAATCAACTTTTGGCATGAAACATAAGTGATCACGAAATACGCTTATTTTCACAAAAAAACGCAATACTTAAAAAGTTGTAAAGGATTTTAGTTTTCATCGAAATTTTATCTCAAAAATCATCCTTTGGTATGAAAGTGTTCAAGAAAAATTTCTTCCAAAAAAAAGCGCCATATATACCGAGTTATAAAGGGTTTTAGTTGCATCGAAATTCTGTCTAAAAATCGGTTTTTGATATGAAACATAAAAGATTACGAAATATAACTTTTTCCTCAAAAAAAAAAAACACACACACACACATTACTAACGAGTTTAAAGGATTTAATTGTCATTGAAATTTTGACCCAAAAATCAATTTTTTATATGAAAAATAAGTGATCACGAAAAATAATTTATTTTAGAAATAATGAAATTATTTATTTTATTATTCCAAAATACAAAATTTACAATTAAAATCAAGATGGACCAATTTTGGATGTTTAATATAAAAATAAAGTTTTGGTTAAAACACAATTTTTACAGATTCTTATTATTTTTGTTTAAAATTTATAAGCAATGTACGACTTTTATAGTTTTTAAATAAGAAAATCGATTAGGTTCAAAAGTACGCATCACAACAAATTTTAAATAAATAATTATTTTTATTTTAAGTTTTTAACAATAATTTACTTAATATTCAATTTCAACTCAAATAAACAGTTAAATGTCATCGATTTTTTACGTGACTTGATTTATATTCAATTAACATTTTTAAGGGAATATGTTAAACGCTTAAATTTATAAACAATATGAAACGTGGAGGTAGGTCAGGTTTTGTTGCTCAAGTTTTCAATATTATAAATATTTAGAAAATTAAAAATAAAACGAAATTCTTAAGGAATTATTAAATATATATTAACTCCTACCAAATTTGGGTATAAATAGTGTCTTCAAATGTCCAATACATCAGTTCAATTTTTAAATTGTATTCTTTAACTTTATAACAAACAAAATGTTTAAATTCGTAAGTTAACAAAAATCTATTAAATAAAAATAATAAAATTTTAATAAAAGAATTTTATTTAGGTCATTGTTATCCTGGCCTTTATTGCCTGTGCTGCTGCCAAGCCTGGTTTATTGCCAGTTCCTTTGGCTTACACTGCTCCTGCTGCCGTTGTTGCTGCACCAACTCCCTTTGTTACTGCCACCAGCAGCCAATTTGTTGCCCGTAACCATAACGGTATTGCCACCGCCCCCATTCTAGCCCCTGTAGCCACCCCTGTTATTGCTAAAACTATTGCTCCTGTAGCTGCTCCTTTGTCTGCTACCGCTCCTTTAGCTTACACTGCTCCTTTGACTTACCCCGCCCATTTGCCTTATGCTGCTCCAGTTTTGTTATAATTTAATTTAAAGAGTTTTTAAAAAATGATGCCAAAATAAATACGATTTAAGTTAAATATTAAACATTTTAAATTGGTTTTTATTTACAATTTTTTTTTAAGAAATTTATTGTTTTGGTAGGAAATAGGAATGATAATAATAATTTTCCTTATTGTGTCTTTAAATGGTAATACTGGTCTACAAAGAAATAATCCTTTAAATCAGTGTAGATCTTTTGTGGGTCAATGTGACCGCCTTATTATGATGAGTCATATGAATGATCATCAAAGTTTTTTACTACATGAAATTTAGTACATAGTAGGGATGTTAAAAGAGATTGACTTTTGAAAATCCCAAGATTTAAAAACTAGTCCTGGAATACCGATTTTGGGATCCAGGGATTTTCGGGAATTGTAAATACGGAAAAAAATCTTTGACCATATATTTTTATAACCCACAGCACCATAGGTTGTTGAGGTATTATGCGTTTTTGCTGATGTTTATAACGCACAGAAAAATTCATCCAACACCCACCTAAATGTATACCAATCAACTCAGGATCACTTTTTGAGTCGATCTAACGATGCCCGTCCGTCCGTCTGGCTGTCCATGTAAACCATGTGCACAAAGTACAAGTCGCAATTTTGAAGATAATTGAATAAAATTTGGCACCTAGGACTTTCATGACACAAGGACGAAGCCTATTGAAATTGGTTATGATCGGTCCATTATTTCACCCAGCCCCCATACAAATGTCCTCCCGGAATAGGGGTTTCAAGATAATAAATGCCTTAAATATAGCAATATTTTAATGAAATCTGGTGTAAGGAAGTTTTGTATAAATATCAATCTTTGTGCCAATTTTCATGAAGATCGGTATATAATTGACCATAAGTCCTATATAAAACCCTCTTCCGAAAATCACTTTAACGTGCATAAATCCCATACGAATGTTAATATCAAGTTTATATTCGACACAAATAAGTTTTATATAAGTAGAAATCATAGTAACAAATTTTATGAGAATCGCTCCATAATTTACCATAGCTCCCATATAAGCACATTTTCGGGAGTCTCCCTAAAGTGCATAAATTCATATAAATGTTAGTATTAACGTAATATTCTGTATTCGTGGGGTATTGTGTGGGGTATCATATGGTCGGGCTTGACTGACTATATCATTCTTACTTGTTCATAATTAAAAATAAATTTTTTGAATAGAAACAACGCAAAATAAACAATAGAATAATACTCTAGCAAAAAAGCTTAAAAAAAATGATTTAAACATAGTGTTCACATTGGAAAGAAGTCTTAGTGATAAAAAAAAAGCTACAGAAGTAGCGATTTTAACCCATATTTACCATTCGAGTGCCATATTTTTATTTTTATTGTTTATAAGAATTTTATTTTAATTCGATAAAAAGTATTTTTAAGTTATAAACAGGGAAACTACAAATATGTAATTACATATTTTTTCCTGGACGTTAAATGAAGACATCGATAAAATATTTATCCATTTCAGAACAAATAAATCATTTTGGCATCGACTTTTAAGTTCATATTTTTGCATATTTTACCCTTAAAGGCATATTTTTGCATTCAGACATTTTTAGTATATATTTATATGTCATAAATATATACTAAAAATGTCTGAATGTAAAAATATGCCTTTAAGGGTAAAATACGCAAAAATATGAACTTAGCATTTTGAAGATAATCTTTTATACCTCATGTGATATTTTTTAAATTTGAATTTATAAAAGAAAAATAAGACATGAGAAAATATTTGATATATAAAATTAACTAACGGATACCATTTTATTGTTGAGAAGCTTAACTTGTAGCAACAAGATTAAGGATTTAGAAACCGATTAATTGATCTTATTTAAGCCATTTTAATTTTTACTAAAATCAATTTTATTTTAAAATATATTTTTTCCGTACAATAAGAAATATTTAAAGAACTGCTTTAAAAGGTTTTTTTTTAATTCATATATTAACTCTATGTCTACACGAGGACATTTTTAATCTTAACATTAGAAATAACGTCGGCAGAATAATGTGAAAACTATTTTATTTCCAACTTTGTGTTAAATGGTGGAAAAAATGTACATGAGAAATTTATACGATAAATTTTCTTTTTTTAATGAAAATGTTAATTTATTTCGCATTTTTATTTTTTATTTGTCTTTTTGAAATAAAATTAATTATCTTACAATTTTCTTTTTGTTAAAAAGGGCAACATTGTAAAAGAGAACAATAAATATGACAGTTTGTGTTAAACATTATTGTTCAGCTTTGTGTTTGAACATTTATTGCGAAATAGATTTGCGTAATAGATTTCTTAGTGGTCCACATGTAACATTTTAAAGAGAGAGAGAGAGAGAGAGAGAGAGGAAGAGAGAAATAGAATTTGACAAATGTCAACATAAAAATGTCTACGCTTAAACAAGGAGTAAAAAATTTTAAAACATTCTTCAATGAATAGAAATTTGAAGTCATGCTCGATTCATAATATTTATGAAAAAAAAAAAAATTTCAAATATATGCATTTTTTTTCTCTGTGTACTTTTTGCCTGAATAACTAGTTATTTTTGTTCGAGTTGTAAACAAATTCATGTATGAATTTGTTACTTTAGCGTATGAGTAATTTTTTTGAAAATTTAGTTCGAAGTGCCTAAACTTTATACACAGAGAAAAAATTCATATATTTGAAAAATTTGTTTTCATAAATATTATGAATCGAACATGACTTTTTTTTCCCAAACTTTTTTCATAAAAAATAAAATTTTGTTAATAGGTATTTAATAATAGATTTCTTATTGGTCCACATGTAACATTTTAAAGAGAGAGAGAGAAATAGAATTTGACAATTGCCAACATAAAAATGTCTACGTTTAAACTAGAAGTAAAAAATTTTAAAACATTCTTCAATAAATAGAAATAACACAAAGAAATCAAATTGTATTTAATGAAAATTTTACGAATTTTGCAAAAATTTTGTTAAAACTTTGATTTAGTTTTATTAAATTTGTTGGCAAATGATAAATAAAAATAGTTATACATAAAAATATTAGCAACAAATGCCTTAAAATAGCAAAATTCCAAAGAAAATCTGTATAAAAAAAAATAATGTTTAGAAATTTGCATAATTTTGATAGCATTCTGCAACATATCATTTTGATAAAAAGTTCTGCTGTTGTGTTCACAAAATGTAGCTAAATTTCGAAGAAATTTTCAAACATTTTTTTATAAATTGAAAATATATGTAAATGAAAATTTAAACAATTTGTTTAAGTCTTTTTGACTTTTGATTCATTCGAAAAAATATAAAAAAAAAGAAATTTAATGCTTAAGAAATTATGCTTAAGTATTATGAACTAAAATAAATGAAAGTAAATTTTTATATTTATGCACAAACTTTTTTCTGTGTAGTGGTATTCTATGGTAACCACAAACAAAAACTATTTATTTAAGTTATTTAAAAATTTTGGTTAAAAAAATATCACAGATTAACATTATTTTCTTGGCTAGAGGCTTACTTAAGAAACTACAGTCAATTTTAGTTTTCTTATGATTTTTAATGAAAAATCGAATTAAAAAAATATAAGTGATCACAGATTAACGCTAATTGGAGACTTATTTATGAAACTAAAGCCAGTTTTGGTTTTCTTATCATTTTTAATGGAAAATTGAATTTTGATAAAAAAAAAAATATAAGTGCTCACAGATTAAAGTTATTTTCTTAGTTGGAAGCTTACTTAAGAAACTGCACCTAATTTTAGTTTTTTTTTTTACTATTTTTTATGCAAAGATCGAATTTTGATAAAAATATAAAAGATCACAGATTAATGTTATTTTCTTAATTGCAAGCTTATTTAAGAAACTGCGGGCAATTTTAATTTTACTATTATTTTTAATAAAAAATAAATCGAATTTTCAAAAAAAAAAAAAAAATATATATATATATAAATCATTCATTGTTTAACGATATTATATTCTAACGATTTTTTATTTTATAGTTATGTCCGCTATCCAACTAATCTTTTCGCTGTGTGTATATTCGATTATTTTTGTGACATCATAACACGCAAATTACACACCCTATAAAAATAAAACTTGCTATAGAGAGATTGTATCTTATTAAAAGATACTCTCACTTTTTTAAAACAAACGACATAGTCGATTTTCTTGAAATTTTCACAGCAACATCCTGTGAGTTGCAAAATTTAAATATGAGATTTCATTATTCATTAGTTATCGCAAGGGATCGCAAAGCCCACTTGTCTAAGCTAATCACATTATAAACTTACAGTTGACGATTATCATGATATTGGAACTATTGAGGTATTTTTTTTTTTTTTTTTTTTTTTTTTTTCAATGTATAATATACTCACGCTCAAGTTCATTGAAATAATTATGAAGAAAATATTATAAAAATTATATAGAAAAGAGCACAAAATTGGGCAAAAAAGTATGATGATAGCCGTAGCCATAGAATACAACTAAAAGTTTATGTGAGAGGCACTTCAAACTAAATGTTAAAAAAAATTACTCAGTTTTTTCAAAATACAAAAACAAAACATATGTGGTATTGAGGTTCTTTTCTCACACATAAACATCTACTTATTAATCTATGGATGTAGCGTATTAAGTTAAGTAATTAAAAGGTTCCAAATTTTCTTAAGTTATCAACCAGAGATTTTGGATCATAAAGAAAATTTCTAATCACCAACATTTTATTTCAAAAACTTGAATTTTATATGAATGATAATCTAAATTTTAGGAGTTTAGGGCAAAATAAAATAATTTTATTATCTCTTATACATATTTCCCACCAAAAGTTTTTTTTTTTTTAACAAAAACTAAATTCCTATTAAACATTTTGTAAATAAAACTAATATAAAAAATAAAAATTTGCAGCATAAGACAAATGGACAGAATAAGCAAAAGTAGCAAAATAAACTAAAGAAGCGGTAGCAGGCAAAGGTGCAGCTACAGGAGCAATAGTTTTAGCAACAACAAGATCAGCTACTGGAGCTACAACAGAGGAGGTGGCAATACCATTATGGTTGTGGGTAATAAATTTACTGCTGTTGGCAGTAACAATGGGAGCTGAAGCAGCCACAATAAGAAAAGACACCAGAAACTTACGAATTTGAACATTTTATTAAAAATTGTTTATAATAAAAAACTGTTCATTTAATTCTAATGAAACACCCTAAGTGGTATTTATACCAAATTTAGTATTAAATGTTATTAACCTTTAAATCAAAAAAAATGTTTAAACCTACCACCACAAACAAACTTACAATTAAGCAACAATTCGTGTTTAGCCCTTTTAATATCATGAATTTCATTGTCAATGTCAAATTTAAAACGAAATAAATATTAAGATATCACAATAAAAAAAATTTATAAAATTCCCAGTTTTTGGATAGTAAAACCCTAAGCACGTATTAATATTAAACTACCTTTTAAAAGTAATTTGTAAAAAAAAATTAAACTAATTTCAAATAATACTACAAATTCCCAAAAATAAAAAAAAATTAAGTCAAAACAGTAGCAAATGTGAATAAATCATGTGTTTGGCGAAAAAATAACTTTCATTTGTTTTGATTTTTATATAAATAGCAGTTTTAAGGTTAAAATCAATATCATAAAGCATTTATTCTTTTAGAAATTGACAACATTTCAAAAAATCCCTTAAACAATCAACATGTTCAAATTTGTAAGTTATTAAATGAAAAAGGATTTGTCTAGATCCTAGAAAAAATTAATTATTGTTTAAATTATTTTAGGCTATTGTTATCTTTGTTGTCATTGTATGTGCTGCTGCCAAACCCGGTTTTTTGGGTGCTCCTTTGGCTTACACTGCTCCCGTCGCCGCTGTTGTTGCTGCACCAGCTCCTGTAATCACCGCCACCAGCAACCAAGTTATTGCCCGTAACTATAATGGTATTGCTACTGCTCCTATTGTAGCTCCTGTAGCTGCTCCCCTAGTTGCTAAAACTGTTGCTCCTGTAGCTTTTGCTGCTCCTGTTGTAGCTAAATATGCTGTCGCAGCTCCTTTAGCCTACAGCGCTCCTATTGTAGCCAAATATGCTGCAGCTTACTCTCATCCTTTAGCCTACTCTGCACCTTTGACTTATGCCGCTGCCCCAGCTCCAGTTTTATTGTAAATATTAAAAACAATTACATAATAGTAAGACTGATCATGTTGAAATAAATTATTTGAAATAAGCAACTTAAAAACATTTGTTTTATTATCAATATTCTACTTTCGAGTTTAATATGGAAAAACGAATTTTGAAGAAAAATATGATAGACAAAACATTAAAGTCACTTTCTTAATTGAAGCTTATTTAAGAAACTAGCCAATTTTAATTATTATTATCTCATGATTTTTATGAAAAAAAAACAAATTTTTAAAAAATATATAGGTGATCATAGAATTTCATAATTGGAGACTTATCTAAAAAGCTACAGCCAGTTTTAGTTTTCTTGCGATTTTCCATGCAAAATTCAAATTTTAATAAAAATAAAAGTGATTACAGATTAACGCTATTTTCTTGGTTAGACGCTTACTTAAGAAACTACAGTCAATTTTAGTTTTCTTATGATTTTTAATAAAAAATCGAATTAAAAAAATATAAGCGATCACAGATTAACGCTAATTGGTGACTTATTTATGAAACTAAAGCTTTGGTTTTCTTATAATTTTTAACGAAAAATTTAATTTTGATAAAAAAAATATAAGTGCTCGCAAATTAAAGTTATTTTCTTAGTTGGAAGCTTACTTAAGAAACTGCAGCCAATTTTAGTTTTTTTACTATTTTGTTTGCAAAGATCGAATTTTGATAAAAATATAAAATATCACAGATTAACGTTATTTTCTTAATTGCAAGCTTATTTAAGAAACTGTGGGCAATTTTAATTTTACTATTATTTTTAATAAAAAAATAAATCGAATTTTCAAAAAAAAAAAAAAATATAAATGATCATTGTTTAATGATATTTTCTTTATTGGAGGCTTATTTAAGAAACTAAAGCCAATTTTAGTTTTCTTATGATTTTTAATGCAAAATCGAATTAAAAAAAATATAAGTGATCACAGATTAATGCTAATTGGAGACTTATTTATGAAACTAAAGCTAGTTTCGGTTCTCTTATCATTTTTAATGGAAAACTAAATGTTGATAATAAATATGTGATCACAGTTAGAGGCTTACTTATGATACTACAACCAATTTCAGTTTTATTATGATTTTTAACAGAAAAAAAAATCGAATTCTGAAAAAAATATAAGTAATCACGTTATTTTCTTAATTGGAGGCTTATTTAAGAAGAAATTTTAATTTTCTTCTGATTTTCACTGAAAAGATTGAATTTTGAAAAAAAAAATATATAAGTGATCTCAGAATAGCGTCATTTTCTTAATTGGAGACTTATTTAATTAACTACAGTCAATTTTAGTTTTATTATGATTTTTAATGAAAAAATCGAATTTTGAAATCAAATATGAGTGATCATAGAATAACGTTATTTTCTTAATTGGAGGCTATTTAAGAAGCTACAGGCAATTCTAAAAAATATAAGTGATCACAAATTAACGTTGTTTTCTTGATTGGAGACTTATTTAAGAAACTACAGCCAATTTTAGTTTTCTTATGATTTTTAATAAAAAAAATTTAATTTTGAAAAAAAAAAATATAAGTGATCTCAGAGTAGCGTCATTTTCTTAATTGGAGACTTATTTAATTAACTACAGTCAATTTTAGTTTTATTATGATTTTTAATGAAAAAATCGAATTTTGAAATCAAATATGAGTGATCATAGAATAACGTTATTTTCTTAATTGGAGGCTATTTAAGAAGCTACAGGCAATTCTAAAAAATATAAGTGATCACAAATTAACGTTGTTTTCTTGATTGGAGACTTATTTAAGAAACTACAGCCAATTTTAGTTTTCTTATGATTTTTAATAAAAAAAATTTAATTTTGAAAAAAAAAATATAAGTGAGCTCAGAATAGCGTCATTTTCTTAATTGGAGACTTATTTAATTAACTACAGTCAATTTTAGTTTTATTATGATTTTTAATGAAAAAATCGAATTTTGAAATCAAATATGAGTGATCATAGAATAACGTTATTTTCTTAATTGGAGGCTATTTAAGAAGCTACAGGCAATTCTAAAAAATATAAGTGATCACAAATTAACGTTGTTTTCTTGATTGGAGACTTATTTAAGAAACTACAGCCAATTTTAGTTTTCTTATGATTTTTAATAAAAAAAATTGAATTTTGAAAAAAAATATAAGTGAGCTCAGAATAGCGTCATTTTCTTAATTGGAAACTTATATAAGAAATTACGACCAATTTTAGTTTTATTATGATTTTTACTGAAAAAATCGAATTTTGAAAATAAATATGAGTGATCACAAAACAACGTTATTTTCTTTATTGGAGGCTATTTAAGAAACTATAGGCAATTTTATTTTTCTTATGATTTTTACTCAAGAGATCGAATTTTGAAAATAAACATGAATGATCACAGAATAACGCTATTTTCTTAATTAGAGTCTTATTTAAGAAATTACGGTCAATTTTAGTAAGCTCAAAATTTTTATGGAAAAATATAATTTTGAAGAAAACTATAAGATATCACAGTATAACATTATTTTCTTAATTCGAGGATGCCAATTTTAATTATTTGAGGCTTCTTGTGATTTTAAATGAAAATCTTATTATTTTTTTTAATTTTTACAAAAATCTGCAATTATAACGCCATTTATTACACCACAAAAGTCCTCATGATTAAGCAAAATGCAGCTATATATATAAACCAACATGACCTACGTTTAACATTAACCTCTCTTTTTTTATATTTTAGTCCAAAAGAAGAAACAGTTAAAATTAAAATTTAAATATTGTAAAATTAATAAATCACAATTTTATATTTTTGTTTCCAACTCTTTGTAAGTGACTTGCCATAAAAACCCACTAAACGGTGGATATGAAAACGTACAACGGCAGTGTACGTGAAAAGCATATTAAGACAATCAAAAACCACCTACACATCAATACATACTCTACTATTTTTTTTTTTTTTTTTAGATAATCCTAAATACTAATGTTGGTTTTTTTTTTTAATATTGACTAAGGTCAGTTAAGCTTATAATTTGGTTTTGTATAATTTTATTATAAAAACTCAAAGAGTTGTATGAAATATTATCAAAACTCATTTATAGTTCAAAACAATCAGTTCATACGAACCAACAATATATTCAACTCATCCAATAAAATGTTCAAATACGTAAGAATATTTTTGATAAAAATAAAATATAAATAAAAAAAAACTGAAGGATATTTTTATTAACAAATATTTTTTGTTTAAATTTTAGGCCGTTGTTATCTTTGCCGTTATTGCCTGTGTTGCTGCCAAACCCGGCTTTTTGGGTGCTCATTTAGTAGCTGCTCCAGCTCCCGTAATTACTGCCACTAGCAGCCAAGTTGTGGCCAGAACTTACAATGGTATTGCTCATGCTCCCATTGTTGCTCCTGTAGCTCCCGTAGCTAGAGTTGTAGCTCCGGTTGCCCGTGTTGTTGCCCCTGTTCCCCGTGTTGTTGCTCCAGTAGCCCCTGTTGCTAGAGTAGTTGCTCCCACTCATGTAGCTGCTCCCTTTGCTGCCGCTTATAGCGCTCCCGTTGTCGGCAGATACGCCACCGCTGCTTTTGCTTCTCCATTTGCTGCTCCTTTGGCATACAGTGCTCCCTTGACTTATCCTCATGCTCATTATGCCGCTTCTTATGCTTGGTAAAGAAACAATAGCATTAAGAAAGAATTTGTTTAAATTTTATTGTTATCCTTGTTTTCCGTAATGGACTGAATTAGTTGTAGTTGTAATAAAAAAAGCAAATTTAATTATTTAACGAAAAAAAATATTTTTTGAATATTTTTTCTTGCGGCTTACAATGAAATGGTATTAATATGGGCAATATTTTAGCATTTTGCTAAAGAATTTTATAGTTAACTTCAAATGTTTAAACATCTTAAACAGATGAATTTTTATTTTCTGCTTTAACACTGGAAATATGAAATTCAACAAGTTGATAGATTTTTCTTGGCTAAACATTGTAAAATCAGCGACCGCGTCTTTCGGAAGGAATTTTCCCAGGAAAGATCTACATAACAAGGTTAGGTTAGGTTAAAAAGGGCGGCATCTTCACGCCTCCACCTAGGTACCATCCGGTCCATTGTGATCCCTTTATAAAAAAAAAACCAAGGAAAACTAATAGAAGAGGAAAGAGAAGAAAAAGAAAAACCTAAGCAGAAGAAGGCACTATACAGAATGAATAGAAATATAAAGATAACGAAATAAAAGAATAGTGTGGAACCTCTAATAAACTCTGACTACTACACAATGACAGAGTATGTGCTCTACTGTCGCTAGCTCCTCCACATCATCGCACGCCCTACAACAGTCTGACGTGAAAGTGTCCCACTTATTGGCCATATTCCCTATTGCGTGGTGAACAGTAATCATACCAACAATGACCATTAGATTTCCACTATTCATGCCTGGAGGATGCTTCGAATCTGCTGGTTTAAGACTAGACCATAACGCTCTAGGTACCCTTGCAGTCCATCCTCCAAGCATGATACGTCCTTCCTAAAGTCCATTCCCATATGGCCATGAAATATGACCCAATTGGAATCCTAACCGATATCTCCACAAAAAAACGGTCCAGTATTTCATTGCCGAGAATTTCGTAGTGACCAGGGACCCAACAGAGTCTTATTTGTAGGTATTCATTAGCCTTCTAAATTCCTCCCTACACTCAAGCACTAATCTGGACCTGACACAATAAATTATCATTGCCAGTAATACCGATTGACTGTCCACATAGACGGTCACCTCAGTGTCCCTCTCAACATTCTCCTCCAGTAATCCTAGGACTTGGTAAATGCCTAGAATTTCTGCCTGGAAAACTCAGCAACTATCAGACAATCTAAAAGACCGTTTGACCCCCCCCCCCCCCCCCTATGTGCCTACTTCATTCCATCTTCGAGCCATCTGTGAATATAGCACAACCTCCATGGAGCTTCTCCGCTCCAGACCAGAGATCCCAACTAGGGATTTCGATAAAGGGAATAGCCCCGAATTCACTTATAGTACCGACATAATCCGTTTGGGCAGCCAAGGATAATGATCGACTCTCAAGCTTGACTCCACTAAGTATGCTAACATGCCTCGCTGTGAAGCTCCCTATCAATCCCAATTCCTTCAGTCTAAACAGGCCCTGCACAGCCATTCCTCTCACGAACTTCTCAATTGGAAGAAGGTGGAGAATAATGTCCAGTGCCGTCTGAGGTGTACTTCTCACGGCACTCATAATTCCAATTGAAGCACTCCTCTGAACTTTAGAAAGCAGGTTCCTATACGTTCCCTTTCTCAATGTCTCCCACCATACCGAACATCCATAAGTGAGTATAGGTCTCACATGCGATGTGTATATCCAATAACCATTACCGATCTTAGACCCCAATCCTTTCCTATAGAGTTCCTGCATGCATAGTAGGCATTAAGACCCTTCCTGGCCCTTTCTTGAGTACTTCTCTTCCAAGACAATTTGCTGTCCAAGTAAATGCCCAGGTACTTGGCCTCCTTTGAAAATCTGAGTTCTGTCCCATTCAATATTGGTGGACTAAATGTCTCAACCTTATATCTCCTGGCAAACAAAACTAGTTCAGTCAATTACACAACAATATTGATTTAAAATTTGATCACAACTATTACATCTTAACTCCTAAAAGACCAGAGCCTCATTCGGCAAAGACCACTACCAGAAAAGAACTTTCAATAGTAGCGGAACAATGTTAAAAAATATTCAAGTGACTTCCGTAGAAGAAATCCTTAAAAAATTTGACTGCAGAGTAAAATTGATAAGAAATAAAATTGTTAAAATAATTCTTAAATTTCCTTTAGAGTTTCGAAATACATATTTTTCTTATTTAAAAAAAAAGTGCTTAACTGTAAGTAACATAATACGATTATTTTAGTGTTGAAGGTTCAACGAACTCTTTATGGATAAGACACCACGAATACTGACGAAGTCAGTAGCGACACAGAAAATTAGTATTCCACTCTGCTAGAGACAACAAGGCAATTTACGATTGCAAACTTTTTTATATCCTGTGACACCCAATAATATAAGGTGTGCGTTCGAATAAAATGTAACACACATTTTTGTTTATTTGTTGTTTATTTTTGTTTATACGTTGGAACTTCAGGAAAATAGTCACTAAATATTGATATTTTGAATAAGTAGGTTATTGGAGATATAAGTGAATGTAAACATTTTATAAGAATGCAAGTTGTAACACCTTCACGTCCACATTTATCAGAAAATTTCGTAAATATTTGCATATTTACGAAATTTTGGATTATTTTTAAGGTTTCTTTTTACCTTAAAATGATAATTATTGTAAAATTGGATATTTTCTGAATGTAAACTGATCTTGATATGGAATATCTCATAAAATCAATAAATAAACCACACTTTTTGTATTTTCTATAATGTTTGTTTTTCAACTTTTTGAAAGCTATTGAGCATGTGCAATTCTTTTTCTCGCCATTGGAATTGATTTTTAAAAACATTTAAATAAGCCATCATATAATTTGTTCAAAATGATATCAATATTCTTCATTATATCTACCATTGAAAATTATTTTTAATAAGTCTTTAAGCAATGGCTATTTTATTAAAAAGTGGAAATTTACTACAATTTTGCCTATTTATAAATCTGGAGATAAAAATAATGTCATTAATTATAGACCAATTTCCAAATTAATCAATATTTCAAAAATTCTTGAACATATTGTTTGTCATAAGCTTTTCATTAATGTAAAGAGGCATATTTCTTTATCTCAACATGGATTTATGACTGGAAGATCAACCTGTACTAATTTGGCTGTTTTTACCAAGTATTGTATTGATAGTTTTGAAGATCGATTGCAGATTGATGCGATTTACACGGACTTTGCTAAGGCATTTGACCGAGTACCACATTAACTTTTATTATTAAAATTATATAAATTGGGCGTTCATTTCCGAATGTTATCTTGGTTTCGTTATTACTTGTCGGATAAACAATACGTGGTTTCTCTTTATGGTGTTTGTTCCACATCATTTATTCCTACTTCTGGTATTCCCCAAGGTAGTGTTTTGGGTCCACTGTTATTTAATATATTTATTAATGACATTGACCTATGTTTCAGAAAGTCTCATTATTTATTGTATGCTGATGATTTGAAAATTTTTAAAACAATTTCTAATGCCAATGACGTTTTTAATCTCCAGGAGGTTTTAAATAGGGTGAGTTCTTGGTCAGTCCGTAATGGTTTACCTTTTAATTTAAACAAATGTTTTTCTATGACTTATCATAGATGTTGTAACACTGTTATATCTCGATATAGAATACATCAACATTTACTTTCATCCTTTGATGAAATTTTAGATTTAGGGGTATTATTTGATAAAAAAATTATCATTTAATGATCACTTAAGTTATATTATACCTAAAGCTTCTAATAATTTTTATCATTAAACAAAAAAAGTTCTATATACATCCTTTGTCAGATCTAGATAAGAATATGCTTCATTTATTTGGAGTCCTTGTACTCAATTACACACAAATAGAATTGAAAAAATTTAAGTAAAATTTATAAAGTTTGCTCTTTCATTTTTAAACTTTTCATTTGTAAACCCTTAAATTTCGATTCCTACATACCCTGATAAATGTGCCTTGATTTCTATGAAAACTTTAGAAACAAGACGTAAAATTTCTTCTGTATATTTCCTATATGCTATAATTCGTGGATTAATTGATTGTCCTGATTTTCTTCATACCATAAAACTATATGTACCTCCTAGGCCTCTAAGGCAAAATAATTATATCTTTTATATAGATATTCATAGAATAATATATGATTTCAATGAACCTTTAATAAAGGCTATGAGATTATTCAATAAATATTCTAATGAATTAGACTTAAGTATATCAAATCTTGGATTTAAAAATTTGTTAAACAGTTTGTTTAAATAATTAATTTAATTATGTATATTAAATTATCATAGATGTCTGTAAGGATAATATTGTATCCATAGACTGAAACTAATAAATAAATATTGAGTAATTCCATTTTAAATTTAAAAAATGTTGACCCTTGTTTACCGGTTTAGATAAAATTTGGTGCATGTATAGAGGAGGATAGAGAAGCATGTAAAATAAATATTTCTCATTTTTTTAGCTTTGAAAGTGATTTACATATTTAGTTAAATGGCCATGACTTTTGTCATATAAAACATATGGAATCACTCTGTTACGAGGGCATACTTTATTGTAAGGAATATATTCAAACCAATTTTCAGAACATAGTAGTTGATTTAATTTGGAGTAATCTGCTTCGCTAAAATCAAAAACCATCTCATCATTTATATTGGATTGTAACGATAGTTTTGTTTTGACGTATATGGTTATTTCAAGAATGGGGTGATAAGCATCTTCAGGTGTTAATAATGAATTAATGCCAAGAATATTAAATTCTTCAGGTTGATCAACAAAAACAAGATCAAACAATTTATTTGCAAGAGTCCTAAATTAGCAATAGCATCCAGTAATTCAGTAGATTGATTCCGATATTATTAATGGGCTTAAAAAGCATGAATCAGGAGTTTCGCACCATTTAATATATGAAATATTAAAATCACCAAGATTTGTTGTCTGCTGATAACTTATTTTTCTTTTTGTGATAAATCTTTGAAAAATACAAATTTTCAAAATATTTTGCATGCAAGCTTCACAATGGACAGTCAAAGGAAAACATATAAAAAATTGTAAACTATTAAAACTCATCCAAATTTTATTTACAAAAAAATTGAAAAAGAGTTTTGTTTCTTGATCTTTGATCGAAAACCTACAACAAGAGAAAACATATAGTTATAGTGACCATAATCTAGAAGGAACATATAATGATTGGAACATATGATAAACATATGAAATATAGAATATAGTAATAATATAGAATATAGGAATAATTATTATGAATCCATTTTGTCCATTTTTGGTTGGTTTTTCATGTTATAATTCTAGTTTTTACGTATAATTGAACAATCTTACTACATCACTATACCATTTTATCAGATTATGATTTGATGTTATTATATTATTGTTCTACCTTATTATATATATATATATATATATATATATATTTTTTTTTTTTTTTTGTCATATTACGATTCCATTATGACATTCTTTATATTATTTTATTTTTTATTTATTTTATCATATATTTATCCAATCTTATCATATAATTATTTAATTTTGTCATATTATTATTCCTTCTTATCACATATTAAAATAAAACGTATATGTGGTTTAAATTCAAGATATGTTTAATGGTATTTAATCAATATCTTATATTGCTTGAATCACACTGAGTGTAACCAAACCTTGTATATTTATATTTATTCATATATAAACTAAATGAGAATTATAATAAGGTTGGAAAGCAAATTTTAAAACAAACAAGTTATGAAATTTTCCACTAAGTTTGTGAAAAGGTTAAGTATTATATTTATTTAAAGCATTTTATTTTCATGCTAATAATAATATTAATATGATTCAAAAACATAATATAGTTTAAGAAGAAGTAAAAAGACTGAAAATATTTAATGGTTGTAGAAGTATTTTATATTTTTCATATTAATAAAATTTTGTTTCTGGTAAAAATATTTAAAAACATATAATTTTTGCAGTTAACCATGTTAAAATTTTTATTGAGTGTAAACATTAAATGATAAAATTTGAACAAAAAGATTGTTATCGTGAAGACAGAGTTATTAAAATTCAAGAAAATTAACAATGACAACATAATATTGTTGTAGTGATAATGCTGTAACCATGTTTTTTCTCTGTGTGTATGGTGTGGGGATGTTTGTATTCAGCAAATGTTGGTAGCTTGGTGTTCATTGATGGAAAGATAGACAAGTCAGTATACCTCAATATTTTGAAGGAAAATCTTCATAAAAGCGTTGAAAAGCTGGGCCTTGATGATAATTTTAATTTCGACAGAATAACAGTCCCAAGCACACTGCTCTTGAAGTGCGTAAGTGGATCATACATCATGTTCCACATATCCTACCAACATCTTTGGAATGAACGCGGTAGAGAGTGGCAGAAAGAAGCTTTTCAAGCAAGACTCAACTTAAAGACATCCTTCAATAGGAATGGAAAAATATTGGCGAGAAATAACGAAAAACTTAGTTGGCTTAATGCCAAATAGATTAAAAGAAGTTTTAAAGACAAAAGATTTATCTATAAGATATTAACCTTAAGTTTAAATCCCTGTGTAAAAATTAATTAAATTTTTAATTTTTCTTTATTATAGTGCATTCAGACCGACGCGAAATTACGT
Organism: Protocalliphora azurea; assembly: GCA_932274085.1. Classification (NCBI taxonomy): domain Eukaryota; kingdom Metazoa; phylum Arthropoda; class Insecta; order Diptera; family Calliphoridae; genus Protocalliphora; species Protocalliphora azurea. The sequence goes on along the minus strand of OW026522.1, from coordinate 131,475,430 downwards.
ACTTTCGTGATTTCGGCCGAAATCAAGTTGAAATTACGTAATTTCCCATACATTTTGACACTTCGGCGAAATTACATTGAAATTACGATACCCATTTCCGTGCAACTCTGTACATACTTTTTTTTCAACTATGTACTACATGTTTCAACCGTGAGAAGAAAAAAAACAATTCACAACTGATCTTAAATTTAAACACAAATCTTAAAATTAATTATTAAAGTGATTTTGCAAAATGAAACTTATCCTTTTTACATTTTTAATTGTTGCAAATTAATAATTTCCAATCTAGTAAGTAATTATTTCTTATTTGTTTCCATTTCAAAATACTTTATTTACCCCTATAACAATTTAAAATGTAAACAATAAGTATCAGCTGTTCACGAAATTACATCAAATGTCATCTAGCCATTATGAACACTCTAGATTTCATTCGTAATTTCGGCATGAAATTTCGTAATTTCGCGCCGGTCTGAACAAGGCTTTACTGTATAACGGATATAATAATGTTATTTTTTATTATTTCTGATTTACCTATAAATAAACCAACAAATCATGTGGATAAAATATGGCGTTCAATTCATTTGTTTAGAAGATATAGCTTTGGAAATATGAATCAATGATTTCTGTGAATAATTTTTGTCCGTCTCTGTATTTATGAAAATAATTTTAATTTGTATGAAAAAAGTTTGAGAATAAATTTGTATATTTAAAAAATAAAGTTTATGTTAAAATACATTCCAGAGATGTAGAAATGTTATAAGGAAGGAATGAAGGATTTCGTTTCCAAAAACCTGTAAAAATATTAAAAATTTTTATTCCAAAATGATATCTTAATTTCAGTGCCAAAGATCTCGTTCTATAGCAAACTATTGGATAACACTGGTTAACACTAACAAATATATTGTGTTGTGGATTTCCTAGGAATCAAATGTAATCCATTGATAACCCAAAGAAAGTATACTTCCCAAAGGAGTTTTATTGTTTCGATAAAGAGCTATAGTAAATGTGTTCATTATATATGTTAGAGGAGAAAAAGTGCTACAAAAATATAATACCAATTAGGTCCCTGTCTTGCCCCCTTTTAGCTCCAGTAGATTTTAAAGATTTGATTTTAACCTGTACCAACCTCGGTAACATGAGAAGCAAATAGAGGGTGCTGGTGCAGAGGCAGAATTTTCATATGATAAAACTGATTCATGATCATATATCACGAAAAAAAGAAGAAAATTCTTAGATGTTTGAAATCTCTACAATTTGTAAGAAATTAATGCATAAATTTATTTTCATTGGATTTTCGATTGTTGATTAGTGTATGAGATTAATAGTGAGCGGGGAAACAATCGATAGTAAAAATCATCGACTATGTGGTCCTTCGAAACAAAGTGAAAAAGAGTTGAATAAAAAAAAAAAATAAATGAATCAATATATATTTTATAGAAAACTGGGAAATGAACAAACGTTTAATTCGAATGATGTATCAGGATTTGTTAGGCAGATTATTTAGAATAAATTGTTGAAATAGTAAAATTTTTCAACACGGTATAGAAGCCTTTAAAAATCGACTCAAATATTAAGGTTATTAAGCTTGCAACAAGTTATTGTTTTTTAAATTCTCAACTCTTAAAAAAAAACGAGGTCAAAGCCTTTTGCCTCCAATTGATAATCCATTTAAAGCACCGAACGGCACCCAGGAACCGAGTGCCATTTGTTGTTACATAAGTAACAAGATGGTCAGCGGAACTCACAACAAAAACTGTAAGAAAATCAAAATTTGTTAATTTTCTCCAACATTGTCATTGCTTTGTTTTAAACTTTAAATAAAAACATTATAATTTTAACATCCTCTCTTTGTGCCGATCAGTGATTTTAAGCTCAAGTAACTTTCGAAAACTGATTCAAATACATTTGTGTAACAAGGATACAAGTATCCAATAATAATACATAATGACAAATATTCAAGATTTTAAATTGCATTTTAAATTGTATTTTGTTAAAACTTAAACTAAGAAAAAATCTTCGATTAAAGCCATTTGTACATAATGAATGAAAATTGTGATTGCTTCATGACGTAATGAAATTCTCCATGAGGTAATTGTGACAAAATCAATAAATAGCAGCAGCTGGAGCCACTAATCGTGCGGGAGCAGATGCTATCAACTTAGCAGGAGCAGCAACAGCAGCTGCCGGGACAGCATAAGGAGAAGCAACATAAGCAGCAGGAGCAGATGCCACCAATTTAGCGGGAGCAGCAAAAGGTGATGCAACATAAGCAGCAGGAGCCGAAGCTATTAACTTAGCAGGAGCAGCAACAACAGCAGCATTATATTTATTATAAATATCAACACGATGACTATGAGAAGTAGAACTTAAAGGAGCAGTAAAAGCAGCAGCATAAGGAGCGGTATAGGCAGCAGCATAAGGAGTAGAATAGGCAGCGGCATAAGGAGCGGTATAGGCAGCAGCATAAGGAGCTGTATAAGCGGCAGCATAGGGTGAGGCATAAGCTGCATAAGGTGAAGCATAGGCAGCAGCAGTTAAGGGAGCAGTATAAGCAGCAGCATAAGGTGCGGTATAAGCAGCAGCTATAGGAGCAGCAACTGGAGCAGCCGCTAAGGGAGCTGCCACAGCGTGACCAGGCTTAGCCACAGCACAAGCCAAAACAGTAAGTAAAACAATGCACTTAAAATATGAAATTAAAAACAAAAAATTAAATCAAATTTATTTAAAAACAAAACTTTTATAGTCCTTACCAATTTAAACATTTTTAAGGTTTTTCTTATTAGATTATTACGAAATGTTTTTTTGGTATATGTCTTAACACTTGCTTGTTAACTGATTGCAATTGTTATGAATATTAAATCACCATAAACAGTATTTTATATACTAAATGGTAAATGAAATAGTTTGCAACAAATTAACCACTGTCGCAGTTGGCAATTTGCCTTTTAGACATTTTGGCTTTGAGTTTTTTTTTTTTTTTTTTATTATTATGATTTTATTTTTAATTTGGTTAATATTTACAAGTTATTTATTACTAGGTTACCTTCATAGTTAAATAATAACAAAAAACAGTAAAATATTTAAAAAATTCAAGGTTACTTTTTTGAAATTCTGAAAAAAAAGAAGAAATCTTTTTATAAAATAAAATATATCTTTTTTTTGAATTTAAATTTATTTAAATAGATTTTTCTTTTTCATAGAATTTAATTTTTTTTATTGTAAATTTTATAATAATAATATAAATTTTATAACAAATATTCCTTTTTCGTAAAATGCACTGCCAGTGGTAACATAGTGTCTATACTAGACAAATTTTTGCAAGACAAACGTTAAAATCAATGCGAATCTACACCTCAGATAGACAGCTGGGGGCTAATTCTTGCATTCGTATGCGAATAAATTTTCATTGGAACGTTCGAATTTTTAACATTTAGGATTCCCTCATTCGATAGCGACTAAAATGTATCGAAATTTCTAATGATGGCATTCGATAACGAATGATCATTCGAATGCAACCTTGCGAGTTTTTACTCGTAAGCAAAGAATCATTCGAAATAACGTATTTTTAGCAAACAGAAGAAAAAAAAGAAAATGTCAGTAAAGTAAAAAAGTGCTTGTTAATTATTTTAAAAAATATCATAATATTAATAATTTTACTACTTTTAGGTCAAAAATAACAAAAATAAATTATACACAAAAGGAGATTCTGGCCGACTTTATAGCAGAGCATACGTACTTGGCAAAAAGTATTTTACCAAACAGTTCCCAACCTACGGATGCCAACAATGATAATGTTGCCGCCAACTGAATTTTTGGTGGAACCATGGTGGAAAGTATCCCCTCAAACTTTAACTGCCCAAGAACATAATTAAATGCTTCCTTTGTGAGCCTAAAACGTCTTTTGAACCTAGAAAAACACATACATTAATACATATGTATGTATGTACTTATTTATACTTACTCATTGTTTGTCAATCTTAAGGGGTTGGAGGAGTTTCTTATTTGTTTCCTTATGACATTAATGTTTTCAATCTCGTCAGAATCAGAAGACGACGAGTAAAAAAACACAATGGGATCCATTTTTAATTTAAAATTATATCTTTAAAAAATTTCGCTTTCACTTGTGTTATTTTTTGCACGACCATATGTTTTTTGCTTACATTTTCTTTTATTTTATTCAGTGTTGTAATACGTACTTATTTAATTGTTTACAATACTGAAGCAATGAATTGATTCGATTCGTATCGAGTATCATCATTAGAAAATTTTTCACTGTCGAAATAAATTTCGATTCAAAAACAATTTGGATCACGACTGCCAAAATTAGCCCCCTGATTACTGCTGCCACCTTCCAGAAAATCGGATTAGTTTTGACGTTTGTCTTGATAAAATATTTTCTAATATAGACACTACGTTACACACAATCTTCTTAACAATTTCATACTTTTAACAAATATTTTCTTATTAAAAATAGAACATTTGTATTATTTATCTTTTATCAAATTTTATTTAGTGTGTTCTTAAAATTTTAAGCGTTTATTAACACCGCAAGTTTTTTAACAATGACTAGAAAAATGAACCAATTATTTTCTAACGGTATTTTGTTTTATACAAATAAGTAATTTTAATTTGGCAATGCTGCAGTGTATTGCTTTTCCGAACATTTCCCATCAAACAGCTGTTGGATATTTTTTGTTTATTTTGAATTTGTTGGTATAATTTGCTAGTGAAAGTTGACAGTAGTTTGGAAAATTTCTTGGGGTAAAGTTGTTTCATATAGTTTTGGTATTTTTGTACAAAAACTGGATTAAACTAATATTTTTTTTTTATTTAAAACCATAAAACAGTTAATTAATAGATTTTAATATTTATCTTATAAAAAATAAACAACGCAGTACTTAATTATGTTTATTGAAACCTGTATAGCACCCGTAAATATTGCTTTAATTAAATATTGTAAGTGGAATTTGTGTTATTTAAATAAAAATTGCATTGAAAATAATGGAAAAAAAACTTTCTCTTTTTTTCTCGTTTACTATGTACTTGGCATTTTAATCCCAATTGTTGGGCAAAATAAATTTATGGCATAATTTTTGTCTATATGTTTTGTTTTCAAAGGGGGCAAACGAGATGAAGAATTGATTTTACCGATAAACGATTCATTAAGCATGACTCTTAGCACGGATGAGGTAAGAAGTAGAAGTATGTTATATGAATTATTGTGTATAACAATGGTTTGTTTTATATTGTACATATGTAATACAATATTTAAAGTTTTTACGTATATACGAATGTGTATTTAAGATATATATATATATATATATATATATATATATATATATATATATAGACCAACAATATGCCACCTTTGACATGAGTTTTTTGTTTCTTTTGTTTTTCATTTTCCTTGCCCTAAAAAAAAGATGTGTGCTAAAACTACAGCTGCCGCTTGTTCATCATTTAAGGAGCATCGTATGTGGTTAAATGGTGAGGAGGTGCCATTTGAAGAAAATCCTCGTATAATGAGATGCTTAAAAGCTTGTAAGTTTGTTAGAATATTAAAATGAAAGGCTTTTGTTTTTAAGTTTGTTTGCTTTTCAAAAATAACTAAAATATTAGAAAATGTAGTAGGTTGTTTTATATACTTTTTCGTGGATTCAAAAGGAGGACATGTATAATTTTGTCATTCCATAATTTCAACAATATTCATCTTAAACCCCTTAAAGTTTTTTTTATAGAAAAAGGGTTGTAAATACATTACGGTGGTCCCCAAAAGAAATATATAGATGTACCCAGTTCTAATGAAAATTTACTTCATTTTAAGATATTGTTTTTCAAAATGCTTGTTCGGTCTTTTTTATATTTCACCCAAGGAACAATATAAAAATTAAGTATCGTATGAAAGATCTTTAGTAGCATAACTTTAGTAGCATAACTCAAATTTCAAGCTATATGAAAATATGATAGAAATTTTGCAAATTTTCACAAAGTAGTTTCTTAATAAGAAAATAACAATGACATCTGTGATCACTTATAGTTTTCATTAAAAATCATAAGAAAACTTAAATTCACTGTAGTTTCTTAAATAACGTCCATATCAAGAAAATAACGTTAATCTGTAATCACCTTATTTTTCTTCAAAATTCAATAGGAAAATTAGAATTTCCTAAATAAGCCTCCAATTAAGAAAATAATGCTGGGATCCCTTATATTTTTTTTTTTTTTATATTCAATTTTTTGATAAAAAAAAAAATCAGGAGATTATTAAAATTAGCTGTAGTTTCTTAAAGAAGCCTCCAATGAAGAAAGTAGCATTATTCTGTGATCACTTATATTTTAGTTCAAAATTCGATTTTTTTTCATAAACATTATTAAATAATTAAAATTGCCTGTAGTATCTTAAATAAACCTCCAAATAAGAAAATTATGTTCACTTATATTTTTCATCAAATTCGACTTTTTTTTAATCATAAGAAAACTAAGTTACCGTGTTTCTTAAATAAGCTAATTAAAAAAATAACGTTAATCTGTGAACACTTAATGTTTTCTCCAAATTTAGATTTTTTCATAAAAATCATGAGATAATTAAAATTGGCTGATGTTTCTAAAATAAGCCTCTAATTAAGAAAATAATCTTATTCTGTGATCACTTATATATTTCTTCAAAATTCAATTTTTTGAAAAAAAAAATAGGATATGCTTAAAACTGGCTGTAATTTCTTAAAGAAACCTCCACCTAAGAAACTAATGTTAAAATATGATCACTTATATTTTTTATCAAAATTCAATATTTTTTTTAACGTGATTTTTCTCAAAATTCGATTTTTTATTATATCTTGATATATTCGAAAATTTTTAATTTTTTACATAAATTGTTTTACGAAATCTGATCAAAATAATATGATATGATTCTCTAACAGTTACACTGAACGATTTGCTTATTTTTTAATTCGAACTTGTTCTACATTTATTAGAATTTATTATTGATTTTTTATCTACAGGCTTTTGAAAGTTAATAATATTATAATAAGAAAACAGAATATCCAAGAACATTACAAAATAGTAGATTAATATTTCTTGGAAATTACAAAAGGTAACATAAACTAAAAAAGTAAACAAATTTAATGCAAGACCTTTCTCTACATGAATTTTCTGTTTTAAATTTAAAACTAATTAAAAACTAAATTCAAATTTATTCTCCTACTTTTTTCCCACTTACAGTACAACGCTTAGCTTTAGCCAAAGGAAAATCCTTAAAATTTCCCCTCGAATGGAAGCTACATATTGTGTCACGTAATAATTTTCCCACGGCTGCTGGTTTGGCCTCAAGTGCTGCTGGTTACGCTTGTCTAGTCTATACTTTAGCCTCTTTGTATGGGATAGCTGATGAAGAACTCACAGCAATTGCCCGCCAAGGCAGTGGGTCAGCTTGTCGTAGTTTACATGGTGGTTTTGTACGTTGGCATATGGGTAAATTGGAAGATGGTTCCGATTCTATAGCCGCCCCTGTTGTTTCTGCCTCACACTGGCCAAATATGCATGTTCTAATATTGGTAGTAAATGATGGCCGTAAAAAAACTAGTTCAACCAAAGGTATGCAACGTGCTGTGGAGACTTCGGAGCTCATTAAATATAGAGCTAAGCATTGTGTACCCCAGCGTATTAACGCCATAACCGATGCTATAAAGCAAAGAGATTTTGAAACATTTGCCAAAATAGCCATGCAAGATTCTAATCAATTTCATGCCATTGCTCTCGACACCTATCCCCCTTGTGTGTACATGAATGATGTATCACATGCCATAGCTTCATTTGTGCATGCCTACAATACAGCTCTAGGTCACACACGTGTGGCCTATACCTTTGATGCGGGACCAAATGCCTGTTTGTATGTTTTAAAAGAACATGTACCTTCAGTACTGCAAGCTTTACAAAAATCATTTCCCAATGATGCATCTTCAAATGTGGAATACTATCAGGGTATATCGGTGGATTTGGAGACAACTAACGGTTCATCATCTAACAATGATGATATTATATTGAATGGCAACTTTTCTTTTCCAATTAATGAACGTAATCTTTTGAAATATATTATACATACTAAAATTGGTTTGGGACCTCAACGTTTAGGAAAAGATGATAGTCTTTTCAACGCCACTACTGGGCTTCCATTTTAATACATTCATAACTTAATAATAAAATAAAAAAAGAAACATGCAACCAACCTGCAACTTTAGAGTGAAAAACAAACAACATTAACTTCGAACAAAACGGAAAACTAAAAACGCTTCACATAGTAAACGATGACAATAACGAAACAATTTTTTTATACACACTAGATTTAATTAACAATCAATTTAATTAATGATTACGTAGTAATCCAATCAACATACAATAATTATATTGTATTTATTGTGAAATATTAATATGATGATATACAAAACACACATTTACTGGTAAATGAAAATATCAATGTGTTATACTTGTTTTCCAAGTGTATTTAAAATTTAAGTAGAATAATTTTTTTTTTTGTATTTCCAGAAAAAGGAATATTTAAAAATACAAAATGCTTTGCTTACTTAATTTTTTTAATGCTACCCAGAAAAAATAAAATAAAGTAGATGCAAATAAACAAAATTAAATAAACTAGTTAATATTATTAATGATGGTATTTAGAGGTGGTAAAATTTTTGAAATAATTAAAAAAAACAATTATTGTTTAATCGTTTACACAATTCCATGGATTCACAATTTGAGACTTTATTTAAAATATTCGAACGCTTTAAGATTTATATTTCATTATATAAATAACATAAAAAATTTAAAATCAGAAGCGATTTTGAAAACTAAACGTCTTGAAAATGAAAGGTGTATTTACTTCTCTTTTGTACAAAATTAAATCTTGAATCGCTGAAAATTCGTTATATCATTTGAAATCACTTTCTGAAAAATTAGTTTAAATGAGATTTCAAACTAAATATACATAATTTTATTATATTTTAATTACATATTCCATACAAATTGAAATCTAGCTTCAAATGAGATTATACTAAAATCGAGTAAAATTTAAATAAATTTTATTTCGTTAAAATAAAACGCTGACATGTCTATTCATAGAAAAAGTCTTTAAAGAGTCACAATTTTGTCATGACTGAAAGTTATGATCAGGGAAACAAAAAATGTGCTAGAAAAAAGTGTTTTAGGCGCATAAGAAATGCTTTAAAAATTGGAAAATCTATGTGCTTTAAACAGAAGATTCCTACAGCTTCCTATTCTTAACGCCTCCCATCATACTGAACAACCATACGCCAGAATTGGTCTCCCTACCGATGTGTAAATCAAGTTTACCACCATCAATTTAAGACCCCTACTCTTGCCTATGGAGTTCTTGCATGCGTAGTAGGCATTGAGACCTCTTTTAAAACTTTCCTGTGTATTACTCTTCCAATACAACTTACTATCAAAAAATACTAAGAGATATTTGTCTTCTTTTGGCACTTTTAATTCAGTTCCCCCTAGTACTGGTAGCCTAAACCGCCGGACCTTAACCTCTAGACCTTTGCTAGTGGATCATGAGAACAGTTCGTTAAGCTCTGACTGCATGACATCGTTTATAGTAAGAAAAAATTTCCTTGTGAAGAGTATAACGACATAATCAGCATAGGCAACCCCCAAGTTCGAATTGATGATCCTACAGTTAAGCATCTTGATTTTATTGAAGGTTCCCTCTATATCCATGAAAGCTGCTAGTGTATACCCCTTATACTGCAAGCCCCCTTCAATATAACTCACTTCATAATGAAGCGCTCTCTCAACAGATTTAGGTAAGCATGCTGAGCCCCATTGATGATATGGGTGTCATTTGTTCATTTGTCCTTAGATTAAGATCAATCAGTCTCACTAATATCTTCAATAAAAAGGCGATAGGCTGATCGATCTAAAATTCTTAAGTTTCGAATGGCTTTCCTTACCGTCTTTGGGTATGAAGATAACCCAGACCTCCCTCCTCTAAATAATTCTTTCTTTCTTTATATTCAGCTTGGAATATGGGTTTCCATAAGTAGACTTGAGCTAAACTCCGTTCATGAGATATCCGCACGCTGCATATATCCAGGTTTACACTTGGATCCGTGGATAGTATTCGCCTGAATCTGGACAGCTCATTTGCAAAGACGATGGACTCACAGTAGTTTCTCCATGAGTCCCTATTCGTCCTCTTTATGTCTCCCTTATACCTATTGAAACCTATAGCTATCCCAATCTTCATTCCTGCGTGTCAGTTTGTCGCTATTGAACAGCAAACCGTTGGTCCCTAGTTCCTTGGTCCACCATCTTGGCTGTTCCCTCTTACCCAGAAAGATTTCTGGGCAGGATTACTCATAACTGTTCTTAACTTCCTTTGTGAATTTTTCCACTATTTTCTAAACTCCCTCTGATGATAATTGCCATCCCGAAGTTACTTTTTGCTTCTTATCTATAATAGCCCTAAAGCGATCCCAATCTGCCTTCCCTGAGTTCCTATATGGTTTCCCTTAGACCCAGTGAAATTGAAACTAATGAATGTACTGCTATGATCTAAAAAAGAACACTTCCCAGCTACCCTCTAGTTTTCCTCAAGAACACTCCTATGATATCTATAACAGCCACCCTATCTTTAAATCTGTATGTTGGCATTTGGCCCTTATTACATGTGAAAGGATTGTTAGTAGTTATATAATCAAATACTGACTCACCTGTTTCGTTAATATAAGCGCTGCCCCACTGGCACTGGTGGTATGCGTTGACATCCCTTTAAATTTTTTAGATTTTTTCGTTTTTCGACTTTATTCGACTTTCGACTATCTGGCTACAAGAAAGTCTATTTTCGATAATTTTCGAACTAAAAAGTCGATTTCGACTTTTTGACTTGTTTAAGCAAAAAGTCGATTGTTTGATTATTCGAAAGTCGATTTAGAGAACCCTAATAAAAATTTACTCTCATTGCGTTAAATTGTATGTTCTATTGTATATCGTATTTTCGTTCATCGAATATATTATGCGGCTGTACGAATAATCGCCCAATGCCCAAAAATGTACAAAGGCCCAATTTTATGAGTCTTTTAGCATTTGTGCACAAAAACCCAAAATATTTACAAAATCAACCAAAATTTTGTGAATAATTAGCCAAAGAGCAAAATGAATAACCGCCCAACATTTTTGGTTATTTTTCATAATGTCAAATAACCCGTAACTGTTATGAATATTCACCCAAAATCTAAGAAAATGTTGCTCAAAAAAAATAATAATAATAATAATTAAGTAAAATTATTTTCTCCGAAAATAATTGGCATAGACCCAAAGATAAACTCATGTTCATGTGAAAATTAACAGTCTAGAATATGTGAGATAAGCTAAGCCGCCACACACCAGTTGACAAAATGTCAAATAATTAAAAGAATAAAATAATTATAAATTCGCACAAAAAAATAAAAGTCAATGAAATATATGTACATATATAACAATGTTATCAAAACTGTTCACAATGAACAAACACCAAAAAAATTAAACATATTTAAAAAAGCCCAAATGCAGTGACAACCATCTTTTTTTGGCGTTTGTTCATTTATAGTACATTCAGACTGAGCATTTTTGCGAGTTTTCGGAAACGAAAACTCATATGAAAACAAGCACGTTCACACTTTTCTTTGCATAGTGTCTATACTAGATAAATTTTTATCAAGACAATCTTCAAAATCAGTGCGAATCTGTATAAGGTGACCTTAGTTAAACATCTTATTACTATTATTTGTTGTTGCAGCCGTCAAACTGCCTACATATATAAAAAACATTAATAAATTCGCCTTATTGTTGTTTTTGTGCAACTGTTTCCACCTTGCATAAATTGGTGTTGATTTTAACATTTGCCTTAATAAAAAATTGTCTAATATCGACACTATGTTACACTTTTAAAAGGTTTTCAAAATTAAAAAAATAAACACAAAAGAAAACAAGGAGTCATAACTATTTAAGAAATTGAGCAAAATGCGGATTACTAACAAAAGAAACACTCTTATTTGAAATTTAGCAAAGCGTCGTACTTTGAGATGTCTGTTAATAGAAAAATGTGTCTTATGTGGACTAAGGATGAACTTTGCGTTTTTTGAAAATACTATGCAGGGGAACTGTCTTTGATTTGCATACCCGTATCCAAACTATTGTTATTTAGTTACTATACTTTGTTTAATTATAATCATTTAATTTTTATTTATTTATTTTTAACAAAATTATTTTCCATTTTTTAAATTTTTTTATGTATTTTTCTAATTTCTTTTCGTAACGGTTGTAAAAAAATTTAGAATACAATGTTGTTTTTGAAATTTATTCCCGTATTCTCTATCTCGATTTTACGTTGTCTATCTCGAAATATTTTTATTCCTCACATTACCATAGGTGGTTGGGGTATTATGCGTTTGTGCTGATGTTTGTAACGCACAGAAAAAATCATCCAACGCCCACTTTAAAGTATGCCAGAATCACTTTTTGAGTCCATTTAAGGATGTCCGTCCGTCTGGCTGGTTGGACGGCTGGCTGGCTTCCATGTAAACCTTGTTCACAAAGTACAGGTCGCAATTTTGAAGATAATTAAATGAAATTTGGCTCATAGGACTTTTTGACACAAGGTCCATTATTTCACCTAGCCCCCAATACTAATGTCCTGCCGGAATAGGAATTTAACTATAATAAATGCCTTAAATATATCAATATTTTAATTAAATTAGGTGTGAAGAAGTTTTGTATTAGTGTCAATTTTTGTGGCAAATTTCATGAAGATCGGTTCATAATTGACCATAACTCCCATATAAAACCCTATTCCGAAAATCACTTTAACGTGCATAAACCCCATACGAATGTTAGCATCAAGTTTATATTAGACACAAATAAGTTTTATATAATTAGAAATTACAGTGACAAATTTTATGAGGATTCATCCATAATTTACCATGGCTCCCATATAAGCCCACTTTCGGGAATCAGTATTATTAGTGTTTACATAATATTATGTATTCGCATATTTTATTTTACACCTACTAAAACTATTGGTCCACAATTGTCCACATGTCTAAGATGAGACACCTCCACGAATTTGTTGCACACATTTTGCTAACAGATGGTAACATAAAATAGAAAAAGCCAAAATGTAAGCCAATGTTAAAACAGCATCATAAGGAAAATCGTTTAAAGTTTACGCGCAAATACATGAAATGGACAGATGAGTGGAGTAAAGTAATCTTTTCTTATATGGGAGCTATGGTAAATTATGGAGCGATTCTCATAAAATTTGTCACTATGATTTCTACTTATATAAAACTTATTTGTATCGAATATAAACCTGATACAGACAGATCTTCATGAAATTTGGCACAAAGATTGACACTTATAAAACTTCCTTACATTACTATATTTAAAGCATTGTTAAACCCCTATTACGGGAGAACATTTGAAATAATGGACCGATCATAACCAATTTCAATAGGCTTCGTCCTTGTGTCATGAAAGTCCTATGTGCAAATTTCATTCAATTATCTTCAAAATTGCGACCTATACTTTGTGCACAAGGTTTACGTGGACAGCCAATCAGACGGTCGGACGGAGTTAGATCGACTCAAAAAGTAATTCTGAGTCGATTGTTATACTTTAAGGTGGGTGTTGGATGAATTTTTTCTGTGCGTTATAAACTTCAGCACAAACGTATAATACCCCAACCACCTATGGTGGTATAATCAAGGAAGCCTGGGAAGAAATTGACAGTGATTTTCTTCAAAAATTAGTCTAATCAATGTCAGACCGAATAATAAGTTATCCAAAACACATTATTATTAATAATGCTAAATTGGTTCATTAGCTTAACTACGCATATAGGAAAATGCCATAAAAATGGCATTAAACTACTAAAATTACAATGAAAAAAATTTTATGTACATTTTAAGTTTTTTGTTATTAATTTTTTAAGTAGTCAATAAATAATTAAAAAAAAATTAATTTGTAGCACCTTAATTAGTTTTTAGCCCCGTTTTTGTTAAATTGATAAAAAAAAAATTGGTGTGCGTTTATAGGAATATGCACCAGTGTATATATGGTATATAGTACAAAAAAAAAACAATGTAAAGTACATAAAACAATAATTTTTAACTAAGTTCGAAAATTCAAAATTGGTTCAAAGTTTTGAAATATTTTCAAAATTTACTGAATACTTTAATCATGTTCGAAATATTTTACCTTGATTTCGAACACCATATTAAATTGTGAGTTGTTTTGGAGAGAAGCTATTAGACTAATTTAGAAATAATTTGACAAAACATAGAAATTAAAAAAATCGAACATTACATTTATAATTAGTTTAAATCTGAAAAGCTTTTCTAAATCAAGTCTCAGTTAGGAATAGCATGATTAACAATTAAAATTCCATTGCATGATATATTCCTCTGAAGAGGAATATATCAGACAGAGCTCTGCAGCCTTCCCTTTGAAATTTTAAATAAAACTCTAATGTAATTTGTTATTATTTTTTTAATTTTTATTTGTATAATTAATGTCAATATTACATTCAATAAATTGATTAATATTTTTTTTTTGTTTTTTTTTTTTTTTTTTTTTTTTGTTTTGTTCATATTAATTAATTTTTTTATTTATTGTATGAATTTGTTCACTATTTTTTTTTTCTTTTTTCAATTTATTTCTTTAATATGGATGACTTTTGTTAAATAAATTTTATTTTAAAGTTTATTTCTTTATGTAGGTTTATTTTATTTATTTTTTTTCTTTTGGACTAATTAATTAACTTTTTATCTGTTGGTTTTAATGTATGTAATTGTTGTATAAATAACATATGCAAATATAGTGGATATTTTTTAGTGAATGTTTTTTTTTTTTGTAATTTTCTTATAACTTGTTAATTTAAATAATTTAGGTGATTACTTTTTAGGAGGAGAGCACGAGTATATTTTAAATTAATTTTAATTTTCTTTTATATATATTTTTTTAATTATATAATTAAGAAAAAAAAATTATGAAACGGACAGAATTTTATATTTAGGAAAAATATTTTTCTTTTTAATTTAATAACTAAAACAATTTTAAAGAACTTAATTAATTAGATGTTTTTTTCTTAACGTTGTTTTTTAATCTTAATTATTTTTCGCGTAATAAGTAATTAATTAGGAAATCTATCATTTTAAGAGTAAGTTTAAGAGTATATTAATTTTTCTTTTAAACATAATACGATTTAATAACATATAATTTTTTTTATAAAGTTCTTTTATTATATATATATAAATACATATACAATTGTAAATTTAAATTTAATTAATTTTCTGTTTTTTTATATATATACACATTTAGAATAGTTTCTTTGTTTTCTATGTACAAAAATAATTTAAAAATCAATTAAAACAATAATTAAAATAAAAACATAATAATTAAACATCAAAAAGATTTACTTAATTGAGTAAAAACTAAATAATAAAGCTTAAGTTAAACTTGCTTTAAAAATAACCTCAAAAAAATTTTTATTTTAAAATATTAAATATAAAACTTTCGATTATAGCTTTAAACCCCGTTTAACTTAAGTTTAATTAAAAGAAGTATTAGTAGTGAGATTCTTAGATTTCAATATCTAATCGTTTTTTTTCTAAATCTTGTTACTATTTTCTCAAAATAGTATTATTTGTTTTATATTTTCTTTGATTTGGATGAAAAACAAATGCTCATAATAGTAAAAATTTTATGTTTTGTTTTTTTTTATGAGCATTTTCTTTTGTTATGTAAAAACTTTTTATTTAGAATTTTTAACAAAATAAAAAATGCTTTAAAATTTTCGTTTATTAAAATTAAATGCGAATATCAATTGCACTGTTTAATCATTCGTTTAAGAAAGAAATTCAAAAAAACGTTTTGGAAAGATTTAAGAAAGTAATACAAAAAACATTTTGGAATGAATTTTTGGTGTCGATTTTTGTAATTTATATAGAAAACTTGTATAAAAATATTGAAATTAGTTAAAAAGTTATTTAATTATATTATTATAATATATAATTATATGAGTACAGACTTGACTTAAAAATTTACTCAAAATGAGAGGAAAAAAAACAACGAGCTAACGCTTTTAAAACAATATAAAGATTAACTTGAACATGTCGGCTATAAAATATGCAAAAGTAAAAGGCAACTCTTCCAAAGGTCACAAAATGATTGTACGGCGATCGTTCTACCTTTATGTTGGAATTTCCATTTTATAAATCTCTTATCGATATTTTATCTTAGTTTTGAAAGCGAAACCATTTGCTTAATAAAGTTGAAGGTGAAAGTAAAAAACTTGCATATGTCTGGTAACAAAGATCAGCACAAAGAGAAAGAGTATGAAAATTTGTCTGCATTAATGGAAATGTTGTTGCTTTTATTTTATGTATGTTACAACACAATTACAAATTATAATCTAACCTAACCTAGCAAAGCAAAACAGACCAAAGTCTTTGGCTGAAATCGAACCCGCAAGCCCCAGACACTATCAACTACCCTAATGGGACACCCTGGATATTTTTATTTGCTTAATATCTTTGCTATAAGATTTTTTGTTTATTCTGAGCTTTACTAATGAAAATTTCGAATGACTCTCTGTCTCTGAGGGCTATGGACGCTGATCTTTGGTTAAAAATGAACTGAAGTTTAAATCTATAGATGTACGGAGATTTAGTTTTTTTTAGCAATTTATATGTGAAGATGTTAAGATAACGATGTAAAACGAAAACTGGTTCGGGAATCTTCTCTGATGGTTTATAACAGTTTTCCAAGCTGAAATCTATGTCATCAAGATGGAAGCGAAAAGAATTCAGGAATTAAAACATAATAAAATTTAAATATCCTAATGATTCTATACGTTCCCTGGCTCGATCTGATATGGGTTCCGGGATATGATTCAGGACAATGCGAAAACATTCTCTCTCTCCTGGTTGCTGTATTTAATATACTTAATGAATGGGCACTTAGCGAAAAGACACTCAGGTGGCATTCAATCACCACTTGCACTTGCAAGATATTAAAGACGCTCTAGCCCTGTCGGTTGCGAGCGAGAACTATTATCCTTTGATAGAATCGCGGTAAGGCTTCTCATAGGTATAATTACGAGGAACTCTACAAGAGCGCAGATGGAGATTTCTCGGTAGAGAAATCTTTTATGATCTGGACTGTCTCAAGAATATGGCATTGGTAAACCTGGTAAGGTTTGTCAGGAGTACTGGTTTGTTTTAACCTGAACCAAGGCAATTATAATTTCATCCATTTTGTATTATTTTCTTGCGACACTTGCAACCTAACCTAACATGTACATTTTGTTGATAAAGACTTTGAAGAAAGAGAATAGAGCAATTCCTTCACATTACCAATTAAATTTAAATCTGCTAAGCTTGATCTTGTTTGGCGGAGATGTCGGTTCCTAACAAATCTTTCATGATCTGGATTGTCTCAATGGCATGTCATCAGTAAACCTGGTAAGGAATACGGATTGGATTCAACCTGAGCCAAGTAAATTCAACATAGTATTTTGTATTATTTCCTATATATTTTTGAGATTCATCAGTGCCGAAACAACTCATTCACATTAGCAGTTGAATATGCTGCTCCAGTTGGCTTTTAGTTGAGCTAAGGTTGATCTTGTTTGCCACGGGAATTGTTTCCTTATATTCAGGTTGCATCTGAAGCCATTAGTGGGGACATGAATTTATGGGTTTTGCCAGAGACTCGCAAAAGCGTTCAGCATACCATGAGGTAGGAAAAAATGTATTTGTTTAAATTTGTTAAATTGTCTGAAATGTTTTAATAAGAAATATGCTATCCATACTTGGCCAGGGGCTTCAGGATCTTCAGGGAAACTATTCTCCCAGCGTATTCTCCCAGTGTATCAAATGCGAACAGTGTTGACATCTTTTTATGGACTAAATGCACTAAATTTCCGTAAAAAATCGCTGTAAAAAGTTTTTTAATTGAACAATTTGTTTTACAGTTTTCTTCACTAAAAATATTGTTAAAATTATTTAAATAAAGCGTAGACTCGAAGCAATAATTTAAAAGTAAAAATTTTTATTATAAAAGAACAATTTTTTTTGTACCTATATCGCTAAAATATTTTTAAATTATAAAAGATTTACTTTAAATATGTGTAATTGACAACATTGATGTACAAAACAACAACAAAGCACTTGTTACTTACATTCTGTTGACATTTACATTTTTACATTTATAGTAGAGTAATGAAGCCTTAACAAATAAAGCATTTCGGAATCATTGATTTTCGTGCTTTTAAACTGAGAAGACGTACTCCTGCGAAGTTTCTAAAGTATATTGCAGCTATCACATTCACTCTCATAAGTGCCTTATTAGAGGAGCGATTTTACGCTTGTTACTAGGACTACATTTTTTGCTTATTTTAGTTATTTATTTTTTTATTTATTTAGTAGTATTTTAAATACTTTCTTACGACTACAATACATTAAATTTCTTATTCAATTTTACATTTTTAAATGCTCTGATAAACACCATTTTTTATATGAATTACACAATTTCTTTTAAAAACCTTAATATTTTACCAAAGTAGAACATTCTTCAAACCTCTATTGTATGTTTCGAAAATTTTCTGGAGCCTGTTGTTAAATAAATTGTTGGTATGTTTACATTTTATTGCAACTGGTAGTGAGTCAGATTGAGTGGCAAACGGAAGATGCAGGAAACTGGGGACAGTGAGCCTCCGAGTACGGAGCTGGATAGTATTCCTGATAGGAGGAAAAGAAGGCCGTGTAAATCTATTAGTCAAGAATACGGTAGTTAAGGTAAGTATTCGTAAATGGATTCAACGGACTATACTTCGACACCACAGACAGACGACATTTCGAACAGTGGCAACAAAAATGTTGGTGCTAGTAGAGGTGAAATACGGTATAGATATGATAGTACTCATAAAGGCCCATATATGGTTTTGTTGACGCTTACGACGATTGTTGAAAATATCTTTCGTGTATTTGTAATTGATAATTGTTAAACGTTAACGTTATTATTAATAAGTTATTAAACAATACTCTGGTTTTATTATTTGGCAATCCTGAATATTCAATTAAACTTAACAACACTGGATGTAAGTTGTTAGAACTTTATTTTAGTATGTATACTATAATGTTCCTTTATGTTTTACCTTTTATCTTAAGTAAGAAGACCAATTTTTATACTATTTTAAAAAGCAAAAGACACACTATTCTTGTCGTTAGACATATCGTTTTGAATTAATAAAAACTTTTGTAAAAACCCTATAAGGTTTAAATCTAAAATTAACTAGTTGGTCATAATAAATTAAGTAACAACAACAACTTCTAACAACGATAATGGTTCGAGAAAATTCCTCATTGGCATCACGGTCAGCAAAGTCTTGGTCTTTGATACCAAGGTACATGACAAAATAAAAAAAAAAGAGCGGCTTGACTGCGAAAATCTTTGGACATTTTATATCCAAGACTGGCATTGTTTATGATATCCCCGTTGAAATCTCTGAAGAAGAATTTATGAAGACTATCCAATCTCCTGCTGAGGTAATAAGAGTAATGAGAATCAATCGCCGGATAAAGAATCCGGCAGGCGAAACTATTTTTAAATCCACCGGCAGCATGAAGGTAATTTTTAAGGGTATTGAAATCCCAAGAGATATTATATACTGTTACACCATCCAGCAGTGTTATAGATGCTATAGATATCATTTCGCATAACATTGCGGTCTCCTTCTCTTACCAGAAACCCCATTAGAACTTAAAAGTACCTCCTCACTCACACAAGGAGATAAACAATTCTGATGTTATTGGCTTTTTGTCAAAAGTCTCAAATGCGACAACTGAGGCTATAGCTGATTGGACAAATATTAAGAACAACCCAGAAAATTTTCGTTTCTTAGAGATACAGTAAATAGAAGCATGAACTGCGTTGATGCCAATAATATAAGCAAATCTTTAATTCAAATTAAATATTAAAAATAAATCAATAGTCGTCAAAATGAGGATAATACAGTACAACATCCAAAGTTAAAAAAAAAACCCAACAACAAGGACCTTCTTGATTTCTACTTAGTGAATAACAACATTGATATTGCAGTTTTATGCGAAACTTGACTAACCGACAACTCTAATACAAGTCTGGCAGATTTCAACTTTGTATTCAGGAATAGATCTGATAGTTACGGTGGTGTGGGCATGTACATTCGCAATTACATAAAATTTGCGATTCAGGATATTGGGAGCCAATTGGAGACATTAGCGATTACGACACTGAATCTGAAGAAAAACCTCAATCAGCATAGAAGAGTTTAACTCGGAGATGCTGAAAATTTTTAATTATGCTAACGCTTAGAGAAATCGATCGTTAATATGAGGGGATCTTAATGTCAAGGACCCCTCATGGAGCCCCTCATCATCAAACTCAAAAGGTTATTTGCTAAGATGTCTGGCTGAGGATTACAATTTTGAGTGTCTGCTTACGGGTCTCCCAAATATTCTGCATGGAACAATTCACCATCATTAATTAATATAACTTTTACCAATATTTTTAGACGTTCAATCACATGGAGTGCACTTAATATTAAAATAACAAATAGCAATCACCACCCCATCCTAATATTCGTAATCTTAAGAAGATTCACAGAAAAATTATAAATTGGTCCAATTTTGCGACAGATTTGGACAAACTGGATTTCGGAGGAGACATAAAAAGGAAGAAAATGTCATCTCACTAAATCGCTAGAAGACTGCAATGAATTAATTGAGGCAGATAAAATACTGAAAGAATTATATCGAGGAGAGAAAAAAGAAAGGTTTCTTCGAACTTTTAGACTCCCTACCAAGGCCTTCATCAGCAAAGGAAATGTGGCGCAAGATGGCAAATTTGAGAAAATAAAACCAACCCAAAGAGCTCAATAGCTCATGGAGTCAAGCGCAAACACGAAGTTATCTAGAAGGTTTGGCAATCGGATTTGATACAAATAGTCTCAGCAACTCTGCAGACTCAGATCCCGCCTCTGAGATTTGAAGATCTCTTACATAATGCTAATCAACCTCTCCCCAACAGCAAGAAGACAAATATTCGATTTTATTGAAAAATCATGGTTTATGGAATCCTAGATGAATGTAGTACCATACGTGTCTGCGCAATTCCTAAGTAAGGAAAAGACCCCAGTATAATATTTATTTATGATATCTGAATGTAATCCTGAATGAAAAACTGAGCGAATTTGACATACGCTGTAGAGAATTAGGTCTGTCATACAACATAGAGAAAACTGAGGTTATACATTTCAGCAGCAGACCAAGAAAATTGGAACTTAATATTAATCAAACTAGTGTTCCTAAAGTGCGTCAGATAAAATATCTGGGTATAGAAATCACTCCGAACAATTCTTCAGGTTTACACATAAAACATATATTGAATGACAACAATAGGAGTTGGGGCTTTTCCGAATTATTAACCACCGGCAATTCGGAGTACACCCAGCTAAAGAAACAAGCCAAACCTGGCTACCTCCAGGGAGATAATTAAGATGATATTATTCAAACTTCCGCTATCCAAGTATGTGTATGAATTACAGGGGTCAACAGTGGCAAGGAACTTTAACTGTTTCTTCTTCTTATTTAATGAACTTGACGAACTCCCAGACAGGCTTAATTGTATCAAAAACGTGCATTTCGATATGGACTTCTTCAACGGCGTATCAACAGGGAAAAAGGTTGCAAATACAGAAACAATAGAAGCCCTATTCGCAGAGAAGAATAGTAAACTAAATGAAGAAGGATATGAAATTATCTACACAGACGAGGCAATACTCGATAACGCATTATGTTTCGCTTTTGTACATTCGGAATCCTACTTTTGTCTGAAAATTGTTTCGTCCACAACAGCTAAACTACTGGCGATTGAGAAGGCAGTCACCTTTGCAATTCCCACGGATTCAAAAGCCAGCGTTGAGGCATAATTCGAGCCGAAAGGAGAAGAGATTACGTTAAGTTGAAAACATTGACTACGGACGCATATTTCCAGAATTAATTAACAGACCTTTGTTCTGTGACCGAACTATTAACTTAGACGGAATTGAGTCCACGGGGATAACAGGGTTTTATCCGGCCACGCATTTTTAAAATGCATGTAAGTCCATCCCCGAATTGCGAGCACTGTGATCAACCCGATGATCCGTCACTTAGAATATTCATCTGCCCCCGAGACACACCAGAGGAGTGTCTTCCCGAAATTACGTAATTTTAGGAACCTGATCGATTAATTTCATCAGAAAGCATCAGAAACATTCCCATGATAACTGATTTCATCAAAAAGGCTGAAATCAATTTCTGATTGATAGCTTGCTATTTTAATGTAAATTAATTAAAAGTAATGTTGTTGTTATTATGACAAACAGATTTTTTAGTTATTTTTCAAAATCTTGTGAAATTTAAATATAAAATAATAAGCGATTGGACGCTTTTAATGATTTTTTTTTTCTTTTGAATTATAAGTGTTAATATTTATTTAATTTAATATATTAATAACTTTACTTTGTGTTAAACAATAAGAAAACAAAAAAGATCTCTGAAAAAAATCAAAGTGTTTAAAAAAAATCAAAGTAGTTTAAAAGATCATAATTCTCATGATGAGAAACGGCTCAGTCTAGACGATAGAAATGCTTACATATTTCTTAACGGAGAGAGCGAAAAAATATAAATATTTGTGATCCAGAATATAACAAAAATTATTTAACCGCCAAACCACTTGAGAGAGCACGTTCTTGTTCTCCCGTAATACAATTAAATGAAGGAAATATTACACAAACAATATCACCAATTTAGTTTAGAAAAAAGCACAAAATAAAACATGAAAAAACAATTATCATCAGCAACAACAGTAGCTTTAAAATCAACACAACTAACTGTTGATAAACCACTAACAACAAAATCCAGTGAGAGCTTTAATATTATTAACACCAGAGGTGATAAGGATGGTACAGAGAAAGGAGCTATTCCATATTGTCCCAATTAGAAAAGGTGACGTTCAAGAGGCAAAAATAGTTGTCTATACTGAGGATTGTTATAAAACTTTTATAACTATCAACTTAAAAGCAGCAAAGGGATGATTATGGTTATCAATGGTACAGAGTTCAAGAGGTATTATTGAATTAACATATGAAACCATTTCTAGCCAAGTTAATTCCAGACTTATTCATAAGAAGGAACGGGTAACTTCAGATGTACAAGTGAAGAAAATAATTGTAGACAAAAATGAAAATATATCACATGACAATGTTTTAAAAACAGGTTTCCAGCAGCCTAATGTTCCCCAAAATATGGGAAAGTCAGAAACATTTATGCAAACACAGACTATTACCTCTTAATAAAAATATGGCAAACTTTATGTCGCCCATGCAAAACACAATACAAAAGCTTTTAAGAGCGAAGAACCAAATGATACAAATCATTCTAACAAGAAAATGAGTTATTTGACAGTATGTTTCTGGAATGCAATGAGGTATTAAACTTCATGAAAAAAACTCAATATCGATGTGATGATAGTCTCAGAGACGCATCTCACCAATAAATATGATTTTTATATTTCAGGTTATTCAATCCATTGTACAAACAATTCGGAAGGTAAGGCTTATGGTGGTACCGCTATATTAATTAGAAACCGATTACAACACTACTCCCTAGACAAATGCTCAAAAGACTATATGCAGGCAACATTCATTCATCTTGAATGTTTTTCTGGAAATTTAACCCTGAGCTCAATTTATTGCCCACCACGATTTTCAATAAAAATTTTGAGGATTTCTTAATACACTAAGGGATCGTTTTCTGGCATGTGGCGACTATAATACCAAACATACTTACTGGGGTTCCAGATTGATAAATCTCAGAGGTAGACAGCTATATAATGTTCAAGTTGATCGCAAAAATGGCTTAGATTTTGTGTACCCTGGACAGCCAACATACTAGCTGGCTGATCCTAGAAAAATTCCTGATTTCATTGACTTATTAATCGAAATTCGATAACTACAGGAATTTCATATGATTTATCTTCAGATCATTTTCCCATAATATTAACTTATTATGGAAAAACTAATACAGAAAAATTTTCTAATAACACTATACAACAAATTGGTTGAGATATAAAAAATATATCAATAGTCATATCCACACAAATCCATATTTTGAGTGTGAGGAGATATAAACAACTGCGTCAATGACTTTACAACAAACCATATCATCTGCTGCAAATCTGAGGCCTTTAAGTAGAAGAGGATCACCAAATTAGAAATTACATTAAAGACTTAACAGATAATAAACATACTAATTTTTCCCTATGAAGGACAGCAAAAGATATTAAGCCACCGGTAGAGACGCAAAAGTCCATTAAGGAAAGCTGACGGCAACTGGGCCGGTAGTGCAGAAGATAAGGTCAATTTATTGGAATGTTATTAGAGGATATGGATATGATTAAAAACCTACCGGATATGGCAATAATAGTACTGTCTATTATGTTAAATGCTAAGAATCTTTCCAAAAATTTGGCAAATTTCTCAGATTAAAATTATACCACAGTTCGGAAAAGATTTGACTACACCGTCATCCTATAGACCTACTAGCCTACTTTCTTGTTTGTCGAGAAAATATTCTAAAAGAAAATTTTACCGTTCTTGAACGATAGAAATATCGTCCCAGTTCACCAGTTTGTTTTCCGTGTTCAATAGCTCCATGAAAAGCACGGAATTATTGAACAGGTAAATCGTCTAACTGGAGAGATAAGGAAATCTTTTGAATTAAAGAAGTATTGTTCAGCAATTTTTTAGATGTCGCACAAGCATTTGTCAAAGTATGGCACAAAGTTCTAATATATAAAATTAAATATTTACTACCACCATGCACCCATAAATTGCTGGAGTCTTATCTATCTGACCGTATATTCAGAGTAAGGTATAACGAGTTTGTGATAGAATTTGAGATAAAAGCATGTGTTCCAAAGCGAACTGTTCTTGGACCTACCCTCTATTTAATTTATACTTCCGACTATTTCTACATTTGCTGATGATACAGCAATACTCAGTTCCCATTAAAACCCACACGTAGCATCTAAACAACTGGATATTTAACTCCGACGTGTAGAGACATGGTTAAAAAACATTACACCTAATGGTATAAATATACCCCATTCAGATCACGTCACATACCTTGGTATTCATTTAGATAGGTGACTTACGACGTCATATTAAAGCTTATAGGCTTCACTGGTTAATCAACAGCCAATCAAAGCTTAGCCTTGACAATAAAGTCATCCTGTATAAAATTGTATTAAAACCAATTTTGACATATAGCAATCAATTGTGGGGAACGGCCAGTAATAAGAATATTGATCTTATACAGAGGGCTCAATCAAAAATTCTTTAGTTAAAAACGAGTTCAGGAAATTCAGAGAAAAATGCATCTTTAAACTACAGAGTCATACCAATCCACTAGGAAGACTTCTTGCTGAAGGACAAACGGACTCAAGGCTTCGTAAAGCCGACCTACAACCCCGCTGTTGTGAGGCTTATTTAACCATTAGGCATTTTAGAGAGAAACTAGCTTTAGTTTTAGTTTTAAGATTTAAATACTTGTTGTGAGGCTTATAAAAGGCAATAAATAAATAAAAAGTTAAAAAAAGAAACTATCATCAAGTAACATGCATTTATTTTGGTCCTACGTTACTATCTGTCAAATTATTCTCATATATTTTTATTTATTTTATAATAAAATTACAAATTATATTTTAATTCTAACCGAGCGGAGTAACGAAGACTATTGCTCGTTGTAGTGAAACAGACCAGACTAGCTCACTAGGCCATCGGGGCACCCATTCTCATATATATCATAATTCGTCATATCACATTTATCGTTAGAATTTACTATTTATTTACTAATTGGGAACTTAAATTTCTAAAATTTTGTTTCATGCGCAGTCGCTGCGAATATTGGTGGTTCTTTTGAGGCCAAATAAATCTACTACTGCCTGATTAGTAGAAGTAACTTAAAAAAAAAACAAACAAACATTACGGAATGGGTCACACATTTCTTGTTCTGTTATAATCGTATAGAGAGTACCATTTTATGAGGGAGAGAATAGTCTTTAAAATATATTACACAGTAACAAGATAACATCTTTCTTCAGAAAAGAAAACGCTATTAGTTTTGGATAATAATTTGGACCTGAGAAAGTCTCCCACCTAAATCGACTTTTTGAATGGAATTTCTAAAAACCAGATCCTAGATTAATTGATTAGGTAGACCTTGGAAACTTCTTTTGGATTGCCGTTAAGTTTCTTTCAAATCTTCAACACAATTTTGTATCGTAAAAAAAAAATAGCCTTAAAAATCACAAAAACTTCACATTCATTCCAATTTGTTTCTTAAAAAAAATATAAATGCATAAAATATTTAAAAAAAATCAAAATGCTAAATATGATCTTAAAGTATATCGTATTTAAAACGGTATGTTATAAAATTTTTCAACATAAAATTAAAAGCAAATAACTTACGGCGACAACGTTTTTGGGTATTGCGCAAAACACTCGTAGAAGTAGAAGAGGCAGCTAATGAAATGCCTTTAAATGAATTAATTGCTGTTGAAGGTTTTTCTAATATTGATTGATGTTTCACTTGATAATGATTGTGATGTTGATTTTGCTGCTGATGATTGTAGTGATGATTGTAATGATTGTAATGATGACATTTTAAATTATTAAATGTTGTGGTAATACGATTTGTTGTTGATTGATATTTTATATTGCTATTGTTGTTATTATTAAGGTTGTATTTATTTTTGTTACTAGTAAAATCAGATGATGACGACGAGGAGGAACTATAATATAAAGGTTTTTTATTATCAACATGTAAACATGAGGCGTGATGTTTATGGTTATGTTGATGTTGGTAAGGTTTATAAGCTGAGGATGATATTTTTATATTATGCTGTTGTTGCTGTTGTTGTTGTTCATAATATTGATTTAAATTTGTTATATAGTAGTAATCATTGGTGGCTACAACATCAATTTCAGCATAATTGTCATCATATTCTTCTTCCTGTTCCTCCTGTTGATATTTAAGGCCCTCGTTGACATTTATTAAATCGTTATTGTGATACAAATGTTTGTCTACAATTATTTGGTGTTTAATATTGTTTTCTTCTTGATTTTTATGAAATAATTTATCAAATCACATATTTTCATCAAATTTGGCAAAATTTGTATTATCATCCCAACCTCTACCCACATTACCCGCAGTTGTTGCTTGGTTAGTGCCACCACTACCAAGTCCACCATTAGAGTTTATGTTCGTTTCTGTTTTTTCACTGGGACCAGCTGTGGCGCTGCTTGTAGGAGGACTATTAAAAAATTCATCATCCTCAAAGGGATCTTCAACTTTTTTGGCAAATATATTTACAGATTCGGATTTCTTAATTAATTCCTGTTGACGTTGCTGTAGTTTGTTATTGCGCATTTGTTGTTTGGCGGTTTTTTGTATGGACTCTTGCCACTGAACATCATCATTTTGAAAGGCATCAAATGTGGCCTTAGAAAAGTCATCCTCAAATGCATCATCGAATTGTGATACCTTGACATTGTCATCGAACCTTAGCTTTGGTGTACTGGTCTGTGTAGAAGTTTGTGGTGATATGCCACGATTTTCTAAATCATATTGCTGCAAGGATCCAGTAGGAGGATGTTGAAAATGTTTTTCTCTATCTTGGCCGGCTGAAAAATCATTGGAAAATCTAAATGACGATTTGGAAGCCGGTGTATTGGCTGCACTAACATTGGCCGCAGGTGTTGAGTTGCAACTAGAGGCCGTACCAGCGGGTGCTGGTGGTGGTGAGGATTGATTAAAGTCGGATTCAAAACCAACATCAAAACTAAATTTGGTTGCAGCATTTGGTGTGGCTGTGGGTAAAGCACTACTTGTATTGGATCGAGGTGTAGGAGTCTGTTCATATTCTCCATCGTCTCCATCATCATCGAAACCATAATCTTGCGGATGTTTTGGTTCTGTGGGAGGTGGCAAAGGTCGTCTTATGTAGCCGGATTTACCACTTTTACGGTATGCCATTGATGTCATTTGCGTCTGTGAAGGTGGCACTTCTTTTCTCCTCCTAACATGAACATCCATCATACGATTGTGCATTTCATGGCGACGCATTTCAAGACGAGCAAATTTGTCCTCATCAGCTGGAGATCTTTCATCGTCATGTTCAATGCCGTGATCTTCTTCTTCCTCTTCTTCATCCACATAATCTTCGGCATCGTCATCGAGATCTTCGCAAGAGATATAATCGTAATTGCCCGAGCGGCCATAACGACTAGCTGAACTAGGAATGGCTGGTAAATCTTTAGAGCGTGTAGTTCTCTTTTTGCGATATCTATTTAACAAAATTAAAAACGATTATTTATTACACTTGAGACACAAAATTTAATATTTTTATATACCTTCTGTCTTTATCTTCATCTGAGCCAGATGGTGTTTGACCTTTAGCCACAGCTCGACGTCTTTCAGCTTCAGCAGCACTTGAAGGTCTTTTCCAAGAAGATGTTGTAGATTTTTGTCCCGGCAAAGGAGGTTCTAATAATAAAAAATACATATGACCATTAAATATTATTAAAACTAATTAAAAAAATAAATCCCTTTTACCTTCACCATCCCAAGGCGATGAACCACTACTCTTACGTATGCGTCCCTGGGAACCCATTACACTACTTCCCGATCCTCCAACTCCACCACCAACACCTTGAGTAGCTAATTGACTAGGTCTTTGCAAACTTCGCGTATCACAACGTGATCTTTGATCACGATAATGATATTCCTTTTCCGAATCCTGATCATAATCAATATCACCCGTAACACGTAAAGATTTCAATGATTTTCGCAACGAACGACTTTTATCGGCCGTCATAACACAACGTTCGCGACCATGATATTCTTCACGACTATCACAACTGCCATAAGGGTCAGAGGGTATACCACCACTGTCGTAGCTACGTCTACGACGTCTTTGCGGTACGTTTGAGCCTTCATACGATTCGAGGCTTTCACGATCGAACGATTTGCGATCACGTTCATACATATAGTCTGCGGTACGTTGGCGATGTGTTGGTATTGTCGGCGAGCAACATTCAGTTTTCATTTCTTCGTACATGGAGGCCAAATGTGCAGGAATTTTTCCCGAAGCAGCCAACATTTCATCGAAATCATCGAGATTGTAAATGCGTTCAGCAGAGCGAGGATTGGAATCACCACGATAATATTTGCCACGTTTGTCATAGACTCCACCCCCAGCCGAACGACGATCGTAACTGGAGGTGGATGGTAAAGGCGGTCCCACACCTCTTTTATCGTAAATAGGCGGCCCATAGGTAGTTCTCTCATAAGCTGAGCGTTCAAAGTTACGACCCCTGGCCTGTTCGATATCTTGAGAGGACCAAGTGTGATGAGGATGTTGGACACCATGATGATGATACCAACCAGGAGAATCTGAAAAAAATTTGCTTTACAATTACAAAACAATCCTACTTCAAAGCAAGTACTCTTGAAACTTACCCATATCAAAATTATCCCTACTTCTGCTCAAATTATGTTTATATTTACATTGATCTCTATCTCTTCTGCTAGTGGTAAAATCTTGTTCATAACTACAAAAAAATAAAAAATAAAAATAAAAAAATAAAACAAAACATATTTTAACTGTCCTTTATATTTATTACTCACTCGTATTCATCATCACAGGAATTCATGCGTCTTGCATGACGTCTATAGTAACCATGACGGTCAGTCGTTAGACTACCTTGCAATTGTCCCGACAGACGTTTACTCTGTGGATATTCCATCATGTGTGGCGGAGGTACACTACCTTGATCTTCATCCCAGCTTAGATCCCTTGAAGAGGAAGAAGTATTTTGTCGTTCCTTTTTGTGATAACGGCGTTGAGTTGAACTGCTACCTCCAAGAGCTGCGGTTTGATGTCCCAATGACAAACTACTACCACCCATAGTGTGCTTGTGCCAAGCTTCTTCTCTAGGATCCGAGGAACAAGGCGACTCTATGGCACTATCATTTTGAGAACAATTTGAAATGGAGCCAGGAGGTGGTGGTAAATTAAGGAAATTATTAGCTTTTGCTACATGTTTTGCCGATGGTCTGGCTCGTTTGTCAGAGGCTAAGACCGGTTGATGTTGGGGTGTATCAAAAGTGGCCCACGAATCATTTGAAGTCTTTGTTATGGCTTCATTTTGTATCTGTTTGGTAGCAGCATCAATTATTTGAGAAACAACCGTAAGTTGGGTAGGTAATGGTGATATTTGTTGGGGTGATTTGTTATTGGGTGACTTATTTTGTTGGCTTGTTAAAGAAGGTCCTGGTGACCTTTGAAGGGGTATGGGTGAAGTGCTAACATCATTGAAATGCGGAGGTGTCATGGTGGTGGTAGCTGTGTGGGTATTTTGCTGCTGCTGAACAGCTACAGCTGGTGAACTACGCTCGCGTGAATCTAAAGACAAATTAGATATAGCTCTATGCATTAAATCATCGATTTCCAAGTCATCTTTGGAGCCCGATAGACCCGATGACGCTACACTAACCACCGATAAATATTTACTATCATTACTAGTAGGCATTTGACTTTGGGTAATATTTATTTGGGGATTATCCTCAAATTTTTCAGGTTTTTCTTCAATTTCCTCCAATTGTTGATTTGAACTGGCCAATTGTTCGTATTTTGTAGTAGGCAAAGTGTCTTTGTCTTGTTCTTTTTCATTGCTATCGGCACTACTTAAAACACCAGCATCTTCACGCCCATTATTACGACGTTCTTCTTCCTCCTCATCTTCATCTTCTTCTACGGTAATGGCCGAAGAGGAGGGTTCCACTAGAAAGCCACGACTATCTACCAGGCCTAATCTTTGTTGTTGAGTAGTTGCATCTAAAGTAGAAGCTTGATCCATTAGTTGTCTTAAGTCCTGATCTTCTTCGTCATCATTGAAGCCACTGAAACCTTGGAAGGGTGATTTATTATCACCCTCTATCTCAGTGGTAATGGAAGGTGGTTTGGGTGGTGGTTTATCGAATAGATTTTCCACCAATATTAAATCTCGTAAAGCAGCATAACGATCTTTAGCCTGGGCCAATACCTCAGTTATTTTGGTATCTATTTTAGGTGGTTGGGGTCCAGAGACCTCCAACATATCACCACTTAAGAGATCTTGAGGTTGATTTACATTCATATCCATGTCAGTAAGAGTGACATTTTCAAATTGTTTTTCATCTGATGCAACAGGAATTTCACTTTCCATAACATCTCCTATAAGATCCACACTTTCCTGTTGCTGCTGTAATTCTTGATCGATAATTTCACGGAAAACAGCATAACGATCTGCTGATGGCACCATGTTGACATTTTGATTGGCCTGTACAGGTGGCTCTACACTAACACTATCAAACTGAGCAAAATTGGCTTCAAAAGTTGTAGTATTAGCACTCGTCGATGTCTGTTGTTGAAAGTCTTCGCCAAAGGTGTCATCAAATTTCGCCACAAAAGTGGCCTCTTGGTCAAAGTTCACTTTAAAGATAGGCGGTGTTTGTTGGTGAGTATCCTCCTGTGTTGCCTCCACTTTTTTTTCCATTTTAGAGGGTTTACTTTGTTCCAAAAACTCCGATAGATACGATGTTAGCTCAACCAGAGTCATAGTAGAAAGTTTGGTCGTAGGCACGTTTAATTTAACCGCCAATTCATCAATACCCAGAGTCAATAGCTGGGTAAGGGTAATATCAGGAACTATGGCCGCCGGAGCGGGGCTATGATGTTCTAAAATGTTTTGTTGCTGCTGTTGTTGTTGTTGAATTTGTTGCAATATTTCACTTTTGTTTTCGTAAATGTCATGAACTTTACTTTGCTGATTAAGCGATTGTTGACGTTGAGTTCTGGTCCTTGAAGATGTTTGTGTGGGCGGTGGCAAGAGAGGAGGCACATCTGACATAAGGTTATTTACTGAGGAGCTTGTTGCACCCGCAGATCCCATAACAGATATGGGTGCCAAATAATCATCTTCGGTATGACCGGGTTTGCGTGGCCTACCCGGTCCGGGATAAGAGCCATCGGTACGTCCCACTCGGCGTGAAGGCAACGGTATAGGAGGCACATCTGTGCTGGCAGAACGTCCACTCGAACTTTTCGAAGCCAAGACTGAATTTAGACTATCATAACGATTGCCAGACATTAATGGCGTTGCCGTTGAACTCAAGCTGTGACTGGCTGTTGTGCGCGATCTTATGACAAAATCATTGAATTGCTTTTTAGGTGGCAAAGGAGGTGGTTCAACACATGTGCCATAATCAGGTCGAGGAGGTGGCTCAGGAGCGGTTTCAGTTTCACTTAAGGAATCCGATTCCTGCAGACGTCTCATGTTAATAGTATTCGAATCGCGTTTAGAAAATCTTGATGATTGTCCAAACAAATGAGGCATTTTCTTATTCGATATGCTGGAAATCACATCGACTGTTTGCTGTTTCAACATCGAAGCCGGTGGTAGTGAGGCCCCGGAGGGAGGAGCTATACCGGCTGCACTTGTATTAGCAGACATTGAAGAGGGTACTGGACGAGATCTAACCGTGCTAGAGGGCTGTGATATATCACCCTCAGGAGGCAAATTCACTTGCAAATGACCTGACAAGAGATCTTGTGTAGCCTGTGAGGCACCACCCGTTAGCTGATCTGCAGAAGATGACAAAGAAGTGTTAGCTTTTCTGACTTTATCCACTCCCTCTCCAATGCTACTGTTGGTGAATTCAAATTCAAAAGGATCCAATTTTGAAAATAAGTCTCCACCTTCTTCGAAGGGATCACTTTTCTTGCGGGTAGGTGAAAAGGGATCGGTATCACGAGGCAACATAACAGGATCGGCGGCATTAGCAGCAATGGTAACGGCAACTGGTTCTAGAGGAGGATGATAGCGAGAAAAACGTAATGTATTATTAATTTGATTCTTACAAGTTGACTGAGTAGTTGTTGTTGTTGATGTTGTTGTAGTAGTTGTTATTATTGTTGTGGTGGTGGTGAAGGATGATGATAATGATGATAAAGTAGTAGTTGTATTTGTTGTTGATGTTGTTATTAATGATGAAGATGATGAATTAAGATTCGTAGGAGCAATAGCTGCATTTTGAAACGCTGCTAACACGACACGACCTTGACCACCACCTTCACCAGAACTACCAACATTTACACACATATTTTTAGTCTTAGTCGTGCACTTGGGCATGGGCATAGACAAGGGCATTGATATTGATGTTGATGTTTGCGATTGATGGTTTATTAATAAATTACTACTAGTGTTTTTATTATTATTATTACTATTGTTAGGAATATTGTTAATTTTATAATTGTTAATAATATTATTATTAGTAGTAGTTGAAGAAGTACTATATTTATTATTAGTTGATGCATTAGTTGTTGTACATGTTACAATTATGGATGTGGGACAAGTGCATTTTAAAGAATTTGATGTACGACTAAAAGCAGAATTTATTAAAGTATTGCTAGCGGTGGCTGAAGAAGAAGAAATACAAGAAGAAGCACAAGAGGAAGAAGCATTGGTGATATTCTTAATATTAGATACATTTACATTTAAATTATTTGTGGCACAAATTGTGTTGGTGGTGTTTATGGTGGCGGTAGTGGTAGTGATAGCATTTGCTAATGAAACATGACTATTATACACGTTTGTTGTAGCAGTGCTAGTAGCTAATGTAGCAATATCAGTTTTATTATTATAATTAATAGCAGTAGTAATCATATTATTACTGCTACTTGTGGTAGAGGGTATAGAAGTAGTTGTATTAGTAGTAGAAGTGATAGTACCTGTTGTTGCAAAATTAATAATTGTATTTGATGTTGCCGATGATGTTGTTAAAATTGTTGCTGTTGTTGTTGCTAGGTTTGTTAATAAAGTATTTAAATTGTTAGTATTAGTAGTGGTGGTGCTGCTGCTGGCACTTGTAATTTTATATGATTGCTGTTGTTGATGAAGAGTAGGAGGAGGCGCATAATATTGCAGTTGTTGCTGCTGTTGTTGCTGATATTGTATTGATTTCAATTCTAAATCGCCTAAATTTAAAATATTATCTGTCAAAGATGACGCATTAATTGTTTGATTTAAATCAGCCATCAAATTCATGGTTGAAGTCGTAGGCATCATGTTGGTCAAGGCTGTTGTTGCAGTAGCACTAGAAGCACTTATTGTTGCTGTAATTGTTGTGTTAGTAGTTGTTGTCAAATCTTTAAGTACTTTTTTTGGAGGATTTTTAAGCTCTTGGAAAAAGTATTTTTTATCAACATATGGTCTGGTACGACCAGTACCTAAGGGATCCAAATCTGTGAAAGCATCTGATCAATTTTGGACAAAAGGACAAAACACAATCAATCATCAATAAAGCAATTTTTATGTCTTTTTTGTTTTTTAACCACGAGAAACAGCGATTTTTTTTTTAATTTTCAATAACAAAACAAATAAAACACATTTAATAGAAGTATAAAGAATAGTTATAGAATTGATACGATACTCGTTGATTTGGTTTTAGGTGGTTTGGTTTGATTTTATTTAGTTTCATTTGATTGGTTGGCTGTTTGTTTTGGTTTGGTGGTTGTGGACAATGTGCTTGTGCAAGAATTGGTGATTAAGATTTAAAAAAATATGTACTATTAAACTATGAGATAAAATAATAAATATGTCAATAAGATGAATATAGACTTAATTGAAAGAAAACTCTTATTTGTAAAAACTTTAATTTTCATTTTAACTGATAAATTGTGAAGTGATAACAATCATATTGTAATACTTTCAATACAATGAACAAAAGTAATTTCAGAGACGGATCTATTGTTACATCAATTATAGAAGCAAAAAAATATTTCAAAATATAAAAAAATATTCATTAAATTGGTCGTATTAGAGTTGGTGCCATACATTCATGGATTGATTTCGGTTTCACTTAAACAATCCAACTGCTGCTGGTTAATCAAAGTGGATTCGCGTTTAGAAAATCTGAATGATTGTCCTAACAAGTGAGGCAATTTCCTATTCGATATACAGAAAAACACATCAATTATTAGCTATTTCAAAAGGGTAGTTAAGTTTCAAAAGTAGGTTTTATATCGACTCCACCTGATTTATTAGTAATATAAAAAAGCAATATTCAAAACACTTCAGTGATTAAGGCTCATATTAAGTCATTCTCAGGAGTGACAGGGGCACATATAAGATTATCATTTAGTACGTAATTTCATGAATTCTATTTCTGTGTTTAAGATCCTTAGAAGTAAGGGATTCGAAATAATGTTGTCTGTCCGCCTGTCATTCGGTTTAAATCATCTTTCTGAAGGCAGACAACTGAGGAACATGCGTTATACATCAATCTATCGGAGAATATTTAAAATTATTAAAATCGATCCATAAATGGCAAAATATAAAATATAAACCACTGTGATTTCAACTCATACTCAGAACCAAGAGAAAGATCCTTCAGCATCTGAGATGCCAGCTGAACAAGAGAGCAGTTTGACAGTTGCGACAGACATTGCAGCCGGCTCAACGGAAGCTTACTTGGACTGAGGGTATTAGGCTTACAGGGATCCTTCAAATACATCATTCCAGAATTTCATTTCATGTTTTCTCTTATATTGAAAAATAGTATTGCCAATCACAAAAAAAAAATCAAAAAATGAAAGATTGGCAAAATAACAAAAATCGGCGAAATTAAAATAAAGAACAAAAACGTTCTGTTCAAAAAAATAAAAATCACAAAAATAACTTTTATTTTTGCTTAAAAAAAAAAAATATATATATATATATATATATATATATATATATATATATATATATATATTTATAAAAGGAGTGTTCATAACTATCAATTTTATCAATTTAGTTTTCCGATATTTATTTATATATATTTTTCAATTTTCAGTCCTTGTAAATAGGCTCGAACGACTCAGCGCCACGACAAATTGGGAATTTACCCTTGGTGAAGTCACCGCTAAGTTTCTTATTTAGGACAATGAGGATATGGATTCTGAGCAGACATAATAGTGTTTGTCCTAAGAATTAGCTAGATAAGGGATGTTCGTTAGAAAAACGTATAGAAACTTATATTGTCGATAATGTAGTTCTCTTCTTAAATAAATAAAAGCTCCCATAATCTATATACATCCTAACATGACACATCAAAAAAATAAATTTTAAAAGAAAGTGCGAAAGAACCAACAAAATATGTTTAAAAAAATGTTGTTACAAATACATACATAATAAAAAACACAAAAAGCTTTTAAAAACAAACACATGATGATTGTTAAATTGATTGAATGATAGATGGTTGGATGGGTTATTGTTGTGTGGTTGTTAATTGGGTTAGTGAAAACATAAAAAACAACATTCAACTTAAATATATTTAATTACCTCAAAACTAAATGATTTTTCTAGCATAAAAGATATAATAAAATAAATTTCAAGCTCACCCGATTTAATATCCAATTTAGCATTTTGAGCCTCCGCTGCAGCCGTTTGAAAAATATCTGAAAGACTAGAACTATTGGCTAAGTTTGTTGTATTTGTTTCTGTATTGTTGGCCGCATTACTGCCAATATTTGTTAATTCCGCCATGTCAGATGGCATAGGATTATTGGCGGAACAAGATACTGTTTCGTATATATGATTGGGTGGTGTATCCGAAGATTCTCTGGCCGCTAAGGGAGCACGAGAGGCTAGGGGAACAGCACTTGAAAGAGAACTGGCTAAAGGTGGCATACCCATTAAACCAGGCACCACTGTTTTGGAGGTATCAAAAACATCGTTGTGAGCATCCAATTCACGCAACCAATTGTCGTCATCATCGTCCAGGGGTTGGAGATTTACTGTTGTTGCCGTTGTATTAAGACCTGCAGAAAAAAGTGTTAGATGAGTTTTTATAGCAGTGGATGAAAATAAAGAAGAATTACCAGTACTAGAAGTTGGTACGTTGGTGGTGTTGATGTTAATATCATTGGATTTGGTAGTAGTTTTACTACGCAGACGTCCCGGCTCGGGTGGAGGTAATGTCTAAAGAGAAAAATATAGGTAGTAAAAGTTTCTAAAAAAATATTCAAGTTAAAAAAAACATACCGGAAAACTGGTAAAAGAATCACCAAAAGGATCATCACTACCACCACCTCCTCCACCAGTTATAATAGAAGTTTTTGAGGTCAACGATGAGGTTTGTTGCGTGTGTGAGTCATTGGGAGTAATACGTTCCATTTGGGTAATACCTCTTTGCAAAGAACTAAGCTCTTGTTCTAAATCTACCAAATCGGCAACAGACTCGGGAGAAATCTAAAATTGTAAAAACAACAAATTAATAATACTTTATTAAAATGTATATCACTTAACTCACCTCCTTTGAAGCTCCCTTAGAATCCAAATTTACACCCAAACGACTAGCATTTGGTGTATTCGTTGAACTACTAACCATGGTATTTAACATACTTAACGTAGCCGCTGACGTAGTAGAACCACCCAAACCTGAAAGATCATTTTGTCCTGCCGTACCAGCCGCAGCATTTTTCAACGACGACAGCGAAGACAACTGATGCTGTGTATCATGGTGATGTAATGATTTTGATTGTATTTGCTGACGAGCTAATTCAATTTCTTTTTTCTTTAATTCAAATACAACTTGAAATAGATCACGCATTGCTAATACCACTTGAGAGGCCGCTTTATCTGTTTTAATACCAAAGAAACGATGACCACTGTCGGGTGAACCGAATATATACCCAAATGCCCGAGAATCAGTCATATCTTGTGCTATAAATGAGATTTTATGTACGGGATGGTGATAGAGAGAGTCACCAGTTTTTTCATCTCTCAAACGTAGACCATCAATGGTGACGTGTATGGTAATGCGTTGTTTGTGTTCGCCGGCGGCACGTATAGCCATTTTTAAATCTTGTAAAGCCTCTTGACACATGCGATCGCCACGTGCCTCACCCACCTCCAATATGCCAATAAGTTTGGCTTTGAATTGCACGCCATCGCCGAAAAAACGCCCCGGATCATTGCGATCTGAAAGTGTAGGAGAATGATTGATTAGAAGGTATTTGGGAGAATTTTGTTTTTATGATTTCATCATAGACTGCACTAAGTTTTTTTTTTTTTTTGCTTTTTAGGGACACAGGTTGAAAAAACTTTTTTTATATAATTTCGATTTCAGATCGAAAACCAGGATTTGTGTCAATTAGCTCCAATTTTTTTCGTAATAAATGAATTTTTGATGAATATTCAGAAAATTCAGTTTTTGGCGAAATTTCAGATTTTTAGTAAAATGTCAGTTTTTTTTTGTGAAATTTCGGTTTTTTTTTGTGAAATTTCAGTTTTTTGGTGAAATTCAGCTGTGTGTAAAAATTAGATTTTATGTAAAATTTTTTTTATTATTTTTGGTGGAAAATCAAAATAATAATAATAATAATAACAAAACGACATATGGGTGATTATTTAGTTTTTGAATAGTCGAATTTTTGTTTAAAATTCTCTTTTGTTAACTTGGTTTTTTGGTAAAGTCTTGATTTATGTTTTTTTCGTGTTTTTTTGAAAAAATTTTAAATTCGCATTTTGATTAAAAGCAGTTTTTTACAAAAATTTTTCAAACACATTTTTATGTTAAAAATTCTAAATTTAATTGTTTATAAAAAATCTGTTTTTTTTTTTTTTTTTTTTTGAAAAGTCGATGTTTTTACAAAAAAAAAATTTTTTGTGAAGAACAAAGAATCTTTTTTTTATTCTTTCTTTTTGTAAAATTAGATTTTTTAGAAAATCCCCTTTTCTGGACTTGTTTATAACTCAAAATTTTATTTTTTTTTTTTTTGTAAAAATCTAGTTCTTTACGTTTTTTCTTTTTAATTAAGCTTTTTAGTAAAAACACTGTTTTTTATTCTTTCAGTTTTCTTTTTTTAATTGGTGTTTTTAGTGAAAAGTACTGTTTTAGTGGTTTTTATTTATTTTATACTTTTTTTATTCAAAATTTTGATTTCTTAGTGAAAATCACATTTTTCATATTAAAAATTTTTTATAAAAATTTTATTTATTTATTTATTTTTTTTTTTTTTTGCTTTTTCACTAAAAACCCAAATTTACTGCCTGTCCCACGATGTCGAAAGAAAAATTCATTTCGACAATTTATATTTAAAACAAATAAATTTTAAATTTTATTGTTGTTTCCCATACGATTAGTCGAAACGATTTTTTCGTTCGACAGTTAGATTTTTTTGGAAAAATCCCATTGCTCAAAACATTTTTTTTTTTTTTATATTAAAATTTAGAAATTAATTTTTTTTACAAAAATCCGGTTTTCCCATGATTTTTTATGTTAGAAATTCGAATATTAAATTATTTTAAGCAAATTTGTTTTTTTTTTAGTGAAAATTTATTATTTTTTTTTTTATTTTTTGTTAAAAATTCGAAATGTAGCTTTTATAAAAATTAAATTTTTTAGAGGAACAAAGATTTTATTATATATATGTGTTCGTCTACAAAAATTAAACCATTTTTTTATGATTTTTTATACATTTAGTAAATTCTTTTTTTGTTTAAATCACAGATTTTTTAATATGGTTTTTTTTGTGAAAAACTATTTTTGTTGAAAATACGGATTTTGATGATTTTTTTTTTTACATTTTTATGTTAAAAATTTGAAATTTAAATTTCAGTATTTAGTGAAAGTCGCTGTTTTTTAATTCGAAATGTAGACTTTTTTCATTAAAATTTTTATTTTGGATAGAAATTAGTTTTTTAAATATTTCTGTTTCTTATTTTTTTTTTTCATTTTAAATTTCGATTTTTTGACAAAAATTTGGACTTTTAGTAAGAAGATAGTTTTTTTTTTTGGTATTTTCTTCAAATTTTCAATTTTTTTTTTTATAATTTTTGAAAATTTTTATTTTTTGGTAAAAATACAGATTTTTAAAGAATGTGTATTTTTTGTGAAATTTCGATTTTTTATTAAATTTTATTTTTTAGTCAATTTTTTTAAACTGATCTTTTTATGGAAACTTTTTTACTTTTTTTTAATTCGAAATTTCTATTTCTTTTTTTTAACATTTTTGTTAAAATTTTTATCTTCGTTAATTTTAGTGGAAAAACTTTTTTTACGAAAATTCAGCTTTTTCTGGAGAAATCTGTTGCTTTTAATGTAATTTCGTTTTTTTTTTTTTTTTTTTTTTTTATTCGGTTCTTTTCAAAAAGAAAAAATAAAGGTAACAATTTTTGAAGAAAGTACTTGGAAAATTTCTGACAGATGTGTTCATGATTAAAATCTCTTATCAATGTATTGCAGAGGATCGATTTTTCCTAGGAACACTACTTTTTTAGTTTAATACTAATAAATGATACATTTTTGGAAATTATTTCGGGGACATTCGAAAAATTTATTTCCCCACAAAGACGAACGTATAAGAAATCAAAATGAATAAATTAAGGATACCAAATGTATATTGCAAAAATTACAAATGGGATAACAATCTTATTAAAGCCTTTACTTAACACCTTGGTTCAAGGTTATAACAAAATTATTTTATTTGTAGAAATTTTACTTTCTCAAAATCCTAAGTAATGCTTATTTTCAAAACCTGAAAATTTCACAAAAGATAATACAAATTTACATCTATATTTAAATCTATAAATCCATACAATTTGTTCCCCCAATATAGGTGTCTCATTTTTATAATGACGCAAAAAACAAAAAAAATCATATTTTAAATTCTTTTTTTTTAATTTTTTTAAACGATTTAAATTTTCCACCCAAAAAGCCAAATTATATTAATGATTTCAATAAAAACTAATTGTTTACTAAAAAATACACACACACGCAACAGTGCTCCAAATCTCTAGAGAAAAACTAAATATTAGCAAATATGTATAAAT
The DNA here is from genome assembly GCA_932274085.1 of Protocalliphora azurea. Classification (NCBI taxonomy): domain Eukaryota; kingdom Metazoa; phylum Arthropoda; class Insecta; order Diptera; family Calliphoridae; genus Protocalliphora; species Protocalliphora azurea. Next base: position 131,434,365 of record OW026522.1, on the reverse strand, counting down.
AACAAACAAATGAAAGAAAGAATAAATTAAAAATAAGAACAAAAAAATAAACATTTACATTTTAAATAATTATCCCCAGAGATAGCGGTGGATGCTGTAGAAGAGCCAGCTGCTGTTGTATTATCATGTTTTCCATGGCTGCTACCGAATGTACTGGCAATCGATAATGTTGAAGAGGCAGATGATAATTTGGATACCAATGATTTAACCATAATGATGGGGCAAACAGAATGAAACTGATACACTGGCAGAGTGAGAGAGTGGTGTTGGTGGTGCTATTAGAGCAGTAGAGTAAATAATGAGATTTTTGCTGTTCGTTGTTGTCTTATTTTTTATTGTATATTTTAATGAAACAGCAATTGCGACAATTGAATTAAACAATCATAACGAAATTACATACAGCAGATACACAAAACACGGCATAACAATAACACGTTAAATAATAACAATAGTTTGAAGTCGTTTTGCAGCAAAATGTTCCTCGCACGTCTCCCACTGTGGTCGCTATAAAATTTTGTATAAAAATTTACACAATTTATGATTGAAGTCTGAAAAACTGCACCTGGTTCTGATGATGGAGAGGTGGTGGTAGTATATTAGTTTTTTTTTTTTTTTTTTTTTTGGGGTGTAGCACCTTAATGTTATTTATGTAGTTTATTTATCATTTTATAGGATTTTTTTATATTTATTCTATACCTATAAACCATACCCATAGTGGTCAACTGAGAATTGAACATTGAATCAGCCAAAACAAGCCCATCATTAATTTGTTTTTTTTTTTACACTAAATAATACTTTTTATTGTTGTTTCTCATTCTATTCTACTTGTATTTGCATCATTAAAATAGTTTTACTTATTTTTTTGTATTTGCATCACACATTATTTTTTTGTTCATTCATTTAAACTAAATATTTTCACTTATTATTGTGTTCCGAGTAGTGTCTGCTGCCTCCTTCTCCACCTTCGCTTTTTTGGTGTGTTCCATATAATAACTGGAATTTTAATTTTGTTTTTTACTACAATGATTGGCTTTTTGCGTTTTTGTTTGTTTTTATTATATTTCTATTATAAATGATCTCAACAGAATTTCTGTTAATTAATTTTCACTCTTCTTCTTTTATTCATGTCTTACACATTTGTTAGGTTAATTTGTTGCTTTTTATTTACAATTTCTTTAAATTTTATTAACAATTGTAGCAAAATAATAATTGAACACAATTGATTTCCAGCTGCCATAAATTTTTTTGTTTGTTCGATCGTTTTGTGATGTGTTTGTTGCAAAAATAATTAAAGAGAAATGCAGTGTTTTTTTCTCTGCATTCTACTTGAGTAGAGTTGCCAAGTTTAATGTATCAAAAGCTGAGATGGTAATGATGCCAGATGGTTTAAAATTGCTGTAGGGTAAGATTCAATCCCCTTTTTATTTAGTTGTAAATAAATATAGTTTTTATAAAAATTTTTCATTTAAACGAATAAATTTACACAATTCGGGAATTTATACGATTTACTCAAGTGTTTTATGAACGCCCTTTGCTAATTTATTCTGTATTGCTTTGTTTTTTTTTTCAGGAAATTAGTCAATTTACATTTTTTTTAATTTAAAATAACAATTTTTGTATTAAACAAATTAAAAACAAATAACAAAATAGTTTAATTACTTTTTAAATTTTATTGTACAAAAATAAAGGTTTACGAAGTCATTTACACATTAAAATTGTAACGTAAACATTTATAAATTGTGTAAATAATTTTTAAAGCAAAGTTTGACAAGTTTTTTACGAGTTTGTATATTTATTATGTTTATATAGGCTTTACGGGGCCAAACGTGTCAAACGGTAGCAAAGTTTGTCGAAAAGGTGAATGAGGTGAATAAAATTTTACTGGCTCATAGCATAGATTAATAATTAGATATTTATGTGAGAGAAAAAACCTGATTCAATTGATAAAAACTTAATTCTTGCAATAATAATATACAACTATTTACATATATTTTTTTGCGTTTTGAAAAAATAGTGATTTTTTTCGAAGTGCCTCTCACATAAACTTCTAGTCTATGCCCATAGGGCTACATAAATTTTTGACAAAAGAATAGAAAATTTTGACAATCATAAAATTAACAATAAAAAAACAATAATGAAATATTAAATAGTTTGTGTATTTTAATGCTTTTTTTATCAATTTGTTATTTTTTTATTGGAATTATAAAATATAGGAAAAATAAAATTTTCCTCAGAACTTTGCTACAGTTTCGCACACTCTCTAAGATTATTTTAAAGATAAATGATACTGATTTCTATTCATTAATCACAGAGAAAATTTATTCATAAAATGTTCTCAACTAAAATTAAACTTATATGTAAATACATACATTAGATCTAAATCTAATTGTTTTTCTTGGTCTGGCATTGGTTCAATTTTGTGAATCAAGGAAAATATGAATCTTCATCCCTTTCCCTATATTCCTAACAATGCAATGCTACCATATACCGAATGCAAAATGACTCTGAAGTCGCGATATTAGAGAGATAACGACACTAAACATACTTCAAGAATAGTAAAATATTAGTTTAGAATAAAAAACTTTAACTTTATTGAGTGGCCTTCTTATCCATTGGATCTATTGCAGACATATGGAATGAACTTATCTGCTGATTATAGACATTAATATGTTTTTTTCAAAATATTTATATTTCTGAAAAAAAAATTATAGAAAAATAGCCGAATTAACACAAAAAATTAAGATTTACATTTTTTTTTTTTTTTTTTTTTTTTTTAAAAAACCGGATTTTTACAAAAAAAAAAAAAGAAAAAAAAACAAAGATTTTTTCATTAAAACCCGATTTTTTATAAATCAAGATCACCGGAACTATTGATTTTTAATTAATTTTGATACTGATTCTACAGTTGCTTTTACTTGTGATCGTAGTAATATAAAATTTTTTCCCTCATTCTTAGTTAACAAGTAATAGGTTTTTAAAAATGCGATACATTTTTCTGAATACCTTTATTAATACATGTGCAATCTAAATTACGAGTATATTGATATCATTTAAAAGATCTTACAAATAACTTTTTAATGATAGATAACATGACCGTATATATTAACAACTTGGGAGTAAAATTCACATTTTGTATCGATATAGCGGAAATAAAAAAAAAATGTTGATATTCGAAAGCGCTTATTCAGAGAAGCCGATGTGCAACATACCCATAGGATAAAGTCCTTAAGCACGTTCAAAGGGCATCAACATAGACAAATCTTTATTAACGTTAAAAAAATATTTTAATTTTAATGGTTCATAGAATGAAGCTTAAAAAAACTTAATTGAAAAAATTTACTGAAAAAATCACACGTACTACAATTGTTTTTGTTATCAATAAAATTTCTTACTAACACATTTTTAGACTTAGGTTTTTTTGACAACCGACTTAGGTTTTTCACAACGTCGCTTCATATCTATGTTAATGGTACAAGTAATTTTGATTTATTCTATTTTTTAAATTAAAAAACGGATTTGCAACAAAATAAATCTTTTTCTAAATTTTTATACAAAACCGGGTATATAGAAAAAGAAGAATTTATAAAATCGACTTTAAAATAATAAAAAAAATAAAAAAGACTTTTACCCAATTTGTTTTTAATTCGTCTTAAAAGATCTAAAAATATTTAAAATATCTTAATTTGAAACTTTTGTAAAAAGTTTACTTAAATACCTCACTTTAAATTAAACACCCATTATCGCAGATAGGCCAAGGAAAATAAAAAAAAATGTGTCATCACTTCTTACTAATTTATACATGTTGAATATAAATCTGACTAAAGATTTAAAATTGACTTTACTTTCCCTAGATACACCCATCCTATTTTCATCTTAATTATATAAGAAATTTATTCCCCCAAAAGTCTTCGGTATGCGATAATTAAAATTTACCATGTATAGCGGCCAACAGTCCCCCAGATTTATCCGTCATATCTTCATCTCAATTGTGAATTTTGATAACAAAATTATTCCCCCAAATTTTAAACTGTCAACATTTCTTTAGATATACAATCATTAATATTTACTTTGTATGGGGGCTACCACTTTCCTTAGACTTGCCCGCCCTATTTTAATTTAAGTTATGTAACTTGATAAGAAAATTATTCCCCCAAAAAGGCTTACAAATTTCACTATAATAACTCTTTCTATTTTCACCAGCCCTTCCTCTTTTTTCTCAAGTAGGGAAGTTGATGAGAAAGTTAATATCATAAAATTTTAAGACTTTCGTTCCAGTATGTCTTTAGATATGCAATAACTATTATATTTTTTGTATGGGGGTACCATTTTCCAATCTCCAATGGTCAATTAAATTCTTTAACCCTAGGGATCTCTAAATTGACATTAGAATAATCGAGCAATCGACTTTTGTTGAAAAAAAGTCGAAAACTCTACTATTTAAAAATGGAAAAAATCATAAAAATCGATTGTTTAAAAATTAAAAACTGTCGAAAAATTAACTTCTTCCATATATAGAACCCTATTTAACTCACGTAATGTTGGACCAAACTTTTATAATATAGATTTTAATCGAATTAAAATTACAATTAGTATAAAATATTTGGAAGATTTAAGGTTTAAATATTTAGTTTATTATGTCAACTATTAAACCAAATGATTAGAATGCGAAAAGAAGTTAAAATATACATTATTTTTAAATTTTTCTCAAAAAGATAAAAACAAAGAAAGATTCATTGAAACTTGACTACTAGACAAAGAAATTGTATATTCTTACAGGCCAGCATATACATTACAATTAGACTATAAATATCAGTCATAAGAATTAACAAGACTCGGCGATGACCTGAATTATTTAAGTAAATTTAAAATAATCTTAATACTGCTTGGATTTAACATGAAATCAATATGAGAATAAACTTTTTTAAGTTATTCTCATACTCTCCCCAAAGTTGGGTCAAAGTTGGTGTAGTTTAAATGGAAATGTTGGATTTTCTAAGGAATGTAATATCTAGTTGAACGATTTGGGACTATGAATTCAATCTTACGAATAAATACTAGGAGTTAATTGAACCATTTATTAAATCTATGGCAAATGAAATATTCATATATTTTCTTCTACTTTCGAGAGTAGAGTGATCAATAAGCTACAGTTGACTTTAATAGAGAATTCCATTCCGGATCGTCAAATTCTTTTCCCCAACGCTTGAGGAAACCTAGTATACCTTTTGATTTTTTCATGGATGTGGGTATTAAATAATAGTTTCCGATGAAGTAATACACCAAGATTAAGGAATTCATCGACTTGATCGAGTTTATGTTCCTTGATTGTGTATCTACCTATTACTGGACTTCTTCTATAGAAAATAATATGTTTACACATTTTCAAATTCAGATCCACTAAATTTGCATGTCATTAAAACTGTCAAGATCTAATTGAAATAAGTAATATTGGTAGCTACAGTTGAAGCTATGGAAGAGCTTTACATCATCGCCATATTTTAATATTCTGAAATTTTTAATGCAAGCTGGCAGATCATTTATGAATATAAGGAATAATAAGGGAACCCCGAATAAAACGGAAATACTGGTATCTGTTTAATATCGATTAAAAAAAATCCATTTGAACAACAAGAGATCATGATTTACTTTGTCGAAAGTTTTGTTAAAATCAGTGTCTATCTGCAAACTCGGAACAAAAACCATTTATTACAGAAGATGGAACTCCAAAAGATTAGTAGTTGTGTAACCTTTTCTAAATCCATGATGGTATGGGGAAAGATAACAGGCAGCTTGATGTGATAAAATCTCTGTTAATATTTTTTCAAAAAGTTTTGGAATAACACTCAATTTAACAATACCTCTATAATTTAAAATATTAGATTTGCTTCCGGATTTAAATCCGGAAGCAGATAGATAAAATTTTCTATAAACTTCAGGAAAATATCCACTAGATATTGATAAGTTAATTAAATAGGCTATTGGAGTTATAAGAGGTAGTAAGTAAACCAAGATCATGTTTATAAGAATACTTAAGATTCTGTGCAGCTGTCATTACCATCGACTTATCTAAAATTGCACAATTAATCAAGGTTGCTTCCGGAAATGAATATGGATAATTCTGAAGTTGATGTAATATTTTGTCAGAATAGGATGAAAAGAAGATAGAAAACATCATTTGAAAATTCAAAATCTTCAAATTTCATCATGGATGGATATCCATAAACTCGACGTTTTGAATTAAAAAACTGATAAAAATATTTCGGATTACTTTTAAAGGTTTTTTTCTTCATTCTAAAAATATAATAATAATAACACTGCATATTTTCCGATATGTAAAATGGTCCTTAAATGGAATATCTCCTATAATCAGTGGAAAGTCCGGATTATTTTTATAATGTTTGTTTTTTAAATTTGTCTATCTACAGAGGAGCTTTGTATTCCAAAGCGATCCATGTGAAATTCTTTTTCTTATCATTGAAATAACTTACAATTACATCAATATTATGTTGTAAGATATATATTCAAAACATTTTTCAGACAAGAGTTGGGTGATAAGCATCTTTCGATGTTAATAATGGATTAGTGCGTAGTATATTAAATTCTTCAGGTTGGTCAACAAACACTAGATCGAGTAATCCGCAATGACGTATGTCTTCAGATGACTCGGATCTAATTGATGAACTTAAAAACTATGAATCAAGATTTTTATACCATATTATATTTGGAATACTAAAATCCTCAGGAAAAATGATGTAGTCATCAAGTTTGGATTGATTCACTACTAATTTTATAGAAGTTGCATGTTGTTCATAAATTTGAAATTTTGATGCAGAAGGAATATAAGAACAAAGTTATAAACATTGTTTTATATTTGAAATGAATGAGTTGGATTGCAATTAGAACTCCCCCACCTTCTTTACCTACTCTATCACGTCTACAAATTTCAAATTTGATGCATATTATTTTTAAGTCATGTCTCAGATAAAGGGTTAAATGGAAAAGAATGTTTTTTTTACAATGTAAAACCCTCTATATATTCGTTTTTATTTTATATATAAAAGTGTAAAACTCCCTATTTCTCTTTAAAAATGCAAATAATGCACTTTTCAAATACTTCAAAAATAAGATGAATAGTTTTTTTTTTTTGCTTTCCTGAAAAGTTGTGTTCTTATGACAGAAAAATATGGTCTATTAAACGATTTATTAAAAATAAAAACTATTCCAATTAATTTTTGAATTATATCAATTATTCTTTTCATCAAAATCCAAATTTTTTTATATTTATTTTTTTTTTTTTTTACTAAAAAAAGAATTCTTTATCGGCTTTCAATTATTTTTATTAATGTATCAAATATAATTTAATAATTTAATATGTACATTCGTAATTGCAATTGGATTTTAGATTTTTTATTTAAAATTTGAATTTAATTTGCTAGAATACTTTAATTTTGAGTTATTTGTTTATTTATAAAATTGAAATCACTTTAAAATTTTAAGTAATAATTTAATTGAAATTTTTTCAAAAGTTTATCCCTTGAAATTTCCAAAATAATATCTATTCTTTGTCATTACAGATAATGAAGTCAAATCAGACAACCGAGGGACATGTGTGTTACGTCAATATATGAGAAAGAACCTCAATATTTACCTATTGGAAACTTAAATACTTGCTCCATATCTAAGCTATGCGTTTGGTCATTAATTTTTTTTCTTTCGCGTATCTGTCAGAAATTTTCTTTATTAAAAGTTTTTTTTTAAATATTTTTGAAAAATTACAATATTCAACTTTTAATATAAGATTTTTAAAACAGAAATCTGACGTCTATATAATTACGCCCACAAAAGCTTACAAGTTGTTTTTTACGTTTAATTTGAAAAGTAAATGAAAGTAACGTTTTTCATTTAAACAAAAATACAAAATAAAATACTTACATTTACAGGGGCTGGTTTTCTTTCTTAGGGTTTGCATATTTTTGAAAAATTGCTTGACATCCGTGCGCTGCAACGTTAAACTCTTCCTTTGCCGACGATTTTCTAACAAATTAAAGAAAACACACAAAAAAAAATACCGCAGTTTTGAAAAAAAAAACAGAGAAACAAAACAAATAAATTTATCACAGATAAGAAAAAGATTGAGTAAATGTATCCGTGTGTATGTTTATATGTAAATATCAAATAAATGACATTTATAATTTATAAAAAAATAAAAACAAAATACCTTAAAGTAATGAATTATTATTGTAGTTGAATTTTCACGTTAAATTTTGTATTAAATTCTAAGTGTTGGTGTTTTGTCTTTTCTATTATGAACTTACTTTTTGTTTACTTTCTTTATTATTTCTTTGTATTTGTTTTATTTTGGTCAGATGTTTTTCTTAATTTTGTTTTTTATTTCTTTTTTGTTTTGCTCTGCTAGTAAAGTGGTTTTGCCGAAAAACTAAGAAATTGGTGGGGGTGGTAAATGTAACAGCTTTTGTTTTCTCTATGAGGGGGGTGTAAGCAAAAAAAAAAACAACAAAAATTATAACACTGCGCGTCGATATGACAGAAAACAAAAAAACAAACTGACAATTTAATTCACCGGCTTCTTCTACACTCACGCACACCAGAAAAAAAGCTGAAGTGAACAGAATGAAGAATACAGCAACTTTTATCGATTTTTCACTTGAATGAAAAATTACGTCTGAAGCAATCAATTCAATCAATTTCTTTTTTCTTCGACGTTTAATTTTTACAAGAGTCTAGGGATTATTTAACACTTTTTAAAAAGGTTGCATTTAGTAAATAATAATTTAAAAATTTCAAATTTTTTAACATATAATATGTTTTTTTTTTTTTTGTTATATATTAATTTATGGATGATTTATATACTTTTTTCCACTTAATAGTTTTCATTAATTTTTTGATTAAATAAATTTTATTCGAAAATTTTCAAATTTTCTTTAAAAATTTTTTCACTTTTCATTTCTTAAATAATTAATATCTACATTTATTACAAAATTTCATTTAATTTCTTAAGATTTTGCAGAAAATTTTAAACTTTTTTTTATGTATAACATAAAATTTATAAAATTTCTTTCACTTGTTTTATATTTTTTCTATTTTATTATATTAATACTAAATTATATTAATTAATTTATGAGGATTTTTTGTAAATTCATTGCTTTTATTTTATTTGGGAATTAATTATTTTTTTTCAATGAATTTGTAAAATTTTTATTAGAAAAATTTTCTTTAACAAGTCCTCCGCCCTTAACGCGTTGAAAATCATTGAAAATTCGATTATGGCAAAGGATTTCTATCTGACATCCTTTGACAATTACGTTCATTTTGACAGTGTGAGAGATAATTATAAACGGAAATTTGTTACTATGTTACCATATTGTTGTTATAAAAATGTATGTGTGGCCATTTGTTGATGGTTTTAGAGTTTACAGTTTAATTTTATTTCTAGGAATTGTGGGGTCAAAACTCAAAATATTTAAAATGGTAAATAATAAATAACTTAATTATAATAACTGAATATAAACTACAAATATTCTAATTCCTTAAAGTAATGTGAAGCAATGTCTGTTGAAATCAATTTTCCAAAGACTGTAGTTAAATGAAAATATCATCATTATTTTACTAAAAATTAACAATATCGGTCTATATTAAAAAAAAAAAAAAAATAAAAAAGAACTACTAATTATAAAAAAGTTACAATTAAAAAAAATTGCAATTTTAAAAAGTATAAATTTGAAACAAAATTTCAATTTAATTTTCCAATGAATATTAAAAGGTATACAAGATTATAAACTTTCATCAAGATCTTCATTTTTAAAAAGGACCAGTTCCTAATATTTTCATAAAAATTTAAATCTTTTAAAAAAGGAACACCTTTTTAAAAGTATTATATAGAAAACAAACCAATTGAAATTTTTTTGCATTTTGGGAATTTTTTTGTTTTAGTAAAAATTTTAGATTTTTTGTAATATTTCTTATGTTTTGATGATTTTTTTTTTTGTGTACAACTATACCATATATCTAAACAAATATATATATATATATATATATATATATATATATATATTTCATATTATTAATTTAATTTAATAATTATTAATTTATAAACATTTTACAATATTTAAAATTTATTTAAAATAAATAAAGAACTTTTGACGTCCAAATACCTTAACAGCTCTGGCTTAACAACCCGACTAATCAGTCTGGCAGCGCCAATCTCAAACACAACTCTTCCCACCACAAATAATGCTGCACAATTAGTGTTGCCAGAAAAAAAATGTTGGCTCGTGTCCCCAGATCTTGATTTTTAAATATAAATCACTATTTTTTGTCTTCAAAATATTTTAATATGAAATTCGAAAATTTCATATAACAATAAAATTTACCAAATGTTAAAAAAAAAATCTCGAAAATGTTCTAAAAAAAAAACAAAATGAATAGAATATTTATTTAAAAAGAAAATTTTTCGGAAATTTCTGTAAAAACATATATTACAAATTTTTATATGAAAAACATCAAAAGTTTTCTATTAAAATATAATTTTTCGACAAGTTCCTATATTATCAAATTTATCTAAAACTTTTTATAAAAAAATTAATAATTAACTATCAACGAAAAATTTATATTAAAAAATACAATTAAAATAAAATTCATTCCCGAATTTAACATAAATTCAAAAATTTCATATAAAAATAATACAAATAAAATGTCTATAAATTTAAAGTTTATCAGAATTTTGTATATTAAAAATATATCAAAGTTTTCTAGAAATGGAAAATTTATCTAAAATAGCACATATAAGGAAAATTTAGGCAAACATAATATTTATCAAAATTTTCATTGAATTATAAATAAAAAAATATTATTTAATATTTTCAACAAATAGAATATATAATGAAATATAAAAAGAACTTTTATATTATATTAAGAATTTATAAAATATTATATATAAATTTAAAATTTATTAAATTTATTTTATTACTATCTAAATTTTCTTAATTGAAAATTTATTTAAATTTTTCTCTAAATTCAAAATTTATCAAAATCTTGGATTGAAAATTTATTTAAAATTTTTTATAAATGTAAATTTTATTAAAACTATAAACAAATTATTGAAAATTTGTATTAAAAAGTAGAATATTAAAAGATATATAAAATGGTGTATAAATTGAAAATTTAGCAAAATTATTTAATGGAAAATTTATCAATATTTTCCATAAATGGGAAATCCATTGAAAATTACTATAAGAAAAAAACTAAATATCCTACTCGATACTTTCTATAAATGTAAAATTTATCAAGAACATAAATTTCTTAAAATTTTTTCGGGATTTATCAAAATCTATTGAGCTTTTCTTACATTTGTTTAACATTTTCTAAAAATAGTTTATTTCACAAAATTTCAGCAATTTATAAAACTTTCAGAAGTTTTCTATTAAAAGAAAATTTATCTAAATTTAAAATTTATCAAAATTGATTATGTTAAAGTTTACCTATAATTTTTACAAATAGAAAATTTATTTGAATTTACCATCATTTGATATAATTATCAATTAATGAAAAAACACATATTTGACCGATATCCACAAATGCTTCACCACGAAAATCTGTACCCAAATAAAACTTGAAATGCCCAATTTGGAGAGAGATCCCAGATCTGGCAACCCACAGTACAATTTCCGAAAATGATTTTAGTGATGTTGAGCGTATTTATATAAAGAAGTGCTAAAAAGCACATAAATTTAATTAGTATTTAAATTTTAAACTGTAAGTCTTTGGTTTAACAACAGTATACTGTTTCTCAAAGCTAATAATTCTATTTTTGTTTATATTTGTTTATATAATTATACATTTTGTTTATTTTTATTAAAATTCCGAATATATAATTAATATACCAAAATCGCTGAAATTGCCAGAAAAAAATCGTTTAATAAGCATTACTGGTTAGTGATAGACAAACTCTTCTCACTCTCTTTCACAGTATTTTCTACTTTTGTTCTATATTTTATTTTGGCAAATTGCTGGATTCTTTAAAATTCTTATAATTCGATTAGATGTGTGAAAAATTAAGTTTGATTAATATTTGAAATAAATCTATATAAAATTTATAAATTTTGAATTAAGATTTAAAATATAACTCAAGCATTTGCTTGTGCTGCGCCGTTAGCATCAGCTGTTTTTCATTTCTTCTTCTTCCATTATTCTCCGAGCATCGTATGTTGTTGTAGTTGTTGTTGGAGAAATAAACATGTTTTACAATCGTTTTGTGTAGAGTATTTTTACTTTTCATCAGTCTTCTTTCTATACTTGTTCCGTGGAGTCGCAAAAATTCCTATAGTGAGGCGAAAGCAACAAAAGCAATATCAGTGTGAAAAATTTAAGAAAAATATACCGCATTAAAAAAAGTTTATAGTTTTTTTCCCCAACTTGTATGTCAAAGAGTGTTAAAAAAAGGTGTGAGTGAGAATATTTTAAAGAAATATCTTTAAATTTAAAGGATTTTGAAATAAAATTTAAACAAAAAGTGATCGTATTTTTTTTTTAATAAGAAAAATAAATTGGAAAAAGAAAAATTTTAAACAAAAGAAACCCTCTCAAATACCAACTGGAATTTTAGTTCTTATTTGAATGTGTATGTGTTTAATAAAGAAAAATTTTATTTTTTAAGTGATTTGAAATTTTTGTTATAGAAACAAGTGTATTCTGTTTTAATAAAAGAAAAAAAAATTATATAAATATTTTATATTAAATTATAGTTATTTTTAAAGAAATTTAAGTTTTCTTTTTATTAGTTTTTATATATTTTTTTCTCATTCAACTTTTTTTTCTACTCTTTCAATTGTGTTTATGTGTGTGTGTTATTTTTTAAATTCAAACGCAGAAAACCAGTCCCGCGGCTGTTAGCATCTCGACCCATACCTACAACTACTACAATAAAAGCACAAGGATTATAATAAACAAAGCAACAACAAAACAAAAAAAGAAACAAAATAACAAGAAAAAAAGATCTTTGCGACAAAATCAACAGGAGAGTTAAATACTACTACAGCAACAACAACAATAATAACCAAAAAAACAACAAGAAAATAAAAAAAACACTAAAAACCAAAACAAAACCTTTAAAACAAAGCAAAAATAAAACCTCCAAAATTACTGTTCTTTTTAATAAAAGCAAAAAAAAAAAAAATTGAAAATAACATTTTTTGCGACATTTTTGGTTAGTAGAAAAAATAATTGGAATTATTTTAATTAAATTAAATATCTTTAAACATTTAGATTTTGTCTTAAAAAAAATAAATAAACGAAAAACACCAAAATGAATAAAACCTGTGCTCGCTGCCAAAAAGTGGTTTATCCCATTGAGGAGCTTAAATGTCTGGATAAGGTAAGTCGTAGTTATAGTTTTTTGTTTCTTGTATTCTTTTTTTTTTACTTTATTCTATTTCTTTTACATTTTCACCTTGATTTTGTGTGTTAATCTTTGTTTTTCTTTATGTTTTGTCTTTTTAATCTACGGAGACTTTATCAGTTGTAAAAAAACAATAACAGAAAAAAATAATAATAATTATAATTAACGTCAATGTGAGAATTCTATTGTTTTCAGTTTTAGAGTGATGCCAGATGTTTAGATTTAGATGTTAAAGATTCTGAAAGTTGAAATAGTAAGTTTTAAGTAATAAATTATAAATTTATGAGTGTACTGGGACTGTTCATTTAAAGTTTCTAAAAAGATCAGCTGCAGAAATCATGGCTTAAATTGCGGTCTCTGATTCACTTCAGTTTTTTTTATTTTTTTCACCAATCATGTTACTTTTAACGTTGAAAATATTGATGTAAAAATTTTTGAGTGCAATTGAATAGTTTGGAAGTTTATAGGCTTTTAATAAATGTATTTCCCTAAGAAACTTATATGAAAAAAGTTTTGTTATTAAAAAATTGTATAAAAAGGAAAAATTACTAGAGCTTTCAATTTATACTTAAATCTTTGCAATAGTATAAAAAATATTTACTATTTTAAGTGAGGTATCAATGGGTTCCGATGTCATAATTAAATTAGTCGACTTTAATTGAATAATTAATTTTTTGCGTATTTTATATTTTTAATTCATTTTGTATTCCTGCTTTTTAATGAAAAATAATTTCTCGCAAATAACTAAATTTGGTTAAGAAAAAAAAAAAAAAAAAAAACGTTTAAGCCCCTTGGCTCCTTCTCACTCCTTATATATATTAATATTAGTTATAAATTAATGTTCCTGTTGCAAAATTATTTAGGGCAATTTTGTTTCTAGCGCTCTTTTTGCCGAACGCTGTTATAATGACATTTTAAAAATATGAACCACCATTTTATAAGTTCAGTATAAGTTTAGAAGTTTATTCGATAATTTTCTATTTTTTTAGAATCTTATCTCTTTTAATTTTCAGACAATATCATGGTTAATATTTAAGAAAAATTTTCCAATTTTCTTGAGAGGATATAATAACAATTAATATTTTTGGCCATTTTTATAGCAATACTTGATTTTATTTTTTAATTAATTATATATAATAATGAAAATTAGCTTTAATTGTAGAATTTTATTTTTCACTTAGAATTTTTATGGTCTTAAATTAGTTTCAAATTAGATCTATATGTCATATTGAATTATCTTCAATAACAGGTTTTTATTTAGTGCTAAATATTTTTTATTACTTAGATATTAGTTGGTCCTCAACTAGCTTCAAATTAGTCCTATAGGTCGTATCAAATTTTCTTCAAATTAATTGTATATATTGTATTAGGTTCATTCGCATGATAATATTATTCCCAACTTCTCTTTACCCCTAGAACAGTATTTTTAGGCATTTATTTAGTCGAATTTAAATTTTAATTATTTCAAATACAGGGTGTATGTTGCTTAAAATTATTTTGAATCTCATGATTTTTTTTTCCCAAATTCTCTTTAATTCTAGATCGTTGTTTAGCTTTTAATTTTATTAAAATCAAAGATATATTACCTTAATTTTTACATTAAGTTATAAATTAGCTGAAACTCAAGTCTGCATGCTAGCTAAAATTGGCTACAATATTAAGTTTTTATTTAGTCACAAAATTGGCTTCAAACCTAGAACTTTATTTAGTGTTAAATTAGTTTCACTTCAGGTGTATTTTTTCTCTCAAATAAAATATCCTTTTTATTTTTATCAAACTTTTCCTTAATTCTTAGTTTCGCTTTAAATTTACTTGAATTCCTGGATGTTAAGTTTCAATCTTAAGTACATATTTAGTCACAAAATAGCTTCAGTTAAAGTCTAAAGATATCTAAAAGTAGCTTTAATATTATTTTTATTTAGTCACAAATTAGCTCAACTCTTAATCATTACTTAGACTCGGTTGAAGGTTGTATCCCATGTCTTTATTTTTCTTAAATTCACTATAATTTTAGAGCATTTAATTGCCTAAAATTTAACTGAATTCGTATCTTGTTTTAAATTTCGGGGCTGTATTTAGTTGAAAATTAGCTTCAATTCATGTATACATGCTTCATGTATACATACTATATAAAATAAGCCTAAGATTAGGCTTTTATTGAGTCCAAATTTTTCTTCAACCTTAGAACTTTACTTACCCTCGTATTCTGAACTTTATGACTAATGACAAAACAATAACAAACAACAATTAAAGAAACAATTTTCATAAAATAATTATTTTTTTTTGTTATAATTTTGTCATTGTCACAAAGTTCAGAATACGGGTATTAGCCTTAAATTATTTTCAGTTCAGATGTATATGTTGTCCCAATACGATGTCCTTAATTAGTCTAAATTTGCTGTATTTCTAGAACTTTTTTGCTTTGATTTTAAGTCTATTCAGGGTCAAATGTTGTCTCTAATTGGTTTTAATCTATATTTAGTCACAAATTCCTTTTAATGCTAAGTCTTTATTTAGTCACAGATTTAAATTATTCTGAGAACTTTATTTAAACTCAAATTAGCTTTATAAGCACAAATTAGTTTCAATTCAGGTCTTTATGTTGTTTCAAATTAGCTTCAATCTTAGCACATAAGTGTTAAAATAGCTTCAATTCATAAATATTTACTGTCTTGAATTAGCTTCAATCAATTTAGTCCCAAACTTTATTGCTTCAACTTTATAGCTTCTGTTACCAGTAATAATTTGTTTATATTGGATTTAATATTATAACTGAACTTGAAATAAAACTAGAATCTATTCTAGGTTTAATGTACTTCCATGTTAGCTTTAAATTTGAATTATACTTTATCTAAAATTAGATTTCATTATTTAAATATTTCTTATATTCAATTTTTTATTTAAATTTTACTAAAAAAGCTGGTCCAAGTTTCATCTTACGCTGATCTTATAATTATATATTATCAAAAAAAAAAAAAAAAAAACATTATAAATTAAATTCTTTTTATTTTTTAAAATTATAATTGTTTTTTTTTTCCTTAGTTTGCGTGCAATTTTTTATCTATTTAAAATAATTTAGCATTTTAAATTCAATTATATATTTTTAAATTTTTTTCTGAGACTAAATTACTAGACTTTGTACTAAGTATTTAGGGAAAAATTATAAATTGTATTTATTATTTTAAAAACTTCCTACGCAGTTAAAGCCTCCACAAAATAATTAAAGAATCTTAAAAAAATCTTCAATTATAAATAATACAAAAATGACTACAGTCAATACACATGTATTTATTTAAATTACAAAATGGGTCAACTTCTGTCAAAAGGGGGGCCAATTAGTAGTTAAAATTAAAAGTTAATAGAAATGGAAATACTAAGAATTTAAAATTTATATTTAAAATGGAATTTTCCACCTGATAGCAAATTTTTCAGTTTAAATTGGAAGAAATTAAAAATAAGTCAGTAATAAATAGTTTTATTCTTTAGTATTAAGTATTCTTTACTCTGCTAATTTGTGCCATAATTGGTTCCACTCTGTTTTTAAGTGTAATAAATGTGTTAATACTGCAATATATATATATATATATATATATATATATATATATATATATATATTATACAAACATTTATTTACTTGTATATATGTGTAAATGATTGTAATACAATCATATCTTAACATATACCTACACATAAACACACATCTTTATTTACATAGATACTTACAAATTTGATAAGATCCATCCAATATAATACAACTGCAATAGTTGAGTTTTGCATATTTTATACAACCACACACATGTATATAATATATATTGGATAATGGGTTTTTGGGAAAGACATGAAATGGTAGGGAATAAAAATAGCATGAATGGCAATTCTAGACACAAGTACGTGAAATATAACCAGCAAACATTGGCAGATGGTAAAGAAATAATCGATTAAAAATGTTTGGAGATTTTTTTTTTTTTTGCAAACATAATTAATTTTAATATAGAAAAGGTTAAAATTAAATATTTTCTTTTGTAAGCCTCAACCGTGGGTCTTATTTATTCAGAAATTTACTTTAATCGTAGGGTTTATATAGCCACAAATTAACTTTAAATGAGGGTATTATGTTGTCAGAATACAGGTTTACTCGCAAGTCCTTTGTTTCGTACCAAATTGCTTTCAATTCTTAATTTTATATAGTTTGATAATAATCAATCGTTTTAAAATGTAGATCTTTTAATCATATCAAATTAGCTACTATCGTAGGTTTTATGCAGTCCCAAATTAGCTTTAATAGCAAGTCTTTCTATAATCTCATCTTAGCTTTTATAGTATATCTTTATAAAGTCTTAAATTAGCTTTAATCATATGTCTTTATCAGATCTTAAACCTTTAATAGTGTGTCTTTAAAAAGTCAAAAATTATCTTAAATCGTAGGTCTCATATAGTGTCAGATTAGCGTCAATTGTAGGAGTTTATAAAGTCTCCGTACCATCATTAAATTAGCTTCAATCATAGTTCTTATAAAATCTTAAATTAAATTCTATTTAGTGTCAAATTTGCTTCAACCGCAGGTCTTTATAAAGTTTTAAATTAGATTCAATTGTAAGTCTGATATAGTACCAAATTAGCTTCAATCCTAGGTCTTTATAAAATTGAAATTAGCTTCAACCGTAGGATTTTATAAATTCTTACATTAGCTTCAATCGTAGTTCACATTTAGTGTCAAATAATCTTCAATCGTAGTTTATAAAGTTTCAAACCATTATTAAATTAGTTTTAATCGCAGCTCTTATAAAGTCTTAAATCGGCTTTAAAAGTAGGTCTAATTTAGTGTAAAATTAGTTTTAACCGCAGTTCTTGTAATTCAGCTTCAATAGTGGATCTAATTGTGTGTCAAATTAGCTATTATAAAAACTCAAATCAAATTCAATCGTAGGTCATTATAAAGTTTCAAATCTGCATCAATCGCAGGACTTTATAAAGTTTTAAATTATCTTGAATCGTAGGTCTAACGTAACGTCAAATTAGCTTCAATCCTAGGTCTTTATAATGTCTTAAATTAGTTTCAATCATAGGTTTTTATAAAGTCTTAAATTAGCTTCAATCGTAGGTCTCATTATTATCTTCAATCGCCTTTATAAAGGTCTTTATAAAGTTTTAAATTAGATTCAATCGTAAGTCTGATATGGTATTAAATTAGCTTCAATCCCAGGTCTTTATAAAATTGAAATTAGCTTCAATCATAGCTTTTTATAAATTCTTACACTAGCTTCAATCGTAGGTCTCATATAGTGCCAAATTATCTTCAGTCGTAGGAGTTTATAAAGTTTCAAACCATCATTAAATTAGTTTTAATCGCAGCTCTTATAAAGTCTTAAATCTGCATCAATCTTAGGTATAATTTCGTGTGAAATTAGCTTCTGCCGCAGGTCTTTATAAAGTTTTATATTAGCTTCAATCGTAGGTCTAACATATCGCAAAATTATATTCAATCGTAAGTCTTTACAAAGTCTTAAATTTGCTTCAATCGAAAGTACTTATAAAGTCTTTAAATAGCTTTAATCTTAGGTCTAACGTAGTTTTAAAACAGCTTCAATTGTAGGTCTAAATTAATGCCAAATTAGCTTCAATCGTAGGTGTTAATAAACTTTTAAATTATCTTCAATAGTATGCTTTTATAAAGTCTTAAATTAGCTTCAATCGTAGGTCTCATTATTATCTTCAATCGCCTTTATAAAGGTCTTTATAAAGTTTTAAATTAGATTCAATCGTAAGTCTGATATGGTATTAAATTAGCTTCAATCCCAGAAATTTATAAAATTGAAATTAGCTTCAATCATAGGTTTTTATTTTATAATGTCTTACATTAGCTTCAATTGTAGGTCTCATATAGTGCCAAATTATCTTCAGTCGTAGGAGTTTATAAAGTTTCAAACCATCATTAAATTAGTTTTAATCGCAGCTCTTATAAAGTCTTAAATCTGCATCAATCTTAGGTATAATTTCGTGTGAAATTAGCTTCTATCGCAGGCCTTTATAAAGTTTTATATTAGCTTCAATCGCATACAACATATTGCAAAATTATATTCAATCGTATGTCTTATAATGACTTAAATTTGCTTCAATCGAAAGTACTTATAAAGTCTTTAAATAGCTTTAATCTTAGGTCTAACGTAGTTTTAAAACAGCTTCAATTGTAGGTCTAAATTAATGCCAAATTAGCTTCAGTCGTAGGTGTTAATAAACTTTTAAATTACCTTCAATAGTAGGTCTTAAATTAGCTTTAATCGTAGACATTTATAAAGTCTTAAATTATGATAATCGTGAGTCTTTATAATGTCAGAAATTAGAAATTATGTCCTTGTATAGTTTCAATCCCAGGTTGTTATAAAGTCTCAAATCAGTTTCAATCGTAGATCATTAAAAAGTCTCAGATTCGCTTCAATCCTAGGTCATTATGAAGTCTCAAATCTGCTTCAATCGTAGGAATTTATTATAAAGTATTAATTTGCTTCAAGTGTAGGTAGTCTCAAACTACCTTCAAGTGTAGGTCTTTATTTTCTCAGAAATTATCGCCTTAAAATATGATTATTTTTATTTTGCAATTTCGTTTTCTTTAACTCAAAAGTTTTCTGGGATAACATCTCATCACATAGTGTGCAGTTAGTCGAATAAATAGAGTATAAGTTCTGGTGTCCATTTTCTGGAATAGTTTTACTCATAAAGTGCTTACTTTGACTACACACACATATGTTTACTTTTGTTAGTTTTGTAGTTGTTGTCATTGGTGATTTTCATTTTTTTTTTGCTCTCTATATATACACAAGTATCAAGTCGTCTTAATATAGAAGTTTGTATGAATATTCTTATTTTAAATTTGAGTTGCAACAAACTACTAACACACATATTCTCATAAAGTTT
This sequence comes from Protocalliphora azurea, assembly GCA_932274085.1. Taxonomy (NCBI): domain Eukaryota; kingdom Metazoa; phylum Arthropoda; class Insecta; order Diptera; family Calliphoridae; genus Protocalliphora; species Protocalliphora azurea. The sequence continues at coordinate 131,414,039 of OW026522.1, read as the reverse complement.
TTTTTTTACTTTATTTTTAAGTTTTCTTTCTGTTGGTGCAGTAAACTCCTGGAAATTTAGCAAAGTAACACGAAAAATGTGTACTATAAAGGAAAATCAATTGTGAAAATTAAATAAAACGAACTTTATATATACTCTTTTCTAAGCATTTAGCAAAAATACCTTTTTTTATGAAAAAACTCCCAAAAATGTTAAACGCAAAATTTTTAATTTCAAAGAAGTTGTTCAGAAAGAGATAAATGTGATAGAAGTAATAGTTAAAGGGTTTTTGGTCTAAATAGATTTCGATCCTATTGACTCGAAAGTAAATATTTCGAAAAAACATTTGTTTTATCTTCGAATCGAAATACAAAATGATCCGCATCCAATCAACTTTATTTTTATTTGTAATATTTTATACCAATTAAGAGAGAGTGTTACAGAATCGTTACAAAGTAATGCAGAGTGTAACCCGTTAAGATTACAAAGCAATGCAGACAGCTCCAGGAAAATAAATTTGAGACTCAACTTTTGTTTATTATAATAAACATTAATATTAAAAAATATTTCCATTACTTTAATGACAAATTTAACTTGAAACCCCTTTTTTTGAGGTATTGAAACAAAAAACTACTGCAACAACTCTCTTTTAGTCATTGACTTTTACTGCTGCAACTTGAGATATGAATTCATTTTCTATTTTTTTTCTTTTCATTAAAAAAAAAATATAAAAGTTTGTTTTTTCTGGTACAAATATATAGTACAACAAAACGTGACTTTAAAGAGATTTTTTTCATTAGTTTTATTTTTTGCTGTTAGAAAATATTGCATTTTTTTTCTGGCGAAATAAATTTTTTAAGTTTCTTTTTTTTTTTTTAAACAAAAACTTGTAAAACTGCTGTATTTAAAAAAAGAAATAATAATAATAATAAATTTAAAACTTTTTTTATTTTTTAATTTAATTAGTTTGTTTTTCTTCTTTTTTATATAATTAAAAACATATTTATTTTTTTAGACACCAGTTCAACCTGTTATTACGTTATTTAAATATGTAGTTAAATACTACTTATGCAAAAAATAGATATATTTTAAATGATTTAAAAAGCTGTTTAAATTCGTTTAAATAATTGTAGAAAAATAAGAAAAAAAAACGTACATACATGACAATTTAAAAGCAACTGCAGTTGAAGCTTATTTAAGCAGAGCTAAACGAACTTTTAAGTGCTGGGGGCTATCGTGGATTTCAATGAGAAGTTTTCTAAAAAAAATGCCGAAAAATTTTGTAATTAGATTTCGTTATTAAACGAAAAATTTTAATGCTATTGTTAAAAATTGTAGTTAAGAAAGATATTCAGTTTTATTTTACTTTACAGTCATATTGGATACACTTTGCATTACTTGGTATTGTTAATGTAATCACTATATACGAGGGCGGATCAATAAGTCCGTGACTTTTCGAACTTTCCTCGTAGTTATATGAAATGCAACACTCTTCCCATCAAGTACCACCTGTTAATAGACTACTGTCAAATTTTGAGCAAGTGTCGTCATTTATTATATTAATTTATTAAAAGTTTTATTTAAAAAGCTATATTTTAATAGATAAAATAAAAATTGATTACTTCCTTTTGTCAATTTAAAGTGTTTGTACATAAAAACAATAATTTTTTCAAGTTATTAAACGCATCAACTGCTGTTTACCGCTGTTTGATCTTACATTTATTTTGCAAGATCAAACAAAAGTTCGATCAAAATAGTGGCAAATATTTAACAATTTGTGTTCACATAACGTTCACACTAGCGGCATTTTTCGTTAAGGGTTAATAGTTTTGTTTGTCCAAAATCAGCTGTTATCTTGTTTGAATCGTAAAAATATATGAAGACAAAGCAAATGTTTGCAAAAGTCGTCAAATATTAGCGAAGTGTGAACTTAGCTTAAAAACGGCGATATATATAATTGATGGGGATTATAAATTTAAGTTAATTGTCGCTGATAGTTGAAAACGGGACACTTTTATCAAAACACATTTTGCTAAGGCACATCGCATGGTCAGCACGAAACTAAATACAATTGGTATAATTAATGGAAATGTAGAGGCGCATCAAAAAATTTAGAAAGTTAAAAACTTTATGGACAAAAAAAAATGTTACTTAGGTATAAAAAATAATCACAATATTAAATAGCATTCCTTTGTAATAAACTTGAATAAAATATATTTTCGTACAATATATGAAGCAATAACTTAGATTCGAATTCAATTTTTTGCAAAATTTTTAAAAATCACGATTTTTATTTTTTAAATTTTGCTCGAAAGCCATAAAATTTAATTAATATATTAATGTAATATTAATATCATCAAACATTGAAAATATTTAAAAATGGCCCATATAAAGCGTGATCCATTTCGAGGTTCTCTACTTTTTTAAAGAAAAAAATACAGAAAATTCAAATTTAATGGGGAATGTTTATTATCATTTGAAAGAACATTCTTTGGCATTTATTTTTTTGAAGATTATGTCTATCAAATGTTGGCCGTTGCTACGTCGCAGATGGTCCATCCGTTGAGTCCAATTTTCGATGACTAGTTTGAGCATTTCGACTGGTAACTGGCGAATGACACGCGTGATGTTTTTCTCCAAGGCCTGAATCGAAGCGGGTTTGTCCGCATAAACTTTAGACTTTACATATCCAAACAGGAAAAAGTCTAGCGGTGTGATATCACACGATTTTGGTGGCCAATCGGCCGGACCAAAACGTGTGCTCACCGAAGTGTTCTCTCAATAAATCCACTGAGCGCCGTCTTGCTGAAACCTAATGTCGCCGAGATCACGAGCTTCAATTTCAGGCATCAAATAGTCGGTTATCATGGCACGATAACGATCGCCATTGATGGTTACGTTCGCACCGGCATCATGTTTAAAGAAATATAGACCGATGATTCCACCGGCCCGCTAACCACACCAAACCGTTGTTTTTTCTGGATGAAGTGGCAGTTCTTGAATCTCTTCAGGTTGCTCTTCGTCCCAAATGCGGCAATTTTGTTTGTTTGCATACCCATTGAGCCAGAAATGGGCCTCATCGCTGAACAAAATTTGCCTCGAAAACGCCGAATTTTCTTGGAACTTATCAAGAGCCCATAGAGCGTAGCGATGTCGCTTGGGAAGGTCTAGCGGCTTCAGTTGTTGCACAAGCTGTATTTTGTACGCTTTCAATTTAAGATCTCGACGTAAAACGCGCCAAGTCGTTCCATATGTCAGTCCGAGTTGCTGCGAACGGTGCCGAATCGACTCTCCAGGGTCTTCATGTACACTCTCAGCTTCGGCCGCTAAATTTTCTTCACAGCATGCTGGACGTGGTTTATTCGGTCGAATATTATCCAATAATGAATGCTAGGTCTCAAAATAGGTGATGGTGTTGCGAATAGTACGCTCAGTAGGCCGATTATGTTGACCATAAGTTGAGCGAAGTGCACGAAACACATTCCTCACAGAACGTGAATTTTCGTAATAAAGTTGAATGATTTGTAAACGTTGTAAGTCTTTCCATTATGAAATGCCAAACAATACTAAACAAAAATAACATGACAGCATGACACGACTCACACGTGATCTGTCAAAAAAAGGCTATTGGAAAAAGTATCTCTACTTGAATCACCCATTACAATACTATATATTTTATAGGACTGTTCGCTACTATAGGAATGCAAAGTTAAGTATCTAGCATATAGAATAGTTCCACAACCATTAATTACTCTTGGAACCTATATAGAGAGGAGCTTAGAAATTACACCTCCATTAAAGGTTTGACTTACCCAGATCAATTTTATATTTTATAGTTTTTACAAGTACTCTAAAATAAGTAATTTATCTGTATAAAAAACAATCTACGACATTCTCATTCATCTTAAGACATTCCTCATTCATACACATGTAACCATGTATGTACCATTTTTAAATAATACAACTATACAACACATGATTATTAAGATCTACATTCCACATACAATCTCTATATCATTTGAAACATGTCGATAACAACTAATACACCTCAAGCGGTATTTTTTTAGATTTTCTTTGTCATTATAAAAGCAAAGATTTTTTTATTCAATAGTTGGTGTCCCCCTTCCGTATTTACTCCCTCTAAGTTGGCAACTGAAAACTTTAATCTAAGTTTTATTTTATTTTATTTTTTTTTTCATTCACTTCTCCAAACAACAATAGAAGTAAGAAAAATATAGTTTTAAATTAAAATCTCTTGAATGCACAAAAAAATAAAATAAATTTAAATTTAAAAGTAATCTTAAAATCTAGAAATATTTGTGATGTAAAAAAAAGAACTAAATAAAAAATTTTATTCTATTTAAATTCACCGGAAGTACAAATTAAAAAAATAATAATGTCTTATAGTTATGCTCTGGTTTATTTCACATCTTTATTGTTTTTTTTTTTTACTCTAGCTCATATTGTTGGAAAAAAGACTGCTGGTTAGTGTTAAAACTAAATGACACGAGCGAGTATTGAATTATATGATTAATCTCTGAAAACTAAATACAATTTACATTAAATAATTAATATCTAAAAAAAATATAACTATTTCAAATTTAAAAATTTTTATATTTAAAATTATTTAACCATTTGCAGCATTTACGCGTATAAGGGCATACCAACCATAAAGAAAATCTTACAGGAAGCGATAAAAACTTCATAAAATTATAAAACTTAATCGTTTTTATATATTTTTCCGATATTTGATAAGATTAATTAAGCATCTATCTGTATGCAAAGTATGACTAAAAAATTCGGATCACAACATTACAAATTTTGCGGCTGAAAATAGCTCAAAATGGAATAAGGGCTTATATCCATATATTTTAATAGAACAATAGTAGTAATAGATGCTTATAAATGATTTATATTGAACACGATTTCATTAAAATTCAAAAAAAGTTAGCTGTATACGAAGATTGGTAGAAAACTGGCTATGGCTTCCACATAAGGCCCTCTCCCAAAATTCTCTTTAAAGTGCATAAGTTCCATAAAAATGCTAGCATAATAATATTTGAGGTCAATTAGTTTCATATGATTAGAAAATCAAGAGCAAAGTGTTATCATACTCCATCCATAATTGACCATAGCCTCTATATAAGGCCTATTATCGGAAATCAAGTGCATAATAAATGTCATATAAATTGTAATATCACTATAATATTACATATACATTAAAGAGCCTCAAATGTATCTCTCTTGTAATGAAGATCAGTATGTTCTTATATGATTTCCAAATTATTACGTCTGAATGTTTTCATTTACGTGAGCTGGAACATTTTCAAAACACCTCTAAAAATATGTATTCCTCTCAATATCATTATCAAAATCCTCGTTAAAAGAAAATTAACTTTAAATTGTAATAGAGGCATACTACGGCCTGGAATATTCATTTAAATAATTGTCTTTTCAGTATCGGAATATTAAGATTTTACTAACGTTTTTTGCCATATTTTCTTTATTCGAACATATAATTTTATATATTTCGGACATTTTTCAATATATACTATACCACTGAAGATTACGCGTAATTAACCCTTTAACAGCAATATGGTCCATTTTATGCATTTAGTTTCGAAAAGGTTAAATTAGCAATTTTTGCAAATAAGCCACATGGAAATATTTATTATATTTAAATATGGATGAATAAATATAGATGAAAAATATAATAAGTTCTTTCAAAACCGCTATAACAATCGAATTAAAGAGATTTTTGAAATTTAGTCACTAGTTTACACGAATTTATAGTTTTTTATTTGACATACAAATTTATTATTCTAGTTATAGTCCGGAAATCCCAAAATATTACTTGTGCATCTAAAGGGTTAAATGAATACATATATCAATAGTATTGAATGAGACCTTTCCAATGATGCCCCAAAATGTAAACTACGATGGAAAATGTCCAAAATATTCAAACTTTAATCAAATTGTACTTAAAATTTAATTTTTTTTCTACTCATTATGTATTAAACGTCATTTGTGTATCATATGTTGTAATTTTTTTCACAAAAAGTTAAGAATTATGTACACTGTTGACCGAAAACCATATTTTTGGAGGTATTTTAAAAATGGTCCAGCTCTTGAGAACCAAATAATTAAACCGAAATATTTCGGAGATTAGTTTAAACCATATCAATCTTTAATTTTAGGAAATTACATTTTTTTCTCCATACATATCAATGCACTTTAATATACATATGTTATATAGAAATATAAATTATGCCATCAAATCTTATAAGAAATGGTTGACAATTGACCATAGGTTCTATGAAAGACCCACTCCGAAAATATTAAAAAAGTATGAAATTTTCGGACTCGACCAATAACATTTGGTTTGCTTGATTTTTCGAATAAATTTGCTAAAATTATTAACAGAATCATTTCAAAAGTCATCTTGTGTTATTTAAATAATGAATATATGCCCTTTTACTTGTTCTTAGTTTGATGCATTAAAACTTATAAGATAATAAATTTTTTTTTTTTTTTTGCAAAATGAGTAAATAATGCATAAATTTGAAATGTCTTCTTCCTATTCTGAAGTTTATGTATCATTATTTTAATTTATTCAATAACACCTAAAAATACAAGTAAAAATTAATAAAAAAAAAAAAATAAAAATTCCATAAAATCCTCCTAATACGCGTCCATGCTTTATTTTTGTTTTATACTTTTTCTTGTTGCCCATTTAATATGAAATACTCTGGCATTCTTGATATTTTTTTTTAATTGAAGAGAATTTAAAACAAGTATTCGATTACTTTTTAACTACCCACATCACCGTTATGTACACACATACAATATAAATGTGTATGTATAATTTATTGTGCGTGCAAAAGCAAACAAAAACAAATATTTGTATTACTCATTTACTAATCCATACATAGACTTATTTCTTCATTTACTCAATGTATGAGAACAGCAAACAGCAACAGCAACAACAACATAAATTTTATATTAAACTTAAATCCATTAATTTTTCATCCTCATCATAATTTTTGTTGTATGTAATTCTTGTTAATGTTGGTTTGTTGTTGTTAAATATTCCGTTGACGGACCGATCGACCTTGAATGTCAACAAGAATAAAAACAACAAATTTTGCTGCCACAACATGTTTTACTTCTTATTGAAGTTTTATATTTGGTTCCAAAAATATATCCAGTTTTATTTTGTGGCTTTAATTTTTGCATTCATCATTATCAGTCTCGTATGTGGTAGAAAAAATATTGAATTTGTTGTTTTTTATTTTGCAATTGATTTAGTTTATTATGGGTTTTTTAAAATCCAATATTTTATTTACTTTTAATTTTAGTTGAGTGTTTGTTAATGGTTTTAATAATTTTGAAATTTTTGCTTTGGAATGTTTGGAATTTTTTTTCGCATGACTGTATTTTTTTTGCTGATTTTTTATAGTTAATAAGTAAATATTCATGAAATAAAAAAAAAAAAAAAATATTGTTGACATAACAGTAAATTTTATTTACAATTTTTATGATCAAAGTCGAAGAAAAAATTGGGTTACAAAAAACAAGGCTATAGTCTACTTGGCTGTAGATTATAGTCTGGACTATAGACTATAGTCTGGAATTTAGACTATAGTTGGGATTACCGACTGTAGTCGGTACTATAGACTATTGTCTGAACTATATACTATAGGAACTATAGACTATAGTCGGGACAATAGACTGCAGTTTGGAATATAGTCTACAATATGGATTATAGAGTGCAATCTGGACTATAGACTATAGTCTCGATTATAGACAATAGTCTGAACTATATTTTGGACTATAGACTATAGCGTGACAATACACTATATCTTTTAGAGTATAATTTTTAATCTAATTGACTAAATTGACTAAATTTAAAATATATAAATTTCAGTCAGCAAGTCTGCCACTTAATTAAAAACAAAATTTCTACATATAACGGTCACTCATATCACTAACCTAACTACCTAGCAACCTACTAAATACTAACACACTACATCAATGTTCTCTTTCTTTCATTAAATTCTCCCTGGTCTATTAGATGCAGTCACCAGCATATAAAATTTTTCCTTATTTGGGTTTCTTTTCAATATATTTTTGTACGTTTTTTTCGTTTGTTGTAGCATTTTACCCCCTGGTTATAGTACAAAAATATAAAAGCAAAAATAAAAAAAAAAAAAACTTTCTAAATATTTCACAATAGTTCGCTGAACAATGAAGATCTTTTGTAATTTCATAAACTTAATCAATTTTATAAAAGTCGTCTTAGTTTGGGTCTTGGTACAAGTTGTATGCTAGCGTTACAAAGTGAGTATTTCATATTCACGGTTTAAACTTTCAAAAATAAGAAGAAAAAAATCCATAGAATTAAAAGCGATACATACAAATAATTCTTTTTAAAAACTCAAACAACTTCTTTCTTTATTGTATTGTTTGGTTTTTCTTTTCTCCAAAAATTAAAATAAACTTGTACTATTCTTATTTTAAGAATAAATACTACAATATGAAGAAATAAAAGAATAAAGCATAAGATGGTTTATAAATGTATAACAAACTAATTTTTTGCTTTTTTATAGAAGTTATTAAAAATACTCCAACAAATTATAAACTGTATTTTGTTAAAAATGGAATGTCAATAATATAATTTGGATAAATTTATTGTTGAAATAACATAATTTTAATATATAATTTGCGTTAGAAGTACAAATTTTAATATTTTATTTAGGTTTTTTTTTAAATATTTAAGATAACATGATTGCTACACTGAAGTCTATAGTACAGTCAATAGTTTATAGTTCAGACTATAGTTAGTAGTCCAGACTATATTTAATAATACAGATTATAGCCAATAGTGTAGACTATAGTCAATAGTCCAGACTATAGTCATTAGTCCATATTATAGTCAATAGACCAAACTATAGTTAATAGACCAAACTATAGTCAATACTCCAGACTATACTATATTATACTATAGTCATTAATCCACACTATAGTCAATAGTCCAGACAATACTCAATAGTCCAGACGGTAGTCACTAGTCCAGGCTATTGTCAATAGCCCAGTCTACAGCCAAAAGTCCAGTCAATATCCCAGACTATAGCCAAAAGTCCAGTCAATAGTCCGGACTATAGTCAACAATCCAGACTATAGTCAAATAGGCCAGGCTATAGTCAATATACCAGGCTATAGTCAATTGTTCAGACTATAGTCAATAGTTCAGACTATAGTCAATAGTTCAGACTATAGTCAATAGTCCAGACTATAGTCAATAGTCCAGTCTATATTGAATAGTCCAGACTATAGTCAATAGTTCAGACTATATTGAATAGTCCAGACTATAGTCAATAGTCCAGTCTACAGTCAGTAGACCAAAGTATAGTCGACAGACCTTACTATAGGCAATAGCCCAGACAATAGTCAATAGTCCAGACTATAGTTAATAATCCAGACAATAGTCCAGACAGTAGTCAATAGTTCAGACTATAGTCAATAGTCCAGACAATAGTCAATATTCCAGACTATACTCAATAGTCCAGACAATAGTCAATAGTTCAGTCTATAGTCAATAGTCCAGACAATAGTCAATAGTCCAGGCTATAGTCAGTAGACCAGACTATATTGAATAGTCCAGACTATAGTCAATAGTTCAGACTATATTGAATAGTCCAGACTATAGTCAATAGTCTACAATCAGTAGACCAAAGTATAGTCGACAGACCTTACTATAGGCAATAGCCCAGACAATAGTCAATAGTCCAGACTATAGTTAATAATCCAGACAATAGTCCAGACAGTAGTCAATAGTTCAGACTATAGTCAATAGTCCAGACAATAGTCAATATTCCAGACTATACTCAATAGTCCAGACAATAGTCAATAGTTCAAACTATAGTCAATAGTCCAGACAATAGTCAATAGTCCAGGCTATAGTCAGTAGACCAGACTACAGTCAATGGGCCAGACTATATTCAATAGTCCAGACTAGAATCACTAGTCCAGACTATAGTCAATAGACTAGACTAGTGAGTAGACCAGGCTATAGCTACAGACCAGACTACAGTCAATCTTTCAGACTATAGTCAATAGTTCATACTGTAGTCAATAGTCCATACTACACTCAATAGTCCAGACTATAGTCAATAGTCCATACTACACTCAATAGTCCAGACTATAGTCAATAGTCCAGACTATAGTCAATAGTCCAGACTATAGTCAATAGTCCAGACTATAGTCAATAGTCCAGACTATAGTCAATAGTCCAGACTATAGTCAATAGTCCAGACTATAGTCAATAGTCCAGACTATAGTCAATAGTCCAGACTATAGTCAATAGTCCAGACTATAGTCAATAGTCCAGACTATAGTCAATAGTCCAGACTATAGTCAATAGTCCAGACTATAGTCAATAGTCCAGACTAGAGTCAATAGTTCAGACTATAGTCAATAGTCTAGACTATAGTCAATAGTCTAGACTATAGTCAATAGTCTAGACTATAGTCAATAGTCTAGACTATAGTCAATAGTCTAGACTATAGTCAATAGTCCAGACTATAGTTAATAATCCAGACAATAGTCCAGACAGTAGTCAATAGTTCAGACTATAGTCAATAGTCCAGACAATAGTCAATATTCCAGACTATACTCAATAGTCCAGACAATAGTCAATAGTTCAAACTATAGTCAATAGTCCAGACAATAGTCAATAGTCCAGGCTATAGTCAGTAGACCAGACTACAGTCAATGGGCCAGACTATATTCAATAGTCCAGACTAGAATCACTAGTCCAGACTATAGTCAATAGACTAGACTAGTGAGTAGACCAGGCTATAGCTATAGACCAGACTACAGTCAATCTTTCAGACTATAGTCAATAGTTCATACTGTAGTCAATAGTCCATACTACACTCAATAGTCCAGACTATAGTCAATAGTCCATACTACACTCAATAGTCCAGACTATAGTCAATAGTCCAGACTATAGTCAATAGTCCAGACTATAGTCAATAGTCCAGACTATAGTCAATAGTCCAGACTATAGTCAATAGTCCAGACTATAGTCAATAGTCCAGACTATAGTCAATAGTCCAGACTATAGTCAATAGTCCAGACTATAGTCAATAGTCCAGACTATAGTCAATAGTCCAGACTATAGTCAATAGTCCAGACTATAGTCAATAGTCCAGACTATAGTCAATAGTCCAGACTATAGTCAATAGTCCAGACTATAGTCAATAGTCCAGACTATAGTCAATAGTCCAGACTATAGTCAATAGTCCAGACTATAGTCAATAGTCCAGACTATAGTCAATAGTCCAGACTATAGTCAATAGTCCAGACTATAGTCAATAGTCCAGACTATAGTCAATAGTTCAGACTATAGTCAATAGTCCAGACTATAGTCAATACTCCAGACTATAGTCATTAGTCCAGACTATAGTCAATAGTCCAGACAATAGTCAATAGCCCAGACTATAGTCAATAGTCCAGACTATAGTCAATAGTCCAGATAATTGTCAATAGTTCAGACAATAGTCAATAGTCCAGACTATAGTCAGCAGACCAGACTATATTCAATAGTCCAGACTGTATTCTGGGACTGGGCTATAGTCTATTTTGTTGTGTAGTCTATACTTGGGGTTACAATCTTCGCTGCACTCGTAAACATTATCTGGTTAGTAGTCCTTCAATCTATTAATTAATCTGTAACACAATTTGACTAATTTTGTTAAACAACATTTTCTTTAAGTTCTTTAATTTCTGAATACATTCTTTTCAAGTTTATTATTTTATTTTAACTTAAAAAGCAAATATTTGTATCAAGTTTTTATATTTCAAGTACCCGCATCATTCTTTCATTCATTCAACTGCAAATGCAACCAAACTTTTATATTACTACATATCTTTACGAGTAGGATTTTTTCATCTTCCTTTTTCTCCCCTTTTCAAAAATTGTAATAAGTATGATTTCTTAATATAACAAATTGTAATAATAATTTTAATAAGTATTTTATAAAGTTTTGAGTGCAAACGAAACGAAGTATTCTAAAGTTCACAACAATTTATTTGTCTATTTAAGAGTGATAACTTTTTTTCGTTATGAAAACTTCAACAGAAAGTTGAATGGAAATCTGGTTATAGTGATGAATCAGACGAAAGAAAGACGAATGGACAGTAAGTAGTAAGTACGTCAATGAGACTTTTGATAAGATGAAAACTATATTTAGATGGTAATATACGTAATAAGGGAATTATGGAATATAATTTGCATTTATTTGTATAAGGTTTATTTTTATAAAGCGATTTTAAAGAAATTAGGAATTAATTAAAATGTATTTTTGATGTAATTCATTGAAATAAAACCATTTTTAATATTTATAAAATCATATAGTTATTTTTCCTATTTTGGTAAATCGCTACTACCCTAATCTTATTAGAATCAAAATCTATTGTCGTTTGTCTATTGTGTATTATAATATAGCTATTATTGTCATTGTTATGTATAATATTATGTCAAGTATGTAATCAATTATATTTATGTAAATTTAGAGAACTTCAAGTAATATTTAGGTAAATATTTCTACAGTTATTACTGAAAGATTACAAAAAAAAAGAAACAAAAAAAAAACTATTTTATAAAATCTTAAACAATTAAGCTATTATTTGCTGTAAGGAACCTCCGGTTACCCGGGTAGCTTAATCGGTAGAGCATTTTACACGCTGACTTTACCCCAGCTGCATACCCGGGAAACCGGAGGTTTCTTACATTATAAAACATTGTCAACTTAAGCCATTAAGTTTTAAAAGTTTTTCATTTAGTTGTTTTGCTTTTGTAGTTTTTGTTGATTTTTGTTGGGGAAAAAATAAAGATGATTTTTTCATGTTTTGCGGTTATGTTAAAAATAGTGCTTAAGAGAAACCTCAAAGTCTTTGTCCTTGTTTTCTATTTTTTTAAGTCTATTAATGATTGTTTTTTTGGTTTTTTTACAATTTCCTGGTTTTTGCAACATTTAATAGTTTTTTGACCGCCTTCCAACTCCCCTTTAATTTTTTTCATTCAATACAGCCAATAAAGCAACAACAAAGGAAATTCCCATTTTAATACTTGTTAAGAACATGTTTAAATATCTCCCCCCCCCCCCCTAAAATGGGGCTTAAAGAGAATATGGTTATAGGAAAATATGTTTTTAAAAAAAAGAATATTAAGAAAAAAAGACAAAATAAACAACCGGCATAAAGTTTTTCTTTTATTGCCACCACAAAATTCTCCCAACAGCTGCGCAAATTTTGCCGCTTGGCTGCTTTTATTTTTCTTCAAGTTGCAAATTTTTTTTTTTTTGTAGCTTTTTAGTTCTTTTACAGTGTTTTTTCGTTTTTTAACAAATTTATTTGATTTTGGTTTGTTATTCAAAGTTTATACTTTTCGTTTCTTTTTTCATACTTTTCGGGATTCGTATGTATTTTTTCTGGTTTTATTGGCCTCTTTCGTATTTGTTTTCTTTCGTTTATGTATTTCTTTCTTGTTGGCCGTTTTTTCTTTTTTTTTTTATTCGACTTGGATTCTACCACTATTTTGGCAAATTATCTATTATGTGTATGTGGTATGTTTGCCACAAATGCAACCAGCCATCCAGCCAAATGTTAAAAATTACACATTCTTTTTCCAAACTAAAAAAAGAATTTAAGGAAAGAATGAAAAAAAAATGTGTTTTCAAATCAGGCCAAATGAGGTCATTTACTTTCGCTTAACAAATATTCTGTAAAAAAAAATTTTAAATTGCTATTAAAATACAGACGATTACGACTCCATACTACGAGTAATTAAGCGATAAAATAGCTTAAGCATTTAGTTGTTACTGATATGGTGAAAATAAATTGTGAATGTATGTAAATAATGGTAAATATTTGGTGGAAAATTATAGCAATTATTTTTAATTAGTTAAAATTTAAAGAAATAGTAAAGATTTTGTTCTATAAATTATAAGAAAAAAATATATCAGTGAAATGAATTGAAGATTTTAGAAATTTTGTTAAAATTTTTTCTCTTGGTGAGGAATTTTCAATTATTTACCTTATGTAAATAATGTTATTTTCGGAAAAATATTAAAAAAATATTAAAACTTCATATTTTGTTAAAAGGGGGTCTTGGTGGGGAATTTCTAATTGTTTACGTAATGTAAAGAATATTAATAATACAAAAATTAATACTTAGTTAATTTGCTAAAAAAAAAAAAAATATTAGTCCTGATGGTAAACATTTTAATTTTGTACCTAAAGTCAAGAATGTAATTTTGGAAAAAAAGACCAAAGAAATATTAAAACTTAATATTTTGTTGAAAATATGAACAAATTGGGATCTTGGTTGAAAATTTCTAATTATTTACTTTATGTAAAGAATGTAATTTTTGAAATCTGAAATTTTGTTAAAAATTTGGGTCTTGGTGGGGAATTTTCAATTATTTACCAAATAATGTTATTTTCGGAGAAATATTAAAAAAATATTAAAACTTCATATTTTGTTAAAAGAGGGTCTTGGTGGGGAATTTCTATTTATTTGCGTAATGTAAAGAATATTAATTATACAAAAATTAAAACTTAGTTAATTTGATAAAAAAAATATTAGTCCTGATGGTAAACATTTTAATTGTGTACCTAATGTTAAGAATGTAACTTTGGATTTTGATATTTTGTTGAAAATATGAACAAATTGGGATCTTGGTTGAAAATTTCTAATTATTTACTTTAAGTAAATAATGTAATTTTTGGAAAAAAAATCTTAAACATTTTTGAAACTTGCTTAATATGTCAATAATATGCACCGGGACTTATATTTTTAGGTAAATTTAAAGTACTTATTGTAAATAATATAATTTTGTAAGAAAAGCCCTATATTTTTGATAGAGAATTTCTAATTTTTTTCCCTGTGTAAAGAATGTAATTTTGTAAAATATTTTAATTTTCCTTTTTAAGTTAGATATTTTTAATTATTTACCTAATGTAAACAATATAATTTTGGAAAAAAATCTTTAAAGTAATGTTAAACTAAGCTATTTTGTTTAAAATAGTTGTCCTACTAGGTAATTTATAATTGTCAAAAATGTAATTTTAGAAAAAAATAATTGATAAGAAGAGGAATTTTTAATTATTTACCTAATGTTGTCAATTTTATTCTTATTTTCTTTGGTTGAAATGTTCATTAATAAAAAACAACAAAAATGTTGTATTTTTACTTAATGTAAAAAAATGTTTACATCAGGGAAATAATTGATTAAAAAAAATAGATAAAAAATAAATTTAATCTGATAAAGATTTACAGAAAGTACAATAATTAAAACAATATTTTACCTAAAGTATATGAGGTATACAAATCTTTTGAACTTAAATTAACATTATTTGTGATAAAAATCTGATTATTTACTTGGTGTAAATAATATATATATATTATTTATTTTAATAATTTACATGATATAAAAAGTAAAAATATCGATTTTTATTTAATGTAAAATGTAAACAAATAATTAAAATGACTTATATTAGGTAAATAATTGATTTCGACACCAAATTTTTAAATATTGATATATTAATTTCTTACATAGTGAAAAAAATATATATTTTTTTGCAATAATGAACAATTTTGATTAAATGTTTACAAAATGTCAAAAATGAAATTTGGGTTAATATTGTTTACAAAATATCAAAGGGTATTGTCCTTAAAAAATAATAACATAAACGTTATTTTACGTAATGTAAAAATTCAATTCATGTGTCTTGTTTACATCAGGTGTATACGAGATTTTGGTAACAATTTCTAACTATTTACAAATTAGTTTTAATGTTTTCAAACTTTGAATGTTAACTTAATTTAAACAATGTAAATTTAGTGTTTTAATTATTTACACGGAGTAAAATGTGTGTATTTTCTTTTAATTAATAAAAAAAATGTACTTGGGTTTTAACAGAAAAAGGTGCAATAGCTTACAAAATGTGTTAAGAATGTAATTGTAGTTCAAATTCTTTACAAAATTTTGATATTTTGTAAAGAATTTTTGAATAAAAATTATAAAATTTTAATGTTTTCATGATTGAGAAAACAAATTTTCTATAAAATAAACAAAAATATTGTTACGTAATGTAAAAAATATAAACAATTTATCTGACTAGTTTACGTCAGATATATACACAATAGATTTTGATAACAATTTTTAACGAGACTTGCAAAATTACTCTTAAAACTTTATATATTTACCTAAGATAAACAATTTAAATTTGTTATTTAATTGTTTACAAGATGTAAAGTATTTATTTGCTTATAATGTATAAAAAATAACTTGAATGTGTTTTAACTGAATAATTTGTAAGTGTTTACAAAATGTCAAGAATGTAGTTTTAGTTTTTTTTTTGTCTACAAAATGTCAAAAATTTAATTTTTGAATATAAATTATAAAATTTTAATGTTTTTTATTGTTGACACAAAATTTGTTTAATATAAAATAAATAAAAATATTTTTTGTCATGATGTACAAAATGTTAGAAAGCTAATTTATATCAATTAAATAATTGATTGATTTTAGTAACAATTTTTTTTAAATTTCATTTAATATGTTGAAAATCAATTGCATTTTTATTGTTTAGGTTATGTAAAAAACCAGACTTACCTTCAATTAAAGAAAAATATAATTTAATATTAAATTAAAGTAAATAAATCTTCAAAATACAATTGTTTACAATGTGTAAAAAATGTAATTTTAGGTAAAGTTTAAAATTTTCAGTGTTTTTTTTATCAATTTTTAAGGAAACTAATTACTTTTATTATAAATTGTAAAAAAGTTAAATAAAACCAATATTTACCTTAGGTAAACAATCGTTTACATCAGTCAATTATTTAGATCAATTATTTTGATGATTAATTTTTCAACATTAATTTTATTGAGTTAAAAATGTATTTTTGTTTTACCTCATGTAAACAATGTATACTTTACATAGTGTAAAAACACATTTTCTTTTCATTTTGTGAAAAATCTCTCGTAAATGAATTTTAAAACCAAATTTTTCAATTATTTACATAATGTCAAAAATGTAATTTTTGGTAAAATTGTACGTTCTTAAACACTTTTTGTAAAAAAAATATTTGATTTTTTAATTAACGTAAATTATATAATTTTACTTACTTATTTATTTAGTAAAAAATATTCAAACTTTGTTATTATTTTTTCTTTTTTAATTAATAAATTTTTATTTTTTTTTTTTTCTATTTTCAGGTAAGTTTCCTCACAAATGTGTCCAATGTCATGTTCTGTAAAGATAATTTTTTAGATGCAAAAAACATGAATATGATTCTCTATTTTTGTAATAATTATTAATTAATGGTATGATATCACCAATTCATTTACATTAATTGAAATAAAATTTTAATACCAAATCGCATAGCTGTTACTTGTGAATAAAATAAAAAATGAAAATACTTTTTTATTTTATTTCCACTTTTTATTTACAATTTTAATTTATTAATTTATTAATTTTTAAATAAAAACATTAAGGATATCTATTTATATTAAATCAAATGAATTTTTATATAATTTTGTATCTGATTGAACAAAATAATTTTAAAAAAGAAAATATTTTATTTAATTAAAAGTAAAACATATATTTTATTCCAACCTTGAAAAATATTCATATGTATTTTATTTAAATACAAAAAAGTTCAATAAGTTTTTAGGATTTTTATTTGAAAGCAATATTTTCAAATAGAAAAATTTCAAAAAAATAATTTGATATTTTTATTAAAAAAAAAAATCCATAAAAATAAAATTATTCAACCACAAAAGGTTTGAATAAAAAATTGCATACATTTTTTTAATTATTTAAATAAAAAAAAAATAATAATAGCGATTGTTTCAGAATTTTCTTCAGCAAACAATGTTCCTTGTCGTTTCTCCTACTGTCTAAAAAGCTCTGAGCAGGAGCATATAATGACTAAAGTCGGGTAAATAACGCGAATAATAGTCATTGAAATAAACTTATTTAAACCTATTAAATAATTGCACTATTAAAAAAATATTACTTATTTTTCTTTTCCCAAACAACCCAGCAAAAAATTGGTAAGGGCATGTAGTTACGAATGTAGTTACTTTTCAATGACAACAACATACCATCTGTATTACATAGAAGTAGTGTAGTAACTACTTATTTATAATCCGGTATGTAATTACTTATTTATGATTAGATTATTGAAAATACTACTTTTTATTGATTTCTTAATTCAGTTTACCAAATCGTATATTTAAAGAAGGGTATTGAAATATGAAAAAGCCAAAGTTACGTATGAACACTAATTCTTATAGGTCGATTATTTTTGTTGCTAATTACCCAATTAATATTACAGGTGGCAACTGGCTACTGAAAGCTCTCAACTCCATCCAGTTGCCATACAGACAACTACAAATATTTTTAAAAGCACTTAGATTCATTCAAAAGCTAGGAAATTGAATGCAACACCAACATTAATACAAGTGGCATATAAAAGTTAAATTTTGCGTTCTGAAATGCAAGTTCAGTATCATAAACAAATTTGTTTCTCTGAGATTATTCATTATGATAATATCAACCATAAAATGTCATTTATGAAGCCCTCCAACTAGCAAAATTCCCACCAAAGTGGAATATCCATATCAGAGACCTGCGTCGAGGAATTTTATCGGCGGCGGCGGCTTGCATTAAAAAGTTTCGGCGGCGGCTTAAAATCGGCTGTCAGCCGGCTGATACTACACACATTTTTCTAATTAAAAATTTTATATTTTCATGCCCCTTTGATTAACATTTTTTCCAGCGAAAGTATAAAAAGAATTATCAATTTATTGAAAATGTATAAGAAAAAATATGGGAGTGATCTAAGGATATTTATGGATTTTTGCATAAAAGATTAGAATAATTGTTCGTATATTAGAATGAGAAATGGTCTGCTCCGATATAAAAATATATCAATTATTAAGATGTGCTAAAAAATAAAAAAGTACAATAAATAGTGGAATTTATATCAATTATTTTGATAATTCCGAACCACATATCGCTAGTGAATAGAAGTGATTTATTAGCTGACAAAATCTTGCGTACGAGTTTTTTTAGTTTTTTCGTAGGATGGCGATTAAGGCTCATTAAAATTTATTAGCAACTGTTAATATTACTTTTTCACAGTATTTGCATCAAAAATAATCAATTATAAGTCATCAAATATACTTGATTGATTTATAATTATTTGAAGTTCAAAATGATGCAAATATTTTTCTTTCATATTTAATTGATGGCAAATACTGCATTAAAATAATAAAAAAGATTCATTTTTAACATATTTTCTACAAAAAGAATTTAAAAACGGCGGCTGCTTTTAAGCCGAAAATTTTACGGCGGCGGCGGCTTCCAAATTTAACGTTTTTACCAATTAACAAATTAACTTTTTTTATTTCTTTTTTTACATTTTTTATTTGTTTTTATTTCAGTTGCTGGACTTTCAAAATACATATTATTTTCGATAACTTTTTGGCAACTGAAAGAAAGTTGCCATTCATAATATAAATTTACTTGTAGGTTGCATTGCCAGAAGGCAACACAACTAAAAAGTTCGGTTGCCATACATAATCGTCCTATTATTAAACTAAAATAGTTTTTAAAATATTACATTTTTCGTTATTAAGTTTTTGAAATTAAACTTTGTAAAATCTTTTTATATTTAAAATAAAAAAAGAACAAAAGCCGCTATTTATATCCTGACATATATTTCATCATTTGTAACCTAAAATGTAACTAGTTCCTATTTTTTTTTTTTTACCAATAATTTGTAACCTAAAATGTAACTAGTACCTATTATTCTTACTAATAATGACTTCAGTAGTGCTTTAAAACCAATGAGTTATTGAACAGCTTGGAAGTAATTATTCCATAATGACATTCTAAAATGCTTACACGTAATAATATGAGGTTGAGTTGCCTCTAATGTTATCACCGTGTTAAAATAATGGATTATTCAGCTGTTGTGTAAATAGTGAAGAGCCATTATATTAGCTTCTTAACTCATTACATGGCAACCAAAATTTTTGCTGGGAAATTTAAAATTATTCAAAAATTTTCTATGAATAAAAATAAAATTAAATGTTTCAAAACAGATTTGATTTAATTTTTAAAACAGGAAATAAAATTAAGAGTTAAGCTATGTTCACATTTGGCAAATATTTGAACAAAATTATGTGACCAATAGTTTTATAAAAAATATTATTTGACGTTGTTTGATCCTGCAAATGTTTTGTAAGAGAAAACAGCGTCGAACAAAATTCTATAAATTGTTAGCTATGATTAATGATAAGTAAAAAATCGTTTCTCATTAAAAAAGAGAAATTAGGAAATATTTCTTCTATAGTGGTTACATCATTTTGGTCAAATATTTGACTAGTCTGAACGTGCCTTAATTATATTCAAGCTAAAGAAATAGAATTTATTTTCAAATTACTTGAACACTTGGAATTTGATTTAAATTTTATAAATGTATATTTGAGTAGTGCTGTTGAAATTTTTTCTAATCTAACTTGTTAACAAATGGAATTATATTTAAGTAATATTATTCCAAATTAATTTCAAGTAACTGAAAATTGTATTATAAAGAACAAAAAATGCTTGGAAACTATTTTATTTCTAAAAATATAAATTGAATATATAAAAAATTTATTTTTAACAAATATTTTAAATTAAAATATTCACAATGAACAGCTATACCAAATCGTCCAATTAAAATTTTTTTTTAAACTACATGAATCTATAAGTTTCTAAATTTATGTAAAAAATTTTATTTTATATTTGAAAGCAGATATTTTTATCTTTTAAACAGGTATAAATATTTATGACAACATGTTGTTGTAACTAAAGGTGTCAATTCTAATTTAAATTTTCTGTTACAAATTTTATTTTTATTGTACCTCCAACACCTTTTAACATATCAGATCATTTTCTAATTATTACGATGCTTCTTGATGTTTCAAAAACATAAAAATTATTTCATAAAATCATAAATAAATTTGTTTACATGAACAGAAGACACACGCACACTAATCTACATTAAAAACTAAAAAAAAAAAAAAAAAATCAAAATAATCATTTGATTTTTTTTTTCTCTTCGTCTTGAGGATTTGAATCAATTGTTGAGTTGTTTTCCGATGGTTGAATGATTTTACTGAATGGGTCTTTGGTTTTTCGATATTGCTGCTGTTTTTATTTAATAATTCTGTTTATAGGGGAACGTGTGGTAAATGAAGCATAAATATGCACTTGAGTTCAAACTGAGAAATATAACATAAAAAAGAAGCAACAAAAATAAAAAGACTTAGAGTTAAGAAAATAAAGATCTTTAAAAACTTTACCACATCAGAGCAGAACAGGGTTAAAATATGAGAAAAAAAAGCTACAAAAATATCAACAAGAATTATAATAAAAACAGAGAAAACATCAACAATGACACGAGGAATAAATTTGATGTAAATAAGGCATTATGATGATGGTGTAATATAAAAAAATAACATTAATGCATAATAAAACAATATATAAAAGAACTGTGGAAGTTTGGTTTTTTTGTTTTCTTAAATATAAATTTGTATTAGGGAAGGTAACCTAACAAGCAAAGTTTATGTTTTATTAGTACTTTTGTTTATTGGTTTGCTTTGGCTTAATAGAAAGCCAAACCGCTGAACTGATTTTTTCGCAGTATCATTCTGGGATACCCAAAAGTAAAATAGGCTATTTTATTTTACGATAGGAGCAGGGAGAATGGCAGCCCACATACAAAGCAAATATTAATTATGGCATATCTCAACAACTGTAGTAGCGAAAGACTTAAGATTTTGTAGAAACATTTTGCTTATAAAGTTCCATAGTTGAGATGAAAACAGGGCGGGTAGTTCAGGGGGGTACTATAGCCCCCATATACAGTAAATACTAATTATTACATATCTAGAGACCTGTAGCAGGGAATGTTTTAAACTTTTGTGGAGATAATTCTTATTAAGATTCACAATTCAGATGGATAAAAAAGCGGACAATTCTAGGGGGAGTGTTAGCCCCCATACAAAGTAAATCTTAATTAATGC
Source organism: Protocalliphora azurea (assembly GCA_932274085.1). Lineage (NCBI taxonomy): Eukaryota > Metazoa > Arthropoda > Insecta > Diptera > Calliphoridae > Protocalliphora > Protocalliphora azurea. The sequence continues at coordinate 131,391,906 of OW026522.1, read as the reverse complement.
ATATCAAAAGAACTATTGCTGAGAATTTCTTAAGATTTGGTACGAATAATTTTCTCATTAAGATTCGCAATTGAAGTGAAGAAAGGGCGAACAAGTCTAGGGGGAGTGGTGGCCCCTATACAAAGCAAATATTAATTTTAGCATAACTAAAGAACTATTACAGAGAAATTCTTAAGATTTGGTGGGTATAATTTTCCCATTAAGATTTACAACGAAATAGCACGTTTAGGTCAACAAACAAATATTAATTATCCCATGAATTATAATAGCTGGAGTCTGAAGATTTTGTTAGAATAATTTTCAATAGTTGAGATGAATGTGGGACGAATAGGTCTTGTAGAAGTGATAGCCCCCATACAAAATAAATCTTAGTTAATATCTAAAGAACTATTTTAGTGAAAGTCTTAAATTTTTAATGGCAATCACTTTCTTACACTTTGCAATTGAGTTGGGAATAGGGCAGATAGGCCTATGGGGAAATAGTAGCCCCCACACAAAGTAAATATTATTTTTTAGTTTAGTTTTATATAAAATATATAATTTACATTTATAGCGTTTTAGTGCATTTATTCACAAATCCATGTTTTACCTTTCGCTTACCTTCCCTTTTTTTAATTTCTCACTCAAGCGTCAACAATAGCGGCCACAAGAAGAGCAATAAGTTCAAATATGTATTATAATAACATAAATATATACAAACACACACGCAGTGCCACCACACAACTTCTCTTGCACTTTTTAAGAAGAGATCTTGACGATTATGATGATAAACAAAAGGGCAAACAAAACGAAAATGAGTAGAGGGGAAAAATATATATTTAAACAAAAACATATGCATTTTTTTTATTGTTGAAGTTAAAATTCATTAAAGAAAAAGCAGCAACAATAACAGTTTTTTTTTTAAGAAATTAAATTGACTACTTGAAAAGTCAAATAAAGTTCAATAGAATTTAAAACAGCGAAAGAAGTCAACATTTTATAAACAACACCAACTTAACTTTTAACAATAAAAAGGTCATTTATTAAATATTTAATTTTAATTTAATTTATTTTTTTTTATATCGCAATTTGTTTCGCTTTTGTTTATATTAAAGAAAGAAAAACAATTAAACTTAATAATAATCTAAAAGATATAGACACTTGAAGTTGGTGGAAGATAGTGAATTTAAAATCAAGAAAGAAAAACACCGCTTTTTATTATTTCTTTTTTTTTTTATTTTTATTTTTTTTTTTAATTACTTTATCTATTCACCTCCACTTACTCAAACACATTCATCACTTACATTTACTTAAAGTTATACAGGAAATCAATTCCGCCAAACAATTTATCAACGGCCGATGTCGATGACAACGACAACAACAAATGCTACAAACATAGAAAAAACTTTATTTTATTTTAAATTTATTTCTTTTTAAACTCAAGTTAAAACGACAAGTAGTTATTAAAATGTAGGGTTTTTGCAAAAGAAATTCCATATGATTTGCACGAAAAGTTTTACATGAACATTTTTTTAAACTCTGCAGTAAACAACTTTAAAATTGTGTTGGTGTGAAGGACTATCTTTTACTGGCCTGATAAACATTTTCTACAAAGATCTTGGATTATTTTTAATTTCAAACCACTCACTCACTTCGTTATAAAGTGTGCCTTCGAGTAAAAAATAACACACAATTTTCATAATAATTCTTACTGCCGTTAATTTTAAATACCTTTCTTGATTACCAGTGCAACCAGAAATATACAATTGTATATTTTTTTCTGTACGTTGAATGAAGGTAGGTAGGTAGGTAGATAGGGAAGGGTTGCCCAGCACTCATAAGAGTGCTTGTGCATCCACTCGGAGACCTAACGGTCCATTGTGAGTCGCTTCAAAAAGAATATAGAAAGAAACCAGAGAGAAACTACAGATAAGGTATAGAAAAGAGCAGGAAGGAAAATAATAGAGAAAAAAGCTAAGACCAAGAAAAGTATAGAAGAGAATAGAAAGAATCAGACAAGGAAAAGTACTACCGCCCCAGGTCGCTCGCTCCACGCCAACGACCCCCTCTTAGCCAGCCTATTCTCATGACGAATCCTATTAGTCTATCGAGCTCTATTGTCGATATACTGTCCAATTCGTCAAGGAATCGACTGCCTAACCATTTCTGCCTACTTAGTTGTAGACATGGACAGTGACATATGATATGTTCCACCGTCTCTAGCTCCTCATTATGTTCGCACATTCTGCAGGTCATTGCCCCCTATGGGACAATGACCTGTCAGAATACCTATCATAGTTTTCAGGTTTTCCCTTTTCATGCCCAAAAGTAGATTTGTATCTGCTCTATCAAGTTTGGGCCATAGGACCCTTGATAATCTGCAGTCCGTTCTACTTTCCCATGCATGATTGGTTCTATCCCTAATCCACTCCCTAATTAACCTTAAGTAAAAGCCTAGAGATGGTCTCACACCGCTTTCACTTGCAGTCCTATCCAAAGCTGAGCCGTTCCTAACTAATTCATCAGCTACCTCATTGCCATTTATCCCGCAATGACCCGGTACCCAGCAGAGTCTGATATGGTAATCTCACGTTGAATGAAGCCATTGATAAAATATTTATCCGTTTCAGAACAAATGAAGCATTTTGGCATCGTTTTGTAAGTACATATTTTTGCATATTTCACCCTTAACGACATATTTTTTTAGATAGTGATTTTTTGAAATATATTTATAGCATATTTTAACATTTTGAAGATATTTTTTTTTTAATACTTCTTGGGAGGTTTTTAAAATTTGATTTAAGATGTATGGAAAAAACAAACAAGAGATACAAAAATATTTAGTCTTTTAAAATTAATTTTAATGGACATTGTTAAAGTTCGTTAAAAATTTCTTAGGAGCCTAAATTGTATTAACAAACTATGAAGTTTTAGAAACAGTTTAATTGATCTATATTAAAGCCATTTTTGAAATATGATTAGTTTCAACTTGTCCGAATAGCAATAGTTAATATTTTAAAACCTTTAGTGTGCAATTATAAATTTTGAGTAAAAAAATTTTATTCAATATAAAAGTTATGTGAGATTTCGGAAATAATAATTTTATTTCCATAACTTTTAATATATATATATATTTTTTTTAATGAATGGTATGATTCATATGTATATGCATCAGTACTCATTTGTATGTAGTTCTTTTTCATATATTTACATTGAAATAGTGGGCTTCAAGTTCTGTGATTAATCATTTGTTTTTAAGGTATCATCGCTAAAATGTAAAAACAAATCAATAGTTTTCATATCATAGCATTTTTAATAATATTATAAATAATCATACTAATCTAACATAACGTTATGTTCAAATATGCGTAAAAAATGATATAATACATTTATTCGGTAATGCGGATCTTACTATTTGGAAATCTAAAATAATTTTGATATTACTGTTGAAACACTGAGTTGAGAAGATACACGCAGAAAAATATATTGTTGTAGTGATCATAGTGACCATAATGTAAGAGCAACATATATTTTTACAGCAAAAAATAGAAATGATTATAAGTAATAATTATTATGATTCCACTTTGTCACATTGTGGTCCGTTTTTAGTTTTTTGTTTTTTCATGTTATGATTCTAGTTTTACATATAATTAAACAATCTTACTACATAATTATTCTATTTTATCAGATTATGATTTGTTGTTACTATATTATTATTCTATCTTATAATATTATTGTACCACATAGTCATATTATGACTCCATTTTATCCTATTATTTCATGTTATCATATAGTTATCCAATCTTATCATATTATTATTAAATAAAATGTCAAACTATAGTACAAAAAACTCAGAATTTATGTTTAGGGAAATTAGGAAAATGTTTAAAACGGCTCCGACGAATATTAACACAATTAAAATTAATCAAAATGAAGACTTTTTACTTAGAAACGCAAACATGGATAAGAATGAATTGGAATTAGTGGACAATGAATACATTGTAAAAAATGAGGATCACATTCTTAATTTAGTCGGTTTGTATCTCGAACAAGTTCATGCTAAAAAGAATATTGATCCAAACAATGAACTACACATAAAGATAAATGATTCTTTCAACAGACTTTTAGACATAAAAGCTGAGTATGAAGAGAATCACTTATCAATAACTAATTTTAGCTGCGAGAAAAAAGCAAATGAACTGAACGATCTACAGACAGACAATTACTTCATAACGCCTTATGCAATATTTTCAATAAACTTGTGGAATCGATAGAATTCCAAATATTGTGTTGAAACATATTCCCATCGCATTAATACGCGATTATTGCACTCTTTTTAATAACATATTAAATAATTCTTATTTCCCACAATCGTGGAAAACCTCAAAGTTTGTAGTTATTCCAAAAAAGAACAAAGACCAAAGAATATTAAAAAATCTAAGACTAATAAGCCTTTTATCCAATATAAGCAAAGTTTTTGAAGTCTGTGTAGCATAAATTTAACAAAATTTTATGATAAACAAAAACTTTATAAGGAAAAACAATTTGGTTTCAAATTTAAGCATTCCACAACTCATGCTATTCATTTACTAGTCTCCAGAATTTACTGGAACTGGAACAGATCTCAATATACAGGAGTATGTCTAATAGACTTCGAAAAAGCATTTGATAATGTATGGATACCTGGTCTTTTTTACAAATTAGAAAAATATAACATACCTCTATACTTCAGAATTCTTATTTACAATATGTTAACCGGAAAAAACATTTAAAATATGTAATATGAGTAAGATAAGTACAAACACATTCTTTATTTTTAATGGATTGCAACAGGGAATGGTAAACTCTCCATTACTTTTCAACTTATACCTTCATGACCTTATGTGTAAAATGGATAATATAATTGCTTTTGCGGACGATTTATTAATTTATTACGCAGATACTGCTATAGAGAAAATGAATAATAATTTACAGAATAATTTTAGAATTGTTGAAAAATATTCTATAGATTGGAAACTTAAAATTAATATAGACAAATGCGAAACAATATTATTTCGACCACCTGTCAACAAATGTAATTATAATATTAGAATGCGATGGAAACAATTTAGCATTAAATCCAATACTAATATTTCAATCCCAAACAAAGAGGTAGTGAAATATTTTGGTGTAAACCTGGACAAATTTCTATATTTTAATAAACATATTGAGCTACAACTAATAAAAGCTAAGAATACATTTTTCGTTTACAAAAGATTATTCTATTCCAAATACATATTACCAAAAACAAAAATAATGTTATATCAAACCCTTATTAGACCGGTTCTAACATTCGGTTGCCCAATATGGTTCAATATATCACCAGCATATATGGAAAAATACAGGAAATTTGAAAGAAATTAAAATAATATTATTAAAATTAAAATAATATTATTATATTATATCAAGTATTCCCAAATATATGTATAAAAAATTATATGCATGAAATCAGCGTTATTAATTGTATTTGAGATGCTCGTTTAGAGACCATTATACTTTAGAATTATAATCAAACTTTTTGTTTATTTAAGTCAAATAAATTAATATCTTCTTAATAAATAAATAAACAAAAAAAAAAAAAAAAAAAAGTACATTGAAGTTGGAAAACAAATATTAAAAACAAAATATATTTAAAAACAAAAAAGTTATGAATTTTTCCACTAAGTTTCTGAAAACATATTATTGTCATGGGAATAATAATATTAATATGGTTTAAAAACAGATTATGGTTTAAGAACAAGTAAAAATACTGCAAATATTTAATGGTTGTAAAAGTTGTATTATTTTTCATATTAATAAAATTTTGTTTCTGGAAAAAATATTTAAAAACATATAATTCTTACAGTCAACCATATTAAAATTGTTATTGAGTGTGAAATAATGGACTAATATAATCATATCCGATATACACAAATTTGAAAAAATGTGGAAATACATATTTTTTTGCAATAGATAAATTTTTACCATAAATAATTTTTACCATTTTTACAATAGATAATTTTTACTATCAACCAATTTTTTTTTTTTTTTTTTATATAGAAATCGTAACTGAAGACATAAGCATATACTATGTAATCAATATTTTTAAAATTTGACTTGATCAATTACATCTATATTTCTTTAATCATTAATTTTATTGAATTCGGCAGAGCAAAAATATTCACAAATCGAAATTACAATCATGAATATTTTTGTTGAAATAGTGACTCTAATGTTATAGGAAAAGTTAATATTTGATGCCAATATTTTTCAATTAAAATATAATAACAGTGAGAAGTGTTTGATTCATATGTAGGTCATGGCTCACTAAAGGGTTAAAAACAACTTTTTTTTATAATATCTAAACTAATTAGATGGCTAAGCAAGTAGAAGATCAAACAAGTTTTTATGTGATAAATTGGAATTAAAAATAAGTTCTTTTGGTAAAGATGGCAGAAAAAATTAAGTTTTGTCTTTTGACTTTGTTTTATTGAAAAAATAATAATAATTTTTGTTTAAAAATTGTAAAAGTTTTACGTTTTTTTAAGAGCATATTTTTTATTTTTAGAGCATACCTTTCGTTTTTTACTGCATATTTAATTTCTTTTTTTTTAAGCATATTTGTTGATTACAATATTTTCTAGAGGCATGTCAGATTTAATAGCAGATCGAATTCTTGATATCCGATTATTTGGCAGTCAAAGAAAAATGTACAAAATATATTTTTTTTGAACTAACTAGAAAATATTTATTGAGTAAATTTTGACAAAAGTATTATATTTTATGGTAATAAAAAAGCTTAACAAGGACTAAAGAATGAGATGAAACTTGGTCTAGAAAAAGAAAATGTCACAAAAATTAAATCCAAGCTCAAAAAGTAGAGCAGTTCCTAAGAGCTGTGCAAAACATGTTCGGCTGCATAATGGCACGTTTTGTTAGTTTCTTCAATATCAAATATGAGCCATGTTAAAGCTATGCCTAAGCTTTATTAATCAAAGTTAAAAAATTTAAATAACAAACCAGAGAGGAATTTTGGAGCAAAGAATGAAAGAATCAAACTCCAAAATAAAAATATTTTCAATAGTTTTTATTAGCCAAGAAAACAAATGTTATTGCTGACTTTTCTCACGTTCCAAGGTACAAGTTTCGTATACCGAATAATAGAGAATATGTTGCTGAATAGTATCGAACTAAAAACAAAAAAGTGCAAAAGAATTTGTCGTATAATAAGTTTACTCAAAATTCGACAAGATATGTGATTGTTTTGCTTCTTTAGTCTGGATATATTCGAATAATCATAACAAAGAGTGTCTTAAAAATACATTAATGACACCCGTGATATGCAACTGTGCTTTTAATATTGTCTGGCCAGATTTAGAATTTTGTCGTTACAGTAGAAGCACTCAGAATTGGAAATGTGTATTTTAGTCCCACAGAGTATTAGTTATTTAAACTAACCAGAATTTTGACAATTGTAAAGGAATTGGATCCAAATTAAAAGCGAATTTTGAGAAGGCTCCAGCAATTGCTCAATTGTGATTATTATTTTAAATTCTTATAGAGATAACGCGAAAAATGTCATAAAACTACTTTACAATTTTTTCAAAAATCATACCTAAAAAAATTTAAAATAATCTAGTTAGCAATTCATTTTCATGTAAAATATTACATCAGAAAAAGTCTGGAGAAGAAATGCTACAAATAGTTGATTTAGTTTTAATCCTAACTTATTTCGTTTATCCTTTATAAAAAACAAGTTATATTTTATTTGAACGTACACCTTACAAGAACAATTTTTATAAATACTCCTCCGCAGGTTATAACTTTAAATTTATTTTGGTGCAAAGGACCATCCCAGCAAAAACTTTTTGGTTTTCGGTAATAACAACTACTTATTAAAGCAGTTACTTGGTAATGAGGCGTCATTATTATTTGTCTACTCTGTATTACATTAATAAGTACTCAATAGTATAATAGCACAGTAATACTGCAATCACGTGGATGAGTTGGCTAGAGCGCCGGATTAACAATCAGAAGGTTGTTGGTTCAACCCCATTCTGAAGTTGTTAGTTGTTTATAACAAAATGTCTAAAAAGATATTTTAAACTAAATAGAGCTTTTGTCGCTTAGGATGCTATGTGCGAGATGGTGTACTGAGTATGACGTTAGTCAGTAAAAACGAATGGTTAGTTTGTGTCCAAGTTCGAGTCTCACTGACGGCAAATTTTTTTTGTTTTTTTTATTTTTGTTTTCTTTTGGGTACATATTTTTTAGTACCCCTAGAGTCAAAAAATAACTACATGAATTTGTGGACAACTCGAAAAAAAATAACTAGTTATTCAGGCAAAAAATAAGTAGTTTAGTTTTGTTTCCAATTATACCTGCTAGCTTACCAGGAAAGCAAAAATTTTCCTGGGATGCTGCACTGATCTGACAAACACTCTAAAACAAAAATTTTGGATTATTATTAAGTTCCCATTCAAAATCATCCACTTTTTATTTCTGTTCAGTATTTACTTGAATAACTTTGAAATCTATACTGAAAACCCTACAGCTCTTGTCAGGTTGAGGAAAAACAAAACTTCATCGGTTTCATCTACGCGATCTAAGCGTACATACAGTACTGTGCAGAACATAAGCAACAAAGCTGATTTATTTTTCAAAGTATTAAATTTTCAAGAAAACTAAATTTATATTATTGCTAACATATTTGAGTATTAACAAAAATTTGTACTTTAGAAGAAGTAAATTTGTTTCTTCTTAGAAAAACGAGAGAAAGAATTTGTATGGTCTGTATACACAAGTGTGCATAACAAAAGCAACAAAATCTGCAACTGTTAAAAATATATCAAATTTTTTTTTGTTGGGGTTTTTCTTAAGTTAATGGCAGTTTTATAGTAAAAATATCTGAATGCAGCATTATTTTAGTTTTTCTTTGTTAATTTTTCTTTTACTCAATGATTTTTTTTTTTTTTTTAATAAAAGTTATTGCTTTTGATAATTTTAAATTTAAAAATTTTTTTGAATGAAAAAGGAGAAAGGTAATTAATATTATAGAACATTGTCTATTTAAGGTCTACAAATTTATTTTGGAAGCAGAATTTAAAAGTTTATGCATTTTCAGTATATGTAAAAGGACTTCTGCCAAAAATTTCGTTTAGTTATGAGTAAAAATAATATGGGAACGTGTTACAACAATGGATTTTAATAAATAAATAGGCTATACAATCTCTAAACTTTTGTATTCAAAATATGTTTAAAATCCATTGAAAACATTAGATAAAGTTACAGACCAAGCAAAATAGTACTGCTCACCGAAAAACTTACTTAAAATACAGTGTCTCACATAAAAGGAGTGAATTTTTGTTTTTAAACAAAAAAAAAAAAATAATTGTTTATATAATTGTTTTCTAAATGCAGTAAAAATGTTAATCGTTGCCGAGAATTTGAGAAAAGAAACACTTCAATTTAGGTACCTCACAAAAGTTTTATTAATTTGAGGGCAAAATTAAAACATATATCTTGTAAAAAAGAAATTTGGAATAAACGAGCCTTTCCTACACGCAGAAAACAAAGTTGTAGTGACCATAATTTAAGAGCAACATGTGAATGGAACACATGATCACAGCGAAAAATAGGAACGATTTAAGTAATAATTAAATAAAATAAAAAATAATTTTTATGATGTCATTTTGTCATATGATTCTAGTTTTACATATAATTGAACAATATTACTACAACATTATCCCATTCTATCAGATTATAATTTGATGTTATTATATTATTATTCTATCTTACATTTAAAGAAGATAAAAAGTCCATTAAATAAACAGTTCGATTAAATATCCCCCCAAACTTTAAATTGGGAAAACAAATCAGTGAACCTATTATAAAAAAAATTTACAATAATTTTAAATGTATTTATTTTATTTGATATCCTCAAATACAAAAATGATAAAAATTCAAATGCTTTTGTGAGGTACTCGAAAATTTGGTGACTTTTTGTACCATTTCTGGAATTTTTTGGAAAACAGATCAATATTTTTGATTGCAGTTTTTTGCATTATGAAGTTAACATATAAACAAACAAAATTCAATTAATAAATCTGAGAATTAATCTTTTAAATTAATGAATAAAACTGTTTTTATAAAAGAGTAAAAAATCAAATACTTTAGTGAGTCACTGTAGTTATAGTTTTTTATTCCTGTGTTTATGTCAGAGACATTTTCTCGGTTTTTATATTAGAAAAAGAAATGTACTATATTTAATTTGAAACATTATTCCATTATATTTACTCTGACCGGATACGTAATGTTCGGTAGATAGATAGATAGATAGATAGATAGATAGATAGATAGAGAAGGTAGATGTGATACCAGAAAGTACCACATCTCCACCCAGAGACCGATCCCGGTCCATTGTGAGTCCCTTCAATAGAATAGCTGTGAAATATAGAGTATAGAATACAGAAAATAGAAAATACAGAGTACAGAAAAAAAGTTGAGTAGAAGATAAAAAGGGATAGAAATGTGACGAATCATATAGGGGGACCAGCAATGTTACCAATCCCCCTAGGGTTATACCCCTGATTCTCCCTTAAGCAACCGATTCCCATGACGAAGCCTATGACGTCAACAAGATCTGCGTCCCGAACGTCACTCAGCCCGCCGAGGAACTGGCTACCCAGCCACTTCGGTAGCGCGATGAAATGTCAAGGTGTATATTTTAAACCCGACAATTCCAAAAATGTTTTTAGGCAAGGAGAAGATGTAATTATCACTGTACTTGAATTCTAGCTAAAAACTGTGTGCTTTTCTTAAAAAATCTAAGAAAATATTTATTCTTTTAAATTAATAAGTTTTTAAGAAGTAAAAAAAAAAAAAAATTATATCATACATAGAGAAATATCTTGTTTAATACGTCCATTGCCAATTTTAAACTAAACATAATTGCTTCAAATTTTTTAATCAAGTGGTCTAATTCTATAGACGTAAAACTCTATGAAAGATTTTTTAGTCCAAAATCAAAAATTGTAAATGGTAACTGTTTTAGAGACAATTTCATTGTATCAATACTGTTTAATTTTATAGAAAATATAAAACAAAAATAAGCAAAATATTAATATGTTGCTATTGTTGTGCACACTTTTATATGAAGATTGTAGTGTTTTATTCCCTTTTTTTTTTTTTTGTTAATAGACAAAATTAAACCCCTTTAAAAGTTTGTCTTTTTGTTAATGCTTTGCTAATTTCGTAAAACTATTTTAAAGTAAATATTGTAAAAAATAAAACAATTCTTAGGTTTACTTAAAATTTTGTTGCTTTTGTTTTGCTCAATACTGTATCTACTATATCAATTTCTTTTATATTATTTTTTTTTTTGTTCTGTTTTGTTTTTGCTTCTACTTTGAACTTCCTCTATTTTTACACGGTACTCGATTTCATAGATGAGAACATGGGGATCATAAATTTCTTATGGAGGTATGAACCTCTTTATCTTGTTGATGAGTTAAAAGCATAAAAAAAAAAAAATACTGAAAAGATCATGCCTGTTGTTTAATAGGAAATATCACCTTAATATATCATATCAAGTGACCTACATATTTTTCTTTAAAATATTCTGCGTATTACAGCTACATAATTATTGCCCAAATATAGTTTTTCTAACGGTTATTTTCCCCTCCAAAAAAAAAAGAAAAAACTAATTTTATCTAATCTTTTCAGTCTTTGTCTGTAAAATTTGTATAAAGAAGTTTTTTTTTTTTGGTAATAAAAATTATAGGAAGTTTCTTTTTTGTGAGAAGATAATAATTGTTTTTATCGTCGTCTTTAAATCACCCTAAAAAAGAAAATCATTAAAATGTTATTAAAATTTGTGTTGTTGTAAGAAAAAGTTTTGTTTTCTAAAATCATTCATTAGAATCTCATTGTTTATTTCTTTATCTGTTAAATATTACGAAAGTAACTACAAAATTGCTTTTTTTGGAAATTAAATTTTATAGACTATTTTTTTGTTTATTTTCAATTATAACAGTAACTTTTTATTGTTATGTTTATAAACATTAATCTCATATTCTGCTATTGGCCAATAGTACCTTGGAAAGTATTTATGTAGTTTTATCAATTTTATCTATATCTGACATTTAGTATGAGATTAAAAATTGTTTTAACCTTTTTGAATTTTATATAAAATATAAAAATATTGTCATAATTGTCAGATTGTCATTTGGCATTTTGTAACTACAGCATGATCTAATGAAAAAAAAAACAAATGTTATGAAGAAAGAGAATTGCCCACAATACTAATATCATTGGGAGGAGATATTGGGCACTAGTAAAGTAAAAGTTCAGCATTTACCTGAAGGTTCTGAATCTTTTCTGGTTTATCCACGTAACACTGATAAGATGATGATTAATAAACTAAGAGTTCGGTAGATGGATATCGCTCAGATATATAAAGTATCTTTTGGTGAAATTTCGTACTTACTACACCGAGTTCAGGCTTTGAACAATACCAATTACATTTGTGTATGAGAGAATAAATACCTCATTTGGACCCATAATGGCCTCGGCGAAAAATTGCATCATTATGTATTTTTGATGTTCAGTTTCCACTTCTCCTAAGTTATGTATATGGTATAGACTAAAATGTTCGGAAAATAAGTTTCTTAGAACTCTAAATACTCTATTATCGAGAAGAATAAAATTCTGGGATCTTGCTTGATATAGTATATGAATCTCTTAGTTTATTGAAGCATGTTTAATGTTACTCATTGGAGTATATATTCTGTCTAAAAAAAACCTACGATTTCTTATAAGTGTTTAGAACTCTTAGAGCAGATCCGATGTCACAAATATTCTTTTTAAAGATAGAGAGGTTTGAGAAAATAATGATTCCGTGTTGAAACCTACATTATCAAGTCAGCAATATTAATCTAAATTTTAATCTTTGCCCATTATAAGTCCTTGTGTTACCTCAAATAGGGCTACTTTCAAATCGTTTAAAGATTCAAAACACTATTTTTATATTTTTTTTAGCCAACAAAAAAATCGGTTATCATGACAACGTTGACCATAATGTTTGGACGAATGATGGCCACCACTTGAAAATCCATACCAAATTCCCACTTTCTCTTTATACGTATAAATGGGCATCATCATGGAGTTTATAATCCCTAGATATGTAAATTTAGTTTTGCTTTTGAGATGTTTCTGAGATGAAAATGAGCCTCATTTCAAAAAATCAGTTGGTATCAAATTAAACCGTTGTACAAGCTAAGCTGTAAAGCAAAATTACCTCCATTGAAAGTTATAAATGAATAATTTAACAATCTTATTAAATGAGTTCGCGAAATGTTGTAGTCGATTACGTTCTGACATTTCTGGATTTCCTTGATACTCTCCTTATGTCGAAATTGTATTTCTCTGCGTTAGCGAAATATTGTGATCGATTACACGTATATGTATCTGATTTCCCTTGTTCCTCCCATTATGCCGAAATTCTTTTTTTTTCAGCGTTTGAGTTAACAGTTTCATCAGTTATTCAACGTTCAAATTAAGCCGCTCGAAGTGCTGATCTTAAGTTTTTACACGAACTGTACGGTTTTTACACGAACAGTACGATATCATTGTGCTAAATTCTGACAAAATAAGTTATTGAAAAGTTACTGGATTCAATCAAACACTTTCGGATACAGATACTACTTTTACTTTCGAACTAATCTCCCGACATAAGAGACTTCGAGTGCTATATATTATTAAACCACGTAAAAATTGGATCGAACTCCAATTGCAGCAGCTTTAGAGGTCCTTAATTGCAAAGGATTTTTGTAAGCGAAGCGGGATCTAAACTGACCTAGTAAAAAGAAAACAATTATCCGACGACAAATGAAGTCGCTTCAGTTGCCATATTGTTAACAAGTCCTTGAAATGTTGTGATCGATGTTGGTTTGCAGATTAAGAAAATACGGATTTATCCGTTTTAGCTTTGCCGTTCATTTCGATGTCTCTTCCCGCCTCTTCTGCTGTATCCTCCTCCTATTATCCCCTGTTGCTGTTCGTCGTCAGCCGTAAAGGCAGCGTCGATAATTGTACTTCTTTTCAGTTCATGACCAATGAATCGCCCTTGAGGACGGTTGTTGATTATTGGTGTTGTTATTCTTGTCCATTTATGTTGATGTTCCGAAATGATTGGAGTTTACCTTCTAATACTCGTTATTTGCTACGAAGTCTGACCAGTGACTTAAATCACCGAAGTCAAAAGCCCCTATAACTTCGGTTTTAACCTGGCTGTTGCTGTGGCCTCTTGAGAAGAACTCCGTGGTGGCTCAGTGTGGAGTTGCATTTCAACCGGTTGCCGTGATCCAGAAAATGGTATGAGTTTTAGATGGGCTTCGCTTCTAACCAAGAGGGAAATCGTGTCCAAATACATAGCTTCAAATAAGTACTCAGGGAATGCCTTTATGTCAGACTTGGGGGCGTTGATAACCCTTTGCGAAGAACATTGTAATGTTAAGTAACTCTAACATTAGATCTTCATCATAATGCATTTCTTCGTAGAAATGGCGTGATCACGCCTTAATTTATTAATATACACTTTGACATTGGTACTCACCATTCGCCAACAAGAGTCTTGTGCTAAATTCTCGTTAGTTTTTTTGATAAAATGTTGAAGTGAGATTGAATCTCAGGTAAATTTTTATTGATGCATATTAGGTTGCACAATTTTATGATCGATGGCGTGTGCCGAACACTTTCGGCTACATTTTTAAGGTTAAGATGACTTATTTGTTTTATCTTTATCTTTGCTACAAAAACTAATAAACTTCTCTTAAACTCCATTAGGAAATCTTGTTTCGAAAAGAAAATCATTGAATTTATAAGATTTTTATACTTAACCGTTTTCGAAGAATATTAGAATTCTGTTTCCGAATTCTAAACAATCGTTATTTAATTTGTATGCAAATTAATTGAAAATATTTTAAATGTTTATTATTTTTCCATAAAAATCGTCTAAACGAATTATTAGTTCAGAATCTGGCAATAGAAACTGAACTTTAATGTGAATGTTTTTATATCCTTCACAATATTCAATTGTGACCTCAAATAAGAAATGCGCTTATAAGTTTTATTATACGTGAAAAAATTAGTACCTTGTTTGCATTTGTCGTCATAAAAAATAAAAAGATTTCGAAGAAAAATTTGATTTACAAACAGTGAAGAGAAGAGAATATCTATATCTCTGGATGGTATGTCACTCATTCTTTAAATTGATCTGTATCTTTCATCAAAAAAGTTGAAAAAGCTGTTTTGAAGACCCACGTAGTAAAAAAAGTTCTTAATAAAAATGCTAGAAAAATGTAAAGGTAAAAAAGAGGACGAAAATTACTGAGACTTTTTTTCAAAAATATGAATTTTGCCTAAATGATGATAAAAATTACATACTGACGAAATTTTTACAACATCCTGTTCAGGAATTCCATATCATAGATGTTATGGGAAATGTATCAGATCTTGTAAAAAAAAATCCAAATTGTCGAATATACTTTTAGTCCGCCAAGACATTTGTATATGTGGAGAAAAGCACTTCATTCATAACAAATGACACTTTTAAAACAGAGAAATGTACGCAAATGAGTGCCGCACAGTGGATCAGAATAATTTTTCATCGGCCAAAACTCTGTAACTTTTGTATCGACAGAGATATATTAGATTTTTTTTTTTTTGATGAATAATTTTCTCCAGTTTTCAATTCAATAAAATCGGTTCAACAGTTGTTGAGACATTTAAGGCTAAAGTTGAACTTTTAATTTTTTATAGCATTTATATATGCTACATTTAGTATAAAAATGGGTAATTTTTGTTTTTTAAATCAATTTTTGTTTTTTGAATCAAAGTTAAGTTATAAGCAGATAAAAAAAAAAATATTTTAATAATACCCAGGATAATTTGTGAACAGATTCCCAATTTATCAATTCTAGAACAGGTTCCACTAGAACCAGTTTTTAAAGAAGTGTTTCACTAGAATCAGTTGTTTTTGGACAAAAAAAAAAATTAAGATTTTTTAATGTTTATTTTGTTTTTTATTTAAATAACATTAAAGACAAAAATTTTTATTTTTACAATAACTAAAAGTTTTTTAACGTTTATTTTATTTTTTAGCTAAATAATGATAAAATAAGTTTATACCCAGCAAAAACTTTTTGGTTTTCGGTAATGGCAACTACTTATTAAAGTAGTTTCTTGGTAATGAGGCGTCATTATTATTTGCCTACTCTGTATTACATTAATAAGTACTCAATAGTATAATAGCACAGTAATACTGCAATCACGTGGATGAGCTGGCAAGAGCGCCGGATTAACAACCAGAGGGTTGTTGGATATTTTAAACTAAATAGAGTTTTTGTTGCTTAGGATACTATGTGCGAGATGGTGTACTGAGTAAGACGTTAGTCAGTAAAAACGAATGGTTAGTGTGTGTCCAAGTTCGAGTCTCACTGACGGCAAAATTTTTTTGTTTTTTTTTTTATTTTTGTTTTCGTTTAGGTACATATTTTTGAGTACCCCTAGAGTCTAAAAATAACTACATGAATTTGAGGACAAGTCGAACAAAAAGCTTATTTTTGTTTCCAATTATACCTGCTAGCTTACCAGGAAAGCAAAGTTTTTGCTGGGTAATTATTATTTATTCGCTTGGAAATAGCCTGCAAATATTCCATATTTAGTTCTATATTATTTCTATCCTCTAGCGGCCCTTTTGCTTCTTCATCTAAGTCCCGATGTTTTACTTTCCATTAACTTTGAATGCTAGAGATGAGCGGATCTGAAGTTTCCAGTAATATATTAAATAGATCTTCATTTGTGGAATTTCTTGATATTTGTTGGTATTTTGTTCTCTATAAAATCTGTAATCCTTATTCCTTTTTTTCCTGGGCTTCCTCTGATAATCTCCAAGTGGTACTAAATGACAATTAATGTTTTTGATGAAATCAGTTATTTTATTTTCCAAGTTCAATTGTATTTCGGTGTTTACTTTTCTTTGAACATAACATCTTCCGGGTTTTTGTTTTTAAAATACTCTTCGGATAATTCTTTATAGCTGAAGTTCTCCATGTTTAACGAAGTTTTTAAAATTTGTTATTGCTTAGATATATATAGCAACTGAGTTTATATTCAAATACCACCGACTTTTATCCTTTTCTTATATATATATATGTTCCTTGGTATCATAAATAAATACAATAAAAAATACTAAAAAGAGCTAAAAATAGGTAAAATACGCAAAAAAAATTAATAATAAAATTATTATATAATATACTTAAGATATCTACCACAACTTATAGGACTTGGAGTATTTCTATTTGAGTCATATAAACAGGCAAAATAAAAATATAAAGAATTTTGGAAGTAATTTTATTAAAATGGAAAAAGTGTTCTACATAAGGGTCCAGACAGGTACAAAAGTATATATGGGGTTAAAGATGACACTTTCGTCTTTCTTCTGGTAGTAAAATTTGTATAACCCCTTTTGACCCTTAAAAGTTCTATGCCACTAAAATTCAAATTTGACTAAAATATAGTACCTGAGAAAACATATAATAACATAGCAGGTATAAACGGTATAGTGACACATACCATTTCTTAAAGGCTATTATTCTTCCAACATAACAAAAAACTGCAGCCAATTATCGAGAATAGTTTGCGAGTAATATTAATTTACTTGTGATCAAATTTACAAAAATCACATTTTTTATAAACTAAAACGTAAAAAAATGTCGTTAACATCATGCCACGCCCACAATATTTTGATCTATTTTTTTTTGGCCACCTTAGTTTCAATATGTTTACTATTGAATGTCATTAAAATTTTGGAAATCGGTGTTAACAAAAAATTCGACTTTTGGCAAATGAAATTAATTTCTGAGCCACTGTTTGCCGTCAGAAAAGTTTCTCTCTCATACGAGAGCGGATCAATTAGTCCACTATTCTTATCAAGTACCACCTGTTAATAGACTACTGTCAAATTTGGAGCAAGTGTCGTCACTTACTTTAAAATAGGAATTTGTTTGTCAATAATTTCATCGTTGAAGCTGAATCTCTTTCCACCGAGCCATTTCTTTAGGTTTGGAAGTAGGAAGTAGTCACTAGTTCCTAAATCCGGAGAATATGGTGGATGAGGTACCAATTCGTAGCCCAATTCATAGAGTTTTTCTATTGAGACTGCACACGTGTGCACCCGTGCGTTATCTTGATTATAAATAACTTTTTTCTTGGCCATATGGGGTCGTTTTCTTCTTAAATCCTCATTAAATCGGTCTAATAAGTTATCATAATATTCGCCGTTTATTGTTTTTCCCTTTTGAAGGTAATCGATGTGGATTATCCCGCGTGTATCCCGAAAAACTGTTCCCATCACGTTATTGGTCGACAAACTTACCTCGGCCTTCTTCGGAGCAGGTTCACCCGTAGAAACCCATTGTTTAGACAGCTGCTTGGTCTCCGGAGTACAGTAATGGATCCATGTTTCATCCACAGTTACAAAACGGCGCAAAAACTCATTCGGTTAAATAACTCCCAAACAATCCTTTGAAGTTGTCACACGTTTTCGTTTATGGTCAATTGAGAGCAAACGCGGCTCCTATCTTGCAGATAGCTTTCTTAAACCCAGCTGATCATTTAAAATCGAAACCACACTGCCATATGAAATGCTTATGGCATCAACAATCTCACGCACTTTTACTCTTCGGTCGGCCAAACCCATATCGTGGATTTTTTCGACATTTTCGGGTGTACTGACCTCAATTGGCCATCCAGAACGTTAAGAGTCATTTGTACTTGTACGACCACAAACGAAAGTCAGTAAACCTCTTTTTTACCATTGAGTCCCTATAGTATTTATGGAGCTTTTCCTTGGCTTGATTGACGGTTTTTTTTTTCGCAAAAAATAAAGTTTAATGAGCACTCGAAATTCACTTTTTTCCCATTTTTAGAAAAATACACGAGGTTTTATGTTTTGAACAGCTGTTAAACGCAAAGTAAATGACGACACTTGCTCAAAATTTGACAGTAGTCTATTAACAGGTGGTACTTGATAGGAATAGTGTTGCATTTCATATAACTACGAGGGAAGTTAGAAAAGTCACGGACTTATTGATCTGCTCTCGTATCATTAGAAAACACAACGAATTCTAATTCGTTTGGCCTCATTGTTCTTCTCATTATTACAACAAAAAAGTAGCAGAGTGGTATCAAACAAATGGTGCTGCTATGTACCAAAGGACGCCACTAAACTGTCCAGAACTCTGTCCATTTTAAATACATTGGGTCGTAGTAAAAGAAATATTTAAAGAATACTTAAAGTTGACTAAAAAATATTAAATATATTAAGAAATTAAATTTTCTTTTCAATTTAAAACTTGGAATATATCAAAATTTCAAAGAGATTAACTGACCCTTTGGTTTCATTTTTATAAGCTGAATTGTATGCACCAAATTTTTCGTGTGCAGTCCTTAGGTAGAAAATTATATATAAAGATGTCTGTCCGCACACCTGTGTGTTGAAAACGATTTTCTGAAGGCCTCCGATATTCGAGGAGCATAAGTGGCAGATACATTTATAACTCGGCTAAGATCCTGAGAATTCTGCTATGGAAAATCATCAAAATCAATTTTATTTTTTTCTACAAATTCAGAAAAAACCTTAATTTATTCGAGCAAATTCTTTATGGCTTCTTTTATCTACATGTAAGCAGCAAGAAAAGGATATTATCATTTTGTTCTGAATATTGTAAATAATAAAAACTAATTAAGTAACCATTAAAATTTAAATTATTACAATGACTACTTAAGCATACAATACAATTTAGTACTTACAGTACAAAATGGCTTAACTTTCAATAACACCAGCAGCCAATATTCTTTAAACGTTACTCTTTCAAGAGAAATCCAAAAGACATAATGACTTTATATTTTCAAAAAAAAAAAAAAAAAAAAAAAGAAAAAAAAAAACAATACAAATACCATAAATATTGTAGTATAAAAACAGCCATATAAAAGAGTTTAATAGAGCAGGAGTAAGAAGATTTGGAGGAGAAAGAAAAAAAATATTTAATGAATGAATAGTTAAAATTGTATAGTTGCTACTTGTTTTGTTTTATAGTTCGTTTTATATTATAATATGGAGCATTAAAAAACTCAATTAAAATTTTATAATATTTGCTTCATGTACTTATTTGTTTTATTACTGTTGCACGCTCAAGACCAACACAGATACAGTTAAACTTACACAGTGGCATTATGAACGTTTTGTTCATCATTTCATAACAATTGTTACTGTTGGTCGTATAAAAAAAAAAAAAAGACAAAAAAGCGGAAAACAGACTAAAATGAAAAATTACATAAAAATGAAAATGGAAAAATAAATGGCAATTTTGATTTACTATTAATGTAAAGTGAGGGAGAGGAGAGTTTGCAAAGAATTAAATTTTTAATTGTTTTAAATTAAATTAAATTATAAATACAAAAAAAAAAAATTAAGTTCGTTAAAAAGAATTTACTAAAAACGTTGTATAGCAAATGAAAGCTTAATATTTGAGCTTTAATTCGAAATACAAATTAGGTCGCACTACTTTTTTAAAGAAAAAAAACACAGAAAATTCAAATTTAATGGCGAATGTTTATTATCATTTGAAAGAACATTCTTTGGCATTTATTTTTTGAAGATTATGTCTATCAAATGTTGGCCGTTGCTACGTCGCAGATGGTCCATCCGTTGAGTCCAATTTTCGATCACTCGTTCGAGCATTTCGACTGGTAACTGGCGAATGACACGAGTGATGTTTTCCTCCAAGGCCTAAAGCCAAATGTCGCCGAGATCACGAGCTTCAATTTCAGGCATCAAATAGTCGGTTATCATGGCACGATAACGATCGCCATTGACGGTTACGTTCGCACCGGCATCCTTTTTAAAGAAATATGGACCGATGATTTCACCGGCCCACAAACGACACCAAACCGTTGTTTTTTCTGGATGAAGTGGCAGTTCTTGAATCTCTTCAGGTTGCTCTTCTTCCCAAATGCGGCAATTTTGTTTGTTTACATACCCATTGAGCCATAAATGGGCCTCATCGCTGAACAAAATTTGCCTCGAAAACGTCGGATCTTCTTGGAACTTTTCAAGAGCCCATAGAGCGAGGCGATGTCGCTTGGCAAGGTCGATTGGATTCAGTTGTTGCACAAGCTGTATTTTCGCTTTCAATTTAAGATCTCGACGTAAAATGCGCCAAGTCGTTCCATACGTCAGTTCGAGTTGCTGCGACCGGCGCCGAATCGACTCTCCACGGTCTTCGTGTACACTCTCAGCTACGGCCGCTAAATTTTCTTCGCAGAGTGCTGGACGTGGTCTATTCGATCGAATATTATCCAATAATGAATGCTGGGTCTCAAAATGGGTGATGGTGTTGCGAATAGTACGCTCAGTAGGCCGATTATGTTGACCATAAGTTGAGCAAAGTGCACGAAACACATTCCTCACAGAACGTGAATTTTCGTAATAAAGTTGAACGATTTGTAAACGTTATTCAGGCATAAGTCTTTCCATTATGAAATGCCAAACAATACTAAACAAAAATAGCATGACAGCATGACACGACTCACACGTGATCTGTCAAAAAAAGGCTATTGAAAAAAGTATCTCTACTTGAATCACCCAAACGAATTGCTTTATTTCATACTTATTTTTTAATGATTTCACGCCTTTACTACTCTGAAAACTACTTAAGCTCTTTGAAAATAAAGTCATGTTCAACATTTCTTTACACAATACATACATACATCCTTCATTTATAATATTTCTTTATTCAATTCATTCATTCATCATACAACAAACCATCAACTAACTATTGAAGCATGTGTTATTGCAACATGCTGCTCTGCTCTGCTCTGCGCTTTGCCTGTAGCATGTACCACAAAATAGACAATGCCAAGTCGTAATGATTATACTTGAATCAAGTATTATTATTATTTTTTTTTTATTGAAAACAAAAATAATAAAAAAAAAACTAAATAAAAACTCTTATTCACAATTATATATCATAAGAAAAGTTTTAAATTTTTTCTGTTTGCCATGAATTTTCCTGTTAAAACATACAACAAATACAAAGACAAATAGAAAAATATAATGTTAAAAAGGAAATTGCATACAGGAAAGAAAGGAAACCTGTATTTACATACATATAAAAGCAAGCGCAGCTTTTCTCCACTTTAGTTTTTGTTGTTTTAGCTTCTGTTTTTCTATTTTTTTTTTTCGATTTTTAGTTTTCTATTGTTTTCTACTGCTGCAACATGAACATTTAAACTGGAGCACTTTTGATTTAAGTTTAAATGGTGTTTAACGTGGGTGGGTTGTGAAATTTTTTTCATAACTTTTTACTTCATTATTGGTTCTGGGTTCAATAATAGTTCCAAATGTTTGTGGAAATTGACCAACAAATTATAATTTTTGACAAAGCATAATATGTATTTAAGAATTTTAGTGTCTGTTACTACTTTTATACACACCTCTTAATCGCAATTAAAAATATTTTGAAATGAAAATTTTGCCGTATAAACGTTGAGCTAATATTTTATTTGCAAGTTAGTAACTCACGAAAACTAATCGTGATTAGTGAAACTAATTGCAAATAAAGCGTACTGTGTTGGCACTTCCTTTTACTTTCATATATTTTTCGATGGTAATAGTTGTATTTTTCAAAAAAGGAAATATATTTCTTTATGCAATTTTTGTATAAACAGTGAGTTAATAATTTGCAAGTTACTTTTATTTGCAATAATCGTGCGTATAAACGTAATATGTATCACAAAATTCGTTATTTTTTATTTTTGTGGTGAAGACAAGGTTTTTGGTGAAAATTTATTTGTTTGTGAAAAACCAAAGTTTTTAACAAAAAATTTATTTTTTTTATTTTTATTTTTTTATTTATTTTTTTATAGCAAAATTGTCTTTGTTAAAAATTACTTCGTTTTAGGTTTTTATATTAATTCAGTTTTTGTGTGATATTGTATTGTAAAAATCGGTTTTGATGAAAATTTAAAATGTAGTTTTAAGATAGGTTTGGATTGTTTTGCGAAAAACTTCATTTTTTGTCATGGAGAAAACCAATATTTTTGGTGAAAGTTCAGTTGGATGTATATATATATATAATATTTTTTTTGTGAAAATACGGTTTTTGTTCAAAAATTCAGTTATTTATGAAAATCTCGTTTTTTGGTAAATTTGTTCTGTTTTTCTTTTTTTGCTAAAAAAAAATTGTAAAAAAAAACATTTAGGTTTTCGCAAATTGTAAAAAATAGATTTTTGGAATGAAAAGCCCAGATTACTGAAAAACTCCGTTTGTACGTTATTTTTGTTTTTTTGTTTTAATGAAGTTTTTGATAAGGATATTATTTTTTGTGAAACTTTATTTTTTTATAATTATATTTTTGCTACTTTACTCATAACTCAAACATTTACAGACCGATTGTAATTATTTTTAATAGCAAAATTCCTAGGACCCTTCTCAATATATTGATGTATTACGCATGCTCTTCTTCTTAACAGACATATGATCACCTTTATTTCGTATACTCAACCCACAAGAACCTATAATATATACATAATTTATGGAGTACCAGATAATAATTGCACAAAAGAAAGGAGAAACCACGCCACCTTTGGTGAAGGGTATATAATAAATTATATATAAATTATCGAATATGATGATCACAAAATCCTCACGTGCTTCTGATCTTCAGAGCATAAAGCGTTAGTTTAGACAGGCAACATTGTGGTTTCCTATTTTCATATGGGACCACAATGTTTTAACCTAAAGTAGATTACTTAACTCAGAAATAAAGAGTAGCCATTGTTTTCATTGGATCAAGATTTTACAAATCAGAAATTTGTTCATAAATAGCTTTCCTAGTTATGCCTTACAGTTTCTTCAATTGATCACTCCTTTCAATAGTGAGTGATTCTTTTTATCTCGAATCATATATTAATTTTGTGGAATGTAAATATTAGACAAAATGTCTAATGACCTTGGTTTAAATGATCTCAAATGATCTTTTGAAAGTGCACCTACGAAACAAATGATCTTTTGCGAATTATGTTCCTTAATATTATTATCAGTAGTGTTGAGGGTGCTGCGATTTCATCATGTTTGAACATTTTTTGGGCTGCCATTAAATATTTATTCAATACGAATAATTCAGAAACGATCTAGACCCCGAAGCATATTATTTATTAGATCCGGAAACCATAACAAGAGAGCCAGTGCATTTATAAATTAAATCGATTTAATTCATTCGCCAATAATTTTAAATTATATTTTTTATTAAAATATTTTTGAAAAAATATCAAATTTACTAACATCTTGTTTAATTTGTTTTTAATTATTAAATATCACATGTGACTAGGTGAGGTATATTTCTAGAAATATCTTTTTTTAATTTTCGCTAAAAAATCGATTTTAGTATGAAAAAATATATTTATTTTTTTTAATCCTAAATCGTCCATAAAATCTTAGCTAAGGGTTTTAAGCGAAATGGACGTCTATTAAATTGTCATCTCGAAATTTTAAATCGTTCATTTAACAGAAGGTTTAAAGCGAAAAGGACGTTTAATTGTGATCATCAGGGTAACCAAATATCATATTATTTCCCGTGCTTCAAATGAACCAACCTGTTAATTACATATTCGTCGTAGACAATTTTAAGAATTTTTTCATCCGTTTTTTACAGAATATATATGGGCTTAATATTAAATCTTTTCATATTTTCAAGGAAAGTCCATTTTTAAAGCATATTTGGTAATTGGAATAGCATATTTTTGCATATTATATTAAACTGAAAAGCATAATTTTGATCTCAAGAACATTTCTTTTTACAGTCAATTAGGTTTTTCAAATCCAATTCCCCAATTATTTTCATCTTAATTTATTTTTTTAAATAATATTTTTAAATTCTAAGGACATACTTTCCGATTTTAAGAGAAATGATATTTTTTTCACTAAAAAATCGATTTTAACCAAGACCGTAATGATTATTTATTTCCAATCAGGTATGGTAAAATAAAAATATTTTTCGGTGTCAAAATAAATTTAAAATAGTACTTTTCTCACACTTAGAGTACTAAAATTAAAATTTTTGAAAGTTATTTATTTTTTATTTAGTGAAAAAGTCAAAGAATGTAATTTGTATACACGGAGAAAAAAGTCGTCCAATATCAATTCCTTAAAATGGAGCACTTCAGCTCTAGTTTCGTCAAAATATAATTCATTTTCTGATATCTTTGAAATTAGGAACACTACAATTTGATTTACAGAGCATGGAAACTTGTATTTTTTTTTATTTATATATATATATATATATATATATATATATATATATATATATATATATACATATATATATATATATATATTACAATAAAATATATTGTGCACATATGTAAATAGATACCTTTTAAATTGTATATTTTTTGTTAAAATCTGATTTATATTGCGAGCGTAAAAGCACTCACAAAAATTGGTTTACCTATTAATATATTATAGAGCTTAACTTGTTAAATAAATTAGGGAATACTTACTATTTAAATATAACTGTGTTATTCTTTTTTAGAGTTTCAAATTTTGCTACTTTTCATAATAACTTCCAAAAATTTTAATAAAATCTGTTGTAATCTTAAAATGACAGCTCAAGATTTATTCCTTTTCAATTCAACCTCGCAATTTTGTAAATATCCATCCATTATAATCAAATATTTATACCTGGTTTTATTCAAAAAAAGTTTTGTTTTCTGACAAAAGTTTTTGTTCATTTTTTTTTTTTGTTTTTTTTTTTTTTTTTTATAATTTTATATGTTAATAGTACAACAGAAATAGAAGAAAAAAAAAAAAAGAAACATCAAAATGGCAAACATGGTAAAAGTAGCAAATAATAGAAAGTAAAATAGAATTAGCTAGTTTTTACAATATTGTTTTAGTTTTAGGTTTTGTTTGATTTATTTTTTTTTTTTTTTTTTTTTTTGTATTTTAAATTTACGTAGAAAGAAGGTACTTGCTTTTAGTATTAACTAATTGTAAATTTAGGTTTAGTTTGCTTTGTATTTGTCTTTAATTAATGGCCACTTTTAGAACGATTATCACAGATTCTGTTTCTATTTTAATTGTTGACATTATACCAAAAAATTGTTTTAGAGGTTTTTTTTTTTTTGTTGTTCCTTTTTTTTACTATTATTGACTTTGTAAGTTAATTTCTAAGGTTTTTGTGTAGAAATTTAAGTCTATTCTCTTTTTAAGGTATTTTTTTTTTTTACAAAGAAAGTGAAATTCCAAAGTGAAATAAATTATATATTAAATATTGAAAAATAAAATGGAAAAAAAGATTTAAATTTTTTATTAATTTTACTGTTGTTTAAAACATGACTAATTAAACTTTTATAAATTTCAAAACTGTGATGTAATTGAAATGCTGATGATTTCATAAAATTTACATTCATATATTGTAAATATATTTCATGATTCTCAGTAACAATTATTTCAATATAAAACAATGTATTTCAATCCCCCTGTTTCTCTCTCTCTTTAGAATACCTTGACCTTGGTGTCTTGTTATATATATATTAAATAAAAAAAAAACTTGGAATTAACACACAATAATTAAACAATATACACACGTTAGTTTTTTATACAATACAGGTAGTATTAAAAAAAAAACACACACACACACCTGTATCAAGTATTTGAACAACAAAACAGTGAAATAAACTGCTGCACAAACAAAAGTAAATCGTCATTTTACATCTAAAGTAACAATGAACTACAAGCACTAAAAATTATTGGAGCGTAATTATTAAAGTGAATTTATGTTAAATTGACCAAAACATACAAATGTTTTTCAGAAATAGAAATTCAAATATAAAATAAACTATAAAATGCATTCGATAATGACAAAAGTGACTTCTGATGACCTTTTCTTTGTTAAATAGTTTTAAAACAAAATAACATTAATTTTATTAGAAAATTTAAAATAATATTATATATAAAGTAATGCGGGTCTTAAATTATAATTTTAGATTTTCCCAAGATAAATAAAGTTAAAAATAATGTATTAAAAAAGCGGGTTTTATAACGACTTTTTATAAAAAGAGAAAATATGTATTTTTCTTAATTTATTTGCAAAAAAGTGATGTCAACTTATTTGGAAAAGAAAGAAAATTAGTTTAGATGGGAAATTATTATTTCATGTTTTTAATTAGCAAACACAAAACTTTTGTGTTACTATTTGGTTACAAATAAAATTATCCCAGCAAAAAATTTTTGATTTTCGGTAATAACAACTACTTATTAAAGTAGTTTCTTGGTAATGCGGTGTCATTATTATTTGCCTACTCTGTATTACATTCTAAAGCTGTTAGTTTTTTATAACAAAATGTCTAAAAAGATATTTTAAACTAAATAGAGTTTTTGTCGCTTAGGATGCTATGTGAGAGATGGTGTACTGAGTAAGACGTTAGTCATTAAAAACGAATGGTTAGTTTGTGTCCAAGTTCGAGTCTCACTGACGGCAAAATTTTTTTGTTTTTTTTTTTTTGTTTTCGTTTAGGTACATATTTTTGTGTACCCCTAGAGTCAAAAAATAACTGCATGAATTTGTGGACAAGTCGAACAAAAATAACTAGTTATTCAGGCAAAAAATAAGTAGTTTATTTTTGTTTCCGATTATACCTGCTAGCTTACCAGGAAAGCAAAGTTTTTGCTGGGATTATACAGAAACTCAAATTAACTCATACCAAATAACGCTGTCCTTCCGTTTAACTCTGGAAATCAACTTCTTAGGGCTTACAAAACTTAAAATTTTTATATGAAAAAGATACTATTAAAAGAGAAGACACAGTTTTCCACAGAAGTACCAATAAGGGCTGTCAGATATAGCGATTTTTCGCCAAACGTGGCGATTGTTAATTGCTTTTAGCATCTGAATTTTCCGTTTGTCGACTTTGCGAAATTTTTGGCGATATATAACATGATGGCGATTTGTTTGGCTAATTTTTAAAATTTTATTAAATAGGCAATTGTGGAGAAAAACTGTTAAATTTTCTGACTAGAAATCGACTATTAATTCGACGTACTCGAATTAGCTTTACCAGTAGGGTGCCCAGTTTGTTAAAATTTGCAGCTAGCTATTGCAATTATCATTGGCTTTGTTAAAGCTGAATTTACATTTACAAATTATACGAAATTTTAAGTACTAAAAATTGTACGACACTTAAAATTTTAGTTATTTTTTTAGTATTTATTTAAAAACTCAGATAAAGTTTTAATTTGGCGATTTTTGGCAATTTATGATTAACAATTTGGCGAAAGAGGTTCAAAAAAATCTGACAACCTTGGTACCAATTTAAAAACGAAGAGAACGAAAAGTGAAGAGTACGAATCTGCAAAAATATTTCCTAACTTAAAAATACTTTCAATTTTAGAAAAAAGTATTAAATTTTAAAAAAGTTGTAATACCTTCGTTTTAACTTTAATTAAAAAAAAAAATAAATTTTTCAAAAAAATAAAAAATGTATACCTGCTGTAAAAAATGTGTCAAATTTCAAAAAATTTAATGCATTTAAAAAAAAATTACTAAAAAAACTAATTTAAATAATAATAATAATAGTAATAATAATAATAATAATAATAATTATAATAAAGGTACCAATTTTCAAAAAAGTACAAATTTTTTCAGTATGAAATTTTAAAAAAGTACTAATTTTTAAAAGTTACAAATTTAAAAAAAAATCTTATTTTCAAAACAAGAAAAGTATTAACAAAAAATATAAATTTCTAAATTTTAAAAAGTACCAATTTTTAAAGGTATCAATTTACAAAAAAGAACTAACTTTCAAAAATTTACCTGTTTTTAAAAATCTGTCAAATTTCAAAAAAAAAGGTATCAAAAGATCTTATTTTCAAAAAAAAAAATAAAATAAAATAAAATAAAATAATATAAAAAGAAATAACAAAAAAGTTTCTAAATTGTAAAAAGTACCAATTTTTAAAGGTATCAATTTTCAAAAAATTACTAACTTCCAATAAATTATCTTTTTTAATTTAATAATCTGCCAAATTTCAAAAATTATATCAATTTTGAAAAAAGTATCACAAAAGAATCATATTTTCAAAAAAAAAGCAATAACATTTAAAATATGTATAAAATGTATAATTTTTTACAAAAGTGCCAAATTTCCAAAAAAGGCATTAATTTTCAAAAAAGTTCTAATTTAAAAAAAGTACTGAATTTTAAAGAAGCAAAATTATTTGCTTTCTTAAAATGTATAATTTTTTAAAAAAAGTGTCAAATTTCCAAAAAAAAGCATTCATTTTCAAAAAGTTCTAATTTAATAAAAAGTACTGAATTTTACAAAAGCAAAATTATTTTCCAAAAAAAAAAAAACAAAATACAAATTTTTAAGGGTACACAATTTTAAAAGAATGTAATAATTTTTAGAAAAATGCAAAATAATAATAAAAAATTTCCAAAATGTATCAAATTTGAAAAATATACTAATTTAAAAAAAGTACAATTTTTTAAAATTAATTTTCGAAAAACTTCAAAATAGATAAAAAAAAACGTTACAATCAGGGTAACCAAAAATATGAAATATAAAAATTTTTCCCCGTTTTTCAACTATTACTTTTAAACAATTTTAGGAATTTTGGCATCGATTTTTACGCATTTTGTTATATGAGCGGTAGTTTTCCTGGTACTGTCAAATACGTATTTTAAATCCAATTCCTCAATTATTTTCATTCTATAAATGGATAGAAATTTTATAATTTTCTGATACAATGTATCAGTTTTGAAAATGTTTTTTTTTTTTTTTTTTAAATTAAGTAATGGAAATGTAAATAATTTAAAATTTAAGCGGAAAAAATAATATTTTAAGAATATATTTAAAATTTAAGACCATATTTTTGGTTACCCTGTTCATTACACAATTTTAGTGCTTTTCCTTTTTTAAACTCTTTATTTTTTCTTAGAATTCATTTATACGACAGCTGTTTGCAAATATAAATAATTTTCAAGAACTCAACTCACGGTTTATATGGTAAATTTCAGAAGTAGATTTTTTGTTATTAATGCTTCTTGACAAAAATAAACTATTAACGTGTGTGTAAATGGCAACATTTTATGCTTTATTTACAAATAAGGACCTTCACTAATCAGTAGATATTTTGATGAGTTAAATATTTACAAATAAAAAAATAAAAAAAAGATCTCAGCGGTTATGCGGCAAAAATTTATTTTTGTAAATTGTTTATTTATAAAACTTACGTGTAAACGTAGTACTAGCTTTGTTAATTGAAAATATCTAAACTTCTAATGTCTTAAGCCCGGTCATATAATATTAAACATCTTATGTTTTAAGCCTTATAGCGGCTAGAAATGTATTATCAAATTCATTCACACTATTGTTGAACCTTTGATTATCTATTTAATATATTTTTAAAGTTGACAACATTTCTTACAATTTATAGAACTTATATATAAAGTATGCGGAATAAAATTGCAACAAAATTAAAAATGTTGTAATTTTTCCAAAAATGAACATAAATCTAAAATAATTTCTTCAAAATATAACTTGTTATGTTAGTTTTATATGTTAAAAATGTAGACCCCTTTTGTGCACTTTTACAGTAATTCTGAAGGACTTCTTAATCATGAATTTAAAAACTCGATGTTGGAACTTTCCAGACCACTTTTTTGATTATTATATTCTAGTTTAACTTGAAAGTTTGTCAACAAGATTTTACAAACTCTCCCCTATTTAAATTGGTCCAAAACTTATTAATCGATCTTTATTTAAAAATATTTGAAGATTTTCAAATTTTACAATTTGATTACATTTAGAGATTTTTCTAGCCCCTCAAAATCATCCTGTCTTTATATTCGGATATTTAAGTAGTTTAGAAAATTTATCTTTATTGAAAAATATACCTCTATATTTCTTTTTATGAAATCAATCAACTTTGCTTTACGCAGCTAAATATATCAATCAAAAAATTCCGTAAAATTAGATTTTAGAAAACTTCCAGAACAATTTTCCGCATAATTTTTGTATTGTTATTTTCAGTGGGTTTATTACTATCTAAAAAAAATGTCTTCTCTTATCCTCATTGCCTGATCTAAATTAAATTATAAATAATTTTGTATGGGGTAAATATAATAATAATCGAAAAATCAAAAAAATTTTTAAGGTATTTCTACTTTTGTCAATATTATAAAGGAACTAGAAGTCCGATTTTCATAAATAAAAATATATAAATATATTTTTTAAAATTTACGTTAAAAGCTCTTTATAATAAGTAAAATGATTTTAATCAGTTCCAACAGCTTTGTTGTAATTTTATTCCGCATACGTTATTTAAGCTCATGTTGTCTTCAAAGGCATTATATAAAACACAACTTTGAAATCTTTTATTTATTTATTTGTTTATTTAAATCGGCTATAGATTCTACAACAGCTGAGAACAAATTGCAATTGAAAAATTTTAAATATATATATACTTAAAACAATATACTATATATATTAAATACTATCATAAACAAAATTATCTTATAGAAAATGCAAACAATATTCGACTTTGAAATGAAAATATTCGATCTATACCGATATAGTTGGCATCACTGTTTTTACTATTTTTTGTTGTAGTTTTAATAATATCTATACAAGTAAATAAATATAACAGTAATTGACTGCATTTGTATAGTTTAATATTTAACAGCATTTGTAAACAAAACAAAAAATAATAAGTACTAAAACAAAAACAAAACACGCATACACTCAACAATAACTGAACATTTGAATGACAGGGTTGCAATTTAATTTTGTGGAAGTTGTTGTCATTTAAATGTGAGTAAGAGTGTTGTCTAAATGACGTCCTGTTTGTAAGTGTTTACTTTCATCAAAAAATAAATACAAGTTATTTGAGAAAATTATGTTTACATTTCATTTTACATGCTATATTATTGTTGGTGAGATGTGAGAGTAGAAAATAATATAATTAAAAAATAATGAATATAAAAATAGAAATAAAATGGACATGCAGTGTAAAATACTTTTATATTATATGCAATTTTAAAATATCTATTTTATAAATAATATTTTAAGACAATCTTAATAAAGGAATGTTTTCTATAAGTTTATATATTATAATTTTTAATACAATATTTGC
This sequence comes from Protocalliphora azurea, assembly GCA_932274085.1. Classification (NCBI taxonomy): domain Eukaryota; kingdom Metazoa; phylum Arthropoda; class Insecta; order Diptera; family Calliphoridae; genus Protocalliphora; species Protocalliphora azurea. The sequence goes on along the minus strand of OW026522.1, from coordinate 131,359,648 downwards.
TTATAAATTAAGCCTTAAAAATCCATCAATTAATTTAATGATTATTATTAATTTTATGTCTTAATTTAAAACACTTAAATTTATATTATTAATTTGCTACTATCAAAAAAATTAAAAATTTTTGGCCTAAATTTTTCGACAGCAAACGAAAAAATCATACCATATTAAGTGCTAAATATTAAATATTCTACAAAACTAATTTAAGAATCAAGGCAACATGAAAAATATTCAACGTACAATATTTTTGTTATTTTTTTTATATACGATGAAAACATTATTTTCCATTTTTGAAAATGTATTATTATTTTAACAAGCTGCCACCATAAATGGCAAAAACAAATAATTGTCAATTCAACTCTTAGTGCTCATGTTGCACTTTTAAGGTCTTTTCATACACGAAAAACAAATAAGAATTATAATACAGAATCTGAATGCTATATTCGTATAGTTACACTAGGGGATATAGTAATAGGTACATGTTGAAAAAACTTTACAGGAATATAAAAATATGTAATTTTTAAATAAATGTAATATTACTTTAAAAGGAAAAGGGAGTACTTAGTATTTTTATTAAGATGGTTTTTAAAAATACACTTGTTACCTAATATTTATGCGCAGATTTAAAGAGACATACAACATATAAAATAAATACTAGTATTTAATTACATGGTGCTACAGTGAAAAAAACATTTGGAATGTTTTACACAGTTTCGCTATGAATAAAAATGTGTATATAGTTTTTAAAAAGAGTAAGGTCTTTTCTTTCTAAATTTGTTAACAGGCATTCGAGATACACATTTTTTTTGAGCCTCCGTCGTCAAATTGTTAATCAGAAATCGCCAAAAATCGAGTAATTAAAATTTTGTTTGGTTTTTTTTCAAGAAATATTAAAAAATTAACTAAAATGTTAATTGTCGTACAATTTTTATTACTTAACATTTCGTATAATTAATAAATGTAAATTCAGCTTTAACAAAGCCAACGATAATTGCAATAGCTAATAATAACACTGTCTTAGTCGCAAATTTGAACAAGCTGTGCACCCTACTGGTAAAACTAATTCAAATATGCTGAATTCAATGGTGACAGTTAGAGCTCGTATTCGCGATTTTTGGGTTTAAACTTAATTAAGGAAATAACGAATAAATTGAAAATCAGAAATAAAGGAGACATTATTTATCTATATTAAGCAATAAATCGAATTAATATATACTCCAATCATAAATTGTATCTGTTTTAGCCCAATTTTAAATGTTTTTATATTTTTGTTTGAAAATTTGCTCAATGGTAGCACTAAGAAAGTAGTTTGCTTACAGAATTATAGTAATATTTTTTGCTACTTCAAAGTTGTGTTTATTAGCGTTTAAAATATATTTGATAATAACAATTCATTATTCTTCAATGGAATCTTACACAGAGAAAAAAAATCATATATGTATTTGATTTTTTTTTTTTTTTTTTTCATAAATATTATGAATCGAACATGACTTTTTTCCCCAAATTTTTTCATTAAAAAAATTGGTATTTGGTTATTGGATATTATTAAATTGTAATTAATGAAAATTTTACGAATTTTACAGAAATGTTGCTAAAATTTTAATTTAGTTTTATAAGATTTGATTCTAGTACCAAATAAAAATATTTATACATGAAAATATTAACAATAAATCCCTTTAAATGACAATTTTCCAATAAAAACTATTAAAACGTATAATTTTAATAAAACAAAACGCTTCTGTTATGTTCTTTTGTTCCCAATATGTTTCTAAAATTCATTAAAAACTAAAAATTCTCCAAAGAAAATTTCAAACATGCGTTTACAAATTGAAAATATAATTGAAAATTTAAACAATTTATTTAAGTCTTCCTGACTTTTGCTTCATTTCAAAAAATGTAAAAAAAGTGTTAATATTTATTATTCTTAAATATTATGAACTTAAATCAATGAAAGTAAATTTTTGTATTTATGCACAATCTTTTTTCTGTGTAGTTGTTTATTTTGTTTAAATTCAAAAATTAAATTATTAAAATTAAGTTAAAAAAGTTAATTTTCCTAAATCCTTTTTCATCCTTTCAATATGAAATATCTTAAAAACGAGCGCTTTTAAAAATGATTAACACCATTAAATTTAGCGTCAATTTAGTTTAAACCAATGGGTGCTCACATTTTCGAACACAACTTATATACAACTTTTAATGCACTTTTCCGACATATAGCTCCAATTTAAGTCGAAAACTCTTAAAATTTATTGAACTTTATTATATTTTTTAAAAAATTAATTCTAATATGAAAACTGGTTTGAATATATTCCTTACAAAAAAGTATGCCCTCGTAATATTGACATCATTTTGAATAAATTCTATGATGGCTTGTTTAAATGCTTTAAGAAATCGAATACCAATGACGAGAAAAAAATTACACATGAACCGACTTGGAATACAAAGCAGCTCAATGGCTTGAAAAATTTGAAAAACAAACATTATAGAAAATATAAAAAATCCGGTTTACCTATTGATTATATGAAGTACTACATATCAAGATCAGTTTACAATTCGGAAAATATCAAATGTTAAAATAATTATCTTCTTAAAGTGAAAAGAAACTTTAAAAATAATCCAAAATATTTTTATCAGTTTCTTAAATTCTAAGCGTCGAGTCTCTGGATATCCGTCCATTATGAAATTTTTAGATAAAGAATCATCAAACGATGCAGATATTTGCGATATGTTTGCTGCTTTCTTCTCATCCGCCTATTCTGATAAAGATTTACATCAACTTTCCAATTATCCATATCCAATTCCTGCTGCAACCCTAATAAATTGTCCAATATTAGATAAATCGATGGTACTGAGAGCTGTACAGAATCTAAAATATTGTGATAAATGTGGACCTGACGGTGTTCCCAGCTGTGTTCTTATAAAATGTTTACATTCTCTTATATCTCCAATAACCTATTTATACAACATATCAATATTTAGTGGTTACTTTCCTGAAGTTTGGAGGAAATCTTATATTATACCTTTGTTTAAATCCGAAAGTAGATCCAACATTTCCAATTATAGAGGTATTGCTAAATTAAGTGTTATTCCAAAACTTTTCGAAAAGATAGTTACTGAAATCCTTTCGCATCAAGATGTTTGTTATATTTCGCTATTTCAGCATGGATTTAGAAAAGGATGTTGCACTACTACTAACCATTTGGAGTTCGCAACCTCAGTTATAACTGCATTTGATTCTGGTTTACAGACAGACGCAATATACACAGATTTCAGTAAAGCTTTCGATAAAGTAAGTCATGATCTCCTATTGTTCAAATTGGATAAACTCGGATTTTCAACTGTTTTCCTTAAATAGATTTCTACATATCTTTAAAATAGATGCAATGTGTATTCCTGTTTTATCTGGTGTTCCACAAGGTAGTCATCTCGGTCCCTTATTATTCCTTATATTTATAAATGATTTTCCAGCTTACATTAAGAATTCGAGAATATTAATGTATACTGATGATGTAAAGCTGTTCCATAGCTTTAACTATACCTATCAATGTTCCTTACTCCAATCAGATCTTGACAGTCTTTATGATTGGTGTATGATGAATCTAATGGATCTGAATTTAAGAAAGTGTAAACACATGATGTTCTACAGAAGAAGTCCAGTACTCTGCAGATACACAGTAAATGAATATCAACTTGATCTAGTCGAAGAATTTCTTGATCTGGGTGTGTTGATTGATTGTAAACTAACCTTTAATTCCCACGTTTCGCAAAACGTCAATAAGGCAAAAGGAGTTCTAGGTTTCCTCAAGCAATATCTCTTGTAAGACCAATCCTGGAATATGCTTCCGTGGTCTGGCATCCTCAATACGAAGTTCATATAAAGAAAATTGAATCGGTCCAGAAACAATTTCTCTTATTTTGTCTTCATAATCTTCCATGGAATCCTAATATTAATTTACCATCATATGAAAGTCGATTACAGCTTATTGATCTCCCTACTCTTGAAAGTAGAAGAAAATATATGAATATTTCATTTGTAATTAATTCAATTAATTCTAAGTTCCTGCTTCGTAAGATCGAATTCGTAATCCCAAATCGTCCAACTAGAAATTATACTCCTTTAAAAATAAAATATTTTCGAACCAATTATGCCAACTTTGATCCCATATGCAATCAATTCAACAGTTTTTATCCATATACTGATTTCTCATTAAATCCAATCCGCATTAAGAGGAGTATTTTTAACTTAGTTAAATAATAAGTTTTTGTTATTGAATGATTATGAAAATATTTTATTGTAAATAGATTTAAGAATAATATATATGCTAGCTTGTAAGAAATTGTAATTTCATTGGATATTAAATAAATAAATAAAATAAAAAAGATTTAATTTATTCATGAATGTTTTCATGTCATTGTGACAGAAATCATTAATAATCCTTAATATATTTGAAAGATGATGGAAAACAAATTATCAAACATTTACTACATAAGTTTTGTAATATATATTTTTTGGGGATAAAATTTCGTAAACTAATGCTAGATTTACACGATTAAAATTTTCTTCAAAATTGCTCTTCAAAATGCTTTAAACTCGTGTAAACAGCAAAATTTATTGAACAAAACTTTTGAAGATTTTATTGATGCCGTGTATATAAGCATCAAAATCGCATCTGGCAATATTGATAACTATAAATAATTTGACAGCATGTTCATTCTTTTGATTCAATAGATCGGACTCTCTACCCTTTGCATAAACGTCGATGTAAACAAAATTGTAGTTCGCGCCTACAAGCGCCATCAAAACAATGCTGTTTTTCTTTTTATAATTGTGCTTGTGCTATAATATCGATGTGTTTTCCATCTAATGCCCCGATTGAATTGGAAAATTTCTTTAAAAATTCATCTTTCAATACTTTATATAATGCAGCGCATACTTCAGGCACAATATTGCATATCGATGATCTTGATCTTTTAAACAAGAACATTAGACTTGCGTAACTGTCCCCAGTCGCTAAAAATCTCAAAGTAATTGCCAGGCGTTTTCCGGGGCATATAGATTCCCGCATATTAGTATTGGCCTTTTCTAGTGATGGGGTGACGAAATTAAGCAAAGAATCAAAATTGTCTGGTGACATTCGCACAAAAAGTTTTTGTATAGGTTGGGATAAAAAAAAGAGACATAAATACCATTACCTTAAAAAAGAAAAGGTCGAACCCAATGTTCCTTTTGTTTTCTTCTTTTTTTTTTTGCATTATTATCAGCTACTTCTTCCTCCAATAATAAAAATGTTGATGCTATGATGATTGTGTCGTCGTCCATAGATATTAATTGTTTTTTTTTTTTTTTATAATAAATTATTTTTTATAATAATAAATTATTTCACAAAAGAAGCAAAAAAGCTGATCAAAGTCAATATTTTCAATATAAAAAGTTTACCAATAGTGTAAATTAGCTTCAACAAATTTTGATCAAATTTTTATAAAAAGATTTTGAAAGAATATTTTGATAACATTTTTGAAACATGTAAATAGAACATCAAAATAAATTTTCAAAATTTAATAAGACTTCAAAATACCTTCAATCGTGTAAATCTAGCTTAAGTTGAAGCTATTTAAAAATATATGCTCTTCATTTTGCTAGATAGTCGATTTCTAGTAAGAAAATTTAAAAATAGTCGATTTATAGTAAGAAAATTTAACAGTTTTTCTCCGCAAATTCCTATTTAATAAAATTAAAAAAAAAAATATTAAAAAAAATTCGCCATATCGCCAAATGGAAAATTCAGTCGCCAAAAGCAATTAAAATTCGCCTCATCTGACAGTCCAGCTCACCCATACCTACAAATTACACTATGTTATATTGTAAGTGTACCATTTTTTTCTTTTTTTTTTTTTAGCACCGTCTTATTAAAATTTATGTTTAAAACTTTATTTTTCTTTTTCAATTCAAAAAGAAGCAAGTGCTTTTTTTATGTCCATATCTTTTCTTTTACATTTATTTCTTTATACTCTTTCTTTTATTTCCTTTTATTTTAAAATCTGCTATTTAACAACTTTATTTACATTTCTAAGCATAAATATTTACCTTTTGTCTTTTTCTCCTTTCTATTCTACGCAAATTCTATGCCTTTGTTTACTCTTTATTTTTATTGTACATTTTTTTTTTTTTTTTTTCATTCCTTAAAAACTCATGTATCTTGTAGGTTTTAGTTCCATTTGTTTTATTTTTTATTCTTGTAATTTTCTCTTTCATTAGAAATTCCTTATACGTTTATAATTAGTTTAAGATTCTTAATTTCGTTTAGTTTACATTAAATACAAGTACTAGAATTTATTTTATGTCTTGTATGTCGTAATTCATGTTAGTGTTGTTGTTGGTGATGATTAGTACATATTTGTGTTGCATTTATTGTTGTTTTGTTTGTTGATGTTCATAAATGCTTGACGATAATTTTAGGTTATGTTTACATTACCTTTTACATGAGAACACAAATACAGAATAATATCATTCATCATACATGTATTATTTCGACTCAATAGTGTTAAGAGTTTGTGTGAGAATATAAATGATTTTTTAAACTGTTTATGGTATTTTATTGAATCATGCAGTTACATTTACTATGTATATGATAAGTGTAATAGAATAAAATGAGGTACGATTTAAAAGTTCTTTAAAATTAAAAAAAAAAAAAAAATTATTGAACATCTTTTATAAAAATAAAATTTAACGATAATTTCTTATATAATGAAAGTTTAACGAAGATTTTTATAAAAAGAAAATTCAACGAAAATTTTCTATAGAATGAAAATTAAAAATAAAATTCAAGAAAATTTTCTACAAAGAAAAAATTAACGAATAATTTCTATAAAAATAAAAAAATAATAATTATATTCTATGAAAAGGAATTTAAATGAATATTTTTAACAAATTTCTTTAAAAAAAAATTTCGAAAATTGTATGTGAAAAGAAACCAACGAAAATGTTCTATAAAATTAAATTTGAACATAAGTTTTCTTATATAAAAATAAAATCAAATAAAATCTATTAATAGAAAAATTTAACGAAAATACTCCATAAAAAAATTTAACGAAAGTTTTCTATAGAAAGAAAATTAAATAAATTTTCAATAAAGAAAATTCAAACAAATTTTTAAAATATTCCTTATTCAAGTGACACACGAAAAAGTACCACAGAAATACATGTCTTTAAATAAATGCATAATTTTAGTATAACAAAATAAGTATATTTTTTTATTTCTTCAGGAAACTAAAGCCAACACTTCGAAATTTGTTTGCGCAAAAAATTATTTTTTTTTTTTTTCTGAACTTTAGTTTAGGAGATATACTTAATAATTAAAGTTAAAAAAAATGTGATTCCTTATTAAAGTGGCAGGCAGTATATGTATATATATATATATATATACCATATATATATATATATATATATATATATATATATAATTGAAAAAGTATATATATATTATATAATGAATATATTAAAAATTTTCTTTAAAAAAGAAAATCATCAATAAAAAAGAAAAACACCACCATCATCAACAATTTAATATTAATGAAATTTTCTTACTGCCTCATACAATTACACATTTGTTTATATGTAACAAATGTTTATAAATTGTATTTTACAAATATGTTCACCACGTAATATTACATTGTTGTACATGTATTAAAATGAACACAAACATTCCGACAAACATGTCATGCAATCATTCATGCATTTCATTATACATATTTTTTTCCATTTATATTTGTACTTTTGTGCTCTAGTATTTGTATTCATAAAATGCTTCTTATGTGTTTCAGTGTATATTTATAAATTGTAATGCCTTTTAAAGCATAATTGTTATTTATTTATATCAGGTGTTAATTGAGGTTTATTTTTCAAAAATATTTAATTTGTATTGAATTCATTTAAGCTAATTATAACTTTCTTTCATTTTGCTGATTTATTAAAAATTCCCACGATATTTTGTTTGTACACATTCGAAGTTCCTCCTCTATTTATGTTTAGGGGTTTTATTAAATATTTTAAATATGTAACACATTTGAAATAATAATTAGGAGGGAATTTAAGCAAATAAATTTTCAAAATATCGATTATATTCCCAACGGAAATTAGTTGTGTGTAAATATAAAAATTTAATAATTCCAACTGCCGATAATTTAGTGTTTTTCTTGGTCATAATAACTTTGAAAATATTACAGTTTTAACAATAATTTGATATGGGAAACAATTTAGAAAGATAAAAACATGAAATAAAAAAAGAGCTTTTTCTAAAAGCAATGATTTTAACAGAGTGTGGTCATTAGGAGAAAATATTTAGTGCTAAAAAGGGTTGCTGATGTAGTGATTTTAACTTGTGGTTAAAAGTTGTTATTTTACTTGGCTGAACTTTAGTCTTTATTTGAATACTAAAATAAAAATTTCAAAAATTATATTAACGAAACAGAATTAATATGCAAATATATTTACAAATTTCACAAGTATAACCTTCGCATGTAGACATAATAAACTTAAATTTTGCAAAGCCAACAGTTTCTACTTCTCTTAGTCATAAGTTTTGCTTGTCTGTCTCTCGGTCACATGTTTTCAACCAGAACAAATTATTCCATCTTGTTCTCAGCTTATTTTGTATTATTTTTTGTACTTTTCTTTATATCGAATAAATAAAAATGTATTTGGATAAAATAAAAAATAAAGCAATAAAAAATATATTGCATGAACTTTTTTTTTGTACAAACAATTTGTTTAAACGATTTAAAATTACCAGTTCAAATAAATTGTTGTACGTTTTTTGGTGTTAATTGCAGGACAGAGCATTAAGAGATTGAATTCAGAATTGTTTACAGGCAATGCACAGTGGGGCAGAATCGAAATTTTTTGGAAATAAATCTGTAACTTCTGATCGGCTGGTTGGATTTTCATGAAATTTGGTATAGGCGTAGCGGAGGAGTGTACAATGTTAAGTTTGGATGGGGGGCACAACAAACCCCTCAGGGGCGGAGCTAAGGGGGCTCAAATTTAGGTACCTCTTACATAAAAAATTTTTAATATCAAATATTTTTAAAATCAAATATCTTTATATATTGTTGTAGGCCCTGATGAGACCTATAAAAAACATGCTTACATGTCCTATTTATCTCTTATAGTTTTCAAGTTATTTGCGTTTGAATTTTTAAGCACCATAATTTTGCATGTTCTTGGTCCAGTTTTTTTCATATATATCCTAGTATTTCCGACCGATTTTATTAGTTTTTTTCTTAACTAAATAAAGAACAAAATTTTCTATTGAATAAAAAAAATTTGAAGTCGATATCTTTACCGAGTCCAAAAATAAACGATTTTAAATTTGATAATTGCAAAAAAGACGACCCTTTGTGTTTTTTTTAGCCGAAAAAGTATCTACACTCTTTTTTATCACAGAGATGACTTTAAGATAAAAAACAAGCCCAATAACTCAATTGGTCATGGTACACACCCTCCCGAATTCGACCCATTTTATATCAAAGTTTTGACTTTAGACCATTTTTTCTCAAATCCCAAAGCACGAATCGACAAGCGGAATATATTTTAAGAATCCTCAATATGTTGTTAAAAGTTTTAAATCAAAATCTACGGGCCTTCGGAAAAATGTGGATTCTATAGCCATAAATGTAAAAAATGCCATTTTTGTTAATTTTGAATAGTTTTTTTGGGAATTCAGGAAAATCCTACCCCTGTTTGAAATTTGGTTAACGCGCTTTTATTTACATTAATAAGATCTACATTTCTTGCAAATTTCATTAAGATATCTTTATAAACAAATATGTTATTACAATTAAAAAATTTGTATTTTTCTCCAAAAACCCCAAATTGGGCCTTTTGTTTGGTTTATTTCTAAATCAGAAGTTACAGATTTATTTCCAAAAAATTTCGATTCTGCCCCACTGTGCAATGTGAGAATGTGCTAAATGTTATGTCAGTTTCTAAACTCAAAACAGAATTTATTATAAAACTGAAATATTAACTTTTCATTTGACCTAGACTACAGACTAGACTATTGTCTTTACTATTGGCTAGACTATTTACTATGCTATTGACTATACAGTTGCCTAAACTATCCAATAATCGTTTCCAATTGAATTCAAATGCATTTCAAGCCATGAATCCAGTGTAAAGCATTGAATTAAACTTGTATTACGCTTTAATTCAATAGCGTCCACCAGTAAAAAAGGAAAATTAAATTCAAGTCAAATTGATTTTACTTGAAAATTTTGAATTTTTTCAATAATATTTCATGTTTAAAATATTTTTATATTTAAATTCATGCCGGATTCCAGCAAAATTTTGCAAGGCTTAAATTTTTGAAATTTGTGTGCTTATTGGGTATTGTCTATATAATTGTCTAGACTATAGACCATGCTATTGACTAGACTATAGACATTGAATTAAACTTATATTACGCTTTAATTCAATAGCTTCCTCCAGTATAAAAAAAGGAAAATTAAATTCAAGTCAAATTAATTTTACTTGAAAACTTTGAATTTTTTCAATAATATTTCATGTTTAAAATATTTTTATATTTAAATTCATGCCGGATTCCAGCAAAATTTTGCAAGGCTTAAATTTTTGAAATTTGTGTGCTTATTGGGTATTGTCTACATAATTGTCTAGACTATAGACTATAGACTAGGCTACCGGCGAAATTATTAACTAGACTATTGACTAGTCTATAGACTAGAATATTTGCGAAACTAATGACTAGTCTATAGACTAGACTGTTGACTATTCGCTATACTTTTGATTAGATTAATGTTGGATTATTGACTAGACTGTTGCCACGACTATAGATAATTGTATTGACTAGACTATTTTCTAGAATATTAACCAGACTATAGACTATATTATAAACTATTTACTAAGCTATTGACTAGACTGTTAACTAGACTAGAATATTAACCAGGCTATTGACTATACTGTTAGAATATTGACCAGACTATTGACTAGAATATTTACCGGACTATTGACTATACTATAGACTATTTACTAAGCTATTAACCAGGCTAATAACTAGACTATTGACTAGATTATTGGCTAGGATATTAACCAAGCTATTAACTGAAATTTAGATTAGACTACGGACTAAATCCTAAACTATACTCAAAACTATTTTAGTTTACGAACTAATTCTCTTAATATTGTTAAGTTAAGAACTGCTTCTTTTAATTCCCTCTTACTGTTTCAATTGTATCACTTTCCCCTTTTTGGTATTGAATTGTTGATTTTACAAAAGTAGTTTTATAAATTTTTTTTAGTTTTTTTTTTCTGTAGGACTATTAATTTTTGAGTGCTCCTAATGAGTCATTTCTATGAAATTTAAATAGTTCTAAGCAACAAACACAAAACTCTTTTTATATATAGTAATATAGTAATTTAGCAAAAAATAAGATATAGAAATGTTATTCGTTAAGTCAGCATTTTCATGTGTGTACATGTTTTGCTTACAGTTTAAATTTCCAGCTAAAAATGTTTCCTAAACGAAATTCGAATTCGATGGAAAGAGACACATCTGTTCTAAATTTTTTTAAATTAAAGTCATGTTCTTTAGATGGAAAAAATAACAACAACTATATACAATAATAACAAAAATGTTATATAAATATTTATTAGATTTAAAGAAGATTCGATAGAAAAAGATATTAAATCATTAGGTGAATGACAAAAGTAATAATTTATAGCATTAAATTTTAACGTTTTTTTTTTCTTTTTAATTTTTATAATATTAAAAAAAAAGAAGACTAATGTTTTCAATAACCATTAAAAAGAGTAATATAGTGGCTAAATAATTAGATCTGGTCACTGCAGTCATTTTAAGGATGTGAGAACTTTGTTACTGATTAAATTGTTTAATATTTGAAATCAGCATTTACAGAGACTTAGGAAAAATATTAATGAGCAAATAAAAATTTGAATTGTACCCTAATTTAGAAGACTTTAATCTTAAGTAATTTTATAAATTCTTCAAAAACTTAATAAAAAGAAAACAAGTAAGAAAGATATAGTCGGTCAAACCCGACCATATGATACCCCACACCATTGTTTATGTCCATCAAAATTCGTGGACATGTGGACAATTGTGGACCGATGCATTTACTAAGTGTAAAATAAAATATGCGAATACAGAATATTACGTTAATACTAATATTTATATGAATTTATGCACTTTAAGATGATTCCCGAAAGTGGACTTTTATGGCAGCTATGGAAAATTATGGAACAATCCCCATAAAATTTGTCACTGTCGTTTCTACTTATATAAAACTTATTTGTGTCGAATATAAATGTATGTAACTTATGTACGTTAAATTGATTTTCGAAAGATGGTTTTATATGGGATCTTTATGAAATTTGGCACCAAGATTGATACTTATACAAAACTTTCTTATACCGAATTTCATTAAAATATTGCTATATTTAAGGCATTTATGATCGTTAAACCCCTATTGCGGGAGGACATTTGTATGTGGGCTAGGTGAAATAATGGACCGAACATAATCAATTTCAATAGGCTTCATCATGAAAGTCCTACATGCCAAATTTCATTGAATTATATTCAAAATTGCGACCTGTACTTTGTACACAAAGGTTTACATGGACAGCCAAACGGACGGACAGGCGGACATTGTTAGATCGACTCAAAATCACTTTTTCCCAGCAAAACTTTGCTTTCCTGGTAAGCTAGCAGGTATAATTGGAAACAAAAATAAACTACTTATTTTTTGCCTGAATAACAGTTATTTTTGTTCGACTTGTCCACAAATTCATGTAGTTATTTTTTGACTCTAGGGGTACTCAAAAACATGTACCTAAATGAAAACAAAAATAAAAAAAAAAAACAAAAAAATTTTGCCGCCGGTGAGACTCGAACTTGGACACACACTAACCATTCGTTTTTACTGACTAACGTCTTACTCAGTACACCATCTCGCACATAACATCCTAAGCGAAAAAAACTATATTTAGTTTAAAATATCTTTTTAGACATTTTGTTATAAAAAAACTAACAGCTTCAAAATGGGGTTGAACCAGCAACTTTCTGGTTGTTAATCCGGGACTCTAGCCAACTCATCCATGTGATTGCAGTATTACTGTGCTATTATACTACTGAGTACTTATTAATGTAATACAGAGTAGGCAAATAATAATGACGTCTCATTACCAAGTAACTACTTTAATAAGTAGTTGTTATTACTGAAAACCAAAAAGTTTTTGCTGGGTTGGTACACTTTAAGATGGGTGTTACAAACATCAGCACAAACGCATAATACCCCTACCACCACCTATGGTGGTGTAGAGTATAAAAATGAAGTGAAATGATTGAAATTTCTTTTACTCTTAACCAATAACTGTTAATTACAATTTGATATCAAAAAGGAATTAATGTGTATCCATTTAATTTTCTTTTGTAATATTCATAAATTTAAGCTTAATAAATGGTTTAATAACATTAATTCTAAATTATGGTATTTTTTTCAAATTTAATTAAAATCTGTTATTAAGTGTTAAATAAAAAAAAATAAAAGTAACAAAAAAGTTAAGACCTATTTTCTGGTTTATGTTGGTGGGTGAAACATTCAAATGTATTTAAATAAGTATAACCAGTTTTCAAATGTTTAATTTTATGCTCATCACGAGTAAACTTTTATGTTTCTTTTCTTTTGTATTGTTTTGCTTTTTTTTTTATTACTTAAAATGTGAAAGTGAATTTTTTTATTTTATTGATTGGAAGTCATGTACTAAAGATTATACTTCTACGACAACATTATTGAGTTTAGGCCAAGTTTATTAAAAAACAAAAAATGAGTCATTGATTTTATATTTCAAAAACACAAAATAGTGGCCAGCTTATCAAAGAAACCTTGAGGTAACAGTTTTTAAACAATTTTTTTCTTCTTTGTTGCATCAATTTTTAAAAAATAAAAAATTCTTTAGCTTGTTCTCCCAAGCCGGTTTGCTTTTTTTTTTTTTTTCTTCAAACATTTTAGTGTAAAATGTCAATTACTTGTAACCAACTCGTTACGATGACTTGTTTTTAAGAAATTTTATGCGACATTTTGTTGACAAATGTATTAAGTCTGTTGGAATCTGTTTTTATATATATATATCTATTTATCTGTGATTTTTTTTTTCTGTTTGTTTGGTCTGATAATTACAAAAATATTTTTGTAACATTTGCAATTTAATCTAAGGTAAGCAAAAATAAAATTGCCACAATAGTGCAAAAATAAAAAAAAAATAAAAACTACAAATTTTTATCAATCCTTTCTAATTTTATGCCACTACAGAAACCACACCTTGTTGCTACATGATGTTTGAGACGTTTTACTGTTTATTTCTTAAGTTATTTATTTTTTTTTTAAAGGTACATATTTATTTTTTTAAGAATGCAGTCTTAACAAACCAGCTTCGATGTTGTATATATAAAAAAGTCATGTAATTAACCATGAGATTTAAACAATTTTAATTAAAAGCTATAATAATCATATGAGTTTTAATAAAAATGAAGAAGAAAATTAAAACATTCCACAATTCGGTTTGTACACAGAAAAAAAAATAAAAATTGATTTTAATTATGAAATTGCTTACTTCTATTAAAATTTTAATTGATTTTGCTCCAATCATCAAAATGATAACATTAATTAAATGAAATTAATTGACTTTCTATAATTTCAATTAAATTTTAAATTAAGTTAATTACTCGCATGATCGAAACTTTGATTGAAACGAATTAAAACATTTATTGATACAATTTAAATTGTTCCTCCAAAATGTTCCCTCCATAAAAAGTAAAACATTTACCAACCATATTATCTTTGTACAAAATTTTATGTCTTTATTTTATTTCCAAAAATTTTCCAAAACAAAAGTCAAAAATAAATATGTATTTCACCTTATAAACACTTCAACAAAAGTGATTGATTACAAATTTTACACCGTTTTTTTACAACCTTCAACGTTAAGAAAGTTTAATGATACACAAAATGTTATAAATACATTATAAAAATTATAGCACTGTTTTTCTCAAAAACAAAAAAAAAAAAAAAATAAATAAAAAAATAAAAAAAAATATAAAAAAGGTGCTACTATTTTAGATAATTTCAATTAAAGTAACATCGCTGCTTGATCCATCTAAAATAAGACCGGAGAAATTAATAATATATACATACATATTACCGCAAACTCATATCGTACATTTAAAATTCACATAAAACCAAAAATGATCATAATTTAACATTTTTCTTAAAAATTTTTATTTTTTATTTCAATTTTAAAATGACAATTTTTTTTTTTTTTTTTATTTTTTATTTTATATTTGCAAATGACTAATTTTTCTCATTCCTTTTCAAATTTAAAAGCTGCTAAAAAATGTAATTATATCAAAAAATAATTTTATTGAATTCCAATGTTGAATTAAACAAAAAATTTATCAAAATATTGTTTCGAATAATTTTTTTTTTTTTCTGTGTAGATTTCCTTGTCGAAGGCATGAAATTAATATTATATTTTTGAAAAACTGTAATCTATAGGATGGTCTTTAGCTTAGTCAGTCTTTTATTTTATAGTCTAGACTATAGACTACTCTATAGTCTAGGTTAGTCTATAGATTATTCTGTAGACTGTTTTATAGTCTAGACCAAGGTTTCCCAAATTCGGGACCGAGAGAGAGGCAGAAAATCTGTATGAAATTATTGTACATGATGTATTTTTTTCGGCATTTATAATAATAATAGCAAAAGCACACACAATTAGTGAACTTACAATAAAGCCTTGTTTTGCTATCGTTGGAGATATAATGTTAGATAAACCCACAAAAGAAGAAGTCATGAGAAAAGTCTGTAATGAAACGACTGATGTTCTTAATTAAAGCCAACTTTTATTTGATTGCAGAAAGAGGTGCGAAAACCTTACCTTATATATTTAAACTACTTTACACTACTATACACGTAGTAAATTTTATAAAAACTAGTGTCTTAAGAAATAGAATTATTAAAGCCCTATATGTCGATTCAAATGCAGAACATAAGACATTAATACTTCATTACTAATCCATTGGATTTCCAAGGGAAATATGCTGAAGATATTATATGAATTAAGAACAGAAGTAAACATTTTCCTTTTATACAAAAATGAAGATCATTATAAAAAATTTACAGAAAACTATTTTTTATATATTACTTTGCTTATATCACTGAATTTTTCAAGACGTTAAACAACCTTAAGACTTGGATTCACTTGATAATCAAAAAGAACATATGAAAAGTATAATAATATACTATTTTATAGTCTAGACTATAGACTATTTTATAGTCTAGACTATAGACTATTTTATAGTCTAGACTATAGACTATTTTATAGTCTAGACTATAGACTATTTTATAGTCTAGACTATAGACTATTTTATAGTCTAGACTATAGACTATTTTATAGTCTAGACTATAGACTATTTTATAGTCTAGACTATAGACTATTTTATAGTCTAGACTATAGACTATTTTATAGTCTAGACTATAGACTATTTTATAGTCTAGACTATAGACTATTTTATAGTCCAGACTATTTTATAGTCTAGACTATAGACTATTTTATAGTCCAGACTATTTTATAGTCTAGACTATAGACTATTTTATAGTCCAGACTATTTTATAGTCTAGACTATAGACTATTTTATAGTCTAGACTATAGACTATTTTATAGTCTAGACTATAGACTATTTTATAGTCTAGACTATAGACTATTTTATAGTCTAGACTATAGACTATTTTATAGTCTAGACTATAGACTATTTTATAGTCTAGACTATAGACTATTTTATAGTCTAGACTATAGACTATTTTATAGTCTAGACTATAGACTATTTTATAGTCTAGACTATAGACTATTTTATAGTCCAGACTATTTTATAGTCTAGACTATAGACTATTTTATAGTCTAGACTATAGACTATTTTATAGTCTAGACTATAGACTATTTTATAGTCTAGACTATAGACTATTTTATAGTCTAGACTATAGACTATTTTATAGTCTAGACTATAGACTATTTTATAGTCTAGACTATAGACTATTTTATAGTCTAGACTATAGACTATTTTATAGTCTATACTATAGACTATTTTATAGTCTAGACTACTATAGACTATTTTATAGTCTAGACTACTATAGACTATTTTATAGTCTAGACTACTATAGACTATTTTATAGTCTAGACTACTATAGACTATTTTATAGTCTAGACTACTATAGACTATTTTATAGTCTAGACTACTATAGACTATTTTATAGTCTAGACTACTATAGACTATTTTATAGTCTAGACTACTATATACTATTTTATAGTCTAGACTATTTTATAGTCTAGACTATAGACTATTTTATAGTCTAGACTATAGACTATTTTATAGTCTAGACTATAGACTATTTTATAGTCTAGACTATAGACTATTTTATAGTCTAGACTATAGACTATTTTATAGTCTAGACTATAGACTATTTTATAGTCTAGACTATAGACTATTTTATAGTCTAGACTATAGACTATTTTATAGTCTAGACTATAGACTATTTTATAGTCTAGACTACTATATACTATTTTATAGTCCAGACTATTTTATAGTCTAGACTATAGACTATTTTATAGTCTAGACTATAGACTATTTTATAGTCTAGACTATAGACTATTTTATAGTCTAGACTATAGACTATTTTATAGTCTAGACTATAGACTATTTTATAGTCTAGACTATAGACTATTTTATAGTCTAGACTATAGACTATTTTATAGTCCAGACTATTTTATAGTCTAGACTATAGACTATTTTATAGTCTAGACTATAGACTATTTTATAGTCTAGACTATAGACTATTTTATAGTCTAGACTATAGACTATTTTATAGTCTAGACTATAGACTATTTTATAGTCTAGACTATAGACTATTTTATAGTCTAGACTATAGACTATTTTATAGTCTAGACTATAGACTATTTTATAGTCTAGACTATAGACTATTTTATAGTCTAGACTATAGACTATTTTATAGTCTATACTATAGACTATTTTATAGTCTAGACTACTATAGACTATTTTATAGTCTAGACTACTATAGACTATTTTATAGTCTAGACTACTATAGACTATTTTATAGTCTAGACTACTATAGACTATTTTATAGTCTAGACTACTATAGACTATTTTATAGTCTAGACTACTATAGACTATTTTATAGTCTAGACTACTATAGACTATTTTATAGTCTAGACTACTATATACTATTTTATAGTCTAGACTACTATAGACTATTTTATAGTCTAGACTACTATAGACTATTTTATAGTCTAGACTACTATAGACTATTTTATAGTCTAGACTACTATAGACTATTTTATAGTCTAGACTACTATAGACTATTTTATAGTCTAGACTACTATAGACTATTTTATAGTCTAGACTACTATAGACTATTTTATAGTCTAGACTACTATAGACTATTTTATAGTCTAGACTACTATAGACTATTTTATATTTATATTTATATTTTATAGTCTAGACTACTATAGACTATTTTATAGTCTAGACTACTATAGACTATTTTATAGTCTAGACTACTATAGACTATTTTATAGTCTAGACTACTATAGACTATTTTATAGTCTAGACTACTATAGACTATTTTATAGTCTAGACTACTATAGACTATTTTATAGTCTAGACTACTATAGACTATTTTATAGTCTAGACTACTATAGACTATTTTATAGTCTAGACTACTATAGACTATTTTATAGTCTAGACTACTATAGACTATTTTATAGTCTAGACTACTATAGACTATTTTATAGTCTAGACTACTATAGACTATTTTATAGTCTAGACTACTATAGACTATTTTATAGTCTAGACTACTATAGACTATTTTATAGTCTAGACTACTATAGACTATTTTATAGTCTAGACTACTATAGACTATTTTATAGTCTAGACTACTATAGACTATTTTATAGTCTAGACTACTATAGACTATTTTATAGTCTAGACTACTATAGACTATTTTATAGTCTAGACTACTATAGACTATTTTATAGTCTAGACTACTATAGACTATTTTATAATCTAGACTACTATAGACTATTTTATAGTCTAGACTACTATAGACTATTTTATAGTCTAGACTACTATAGACTATTTTATAGTCTAGACTACTATAGACTATTTTATAGTCTAGACTACTATAGACTATTTTATAGTCTAGACTACTATAGACTATTTTATAGTCTAGACTATAGACTATTTTATAGTCTAAACTATAGACTATTTTATAGTCTAGACTATAGACTATTTTATAATCTAGACTATAGGTTATTTTATAGTATAGACTATAGACTATTTACACTATTTTATAGTCTATATTATAGACTATTTTATAGTCTAGATTATAGACTATTTTATAGTCTAGAGTATAGACTATTTTACAGTCTAGACTATAGACTATTTACACTATTTTATAGTCTCGTCTATAAACTATAGAATATTTTATAGTCCAGACTATAAAATATTTTATAGTCCAGACTATAAAATATTTTTTAGTCTAGTCTATAGACTATTTTATTGGCTAGACTGCGTTATATTCTAGATTATGGACTATTTTATATTCTAGACTATATACTATTTTATAGCTTGTTCTTTAGACTGTTTTATAGTCTATTCTATAAACTATTTTATAGCCTATTTTGTAAACTATTTTATAGTCTATTCTATAGGCTATTTCTATAGTTTATTTATAGGTTATTTTATAGTTTATAGCCTGCTTTTTTATGTTGAACAAATGCTTTCTTTCGCCTTCTAAGCGAACGAAAAATGATTTGTGTTTCTCTAACACACTTCTATGCGAACAGAGAATCGAACGAAAACGTAAGTGTATTCATACAAAATTGTGTTTTCGTATTTCGAACGATAGAAACGAAAATGTCAAAATCAGTCACTTGCTATTTTGCTTTCGACTGGTTGCATTTTTTAATGAAAAATGTGAAAATTGCCCACTTGAACACCGCAAATGTTCCTCAATCATGTTTATTATTCATTTGGAAATACACTGTATCGACATATGAAGATTTTGTTTGAAATATCAATTTAACTGAAAAATCTCAATAGAATTTCTTTTCCTCCCTTTTTAATTTTTATTTGTTTACATTATGTCATTTGCATGGTTGTATTTATGTTTAAGCAATTTAGTAGTATTTTTAATATTTTTGCGAAAAAAGCACTCTGAAAGCAAAATACAACAAAAACAATGTGAAAAGACTTAACTCCATGAGAGCGATATTTAAATTCATTCGACTTGCTTTCGTTAGCAGTTAAACAGGTTATTTCATAGTATATTCTTTAGCATATAGTCTATAGTCAGGTCTATGGTTTAGTTTATAATCTTGTCTATTGTCTAGTCTGTAGTGTCATCTATAGTCAGATATAGCATATAGTTTCTAAGGTTTGAATATGGAAAATTTTCCAAATTTATTGCCTTCACTACTTTTAAGTAAAGTTTTTTTTTTTCTACTCAATTTATTTATTTTTTGTTTTCTTCAAAAACTGTCAAATAAAATGATTTAAACGTTCTAAGGAACAAATATAAAACAATAAAAAATCTCTCCAAAGTAACTGAAGAACATTGAAGTGCAACAATGGCATTTTGCATGAAAATGAATATTCATTTACGTCACTTACAAAAGCAGTAACAAAGTAAACTTAATTTTATAGACAAACTGACGACCTGACAGTTTGACTTACTAACTCTATGCAATTACTTTTTTCTCTGTTACTCAGTAGTCATGTTTTTGGTACGAGTTTCTGTCATATTTAGTGCTTTGTTTTCGTATTAGTGGGTTGGGTGGTCATTCATTTTTTACACACAATAAAATTTATGTTTTTGAGCTCCAATTTATGAAAAAATAATAAAAATTCATACTTATTTAGCAGAATATAGAAGAAAAAAAAAAAAAAAAACGGGGTAAAACTATGACAACATAATTGTTTCTCTGCGGCTTTTGTTATTGTTGCAGAATTGTGCAAAAAATATAAGGAAAAAAAATCAAATAATTTGTTATTTTCTAAATAACAGAAAAAATCTAGAGTAACAAACAATTTAATCCATCCTCTAAATCATTATTGTTTTCATTTGTTCTCCAACCATATGTAAGAGTACTTGTACTCGTTGTTCTATAGTTATAAATTTGTATCTATTGTCTATGTTCCTTCCTCCAATAGTTCGTCTGTCCATCAGTCTGCCTGGTTAGTAAATATTATTTTTGATTTAGTGTCATAATTTACATTGACAGGAATTATAATTTGTAAAATGCCAACACTATGTTATTAGTTGTTTTTGGAATTTTACTTTTTTTTCAGTTTGCAAAAATTTTAATACTAAAGAAAATTGCTGTTGACACACTTTGTATATTTAATATTTGAATTTCAAATTTATTAAACATAAATGACAAATTTGAAAGATTAAACAATAAAATCTTCAATGTCAAAGGAAAATTATTTATGATGCAAAACCAAAGACAAAGAAAAATTTGTAAAAAATGAAACAAATATAACTTTTTTAAAAATAAATGTATTCAAATATAGAACACTAGTTTAAAAAAAATTAATCCGATTTTAAAATGTTTGTAGGTGAAGTTTAGCTTTCTTTTTAAAAACTCAGTCAAATGAAAATAATTTTTCTAACTTTAGCTTTCTTGAAAAAGAGTTCAACATCCTACCTTTATAACAATAAAATATTAAAATGAGATAAATTAAATTTTACACACTAGTTTTAGTTACAAAATATGTTGAATCATCATCATCATCATCTTTTTAAACATTAAACAAATATTTAAATATTCATAAAATGATCAATTTTAATTTTTATAAATATTATAAACTATGTATATGTTAACCATATGGTCATTATTTATTAAATGAAAATGTTGTTTGTAAACTACATAATATATAAAAAAGCATACA
The DNA here is from genome assembly GCA_932274085.1 of Protocalliphora azurea. Lineage (NCBI taxonomy): Eukaryota > Metazoa > Arthropoda > Insecta > Diptera > Calliphoridae > Protocalliphora > Protocalliphora azurea. Next base: position 131,337,593 of record OW026522.1, on the reverse strand, counting down.
CTTAAATATTTTAATATTATTTTTTCTATTATGCCATTCCAAAAATTTTAGCTGCAACGCACCGTTAAATAGACTTTTCATTTAATTTATGACTAAAAATCAGACTACTTACCCGTATATTTATTTAAACAGACATGAGCTGCTTTGAAATCATCATAGATGAAGAAGGGGGGTTGCATATGTTGACGGCGATGTGATGTGTTGGTGATTTTAAAACATTTCGTTGATTATCTTACCTACTACCGTTAGTTAGATACATAAATAAATTTTCATTTTTTTGTATCTTTTTCTAAATGTTTGTCTGTTTACCATAGATATAATATTAGTATGAAATGGTTTATTTATAAAAAGCCAGTGGATTATCTTATTAACCCTTTAACGGGATAAGAGGGCCTTGTAAGTGATTAGAAATTAATTCTTTAGAATTTAATATGTAAATTATTTTTGTAATATATTTATGTAAATTATTAATGACTATTTCATGAATAGATCGAACTGAATACGTTACGTATCTTATGGTTTTATTCAAGATTATCGATCTTTTACGACACTCGAAATAAAAAATACAACTTTTTTATTGTTAAATCAAAAATATTAAAATAATAAAAATGCCGTTAATTTATGTTTTATTTCATTTATATACTTCATGTGTGGAATAGTAGCGCCATTTACGAAATTTATTCCAACATATGGAAGTCTTTAGGAAGAAATAAATTTTACAAATATTGTTTACGGTTATGAGAAGAAAGTTCTTTGAAAAAGTGGTAAATGTTCCTCCTTAATTTTGTTTTTAATTAAATTAACCTTTTTATATATATTTTTTTTTTAATTCCACCTTTTTTGGAAAGTAGTAGCTTTTCGAAATAGTATTATTTTTTTAATTGAACATTTTATGGTAATATTTTAGTAATGGTATATTTTTTTATAAACGACGAAAACAAAAAAAGTTTTTATAAAAAGAAATCATGAAAATGATTTTAATTTTCAGTTTGGTACCTCCTTTCAAAAATTGTATTTTTTTCTTAACAGATACTTTTGAGATCTTTGTTACGTCTTTTGAAAATTTGTGCACTTTTTGAAAAAAATGTTATTCTTTATTTATTTTATTTTTTTCGAGAATACATTTCCTTTTTTTGGAAATTCTTTTTTAAATTTAGTATCTTTATTAAATGTGATACTTTTTTTGAAAATTGGTACTTCTATTTAAAAAAATATTTTTGTTACTTTTGAGAATTGGTACTTTTTGATATATATATTATTTTTTTAGCAATTTAGTTGTGATATATGCAATATTTAAAAAAAAAAAATATAAATTTTTATTTCAAATTTTATTGAATCAACAAAAAATATTGTTTGAATATTTACTAAAAACTAGATGTTATTTTTATTGTTTTACTTAAAGAATCTATTTAAACCATATGAAATTTTTCAAATATTCAAATTTATAAATAGTAAAAGAATTTTAATAAGAAAAAAAATTAAATATTTTCAATAAAACATTTTCGAATTTGAATATTTGGTTTTACAAATTCAGTGATAGGTCCGACTTCAGTAAAAAATATAATTGATTTTATAAATTTAGTATTAGAATATGAAATTTTATTTTTTCTGTGCAGAGACAGACAGATCAGATTCTCTAATTTTCTTCTAATTTTTGTTGAATCTAATTTTAAACTTACGAAATTCGTAAGAAGTAATTTTGGTAAAAAATTATAATATTATCCTTCGTCTAATTTTTTCTTTCTCGTAACTGTTTTTTTTTTTTTTTCTTCTATTAAAATCTAATGTCTAATGGGTAACATATTTTCTTTTGTCTTAAAAACTTTATCATTTCCCTTTTATGGTCATTTACTTTATTATAAGTTAAACTTTGAAAGTATGTATGTAATTTAAAGTAAAAAGTGTTTTTTGATACCATGTTATTAATATTTAGAGCAGAAATTCATGTTAAAAGAGTGATTTTTTTTTTTTTTTTCATCACTTTTTATACAAATTACATAACATGTATTTTTACATTTTTGTTGTTTTCATATGGTAAATTAACACCTTTATGAAAAAAATAAAAAAAGCATTTAACATTTTAAATAAATTTAAAGAAAAAGGAAAAATGAAATTTAAAACTTTAAATTATTTAACTCCCATAATCTTTAACAAGAAAAAAATTCCCTTTTTTAACTAAATGACCATTTAGGGGAGCTACATATTTTTCTAATATATCGTTCATTCATATGCGTTTTCTTGCAGGGTTTTAGGTTTTAGTTTTCATTTTGTATTTATTTAAGTAGTCATTTAGTGTTTTCTTAAATACATGTCACAATATGTCAGTTCACTTAAGAGTTTTATGCTGTTTAAAAACCATTTTTTCTTTTTGTATATGAATCTAGATTTTTTTAAGGTCTTTTTTATGTGCTTCGTATATTGTAATTTAATATGTTGATGGGAATTGTTTTTTGATTTGTTTCAATTACAATTTCCCCTGTTTTAAAGAGCAAAACCTAAACCACAAATATGTTAATTTTACTTTTTCTCTTCGGTAAATGGGTTTTACTTTATTTTTTAATTTGTTTTCTTTTTTATATATATAGACACTCTATATATTATTTTATAAAAGATATTTAATTCTTTGAATAATTTTTTATTATAATTTAAAAAAAAAATATTAATATTAAATTTTTATATTTATTGTATTTATTTCAGACTTGGCATAAAACCTGCTTTAAATGTACAGAATGTGGCATGACATTGAATATGAAAACATATAAAGGATTTAATAAATTACCATATTGTGAAGCGTAAGTACTAAATTTCTATTTATATTAATTAAAAATCCGGCAAACATTCTGATCACTAGTTACCACACTCATTACTTAGTAATGTGTTATTATTATTTCACTAATTACTTTGTGTTGCTAAAAAATTCGTTACCAGTAAATAACTAATTATTATTATTTTTTTTTATTAAATTTATTTACTTCCCCTCTTTTAAAAATAACGAAACTTTAAACAAATTTAAAGTTTTATTATTTTAATGTCGCAAACATTTTTTTATTTGGATTTTTGCCAAAATGAAACTAATGTTTTATAACGAAACCTACAGAGAAATTTTAAATCATATTATATAGCAACAAATAAAAATAAAAAATATGCAAGTTAAGTTGTAAAATATATGGAATATTAAGCTGGGCATTGGCGCCTTTTAGATTTCAATAGATAGACATTACTTAATACATGAATATTTTAAAATAATATAAATAGGAAAAAATAAAGCCTTTGAACTTTAAATAGAAGTAAAATATCTAAAAATTTTAACAAAATCCCAGATCAAATTATCACATTGATATTTAAGCAAACAAAAAAAAATTAATTATTTATATTTAAATCTATTTTATATTTAAGCCTATTTCCAGGAAATTGTCATTATTATTAGTTATTTATTTAAAATATATATCCTGTGCTACATAATATTATTGATTGAAAAACAAGTAAATATATTTGTGAACTTAATAAAATTACTTTTTTTCTGTTTGTGTATAAATATAAGCAATTTAAGTAAAATTGATATAAATATACTGCATTTCCCTTTTCACAAATTGAAGTTTCTCGTAGTTGTAGTTTCTTTTTTTTTTTTTTGCAGTTTTTTTTTTATCTAAAGTGTCACTTTTTTTTACTGTGGATAAAAACAGAACTGACATTGTCAACAGAGTGATAAATACATTTACACATCACTTACAAAAATCTGACATAGAGACAATTGTATTACTTAAGCAATTTCATGACATCAAAACACACTTCGAATAATAATTATATGTGCAGTTTGTGGTAAAATAAATTCTAAATCTTTTCGTAAAAAAATTATCGATAACATTTCTATAAATAAAAATAGTCTATAGAGTAGACTATGAAATAGTCTATAGATTAGTCTATAAAATAGTCCATGGAATAGTCTATGAAATAGCCTATGGAATAGTCTATAGAAATAGTCTATAGCATAGAAAAAATAAATATAGGCTATAGAATAGACTGTGAAATAGTATATAGAGTAGTCCATGAAATAGTCAATAGAATAGTCTATAGAATAGACTATGAAATAGTCTATAGAATAGACTATGAAATAGTCTATAGAATGGTCTATGAAATAGTCTATAGAACAAACTATGAAATAGTCTATAGAATAGACTATGAAATAGGATATAGAGTAGTCCATGAAATAGTCAATAGAATAGTCCATGAAATAGAATAGTCCATGAATAGCCTATAAATAGCCTATAGAATAGATTATGTAATAGTCTTTAGAATGGACTATGAAATAGTATATACAATATGATTATGAAATAGTATATACAATATGACTATGAAATAGTCTATAGAATAGACTATGAAATAGTCTATAGAATAGACTATGAAATAGTCTATAGAATAGACTATGAAATAGTCTATAGAATAGACTATGAAATAGTCTATAGAACAAACTAAGAAATAGTATATAGAATAGTCCATGAAATAGTCTATAGAATAGACTATGAAATAGTATATAGAATATGACTATGAAGTAGTCTATAGAGTAGACAGTCTAGAATAGAATGAAATATAATAGAACAGAATAGATAAATAGATAGTCTATACACTGTAAAATTTTCTATACACTAGACTATAAAATAGTCTGCATACTACAAAATATTCTATAGACTAGACTATAAAAAGGTTTATAGTTTAGTAGTCGACTATAAAATAGTCTGCAGACTATCCTACAAAATAGCCTATAGAGTAAACTATAGAAAATTTTTTATAAAATTTCTTATTATAGAAAATTTTCAATGAATTTTTCTTTTATAGAAAATTTTCAATAAATTTTCTTTTTATAGAAAATTTTCAATAAATTTTCATTTTATAGAAAATTTGCAAAAAATTTTCCTTTTATAGAAAATTTTCAATAATTTTTCTTTTTATAGAAAATTTTCAATAAATTTTCTTTTTATTGAAAATTTTCAATAAATTTTCTTTTTATAGAAAAATTTCAATAAATTTTGTTTTTATAGGAAATTTTTGGATAAATTTTCTTTTTATAGGAAATTTTTGGATAAATTTTCTTTTTATAGGAAATTTTTGGATAAATTTTCTTTTTATAGAAAATTATCGATAAATGTTCTTTTGATAGAAAATTGTCGATAAATTTTCTTTTGATAGAAAATTGTCGATAAACTTTCTTTTGATAGAAAATTGTCGATAAATTTATTAAGTGTACCTAACATTATTCTCCGCGATGTGCATTCACATTTTAAAACACACTTTGCCATAATGTACATATTTCCTCACTTTATGTCAACAACATCGTCATTATCATCCTCACCAGCAGCACAACACTAGTAGCAACATCAACCAACCTCAGTTGCAATAAAGAAAAAAATCAAATAATGACAAATAAAATTCTCAGCAAGAGAGAGAGTGAAGAACAAAAAAAGAAAGAATGTTAAAGTTTATAGCATCCTGTTTTGCATACTGACACATTTTTCTTCTTATTTTTGCAGTCTTTCTACCTCAAACACAATCTGTAATCATATCGCTAAAATCAAATCATTTCGAAACAAAAAAAAAAAAAAAAAAAAAATATATATATATATATATATATATATATATATATATTAAACAAAGAAGAATAGACTCAAAACAAAAAAAAGAAAAAAAAACTCTTCGGAAGTAGCAGCGCATTTTCCGCTATTATTTGCTGTTTTATTATTATTATTGCGTTGCTGCTATTGTTGCAATTGCAGTTGCTACTGTTTGTTATTGCTGTTGTCATCATTGTTAGTGAATGGGACATGGAGAGAATTTTACATAAAATAGCTGCGTATGTGTTGTGCGTCTATCAATGTTTATGTTTATGGTGAAAGGGGGGAATGGAATGAATTAGAATTTTTTTTTTTTGAAAAACTTGCTGGTAAATGTAATAAATCTATTGTTTTATTGCATTATGTTGTGGTTGTTGTTGTTTTTCTGCATTCTATATTTGTTGTTATATTTATGCAGTGGACAACATACAACATTGCTAAAGAAGAAATTAACCGGCATTTGTATTTAGTTCAACAACTGACAGACAAACAAACACACAAACAGGGTAGGAAATATCAGCCTATAAATATTATTCTCTTTTTATGTTTGATTTAAATAGTCCAGTCTTTTAAATTTAAAATGATTAAAATTTAACCTAGTAAAGAAAATATGTGTGAATGTATTTGTAAACATATTTGTGTCATTAACATGTCTTGCTAGTGGAATGGTTTGCAAAATAAGATATTGCAAGATTTTCTTTATAGAGACAGTTCGATGATAAGTTCGAAAAATATATTTTGGATTTTTATACATAGTGAATTTCAAATAACAATAGTTTGTCCTTTTGTCATAATATTGAAATGACGTTTCTGGAGGCCCCCAACATCTTACAATATCTTAGACATATGTTTAATACTTCGAAATAGACAAAATGCGCTCGAGCATTTTCTATTGGAAATTATCAAAGTCGGTTTATTCATGTTGGAGTTATGAGCATTTTTTCGTATTTGAAAGCCTTTAGATTATAAGTGCATAAAATTGACCTCTTGCTGTTAAGGGATTAATTACGTGTAATCTTCAATAGTATCAGGATAGACCAATCCGTGGTACATTAAAACCTAATATATGTTGAAAATTTTTCGAAATATATAAAATTATATGTTTGAATAAAGAAAATATTATATAAAAACGTTAGTAAAATCTTAATACTCCGCGACTGAAAAGAGACATAACAATTATTTAAATGAATATTACGGGCCTTAATCTATTACAATTTGAAGTTAATGTTCTTTTAACGAAAATTTGGATAATGAAATAAGTATTTTTAGAGAAATACATATTTTTAGGAAAATATTTGGAAAATTGTCCAGCTCACGTAAATTTAAACATTCAGATATAATATTTTTGGAATCATATAAGAACAGACCAATCTGCATTTCTAAAGGAGTACATTTGTAACCTTTTTTCGTCGCACATCTACGAAAACAATTATTGCTTGTATTTTGTTACTGCCTGAATTCACACGCTCTTTCATTTAGTCATTGCGAAGAGTGCAAAAAGTACAAAATGCACTGGAAAAAATTTATGGAAATAAATTGTTTGGTAATTAATAACCATCAATTTCTTCAATATTAATGTCTTAAGATAAAGTTGGAGTTATGTAAATTATACATTATATGGCAATATTAATAAATTTAAGTGCAAAGAAAGCAAAAATGCATTAAAAAATCTTTTATATAATAAAGCACGATATGTAACTGACGTCTTTGGTTTCCTAAACCCAATTTTTCTTTGAGTACATTTTTTTACGTTCACTAACACAACTACACTTTTAGTCATTGACATCCCTATTCTAAAACCACTGCGCATAATGTCAAAATGCTACGAACAAAAAAATGTGAAAATGAAGAAGAGTAAATAACCGCGGCAACAAATATTACATACGAAATTTGTACATGAAAAAATTGTAAAATAGCTGGACTTACGAGGTCACTTTCTTATTACACAATGTACCCAATCATATACAAGGTAATGTTTTAGGTGATTTTTACTGTAAAACTGAAATGTCAATTTTTTTATGTGTGCATGTATTGGTTTGTTTACAAACAAAAGTAAATATTTTCGGTGGTGAAATTTGTATTTTTAATAAAGAAAAAAATGCGCAAGTGCGCCATTTATAAAAAGGAAGTAGACAATGGTGGTGAAACATATGTTATTGTCCTAAAAAACAATAAAATACAATTCATTCTTATTATTTTTCGATTTCAACAATCATTGCTCACAACTTGCACGTGTTTATTTGTTTTTCTTTTTTTTTTTTTTTTTTTTTTTTGACGTTTCAATAGTATTTAAGGTGGAAAATGGCTGCTGTTATTGCATTATTGTATTGTTGCCTTTATGCATATTTCTTGTTAAATTATTTTGTCGTGCTCGTTACATAGTGTCTACATTAGAAAATTTTTTATCAAGACAAACGTCAAACTTAACGCGAATTTATGGAAGGTGGCAACAGTTGCACAAAAACAACAATATGGCGTATTCCTTATTGTTTTTTATATATGCAGTTTGACATCTGTAATAACCAAAATAATGATCTGCTGTTTGACTAAAGTTACCTTGTATATATACACACTGATTTTGACGTTTGTTTTGATAAAAATTTGCCTAATGTAGACACAAGGTTACTGCAAACAACAAAAGCCATCGACATATTTATCGCAGTACAGCTTTGAAAAAAAAATCTAAAATATAAAAAGTATCAATTTTAAAAAGTGTGAAAGTGAAAATATACTTTTCAAATGACGTTGTAGACCACATTAAGTAGATCATTATGTCATTCTTAATAATTTCGATACACCCGCAAAATGTGAAGTTATCGATAAAAAAAACGATTTTTTTTACGACTTGACGGAATAAAAAAAAAGGGTTTTAGATACAAGACAAATCAGACTTTCTAAACATGTATACTTTTTACCATAGCAAGGCCTCTCAAAGCTTGGAGAGGTTCAAAGGAATATGTTTTTAATTTTTAGTTATCATTTAAAAAGCTCACGCACCGATCGCGGAGAAAATTTTTTATAGATAATATTGTTTTCGTATCAAAAAATGTTCATTTCTCACCAAATCGCAATGTTAATACAAATCTTATAAACAAAACAATTATTTTTTTATATTTTATTTTATAACTTTTTTCTGAATTGTTAAATTTTTCTACATTTTTTTTTTTTACCCAATTGACACAAAATATGTGCAAAAATGCGTTTAATTGGATTCTTGTCAGATATTTATATAGTAGATAAATAATTTTCTTCTGAATACTTAACCACATCACAATATTTTTGTTATTTAGGTGGAAAAGAATATAAAAGAAAATGATTTTGATTTAAATTATTATTTAAATATTAAATCGACTAAAAAGAACGATTTTTGTTACCAAGACAATATTGGCTATAAGATGTTGCTATGTTTTTTTTTAAGCCCAAAAAAAGTTGTAATCCTAATTAGGGTTTTATAGTTGGTTCAAAATTTAGATTTTTTTTAAATATATATATATATATATATATATATATATATATAAAGGGTGATTCAAGTAGAGATACTTTTTGTAATGGCCTTTTTTGACAGATCACGTGTGAGTCGTGTCATGCTGTCATGTTATTTTTGTTTAGTATTGTTTGGCATTTCATAATGGAAAGACTTATGCCTGAACAACGTTTTCAAATCGTTCAACTTTATTACGAAAATTCACGTTCTGTGAAGAATGTGTTTCGTGCACTTCGCTCAACTTATGGTCAACATGATCGGCCTACTGAGCGTACTATTCGCAACACCATCACCCACTTTGAGACCCAGCATTCATTATTGGATAATATTCGACCGAATAGACCACGTCCAGCACGCTGTGAAGAAAATATAGCGGCCGTAGCTGAGAGTGTACACTAAGACCGTGGAGAGTCGATTCGGCGCCGTTCGCAGCAACTCGGAATGACGTATGGAACGACTTGGCGCATTTTATGGCGAGATCTTAAATTGAAATCGTACAAAATACAGCTTGTGCAACAACTGAAGCCGCTCGACCTTCCGAAGCGACATCGCTTCGCTCTATAGGCTCTTGAAAAGTTCCAAGAAGATCCGACGTTTTCGAGGCAAATTTCGTTCAGCGATGAGGCCCATTTCTGGCTCAGTGGGTATATAAACAAACAAAATTGCCGCATTTGGGACGAAGAGCAACCTGAAGAGATTCAAGAATTGCCACTTCATCCAGAAAAAACCACGCTTTGGTGTGGTTTGTGGGCCGGTGGAATCATCGGTCCATATCTCTTTAAAAATGATGCCGGGCGACCGTTATCGTGCCATGATAACCGACTATTTGATGCCTGAAATTGAAGCTCGTGATCTCGGCGACATTTGATTTCAGCAAGACGACGACACTTCCCACACATCGCGTCAATCAATGGATTTATTGAGAGAACACTTCGGTGAGCACATAATTTCACGTTTTGGGCCGGTCGATTGGCCACCAAGATCGTGCAATATCACATCGTTAGACTTTTTCCTGTGGGGATATGTAAAGTCTAAAGTATATGCGGACAAACCCGCTTCGATTCAGGCCTTGGAGGAAAACATCACGCGTGTCATTCGCCAGTTACCAGTCGAAATGCTCGAACGAGTCATCGAAAATTCGACTCAACGGATGGACCATCTGCGAGGTAGCAGCGGCCAACATGTGATAGACATAATCTTCAAAAAATAAATGCCAAAGAATATTCTTTCAAATGATAATAAACATTCCCCATTAAATTTGAATTTTGAGAGAAGAAAATAAATAAAACAAGGGGTTATGGGTTATCCAAAATTTCTATGTGTAATGTACGATACGTATATCGTCATATAATATTTCATGTTTTTAAATATGACATATTATTAAATTTTTATGACAGATTTCCGGTAAATTTATCTTTTAAATATTTTTATTTTCATATAAGGGATTTTTTTTTATTAAAGATTACACGATTTTTTAACCATTTGCATACTGTAATACAAATTTTAATGATGATGTACCATTTTAAATCTTTGTTTAAATCTCATTTTGGCTTTAAAAGGTTTTTTTGAATCATTTTTGTCAACATCATTTTAGTCAATATTTTTAGCGTAAATAATTGATTGATAATTTTGAAATATAAAAAATGTGGGTAAATACTTTTGAAATAAAAAATATTTAATAACTTTTTCATTAATATTAGAAATTACTACAATATAGTATACACATTTCAAAATTTTCAGGCATTATAACAAAACAATTTTTTCAAAATATTTTATAACGAGAACAATATTTTGATTCTTTTTTAAATTAAAAAAAAAAAAAAATTAAAAAAGGGTAAATATATATGACTATGACTGTACTTATAAAATAAATTAAATAAATACCTACCATGTGGGTCATGGTGAACAGAAAGTATGTCTTCTTGAAGCAGGTTGGTAAGGGAGAGTTCTTTTATCTCTTCCTTACAAACCTGTTTCTGAGTATGCAGAAATTTTTGTTGGAGGTCATACATTTTCAATTTTTATATATTTTCAAATATCTGAAATTATCAAAAGGATTAATACGTAGTTTTTTTATGGATGAGGGGTATAAAGGTGTCGCTAGTATTTTCTATGATTTTACGAAAGCTTTTGATCTCATAAATCACAAAATACTTTTGAAAAAGCTGAAGTACTACGGTACTCGTGGCAGACAAATAACTCGGGCCACTTTTATTTATAATTTATCTCAACGATCTGAAGAACCTGTGTGCTTTTTATGTACGCCGATGATATTTATTTGTTTTACCCATATAGACATGAAACAGCTGTGAAGGTGTATATAGAAAGGGATGCAGCTTTGATATCAGAGTTTTCTAAGATAAATAAGCTTGTTTTAAATGCAAACAAAACGAAATAATTAAGATTTAGATCTCAGCTGAATCATGACTTTAGTGTACTTGTGAATGGGAACATTGTAGCATGGCAGAGTTCAATAACGTATTTAGGAGTCACTCTACAGAGTAACCTGAATTGGAATCAGCACATTCAACAATTAAAATCAAAGATAAATCAAAGATAGCAAAAGCACAAAATTTCTCATTTATAAGGCATTAATACAAAGTCTTTTATATTATTTAGCTATATTATGCGGTTATAAAAAGTCTAGTGAACTGAAATCACTTCAACGTTTACAGAATAAAGGTCTTAAAATAGTAGCTAATCTTCCAGGCTTTCACTCAACCTTTTCACTATACCATGATAATTTTAAATCGGTTTTACCAATATATGGCCTTTACAATTTGCAGCTTCTTTTATATGTTTTTAAATGCATGCATAATATTGTACGGTTTTCCAGTAGCCAACACTCATTTAATACCAGAACCAATAGCAACTTAGCGGTTGCTATTCATACAAAAAATAATTTCTTTTTTCGTAAAAAAAATATCTGGAATTTTATTTTTTTTAACTTCCGATGCATTTTTTTATTTTATTTTATATGAAACCTTATTTTGTTAATTTATCTGGAATCTGCAATACTTAACGAGTAGTACAAGCCCTCATTTTTTAAAATGAATTAAGAATTACTGAGGTTACAATATTTTTAACTCCTTCATATGAAGTACTTACTCGAACAAAGTATAAAATAAAAAATAATAATAATAAAATAGTTCTTTATATATATATATTTGATAAGTTGTCGATTTTAACAAAAAAATTTTCGTTACATGATGCAAATTTAAAATAAATTTACAAAAAGATAGGATTTCAATAAAATAATAAAAAAAAAAATGCCGCGGAAGTTAAAAAAAATTTAAATGAAAATCGCAGAAATTTTTAACAATATTCCAGCATAAGTTAGTGCAATGTGAAAAAGGTATATATATTTACAAACCTGGATTTCTCGTCTATCTAAAATCGTAAAAAAAAATTCAAAATTGGTAAAAAAAAAATTAATTATAAAATAGTTTATACGTGTAGTCGAAAAAAAAATCGGTTTTTATCAATAACTTCAGATTTTGAAGGTGTATCGAAAAATCTAAAAATTACAAAATTATCTACCCAACCTACAGACCTACAGCCCACACAAGATCATTTCAAAAGTATATCCAACTTTTTCCATTTTGTTACACCCTGTTATTTATTTACTTATTTTATTTATTTTTTATTTACTTACTAATTCATTTATTTATTTGTTTTATTTACTTATTTATTTTATTGTTTATTTATATATTTATTATGTATTTATTTATTTATTTATTTATTTATTTACTTATTAATTTATTTGTTTATTTATTTTATTTCTTTGTTTATTTTATTTATTTATTTTATTTATTTGCTTATTTATTTATTTACATATTTTATTTATTTTTTATTTACCTATTAATTCATTTATTTATTTATTTGTTTATTTATTTATTTTATTTATTTATTTGTTCATTTATTTATTTTATTTCTTTGTTTATTTTATTTATTTATTTTATTTACTTATTTATTTTATTTATTTATTAAATTATTTATTTATTTGTTTACTTATTTTATTTATTTTTTATTTACTTATTAATTCATTTATTTATTTATTTGTTTATTTATTTATTTTATTTACTTATTTATTTTATTTATTTGTTTATTTATTTTATTTATTTATTTTATTTATTTATTCATTTATTTATTTGTTTATTTATTTTATTTCTTTGTTTATTTTATTTATTTATTTTATTTATTTTATTTATTTTTTATTTGCTTATTAATTTATTTACTTTATTTACTTATTTATTTCTTTATTTTATTTAATTATTTATTTTATTGTTTATTTATGTATTTATTTATTTACTTATTAATTTATTTGTTTATTTATTTTATTTATTTATTTTATTTATTTATTCATTTATTTATTTGTTTATTTATTTTATTTATTTTTTATTTACTTATTAATTCATTTATTTATTTATTTACTTATTTATTTTATTTATTTTTTATTTACTTATTAATTCATTTATTTATTTATTTGTTTATTTATTTATTTTATTTCTTTGTTTATTTTATTTTTTTTATTTACTTATTTATGTTATTTATTTATTCATTTATTTATTTGTTTATTTTATTTACTTATTTATTTACTTTTAATTAATTATTTATTTGCTTATTTATATATTTACTTATTAATTTATTAATTAATTTGTTTATTTTATTTACTTATTTATTTTATTTATTTATTCATTTATTTATTTATTTACTTATTTATTTTATTTATTTTTTATTTACTTATTAATTCATTTATTTATTTATTTGTTTATTTATTTATTTTATTTCTTTGTTTATTTTATTTTTTTTATTTACTTATTTATGTTATTTATTTATTCATTTATTTATTTGTTTATTTTATTTATTTATTTATTTACTTATTTATTTTATTTATTTGTTTATTTATTTATTTTTTATTTACTTATTTATTCATTTATTTATTTATTTTATTTATTTATTTTATTTATTTATTCATTTATTTATTTGTTTATTTATTTTATTTCTTTGTTTATTTTATTTATTTATTTTATTTATTTGCTTATTTATTTATTTACATATTTTATTTATTTTTTATTTACCTATTAATTCATTTATTTATTTATTTGTTTATTTATTTATTTTATTTATTCATCTGTTTATTTATTTGTTTATTTTATTTACTTATTTATTTACTTTTAATTAATTATTTATTTGCTTATTTATATATTTACTTATTAATTTATTAATTAATTTGTTTATTTTATTTACTTATTTATTTTATTTATTTATTCATTTATTTATTTATTTACTTATTTATTTTATTTATTTTTTATTTACTTATTAATTCATTTATTTATTTATTTGTTTATTTATTTATTTTATTTCTTTGTTTATTTTATTTTTTTTATTTACTTATTTATGTTATTTATTTATTCATTTATTTATTTGTTTATTTTATTTATTTATTTATTTACTTATTTATTTTATTTATTTGTTTATTTATTTATTTTTTATTTACTTATTAATTTATTTGTTTATTTATTTTATTTATTTATTTTATTTATTTATTCATTTATTTATTTGTTTATTTATTTTATTTCTTTGTTTATTTTATTTATTTATTTTATTTATTTGCTTATTTATTTATTTACATATTTTATTTATTTTTTATTTACCTATTAATTCATTTATTTATTTATTTGTTTATTTATTTATTTTATTTATTTATTTGTTCATTTATTTATTTTATTTCTTTGTTTATTTTATTTATTTATTTTATTTACTTATTTATTTTATTTATTTATTAAATTATTTATTTATTTGTTTACTTATTTTATTTATTTTTTATTTACTTATTAATTCATTTATTTATTTATTTGTTTATTTATTTATTTTATTTCATTGTTTATTTTATTTATTTATTTTATTTACTTATTTATTTTATTTATTTGTTTATTTATTTTATTTATTTATTTTATTTATTTATTCATTTATTTATTTGTTTATTTATTTTATTTCTTTGTTTATTTTATTTATTTATTTTATTTATTTTATTTATTTTTTATTTGCTTATTAATTTATTTACTTTATTTACTTATTTATTTCTTTATTTTATTTAATTATTTATTTTATTGTTTATTTATGTATTTATTTATTTACTTATTAATTCATTTATTTATTTATTTGTTTATTTATTTATTTTATTTATTCATCTGTTTATTTATTTGTTTATTTTATTTACTTATTTATTTACTTTTAATTAATTATTTATTTGCTTATTTATATATTTACTTATTAATTTATTAATTAATTTGTTTATTTTATTTACTTATTTATTTTATTTATTTATTCATTTATTTATTTATTTATTTACTTATTTATTTTATTTATTTTTTATTTACTTATTTATTCATTTATTTATTTGTTTATTTTATTTATTTATTTATTTACTTATTTATTTTATTTATTTGTTTATTTATTTATTTTTTATTTACTTATTTATTCATTTATTTATTTGTTTATTTATTTTATTTACTTATTTATTTCTTTATTTTATTTACTTATTTATTTTATTGTTTATTTATGTATTTGTTTATGTATTTATTATGTATTTATTTATTTACTTATTAATTTATTTGTTTATTTATTTTATTTATTTGTTTATTTTATTTATTTATTCATTTATTTATCTATTTATATATTTTATTTACTTATTTATTTATTTATTTTTAATTATTTATTTTATTTATTTAATTATTTACTTATTTATTTATTTATTTTTAATTATTTATTTTATTTATTTAATTATTTACTTACTTATTTATATACCAAGGAAAAATGTAATTATGACCAATGATTTTTGTTGGAAATTATCACCCCCAGAACTAGTTCTGTTGAAATGTTTCATAGCCTGTATAGAACTGTTCTGGAAGTAGTTATTTAAACCATTAATTTTTCGAAATTTCTGAGACTAGTTTTTAAAATTAATTATTTTGTAGTTGATATTGAAATTTGTAAAATCCAGTTTGTTTACAAAGTTTTAAACATCTCTTAGAAGTTATCTGAAATTTTGTAATCTATTCATAATAGTGTGTCCAATCAAGTTGGACACTTAAATTATAATTCGTTTATAATTTTTACATTAATTTAAACATTAATATAAGACAATTGTTCTCAGTGTATGCTACTGAGAACAAAACAATATGGTAATGCCACAATTTAATTTCTCTCCAAAGAAGTAGTGTTATCGGGTTTCGTTAAAAGGCCGATGGGTTGATGAAAACCCAAAAGAGAAAAAAACCGATCAGCCTTCAACTTGTAAAAACGAAACTTAATTTTTGGCGGTTAAACACTTAGCATCGAGCAGTCATACACTCAACATCGCACTTACCAAATTACCATCTTTAAATTGGCATCCTACCAACTTGCTGTCTTCAAATCTCAGCAGCTTACTTACCTTAACTTACCATCTTTAAATCAACAACTTACCAACTTGCTGTCTTGAAATCTAAGCATCTTATCATTCATCCTACATACTAGATCTAAGAAATAATAAAATAAATACTGAAGCTTAAACGAAAAGCAAAAGAAGACTTCCTCAATTCTGTATTTCCCTAAAGGAAAAGGTGAGTTTGGTTTTATGCTGCAACAGCCTGCTACCCTATGGATTATAACCCTAATGTTGTTCTTGTATTTTTTTCTCTCCCTACAATTATAATTGCTCCGGTCTGAGTAATTGTAATTAACTACATTCTTATAGATTTGGCCCTTTTTTATTAATTACACCCCCGTCTCTGCCGTCATCTATAGGAAACCCTACAACAAGAGCAACTAACTTGTGCATAGTGATATTGAAGTAATAAAAAACTGAATCTTAAGCAATAGTTTTCAAACCCATTCTTTAAAACCAGTTTAGAATCGCAATACTTTTCTAATCCATGACTGCCGAAGTCTACAGTGGTTCTGATTGTACTTGTTTTAGAACTAATGATTTTAGAACAAGTTCTAAATTTTACGCTGATTATTTATTTTTAAAAATATTATAAATGAAAACTTCTTGCAGTTGTTAGCAATTAAAAAAAAAAAAAGTCAAACTATTTAGCAAACATTTTATTTGCTAATTTATTTCATTAACAATTTGTTAATCGTTTTACAGTTTATAAACTTCTTAAGGATTTTCTAATGTACATAAATAATTTAATAAAATATAAATTTCAATATTAAATGACTAGCTATCAATAAAAATTTTGTAAAAATAGCAGCTTAAACAAAAATAAAGATATAAAGTAAAATAAAAAAATAGCAAATAAATTTCCGCATATTTAAGCATGATAAAGTTATATATAAGAAATACTACGTACATATATGCATATCATGAAAAGATAAGATAAAGTTTATAAATATATGTTTTGCAATAATAGCAACAACAACAAAAACCTTTAAAATTGACATACAACTACAGAGAAAATACAAAAAGATACAATTTATGTCTGAGTGATTGCATGTGTGTTGTCTGAACAATATATATTGTAATCATGATTACGTCCGTTCATTCATTGCCAAAATGATAAAAGACTCAATATTACAAAGTTATGTACACAATTTCCATTGTAATGAAGATTTAGGGATAAAATTGAAGTTAAAATAATGTTTAAAATATTTAAAATTTAAACAAATACGGAATTATTGTATATATTGAAGGTGGCAAAACAATTTTGTCATCATCATTATTATAAGACTAAGGGTCCTATTTTGCGAAGCGAAAACGAAAAATTCGAAATTTTATACTGAAAACATAAGATAAATTAAAATATATTGATAGTTTTCAATACAAATTGTCGCACAGTGAACTGAGCCCATATTAAAACAAAAAAAAAAAAAAATAGAAGGAACCTAGGTATGTACATATATACTTTACCAATATTGGATTAATAAATTACCCAAAATACCCTCTTTTAGATATTAAGTTTTATAAGAATAAATACTCTCGGGAATTCCCAGGAATTTTTTAATTTTCCTGGGAAAACAGAAAATTAAATATTCTCGTAGTTTTAAAATTTTATAGCAAACATTTTGCTATTTTTAATACCTTATCTCAATGAAAGATTGACGTGAGATGGAGTGAGATGGAAAAATTTTTAACATGTATAAAATTCATTAATTTGGAAACGGCTGATCTTAGAGTTTTGATTTTTTTATTTAATTGATATTATATTACAGATCATAGAATAATATAACTTTTTTATAGTTCTAACCACTACTTATGAACTCGTAAACCTTTTTTGGTAACCCTTCCATTAGAGTTTTGATAGTTGTTTACGTCACTTTTTTGGAACAGTTTGCCTATCTCTTTTTAAAATATTTGATATTTTGGAACTCCTTTTTTATGCTCTTCAATTCTCTTTTCACAAATGCCCAATATCTCTTCACTGGTCTTAGCTCCGGACAATTTTGAGGATTGACCTCTCTTGGTACAAAAACTATGTTATTGTTTTGGTACCACTCCAGAGCTTTCTTACCGTAGTGACATGATGCCAAATCGGGCCAAAAATATGTGGACCACATTGAGCTCTCTTAAGAAAGGAAGAAGCCTTTTTTTTTTTTTTTTTTTTTTTTGTAAACAATCTTTGAAGTATATTTCGGTATTTATATAGCCCACTGTAACAAATGTCATGCTTCTTTTGGCGCAACTACATAAAGATTGTCATACCAGGAATTTTTAGGAAATTCTTGGTCCTAAACTTTCTTCAACATTTCCTCGAGCACTGGCAACATAAAAATTTTAACCCGGAAGGTGCGAAAAATCTGCCAGTACATACGTTTCGTCGTCCATTATGCTACATGAGTTTTTTTGTATGAAATTTGATTTTAATTTCCGTGCCCTATTCTTGGCTTCTAAATTTTTGTCTGCAACTTTTTGGACTTTGTATGTTTTCAAGCCTGTATTGGCTTTAACTTTTCGCACCAAATAGTCAAAGCACTGAGCTAACCGGACTGCTTTCCTACCAGATGTGTTTGAAGCTCTTTTCAATATGCTTTAAATTTTCTTGACCTCTCCAATATCATGTGGACCTTTTTTTCCCCGAACCAGGTTTTCTATCAAGGGTGAAATTCTCCTGATACTGTTTAATAACATTGGAAACAATTTGACGAAAGAACTTTAAAATTCTTTGGCCAATTTTTTGTAGGACCAATTCGGATTTTTTTTTTTTTTTTTTTTTTAATTTTTAATTATTTTAGCACAAAGATAACTAGATCAAATAATTTAAGTATTGTTTCCGAAAAAAGTCAAGAGGCAAAACGTGTGTTAAGATTTTTTCGATCTCACTCCTTACTTGCAAGAGTTTAACGCATATAATGTTGTTGTTGTTTCACATGAAATTTTAAATCAACTTTATTTTTGTCATGTTGAAATTTTAGATATTTTAGTTTTATTAGAGATTTGTGGAAATGAATATTAAATAAGTTGAACTATTATAAAAAAAAAAAATATTTGGTTGCAAAATTTTTTATTCTGACACAACATTTTCTTTTTAAACAGCATCTCTTATCCAAGCAATGGATCTGTAAATGTTAAGTGTGAATCTTATAAATTATAAAGTAAAGATTATTTTCATCAGATTTCTGAACACTATGATTGTTCCGAAAAACATTATTGCCAACCAATTTTTCGATTTTTAGGTTTTCCAGATTTTTTAGATTAAAAAATTTTAAATATTTTATCTGTTAGATAAATTTCATTAAAAATTGCTTGCCATTTATTTCCACATTATTTCTCTAACTTACATTATTTTTCACTTATTTATTTAAATTAAACATAAATTTAGTAAGAATTAGTTAAGTGAAAAATAATGTAAGTTAGAGAAATAAACTGGAATAAATGAAAATTTTTTAATCCTAAAAATGGTGTTTTATTTTTATTATTTCATTTTTTGTCAATTCAGCATGATTTATAATATTTGGTTTTTTTTTTTTTTTGTTTTTTATTTAATTTAAAAAAAAAAATTTTCTTTTTAAGAAATCATGTACTTTTTTTCTTATAACTAAAGTTTTAAAAAATTCCTGGGAATCCCAGGAAATTGATATTTTTCGTTCTCGTTTCTCGGAAAAAGAAACATTGCGGGGAACCCCAAACTCTAATTGCAACACACAAACAAATGTTAATTATGGTTTTTTTTTTTTTGTAAATGATTACATTTTTTCATTAATCAGTGTTGCCATAGTGTTTTTTTTACTTTTTTGTCCTCTAATGATATTTGTTTGGAATTTATTGCAGTAAAAATCAGTGTAAATGAATGATTAAACCATTAAAACAATATTCTCGCAATCATCTTTTAATACGAAATTACTGGTTATGCAATAGTTATTATTATTAATACTTTTATTTTTATTGGTTATATTTCGATGAACTGTTGATCTACAGGATTGGGCGGAATTAAAAGTTTGATAATTTGATTTTCATTCGTATTTTATTTGCTAATTTTTCTAATAAAATCAAAGACATTCTAAAATATCTTAAGAATGTATTCCTTGCAATTATACTATTTTCAATAGATAAATCGAAAAACTTTAAACATTTAATAAAAAATCCGCAATGTGAACAATTTTAAAAACTAACCTAGTTCAAAAGTTGACACATATATAATTTAATATGAGCTGTATAGAAAACATTTCAAAATATTGAACACCATTCACATTTAGGTTGTTCTCCACTGTGCCTTTTTTGCCGGTCCATTAAAGTTGAAATATATTTTTGAAAATTTTTGATATTTTGCCAAAGTTACACAATTTTTTTTTTTACAAAGTGTAGAAATAAATATTTCATATTTTTATACATTTAATTTTTAATACATTTAATTAATAAAAACGTGTAAATATGCAAAACTTAATTTTTTTGCGAATTTTTTTTCTAAAATTTAAAAATACTTGAAAATTTTTTGAGTCTTTCTATTTTATACAGACTAATTGTACAATAAAAAAAAAAAAACGAAACATATCTTGAATACTAAAAGTCTTATCTAGTCTGAAGACATTTGGAAGATGTCTGCATAGAAGAAATTTACGCGATATCTTCTTTTTTTATTTGGACGAAAGTTATCAAAGCAATATTTTTCTAATATTGTATTTTTATCAGTTTAAAGAAAATTAGGCAATAAATTACAAAAAAATTTAAATATATTTATTTTAATATTTGTAGCCTCAAAATATCGCCTTTTTTCAGTAGGGTGATTTTCACCTCCGCAATATATTAGTGATATCCCATTGATATCATCTGGAAGAAATTAATGCAATACTGTTATTTTTCACTCACAATTTTTTCAGTTGTCGAAAAATTCATCAAAAATGAAAAAAATATTGGAGAAATTTGTTTGTCTTTTAGCAAAAACTGAATATTTGATGTGAGCGTTTTAGTTTTCCTGCTTTATGATGTTAAGAATAATGTGCATTAATGCTTTACAAGCTGTAAAATTTTCCTTATTATATTAATTCATATTATATATATATATATATATATATATATATATATATATATTACATCTCCTAGAAGATTATCCTAGATCATTATCTAGCAATCAAGGTTGGAAACCGATACCGTTATAAATACCGATACCGATTAAATACCGTTTAAAATGAGTTACCGTAACCGATACCGTTACCGAAATTATTATTTTCTAAAAATACCGGTATTCAAATACCGTTTCCCTCAATACCGGTATATACCGGTATTTTAGTTTCGGTATTTTAAAATATACTATTTTCTATGTAATATGTTTTGTAAAATTATTTCTCATATAAATTTACTTGCTTTAAGAAAGATGAAATTAATTTTAATAATAAGAGGTTATTTAAAGTAATATTTTTTGAATCTTGTTTTTAAGGTCCTTTTATTATTTATATCTTTGTTTCAATAGAATTCCTAAAACGATCCGTACAGGAAGAATATTAAAAAAAATATATCTTCAGTTCTTTATTTTATTTCGTCTAAAATATGTTAAGGTTTTTTTTTTTATATAGATTTCTAAAAATTCTTAACACAAGTCAATAAAGTGGTAGAGTGGCAAAAGTGGCAAATAATTTTACATAATTCATATCCTTTGTGCTAGATATGGTAGGTGAGTTCTACGAACTTGCCTAAGTTACCCAAATTTATCCAAACGCGCTCAAAACAGAAAGACCTCATTCTGGAATGTTTTTGGGTCACAATTTATTTATTTATTAATTTTTTTTTGCGTTCCCCAGCTTTTGAGAATTTTCTACGATTTGGGAGCGTAAATTTGTAAATACTCTCGAGTATATAAAGAAATAAAAATTTTCCATGACGTCTCCGTTTTTTGAGACAACGACCCTTAATATTGATCTATTTTTAACAACTTTTACGCATAAATTTTAACTACTTATATTAGGCTTAAAAACTATTACGTTATTCTGGCTTCTTTTCCTATATCGTTTAGATTTGGTTCTTTTCTTAGAATTCTATAAGAGAATGAAACGTTTTGTTCGGAAAGTTACAGCCAGGACAATGCATTTAAATATCCTTTAAATGTGGGCGGTAAATTTCTGTAATTTTCCTTGGACTTGGGGTCTCTAAAATGTTAACAAAAAATTCTGCCCATTCTTATACCTCTTTTATGAATTTAAATTTATTTATATTTTAATCTACTAATCTAATCTACACGTTCTTTTACAGTGTAATTCTTATACATTCATGATATGAGTCGTAAAGTCGCTCTAGGTTGGGGAACAAGTCAATTATGTCTTAAATGCAGCTGCCTTACAGAAACATTACTCGGGGAACTTAATTCGGAAACTTTAGCCTTCTATACAAAGATATTGATCGGGTGGATGATTTGCGAAGGAATCTTCTTCTGGAATGAACGACCTGGCAATATGTTAGCAGATAGCTACGCCATTTCAACTATTAGGCGAAAATTATAAAATTTTATTGAATTTATTTGAATTGAAACTAGGTCCGAAGATATATGGTGTTAAATTTCATGTATTTAAAAAATCAGAAAAATGTATACTTTGAACCGCCACAAAAATCAAACTGCAAAGAATATTCATGTCTTAAAGTGATATATAATGTAAAAATATTCAATTCAAAGTTTTATTTAATGAAATTTAATTGAAAATAAATAGAAGATTTAACTCTTTAATGCCTTTGCTCTGTCTTTAATAATAACGGTATATACCGGTATTTTAGTTTCGGTACCGGTATACCGATACCGATATAATTTAAAATACCGATACCGTTACCGAAATAAAAATAAATTGAATACCGATACCGTTATCGATACCGATATTCGTTTCGGTTTCCAACCTCCCTATGGGGGAAACTTCCGCAATACGAATTTGATTATTGCGACGATAAAATTTTTCTTTTATCATTGAAGAGCAAATTGAAAATCATTAAAAGTTTTTTGCATTTTTGTTTATTGGTTTTTATTTTCCGTTGTACTAAAGAAAATACAAACATTTTTTGTTTATCAAAACATTTCGTTTACACACATTATTGAAATATATTCTTCACTTTATATTCATTATAACAGCAAATAGGGAATAAGCATTTTTACAGGCATATAAAAATGAAGTCATATTTATGCGCACTAACCAGGCCATAACATATAAAGGTTTTTTGGCTTGTTCAGCAAAAATTCTTAAATTTTTCTTAAACATAACATCTTGATCCATCCAGTTGGATGAAAATAATGAATAACATAAATTTTGAAATTCTAATTCCATAATAGTACCATAATAACAGGCGGGCAGAATTTCCAAAGGCATGCAAATTAAATAAACGAAATAATAGATTAAAGTAAAAGGATCGCGTGTAAATAAAATCATAAACACAATGACCGCACACATATTGATGCTGGTGAAAAGGATTTGAAAGAACATGTATTGAGAAACCACTTCCTCCAATTTACTGCGATATCTTTAGTAAAGAAAATTTATTAAATTAATTCAAAAACATCGTTAATACTAATTTCACACAAACTTACTCCATTAAATCCTTGTGGTCTTGTATACAATGCAATAACTCTCTATTATTATCCTCTTTACTCTTCTTGGGATCATGACCAATTTTTGCCACCCTCATACTTAAAATATGTATTTGACCACTCAGCAAAGCCATATGCATACCAGCAAATGTATCATTAACTATATTTTGTAAAATTTGAAAAGATACTCCAAAAAATTGATAAATATGCGCGGCGGCATATAACCAATTATTGGCAAATGGATCGAAAGGAAAATATGCTGGATACATTAATACCCAATTACCCAAAAAGCCATTTGTTAACACAGCTACTTCTGAGGTAAGACTACAACTAGTAAATAGCACCATACACATAAGCAATATTCTTTCCAATAATGGAAATATCACTCCTTTGTAATATTGTGACTCATCTTTCGCTTCAGCAATTCGACGATCTTGTCTTCTTATTAAATCGAATATATAACGCACATTTTTAAATTTCAACCAAATAGCAAACGTTTTTATGGAACAACACAAACACGTTAGATTTATGGCTAAATTTTTAATGATATCATATTTAGTTTTACTTTGGAAGAGTCCAATCATCAGGTGTAAAGGATAACCGATGGTTATAACAATATTAATGAAAATCGAATAAGTTATATAAAGAAAACGATAGTTTTTTGTGGGGGAATTACCCAAAATGCGCCAGAGTAAAAAATGCATGCGAAATAACTTTTCTCCTTGTAATGGTGGTTGTGTCATCTTGTCTAGAGTGTTAATAAATTTGAACTAAACAGTGTGTTGCTTGGAATACTATATTTATATAAGGTGATAATTATAATTATTAATTTAGATTTTATTTAAATTAAATTTTAATTGTTGCTTTTGTGACATGACATTTTTTTTTGGGAGGGGGGGTTATAAGGAGAGAATACACTAAAGAATAAAATTATGTGTTTAGAAAGAAATATGTACATTTTTTAAATTTTTTAAAAGAAACTTATGTGACTTTTATTATTTCCAACACCTTTAATTAATTTTATATTACTGAAAATAACATTTTCACATCTAAAATAAAAAAATCAATATTAATGAAAATCACTCAAAATTTTAATTATAATCTTAAATAGTTGGGTATTAAAAATCAACAAAATGGATTTAGTACAAACAAAAGTTTTGTTTGAAAGCTAAGGCTTTTGAAGGAAAATATCGCTAAGTAATAAATTTTAATTGAAATCAGTCCAACCAAAACGACTGCAAAGACCTAGAGCATGTGTATACACACACACAGTGAAAAAAATATAATTGATAATTTTTTTGTATAATGTTATGGTCAGTAAAATAAGTTAGATAATGGATGTAATAAAACATTCGTTGTCGTGAGCCAATTATTTTTATAGTAAACATAAAATATAATATTATGCTCATCTACTCTACACCAAAATGACGAACTAAGTCAAACGTTGTCTAATCGTGTTTTCAGCCGACAATGGCGATGACAGTTTGCCGCCTCAAAGTTGAGATTTAATTTTGATAGACTCTTTTTTAATTCATTGCTTGGACAGTTAGCAAAAGTCAGCGCCGCACAAATTCAGCAGTGGCTTAAAATCGGCAAGAACTATTAAAAAAAAATCAATTTTCCAACTAAAATACGATAATTTTTTCAAAAATTTAAGTATCATTTAAAAAACACAAATATTTCCTAAAAAGTACAAATTTTTCAAAACAGGTACCAATTTTCAAAACATGTACTATTTATAAGAAAAATGTATTAAATTTTAATAAGAGTATTATTTGAAATCTACCTATCAATATTTATAAAAAGTACAGATTTTTAAAAAAATACCAATTTTTGAAAAATTTACCAGATTTTAAAAAATTATTCTTCAAGAACATAAACTCCGATTTTCAAAAAAATAAAAAAAGTACCAAAACAAACATCATTTTTCAAAAAAGTACCAAATTAATTTACCAAAATAATGTAAACATTTTCTTTAAAAATAAAAGTATTAGTTTTTAGAAAAAACAAATATAAATTAAAAACAAAAGTTCCAATTTATTTATTTATTATAATTTTTTAAATTGTTTAAAAAAAAGTACCAATCTTCTAAAAAAATGTATTTTATTTATTTTTATTTTTTTAATAGTATGAATTTTCAGAAAAAAAAAATTGTTCGATAAAAAAAATTTGGCACTAATTTTCCAAAGAAAACACTAAGTTACCAAAAATGTATCAATTAAAAAAATAAAATAAAAAAATAAATAAGAAGGCATTCATTTCAAAAGAAGTACTAATTAAAAAAGTAGAAAAAATGTACTCATTTAAAAAAAAAGTACCAATTAAAAAAATAAAAATTTGTTTCCAAAAAATACTAAATTTGTTTATCATTTTTATTCACGGTAAAAATTCAATAGTAATAATTAACAAATAGGTACTAATTTCAAAAAAAAAAAAAAATAATAAATAAATAAGAAGGCATTCATTTCAAAAGAAGTACCAATTAAAAAAGTAGAAAAAATGTACTCATAAAAAAGGTACCAATTAAAAAAATAAAAATTTGTTTGAAAAAAATTCTAATTTATCATTTTTATTTTTAAATACCAACTTTCATAGTAAAAATTCAATAGTAATAATTAACAAATAGGTACTAATTTCCAAAAAAAGTAAATAAATAAATAATAATAATAATAATAAAACTAGTTTCAAAAAAAATTATTAATTAAAGAAATTAAAAAAGTACTCATTTAAAAAAGTACCAATTAAAAAATTTGTAATCATTAAAAGAGTACCATTTTTGTTTTTAAAATATAATTTTAAAAAATGGTAATCATTTTCAAAAATGATAGTAATAAAGTAATAATATTTCAAAAAAAAAAGTGTCAATTAAAAAAATGGTAAAAAGAAATACTAATTTTCTTAAATTTTTATAGCACCAAGTTTCAAAAAAGGTATACATTTAAAAAAATACAAACAAAACGTATCAAACTAAAAAAAAACCCAAAATGTTCGAATAAATTTACCAAGTTTCAAAAAATAGTATCAAGATTCAAAACCAAAATTTAAAAAAAATTGAATTTTCAAAAAAAGTATACATATCGAATTTTCCAGTATTAATAAAAAAAACATTTTCAAACTCGTACTAATTTTCAAAGAGATACAAATTATCAAAAAAAAAATAGTAATAATAATAATAAATACCTCATTTTTAAAAAATTACAAATTTTTTAACGTTCTAGATATCAACAAGAATCCAAAAAATACCTATTTTCATGGAAAGCGTTAATGTCCAAAAAATGTCCAAATTTGTAAAAAAAAAATTAGTACTTAATTTAAAAAAAATAATATCAATTTACAAAATATGTACCATTATTTGAAAAATGTACTCAATTTAAAAAAAAAACTCAAAAAAAAAACTTTAAATACTAAAAACAACAATTTAAAAAAGCCGATTTCTTAAAAAAAAAAAGTACAAATTTTCAAAAAAAAAAAAAAAAAATAAGAATAATTTTCAAAAATTGTTCTAATAAACTGTTCAAGAAAACAGTTTTTTTTTAATTATTTGAACAATTCGCAACCTTAGTTGTATCGATTTAAAAATATTTAAAAATTTAAAAATTTTTACGACATACATTGATACAACGATACAACAGAGATTGTGAATTGGCAGTTGTTTTTTTTTTTTTTTTTTTTTTTTTTTAATTTAAATTTGAGAAAAGTTTAAAGATTTTATTTCAAATTCGAAATCATTTTAAACATTTAAAAACGTGTCCTACTGTACACTGTAAAATGGTGTTGATTTTATGATTAAATATTTAAACCTTAATTGTTATTCCCAAAATGAATGAAAGTGTTAAATTTAAATCATTTGTACGAATCTCCTGATGTTTTCAACAGTCATGCGTGTCATATTGCTATCATAAATTAATTGTCAACATAAAATATTAATTACACGGTGCTACAGTAATAATAATAGTACACTTGGAATTTAACATAGTGTAGTTTGTAAATATGATTGAGTAGATTATTACACCATTTTTAGAATGTTTAATATAGAATGTTTATATTTATTTTATATTTAATATTTATTTCCAAAAAACCGTCTTTTCGGACTTCCGGCTTTAAACATTTTTATCTCGAATACCTGTTATCCAATTTAAGTTTTTTAAACGGCATTAGAAAGAAAAGATTTTACCATTTTTAAAAAGTATATACATATTTTTATTTATAGCAAAACTGTAAAATAATAAAGATACAAACTCGATTTTTTAAAGCGTGATCCATTTCAAGGTTCCCTACTTTTTTAAAGAAAAAAACACAGAAAATTAAAATTTAATGGGGAATGTTTATTGTCATTTGAAAGAACATTCTTTGGCATTTATTTTTTGAAGATTATGTCTATCAAATGTTAACCGTTGCTGCGTCGCAGATGGACCATCCGTTGAGTCCAATTTTCGATGACTCATTCGAGCATTTCGACTGGTAACTGGCGAATGACACGCGTGATGTTTTCTTCCAAGGCCTGAATCGAAGCGGGTTTGTCTGCATAAACTTTAGACTTGACATATCCCCACAGGAAGAAGTCAAACGGTGTGATATCACACGATCTTGGTGGCCAATCGACCGGCCCAAAACGTGAAATTATGTGCTCACCGAAGTGTTCTCTCAATAAATCCATTGATTGATGCGATGTGTGGAAAGTGGCGTCGTCTTGCTAAAATCAAATGCCGCCGAGATCACGAGCTTCAATTTCAGGCATCAAATAGGCGGTTATCATAGCACGATAACGGTCGCCATTGACGGTTACGTTCGCACCGGCATCATTTTTAAAGAAATATGGACCGATGATTCCACCGACACACAAACCGCACCAAACCGTTGTTTTTTCTGGTTGAAGTGGCAGTTCTTGAATCTCTTCAGGTTGCTCTTAGTCCCAAATGCGGCAATTTTGTTTGTTTACATACCCATTGAGCCAGAAATGGGCCTCATCACTGAACAAAATTTGCCTCGAAAACGTCGGATCTTCTTGGAACTTTTCAAGAGCCCATAGAGCGAAACGATGTCGCTTGGGAAGGTCGAGCGGCTTCAGTTGTTGCACAAGCTGTATTTTGTACGCTTTCATTTTAAGATCTCGACGCAAAATGCGCCAAGTCGTTTCATACGTCAGTCCGAGTTGCTGCGAACGGCGCCGAATAGACTCTCCACGGTCTTCGTATACACTCTCAGCTACGGCCGCTATATTTTCTTCACAGCCTGCTGGACGTGGTCTATTCGGTCGAATATTATCCAATAATGAATGTTGGGTCTCAAAATGGGTGATGGTGTTGCGAATAGTACGCTCATTAGATTATGTTGACCATAAGTTGAGCGAAGTGCACGAAAGACATTCCTCACAGAACGTGAATTTTCGTAATAAATTTGAATGATTTGTAAACGTTGTTCAGGCGTAAGTCTCTCCATTATGAAATGCCAGCGATTTTTGGCCTACATTTTGCTAGAAAATATTTCTTTTTTTTCGTATCTGACGACAATGTAAATAGATGCATAAACATGAGTTTTTAATACTTCCGAATATCTCTTAGGCATTAATGCTATAAGTTTTTCTAGTATTTTCTTCGATAATAGAATTTCACTACTCCTCCAATTCTACAAAAAGTTTAACGCTATTTCGAAATGTTTTAGTGATGATATTACGTTTTACAATCATCCGGATGTTCTCAATATATATATATATATATATATATATATGATTTGAACTCGCAGTCTAGAACTTAAACACATACGCTGAGTCACTATTGAAACTAAATGGTATCGTTTTCCTTACGCATGTGGTCGATTTTTCACTGGGTGTATATGTAAAGCTTCCATTAAATGGGTCCAATAATTTTACTTCTGAAAAATGACAAACAATATAAATACAAAAAGTATGCGTAAAAAAGACATTCAATAAAAAATGTTTACGGAGATGTCGTACATAATTTTATGTACACCGCGATTTAACAGTGCACCATTAGCATCCAGATTTAGGATTCTTTTGAAAACCTCGAACGTTATGCTGCATTTTAAATTTTTATTCAAATTTACTCTTTTTACATAACTGTTACAAATGTAAACATTTGTGCACCTAAAGCTTGATATTTCTTAGATAATTTAAAAATCTCATTAAAAATTTGTGACTAATTTCTGTAATTCTCACGTCGAAAAAATTTTCACATGAAACAAGAGAATTGAAAGAAATTCGAGGTGAATTGACATCTGTACACAGAGAAAAAAACGTGGTTACGACATTTTCACCACAACAATATTTTATTCTCATTGTTAATTTTCATAATTTTAATAATACTAGGTTTTTGTTTCAGTTTTATCATTCAATTTTTAGATTCAATAGAAATTTTAATATAGTTGACTACAAAAATTTTTTGTTTTTGAATATTTTTAACAGAAATAAAATTTTATTAATATGAAAAATATCATTATTACTATAACTATTATATATTATAAAACATTTTCATTATTCTTAAACCATATTTTATTTTCCAACCATATTAATATTATTATTCGCATAACAATAAAATGTTACAAATAAATATGCTTTTGTTTGTTTGTTTTTAAATATATTTTGTTTTTAACAGTTGTTTTCCCCCTTCATTATAATTCTCATTTAGTTTATACATGAATTAATATAAGTAGAAAAGTTTTTATTACTATGTTTGGTGTGATTCAAGCAATATAACATATTGATTAAATACTATTAAAGGGTTTAGCTAATAAAAAGTATCTTACACAACATATGATGGTACAAATAAATAAAATTAATTATGAGATAATAATATAAAAATTAATGGAATAATATGGTAGAATGGAATCATAATATGATAAGATGAGACAATTATATGATAAACTGGAATCATATTATTATGAGATGCGATAATAATATAAAAAATAGTATAGCCCTAATCTGATAGAGTGGGATAATAATGTAATAAGATGGTATAATAATATGAAAAACTTGAATCATAGCATGAAAAAACGAACCATAAAATCGTGCACAATATGATAATATGGTATCATAACAATTATTATTTATAATGGTATCTATTTTTAGCTATGACCATATATTTCAATCATAATATGTTGCTCTAAGATTATGGTCACTATAACTGTATTTTTTCTCTGCGTGTGGTATTTGTTTTTTTTTTCCAACAACTTAAAAATGAAATTTTTAATTAATATTTTTTTTTTAGATAATTATTTTTAATATATAATGAAATATAATATAATGAAATATAAATAATATCTAAACGGAAACTACAACGAAACATTTACATTTAATAATTTTGTATTTTGTTTAATGTATATATATATATATATATATATATATATATATATATATATATATATATATAGAGCGTGATCCATTTCGAGGTTTCCTACTTTTTTAAAGAAAAAAACACAGAAAATTCAAATTTATTGAGGAATGTTTATTATCATTTGAAAGAACATTCTTTGACATTTATTTTTTGAAGATTATGTCTATCAAATGTTGGCCGTTGCTACGTCGCAGATGGAATCGAAGCGAGTTTGTCCGCATAAACTTTAGACTTTACATATCCCCACAGGAAAAAGTCTAACGGTGTGATATCACACTATTTTGGTGGCCAATCGACCGGCCCAAAACGTGAAATTATGTGCTCACCGAAGTGTTCTCTCAATAAATCGATTGATTGATGCGATGTGTGGGAAGTGGCGCCGTCTTGCTGAAACCAAATGCCGCCGAGATCACGAGCTTCAATTTCAGGCATCAAATAGTCGGTTATCATGGTACGATAACGATCGCCATTGGCGGTTACAATCACACCGGCACTATTTTTAAGAAATATGGACCGATGATTCCACCGGCCCACAAACCACACCAAACCGTTGTTTTTTCTGGATGAAGTGGCAGTTCTTGAATCTCTTCAGGTTGCTCTTCGTCCCAAATGCGGCAATTTTGTTTGTTTACATATCCATTGAGCCAGCAATGGGCCTCATTGCTGAACAAAATTTGTCTCGAAAACCTTGGATCATCTTGGGACTTTCCAAGAGCCCATAGAGCGAAGGGATGTCACTTGGGAAGGTCTAACGGCTTCAGTTGTTGCACAAGCTGTATTTTGTACGCTTTCAATTTAAGATCTCGATGTAAAATGCGCCAAGTCGTTCCATACGTCAGTCCGAGTTGGTGCGAACGGCGGCGAATCGACTCTCCACGGTCTTAGTGTACACTCTCAGCTACGGCCACTATATTTTCTTCACAGCGTGCTGGACGTGGTCTATTGCTCGAATATTATCCAGTAATGAATGCTGGGTATCAAAATGGGTGATGGTGTTGCGAATAGTACGCTCATTAGATTATGTTGACCATAAGTTGAGTTCCTCACAGAACGTGAATTTTCGTAATAAAGTTGAACGATTTGTAAACGTTGTTCAGGCGTAAGTCTCTCCATTATGAAATGTCAAACAATAAATTCTTATTTTAGATCAACGAAAAGCAGAAAGAGGGACATAAAAATTTGAATGTGTTTGTGTATTTTATTTGTTTACGCTCTTTGTTGCGAATGTTTTTGTTGCATCTAGAACACAAAAAAAAATTTTTTTTTTTCTTGCGCTCTTTGTTATGTGTTTTGTTTTTGTCTTTACTTAACCATGCAACATGATCTTGTTTTGTTGAAAGCTAGAACACAATTAAATGATTTTTTGTTTTATATTCATACTCAATTGTTTAGCTTCGTTAACATTCGTGTTGTGTATGTAAAAATGCCGAAATCACTCGGCTCTGGAGTGCTATGAGCGCCTTTGCCTGTTTTAGATCATATTTTAGCAATTTTAATGGAATATTTTTGCATATATTACACTAAAGCGCTTAATTTTTCATATTTTACATCTAAAAGAACAATTTTGGATATTTTGAGCCCAGTAGAATATTTTACATAATTTTCCATTAGTGAAATTTTGTTTTTTACTGTCACATATTGATGGAAAAATCAAATT
Organism: Protocalliphora azurea; assembly: GCA_932274085.1. Classification (NCBI taxonomy): domain Eukaryota; kingdom Metazoa; phylum Arthropoda; class Insecta; order Diptera; family Calliphoridae; genus Protocalliphora; species Protocalliphora azurea. The sequence goes on along the minus strand of OW026522.1, from coordinate 131,304,513 downwards.
ATTTTAATATAAAAATTAAAATTTAGACAAAAAAAATAATATTTTAAGAGCATATTTTTTAACTATAAGAGCATTTTTATGTGCAAATCTTTTTATTAAATTTAACATTTAAGCAAACATTGTTACTGTGTGTATCTGTAATATTTGATCTACATATGTATATTCTTTTTTTAATTCATTTCATATTCATTACAAGAGCAAACAAAGAGTAAGCATTTTTGCAAGCAAATATAAATGAATTTAAATTAATGCGAAATTGCCAGGCCATAATATACAAAGGCTTCTTAGTAGCTTCAACAAAAATCTTTAGATTTTTCTTAAACATTCGATCCTGATCAATCCAATTTGAAGAGAATAAAGCAAAAGTTAAATTTTGAAATTCTATTTCCATTATGGTTCCATAGTAACATACGGGCAAAATTTCTCCTGTTATTGCTAAAAAATATGAAAAATAATAGATCAAAGTAAAGGGATCAGAGGCAAACAATATAACAAAAACAACAGTGGTACACATATTAATGCTGATGATAAGAATTTGTGCAAACATATAGAATGAAATAATCTCCTCCAGTTTACTGCGATATCTGTGAAAATAATGCAAAAATTAAAGTTATTCTTATTTTTTCTTTGTTTATTAAAAATGCATTTTACTTACAGCAATAGATCTTTATGATCTTGTATACATTCCAATAATTCTTGATTATTTTCTGCCTTTGATTTCCTCTTATTTCTACCTAAATTGGCTACTCTCATACCTAAAGTATGAATCTGACCACTCAACAAAACCAAATGCATGGCCAAAAATGAATCATTGGTAATATCTTGTACAATTTGAAATGTTATGCCCAAAAATTGATAAAGATGAGCCACCATGTACAATATGTTACTAGCAAATGGATCAAAAGGAAAATAAGCAGGAAACATTAAATCCCAATTGCCCATTAAACCATTGCATAATACTGAAACTTCACACAAACTCCATGCTGCAGAGTATAATATTAATAGGAGTTTTAATACCAAATGTACATCTTTAAAAATCCGGCATTTATAATGAACTAATTCATCTTTGTTTAAAGATATGCGTTTATCTTGTCTCCTCAATATATCCATTAGTAAATGTATATTTTGTAATTTCAACCAAATGACCAAAGTTTTTATGGAGCACACCAAACACGTTAGATTAATGGCCAAATTTTTAATTATATCAAACAATGTGGAACTCATTAATAGACCAATCATCAAATGTAAGGGATAACCAATTGTTACGATAATATTCATAAAAATTGAGTAAGTTATATAGATGTAACGATATTTTTCCGTGGGCATAAGGCCTAAAATACGCCAGCATAGAAAATGTATACGAAATATTCTTTCACTTGGAGAACTTGTTTCCATATTGCCGTGGCGCCTTTATGTCTCAACTGTGATGTCTATGATTGAATCAAAGACTTTTTTTTGCAAAATTTTATTAGAATTGTAAAAGTAGCTATTTATTTACGCATAATGTGTTAAAGCTTACAATATGTAATTTGAATAAAAACCTATAAATAACTTTCTCTATAATTTTCTCTATCAATCACCTTGAATGTTTAATATAAAATTCTGTACTAAATGCATGTTAGCTATTTGTTTATGTACATTAGGGTGGCCCCTTTTGTATAGGGAGAAAATAAGATACCGATGTTCCCAGCTAAAATTAAAATTTACTTCATTCTAAGTTACAGTTTTTCAAAATATTCATCCTGACGTTATAATTTCTTGAGCTGGATAAAAATGAAAAGAGGCTCTTTTTTCGGGTTTTTCGTTTTTTTTTTTTTTTTTTTTTTTTTTTCTCATATTTCTGTCAAAAGAACACTATGAACTTTTGGTATCTCAAAAAAGGCCTTGGGATGCGCATTTACTAACATAACAAAAATTTAGAACCAGGTCCAAATGGATTCAAAAGTTTGCAATTTTTCACAAAAAATTTAAATATTTGTATATTTTACACATAAATATTTACAAAAATAAGACCAAAATAATACAATATAATCCTCCATCAGTTATACCGAGACGGTTTTCTGTGTGTTTTAAAATTCGAATTTGTTCGTATATTTTAGGAATTTTTCGAAACATATTTTCCTTCATATACAAATGTTTCTATATGAGCAGAAATTGAATGAAATCAACATCAAAATACGCGCGTCTTTATAAACTTTTTAATGATATATAACACTTTATATTTCTATTAACAAATAACTAAATAAATTAAGCCTAAGTGAACTAATTACAAAATTTATGCTAATAAGATTATTTTTTCACAGTTATACCAAAAAAATGCAATTGTGAAAAATTGCACTCATATGGACTCATTTGGAACTAGTCCTAAATTCTAGTTATGTCATAAAATATGCTTCCCAAAGGCCTTTCTAGCGATATCAAATTTTCATATTGTTCATTTAGCAAAAATTTCGATTTCGATCGAGCTCACGAAAAAATGAGGTCAGGACGAAAATTTTGAAAACGATATCTTAAGATGAAGTAAATTTTCATTTGAGTTGAGAACATCAACACTTTTCATTGTGGGGCCACCCTAATGTTATAAATCTTTATAATAAATAACGTAAGTTTAATGTTAACAAAGAGCTCCGTACCAAACAAATTTCATATAATTAATTCAAATATCGACCACATTCGTGTACAAAATGAAACCATTTAGTGTCAATAGTGTAGCAATCAAATTGTACATGATCAAATCAACAATCAGTTCGGTATATTGAAAAGTTATAAACGATGCGTCAATGTGAACATAATTTTTTCACTTCGTGTTAAAGATTAATTCTCATAGTTGGAAAAGACAAATTAAGCAATTTAAATCTGTAAGTTTCTATTTTTCTAACATAGTAACTACTAAAATTTCTACAATTTTACATTAAATAAATTTTCAATATTTTTCATATTCATTTTATGTTCATTATGAGAGCAAAAAGGGAATACGAATTTTTACAAACAAATATAAATGCATTTAAATTAATGCAAAATTGCCAGGCCATAACATACAATGGTTTTTCAGTTGCTTCAACAAAGATCCTTAAATTCTACTTAAATCTCACATTCTGATCTATACAATTTAAAGAGAACAAAACGTAAGTTAATTTTTTCAAATTCCATTTCCATTACCAAACCATATTAACACACCGGGAAAATATGCAATGCTATAGTCAAGAAGTAAGCAAAATAATAGATCAGTGTAAAGCGATCATTGACAAACAATATCACAAACACAATAGTAGCACACATATTAATGCTGGTGACAAGAATTTGAAAAAAAACATACATAAGCATATATTACCCACCAATTTTGAGCGATATCTAAGGAAAAAAAAAAAAAAAAAAGAAAAGAAATTTTAATGTAAATATCTTTAATTTACCTTAACTCTATATGATCTTGTATACATTCCAATGATTTTTGATTATTTTCTGCATACGTTTTATTAGGATCCCAGCCCACTTAGGCCACCTTCATTGCCTAAAGTATGTATCTGATCACTTAACAAACCCAATCGTATGGCCCGAAATGTATCAATAACAAAACCTTGAATTATTTGATATGTTATACCCAAATATTGATTAACTGATTAATACTGTAACGTATTGGCATATTAAAAAAAAACGTTTTGAAAATATTTGAAAAACATTTGTTTGTTAAAGAAATATTAGTTTTAAATTATGAAAGTATTTGAAAAATACAATTTTTATATTAGAACCTTTTTGCTGGAAAAAGGCATAGTTTTAAAGTTGAAAGTAAAGGAAATTCAAGCCTACACAGAAAAAATTATGACAAATATTTTTTTTTTTTTTTTTATTAAATCGTTATTTGACTTTGGAAAAAATTGTATTAAAAAAAGTGTTTAATTTGAATACTTTGTTTTGGCAGCTTCAATAATTATGATTTTCATTCAAAATTTTTTTGAAATAAAAAAAGGCAATAAGAAGATTTCCACATAATTTGAAGACTCCCGGAGGTAAGTAAGATTAAATTTAGAAGATGCAGTAACAATTTTGCAAATATTTTTATTTTGATATCTAAATACTAGTTATATCACATCAATATACATACATAACTTCAAAACTGGCTTGGTCACTATTTTGGTCTTCCGATATTTTCCATTAAAATAAGTTAGTAGTGGAAGTGGAACTTCCACAACAGTAGCTGCACATTGATCAGATCAATATTGGTTTAGCAAATACAGGTTGGTTGTTCTTTAGGATATAAGCACAATATATACGAGGGCGGATCAATAAGTTCGTGACTTTTCGAACTTTCCTGATTCTGTTATTGCCCGAGATGTAGAACTATGACCTAATTTTATATCGAAACAATTTGCTGAAAAGATAAGAAATATTGTATTTTTTTAAATTTATATCTAAATTAAAATATCATCATTTACCTATGTACGAGGGCGGATCAATAAGTGCGTGACTTTTCGAACTTCTCTCGTAGTTATATGAAATGCAACACTATTCCCATCAAGTACCACCTGTTAATATACTACTATCAAACTTTGAGGAAGTGCCGTCATTTACTTTGCATAAAAATATGATTTTTCGAGGTCCTTAAATATGCATTTTGTTTGATCAATAATTTCATCGTTGGAGCTGAATCTCTTTCCACCGAGCCATTTCTTTAGGTTTCTAAATAGGAAGTAGTCAGTAGGGGCTGAATCCGGAGAATATGGTGGATGACGTACCAATTCGTAGCCCAATTCATAGAGTTTTGCCATTGACACTGCACACGTGTGCACCCGTGCATTATCTTGATGAAAAAGATTTTTTTTCTTGGCCATATGGGGTCGTTTTCTTCTAAAATCCTCATTAAATAGATCTAATAAGTTGTCATAATATTCGCCGTTTATTGTTTTTCCCTTTTGAAGGTAATCGATGTGGATTATCTCGCGTGCATCCAAAAAAAATGTTGCCATCACCTTATTGGCCGACAAACTTACCTTGGCCTTCTTCAGAGCAGGTTCACCCGGAGATGTTTAGACATCTGCTTGGTCTCCGGAGTACAGTAATGAATAGATGTCTCATCCACAGTTACAAAACGGCGCAAAAACTCATTCGGATTGCGGTTAAATAACTCCAAACAATCCTTTGAAGTTGTCACACGTTTACGTTTATGGTCAATTGAGAGCAAACGCGGCACACATCTTGCAGACAACTTTTATAAACCCAGCTGATCATTTAAAATCGAAACCACACTGCCATATGAAATGCCTATGGCATCAACAATCTCACGCACTTTTACTCTTCGGTCGGCCAACACCATATCGTGGATTTTTTCGACATTTTCGGGTGTACTGACCTCCATTGGCCGTCCAGAACGTTCAGCGTCATTTGTACTTGTGCGACCACAACGAAAGTCAACAAACCACTTTTTTAACATTGAAATCGATAGTGCAGTCCCCATAGTATTTATCGAGCTTTTCCTTGGCTTGATTGACGGTTTTTTTTTCGCAAAAAATAATGTTTAATGAGCACTCGAAATTCACTTTTTTTCATTTTTAGAAAAATACACGAGGTTGTATGTTTTGAACAGCTGTTAAACGCAAAGTAAATGACGACTCTTGCTCAAAATTTGACAGTAGTCTATTAACAAGTGGTACTTGACGGGAACAGTGTTGCTTTTCATATAACTACGAGGGAAGTTCGAAAAGTCACGGACTTATTGATCCGTCCTCGTACATAGGTAAAAGATGATATTTTAATTTAGATATAAATTAAAAATATATATTTCTTATCTTTTCAGCAAATTGTTTCGATATAAAATTAGGTCATAGCTCTACATCGGGCAGTAATAGAATCAGGATTTATCGTTAAAGCTAAATTGTTTTATACTACATTGTTCATCTGTAAAATTACATCGATCCTCTGGTTCAACATAAAGTTGGGTTTTTAAAATTAAGATCAAGTTGAACTATATAAAGTCCAAAGATGTACATATATATTACAGATAAACATACATAAACCTGTATTTGTAAAAAAAAAAAAAAATAAATAAATAAAAAACATTTATTTTAAAATATGTTTTTTAATATTGAATTTATTGATTTTAAAATAATTTTATTTGAACATGATAGATAGATAGATAGAGAAGGTTGATGTGATACCAGAAAGTACCACATCTCCACCCAGAGACCGATCTCGGCAAATTGTGAGTCCCTTCGTTGAAAGAGCTGTGAAATATAGAATACAGAAAATAGGAGAGTAGGAGTAGAAGAGATAAGAGTAGGAATGAGAACGAATCATATAGGGGGATTAGCAATGTTACCAATCCCCCTAGGATTATACCCCTGATTCTCCCTTAAACAGTCGATTCCCATGACGAAGCCTATGACGTCTACAAGATCTGCGTCCCGAACGTCACTTAGCCCGCCGAGGAATTGGCTACCCAGCCATTTCATCCTACGATGCTGCAATCGTGGACAATGGCACACAAAGTGCTCAATAGACTCAGTCTCGTTGACGTCTCCACACATTCTACAAAAATCGGAATTGCTAGCGTCCCATCTAGACCTCATCTTCCCTATCAAACAGTGACCCGCTATGGCCCCTATCATGATTCTTAAGCTCTTCCTATTCAAGCCCAGGAGAGTGCTAGTGCCTGCATTGTCCAGTGCTGGCCATATCGCCCTCGACACTCTACAGTCCTCTCTACTCTCTCAAGCCGAATTGGTTTTGACAAAGATCCAATCATTGATCTTCCCATAGAAGAAACTTAGTGGTGGTTTCACATAGGTTTCCCTCTCCGAGACATCCTTGCCTTGCCAGTTCATCAGCCAGTTCATTGCCTGAAATATTGCAGTGGCCAGGCACCCGGCAGAGTCTCACCATGTAGTCCTCCATCAGGTCTCTCAGTGTCTTCTGAGAGAAGCAGCCTTCAGAGCCGCCTGACTGTCCACATAGAGAGTGACTTCGGTACCCCTCGCAACGTTCTGCCTGATATTTCTGCGGCTTTCAGGATGCCGAGAATCTCAGCCTGAAAAACGCTGCACTCATCAGGGAGTCTAAAAGAGCTTTTCAGATCCGTGCCCATAATATAGACCCCCGCACCAGTACCTATGTTCATCTTTGATCCGTCCGTGAACACTGTACAACCTTCATATAGTCTCTCAGTGCCGCACCAGATCTCCCTATCAGGTATCACCACGACAGGATTTACCCCAAAGTCTGATTCAGCGGCCATGTAATCTGATGCCCCCATGGAGTTCAGATTAGCCTCACCGTAGCTGATCTCGTATATGACCCTGGAGTGACCTGCTCTTGATGAACCTAATAGTCCTAATTCCTTAAGTTTCAGCAGACTCCTTGCTGCCATACCCCTCACAAACTCTTCAATGGGTAGGAGATGAAGTATGACATTCAGAGTCGCCTGTGGTGTGCTTCTCATTGCACCTGTAATTCCAATCGACAAAAGGTTCCTATTACTCTTGCGTTCCAGTGGCTGCCACCAGACAGAACAACCATAAGCAAGAATTGGTCTCACCACCGAAGTGTAAATCCAATTTAAACTTTTGGTTTGAGCCTCCAATTTTTACCTATGGAGTTTCTACAGACATAGTAGGCATTGAGGCCACGTTTGAGTCTCTCCTGAACATTCATCTTCCAGGTCACTTTACTATCGAATACTCCCAGATATTTCGCTGAGCCGGAAAGCCTCAGTTCAGTTCCACACAGTACTGGTAGTCTGAAATTCTCTACCTTGTACCTCCTTTATTTATATTGAACATTTATTCAAAAATTTTGTTTACATTTTTTAACGAAAAATTGTTGAACTTTTTATAGGGTCTATATCGTTTTATAGTAAACAAAATTTTTTTTTAATTATATATAAAAATTTATTTAGGTTTAAAGAAAAAAAAAATGATATGAATGTCAAAATTTTGCAAAAGAAAAGGAAAACAACATTTAGGAAGCTAAGAGTTCTTTAGTGCAAGAACTAGACTCAACATTTGGTTGTTTTACGAGTGAAAATAAAATCTCAACATTCATTTCATATTCATTATTAAAGCAAACAAAGAATAAGAATTTTTGCAAGCTGTCATAAATAAATTTAAATTGACATGAAACAGCCAGGCTGTGATATATAAAGGCTTCTTAGTAGTTTCAGCAAAAATCCTTAAATTTTGTTTAAAATTCACATCCTGATCCAGCCAATTTGAAGAGAACAAAGCATAAGTTAAATTTTGAAATTTCATTTCCATAACCGAGCCATAATAACACATTGGGAAAATTTGTCCTGTTATAGCTAAGAAATAAACAAAATAATAGATCAAAGTAAAGGGATCATCGGCAAATAATATCAAAAATACAATAGAGGTACACATATTAATGCTGGTGGTTAATATTTGAAAAAACATGCAAAGTGATATGATATCCTGCAATTTTAAACGATATCTGTAAGAATAAAATTATGTATATGACATTAATTTCCTTAAAAAAAAAAAAAATATTTTCATTACCTTAACAAATCCTTATGATCTTGTATACATTCCAGTAATTCTTGATTATTTTCTGCCTTGATTTTATTATGATCACTTCCAAGTTTGGCTACTCTCATTGCTAAAATATGTAACTGACCACTTAGCAAACATAATTGCATGGAAAGAAATGTATCATTGACAAAACCTTGCAAAGTTTGAAATGTTAAACCCATATACTGATATACATGGGCCACAATGTATAGTGTAGAGCTGCCGTAAGGATCGAATGGAAAATACCCGGGAAACATTAAATTCCAATTACCCATAAAACCATTTAATAACACAGACACTTCAGAAAATATCCAAGATGATGTATATAATATTAGAAACATATTGTATACGATAAGGACATCTTTAATAATTTTACGTTTATAATAATTAAACTCATCTTTGTTTAAAGAAATACGTTCATCTTGCTTCCTTAAAATTTCCATTAAGATTTGTATATTTTTAAATTTTTTCCAAATAATTAAAGTCTTTATGGAGCACACCAAACATGTTAGATTAATAGCCAAATTTTTTATTATATCATACAAAGATGAACTAATAAAAAGACCTATCATCAAATGTAAAGTATAACCAATTGTTACCATGATATTCATAAAAATCGAATAGCTTATATAGAGTTGACGATATTTTTCAGTTGGTAATAGACCCAGAATACGCCAATATGTAAAATGTTTGCGAAATAAATTTTCAATTTGCAGAGCTTTAGACATAATGTTGCGCTTTTCAGTTATTAGTGTCAATGGTTAAATATAAAACTAAATATTTTTCTATTATTGAAGCTTTTATATGTTCAAGCTGTGAAATAAACTTAATGGTGTTGAACTGTTTAAAGTTTAATAATGTTTAATTTATGGCAAAAATTCGCAAGTAATTCTCTCAGTGAATAGGCTTTTATTTATTGTAAAGTATGATTAGTTGTTAAAAAATTTTTGCTACTGTAAATAGTTGTAAATAAAAAGTAAAGAATTTTATATCGATTTTCATAATAAACCATTTACTACACTGGTGCATATTCCTATAAACGCACATAACTTTTTTTTAATCAACTTACCAAAAATGGGACTAAAAAATAATTAAGGTGATACAAATAAATTTTTTAAATTATTTATTGACTTCACTTAAAAATTAAATAACAAAAAATTTAAAAAGTGCATAATTTTTTTTATTGTAATTTTAGTTGTTTAATGCCATTTTTATGGAATTTTCTGCATTTTTTAGCATTTTTAATAATGTGTTGATGTTTTAGTATTAAAGCTAAAAAGGTCACAATTGAAGCTATATTAAGACATAATTAAAGGTAATTTGGGAGCTTATAAAAAGCCACAATTAAGGCTAATTAAGGAGTATATAAAGATCCACGATAAAAGCCAATATGGAGCTAATTAAATAGCCACGATAGAAGCTAATTTTTAATTATTTAAATTACCACAATTGAAACTAATTTAGAACTTTTTAAAGATCCAGGATTGAAGCTTTTTTAAATCTATATAAAGAGCTAATTTGGAACTATTGAAAGCTATTTAAAGCTAATTTAAGCTATTTAAATAGACACTATCGAATGAATGAATTAGGGAATATTTAAAGAGACTCGTTTAAAGCCAATTTTAAAGTATTTAAAAAGTCACGATTAAAGCTAATTTTAAACTATTTAAACAGCCATGATTGAAGCTAATTTGAGACTATATTTAAAAGCCACGATTGAGGCTTTTTTGAAACCATAATAGAGCTAAGGTTAGAGCTAATTTGGAACTATTTAAAGAAACTTAATTTAAGCTAATTTGGGTTTATTTAATGAATAACAATTATAACTGTTTTGGTACTCAGTGAAGCCAATTTGGGACTCTATAGAGATATTATTAAAGTTAATTAAATAAATATTTTGGAACTCAATAAAGTGCCTCGATTAAAGCAAATTAGAAACTATTTAAAGAAGCTTACGAGTCATGATTAAAATGAATTTGAAAAACTCGATTAAAGTTGGTTGAAATTAATTTGGGACTATTTAAAGAGCCACGATTACAGCTAATTTTAAACTTGTGAATACAAAAAAGCTACGATTAAAGCTAATATAGGACTATTTAAGTAGCCACGATTGTAATTATTTTAGGGGTTATTCAATAGCCACAATTTAAGCTAATTTGGGACTATTTAACATTCACAATTTAAGCTAATTTTTGAATAATTTAGAACCATTTTAAAGGTCAAGATTAAAGCTCATTTGGAATCAAGTACGTAAAGTTCCACGATTGAAGCGAATTTGGAACTATATTAAGGGTCACAATTAAGTTAGTTTGGGACTAACTAAGTATGTAATTACGTATAATTTAATATATGATTTAATCTAATTGGGGACTTTATAAGAACCTCGATTACATTTAATTTGGAACTATATAAAGGGCCACGATGAAATAAAATTTAGGGCTATATATTAGCATCGATTAAAATTATTTTGTGATTATCTAAATAGTCACGTTTACGGCTATTTTGGGAAACAAATCGTTTAAATGCTATTTAATTCAATGAGTTATTTTGATACTCTATAAAGGCTCACAATATGAGCTCTAATGTTGGCTAACTTCACTTAAATCTAATTTGGTACCATATAGAGGGAAACGAATTAATTTGTTTTGGATAACTTTTAAAATTCGACTAATTTTTAAGAAACTCACTGTCAATTTTTTCACAGGCTTGCTTAATTTAGAGTTTTAACTCCGTTTTTGTCATTATGGCTTCATTCTTTGGATTTCTTGTGTAAACATTTCGAGCCGGCTTGCGGACCAGATTTAAAACCGGACTGCAATACAATAGTGAAATACTATGTTCATTAAACCACAATTTAAATTCGATACATGGATTGCAGCGTTATCCTTTTGGAATATGCAATCTACAGATATTATTTCATCCATTTATGAGAGAAGAAATATTTGTTTCTTGCTTTTGTTGTTTTCTTTAATTTTGCAATCATTAAAAATATTGAAAAATTATTAAAAATATTAAAAAATTATTAAAAATTTTTAACAGTTTTAATTGTTTGTTTTACATAAGGTAAGTTTCTGATGACAACATCTCTGTTTATTGGAAATATTTTTGTTTTAATTGGGAAATTTCATCAGGAACTTTTCTTACAGACCAGGAAAAAATTTTAGATAAATTTTCGAGACTTTCTTAAGTAAGGGCAGAAATACGAAGTGCGGAAACCAGCAAAACGTAATCAAAAATTAATAAAATAAAAGAAAAAGCCGCCCGCAATAAATTAAATGCCACATAAATAAAAAATAAACTTGACCTTTCTGTCACTTCCAAACATGTTGCACACATTTTGCGAATATATTGTTACGAAATTGTATTTGAATTCAAGTATAACGGTTTTAACTGTTGGGTTAAAGTTAAATGTTTCTCGACGTTTCTACTTACAGACATGTTAACAGCAGTTAACAGCAGTATAGAAATTATTAACATAGTTGTAAACATACAACATTGAATAAAAAGCTTTCGCCATTGTTTGCAAGTGTGGCAACACTAAATGTTGAAATTGCTAACATTAACATCGAAAGCTCTAAAATTCGAATATACTAGTTTGTCCGTTAAGAACATTCTAGAAAGTAATAGAGCTTTCGAGAAACATCTAGATGACAGTGCAGTGTATATAAATTGGCCGTGAGAACACCATTGAGTGAGTTTAATTGAAAGCATCGTTAAGTAAAAACAAATTAACTGCCTTGGCTGTATATTCTTGTACATTATTAAAGTGTGTTGCATAAAGTGTGTAATTTAAGTGTGTGTGTGTATTAGAACACAAGAGACTATTTAAACTGTTATTGTTGTACATTTTTAAATAAAATAAAGAGTCATTACAACTTTTAAACTACTAAACTGCTTTTATTTGCAATCAAAGTGTACGGGTTATTTAAAGGAAATAAACCACCGTTTTTAAAAGGTAAAAACGTAACAATATGGTAACATAAAACGAAGAAACCAATGTTAAAATAGTATCATAAAGAAAATCATTTAAAATTTACGCGCTTCCCGATTCATATTCTATAGCTATTGGAATGATTTGAGGTCGAACGTAATTCGTATGTCCATATCCATATCTCGAACCAATCTAAATCATGGTTTAATGAACATAGTATTCCACTATTGGCCGGCTTGCAGTCCGGATTTAAATCCAATGGAAAATCTGTGGGGGTACATGAGCCGTAAAGTTTATGCAAGAAATGCACAGAATGAAACCGGAATGACTATAACGGAGTTAAAACTAAAAATTATGCAAAAAATTATTGACAGTGATTTTCTTCACGAATTAGTAAAACCAATGCTATATAGACTATTTGAAGTTATCCAAAACAAAGGTTCATCAACACATTATTAATGATGCTAATAATGTTTGGTTCATTATTTTAAGTAAAATGTCTTAAAAAATGACATGATTACAATGAAAAAAATTAATGTACATTTTATGTTTTTTCTTATTAATTTTTTAAGTGGTCAATAAATAATTTAAAAAATTAATTTGTAGCACCTTAATTATTTTTTAGCCCCATTTTGGTAAGTTGATTACAAAAAAAAAAAAAAAAAAAAAAAAAAAAAAAAAAATGATGTGCGTTTATAGGAATATGAACCAGTGTATATGAATGTGCTTTTATATATGAAGGTACTTGTAATATCCTTTTAGGGGTGTTGAACTGTTATGTTTATTTTATAGGAAAAATTTTAATAATTGTCTCAATGAATAGGCTGTAATTTTTAGTTCGAAATTATATGTTATTTTATTTTATTTTTTTTGTATATATATATAAATAAATTTCTTGTAAAATTGAATGGCAAGTACATAAATTTGTCCATGTCTGTATTAATTACAAATAAAATATCAATTCTAAGACTACGGTTTATAATTCTAAATAAAATATACATATTTGAAATAATTATAAAAGATGTTGAAACTATAAAAGAGGAGACTAAACTTTTGTTTGGCTATAGATTTTCTCTCGAAAAATCACCTAATATGGGTTGTACATCTTCTTGAGGTCATCACATTTTCATCAAATTTTGAGATATACTGAAATAAAAAAACACATTTTTTTTTTTTTGGTATTAAAGTACTCGTATCTTATTAAGTCAATTTTAGATTTTAAAATTGATTTAGAAAGCAAAATAACGTACGCAGCGGTAAAAATTTTAAGGCCTTTATAGTGCAGGTCTTCTAGAAGGTCTATTTACACCTTCTTTAAGATGCAGCTGCTCATGCTAACCTGCTTTCTGTAGTCAGGGCTTCAGGAATGCCTCATTCTTGCCTTCTAAAATAACCGATAGAACTTCCGACTTCCCTTCTCTTAGAAGGAGAGTAAGAAGCTATATTTTTTAATATATTTCGTTTTAAGCAAAAACAAATCTATTTATAAAGAATGCAGCGTCTTACTTCTCTTCTCTTAGAAGGCAAGAAAGATTATAATATATATTTTTGATATATATATATATATATATATATATATATATATATATATATACCCCACACCACATTAGGTGGTTGGGGTATTATGTGTTTGTGGTTGTGTTTGTAACGCGCAGAAAAAATCATCCAACACCCACCTTAAAGTATACCAATCGACTCAGAATTACTTTTTGAGTCGTTCAAACGATGTCGGTCCGTCCGTCCGTATGGCTGGCTGACTAGACAGCTGGCTGTCCATGTAAACCTTATGCACAAAGTACAGTTCGCAATTTTGAAAATAATTCAATGAAATTTGACACGTAGGACTTTCATGACATAAGGACGAAGCCTATTGAAATTGGTATGATCGGTCCATTATTTCACCTAGCCCTCATACAAATGTCTTCCCGAAATAGGGGTTTAACGATCATTAATACCTTAAATATAGCAATATTTTAATAAAATTCGGTGTAAGAAAGTTTTGTATAAGTTTTAATCTTTGTGCCATAATTGACCATAGCTCCCATATAAACCCCATTTCCGAAAATCACTTTAACATGCATAAATCACATACACATATTAGTATCAGGTTTTATTTTATGAGGATCGCTCCATAATTTACCATAGCTTCCATATAAGGAATCACACTAAAGTGCATAAATTCATATAAATGTATAGTATAGTATTTACGTAATATTCTGTATTCGTATATTTTATTTTACACTTAGTAAAAGTATCCGTTCACAATGGACATGCACAATGGTGTGGGGTATCATGTGGTCGGGCTTGACCGCCTATATTTTTCTTACTTGTTTTATTTTTTTCTTTTTTTTTTTTTTTTTTTTTTTTTGCTTTAAGAAAAAACAAAACCATTCAGAAGCCATTTCAAAAACAATGTCAAAAACCAAAAAAATAAAAAGAATAATAAGAATTCATTTAGTTTTGTTTAATGCTTTGTTTGAGTAGGTCGTGTTTTTCTAAGTTAATTTTATTTATAGTTTTTATTATAGGCATTTTATTAAAAAATTAATAAGAAAAACTTAAATTGTTTTTAAGTTTTAAAATTTTTACAATAATTTAAAATAAAAAATTGTTATTTTATATTAATAGAAAAATATTTTATTAAATAGTGTAGAAGACCTGCTGAAGGCCTACTGGCATTTTTTAATCAATAGGTCTTTTGGAAGAGCCGCATCGGGTCGCGAATATGTAAGCCCTTGTTCTCAATGACAACGCGTGTAAAAAATACATGAACATGAAATGCAGGGAGAATCTCTTCCGGCTACAAAAAAGGCCTTCTAGAAGAGCTTTTTACACCTTTTTACCACCAAATCTTTGGTACACATGTATATACAGATTTTAAATAAATGACCAGGGCAACCAAAAATATGCAAAATCATATTTGTTCTGGGCTTGACCGATTTTTATGAAATTTTGTATGTGTATTTATTAGGTATGAGAATAGGTCTTAAAGTATATTTTATATCGCTAGAGAGCGCAAAATAGGGCAAAAGGGGTAAAAGCTCCCCATCCCTATATTTTCTTAAATAATCAACCGATTTGCTTGGCAGGCAAATAGTGTAACATCTAGAAGGAACTAGTGCCTATAATTTGAATTATTTAGGGCTTGAAATAGGGCAAGAAGGGTAAAAGTCCCTCTCTCTATATTTTCTTAACTAATCAACCGCTTTTCTTAAAATTTGGCATGCAGATACTGTTACATCTGAAAGGAACTTAAAGATATACAATGTTGGAAATTCCAACATTTAGGGCGTAAAATATGGCAAGACGGGTAAAAGCTCCCCCTACCTATGTCTTAGTAACTAATTATCCTATAATAGTTTCAAGTCTTGAATGTACGAAAAAAATAGATAAGTTGACAGGCGACTTAGTATCGAACGAAGCTGTAAATTATCTAAAAGAGTTTTTGAACTCTCTGGATCTTCCAGGCATGCCAACACACCATCTACGACTGAAAGTTGGATATCCGGTTATTCTACTTCGGAATTTGAACCCACTACGGCTGAGTAATGGTACACAATTGGTCATTCAAAAATTTATGAAAAACGTTATCGAAGCCACCATTTTAAATGGTAAATTCTGAGACGAAAATGTTTTGCCGCCATGAACTCCAATGATTTCGAGAGGCGTACCAATTGAATTCAAACGCATTAAATTTCCTATTAGATTGGCATTTGCAATCACAATCAATGTCTGTTTGCGTTTTAGATTTGGGCACATCATGTTTTTCACACGGACAATTATACGTGGCATGTTCTCGTGTCAGCAAACCATCGAGCTTATTTGTGTTGGCTAAAGACGGACTGAAAAAAAAATATAGAACACGCAATTGCTCTTGGTAATGAATATTGATTATCTTTGTTTGATTTTCATACTTCAGGATAGAAAATACATCATTTTTTTATGTTTAACTTTTGAATATGTAACGAACAGAAATAAAGAAATAAATGTATATTGTTTTTTTATCGCCAATCATGGTATAAAGCGCTTTATTTCTTTTTCTGATATAGATCCCATCCCCACACACTTATAATACATTCGTTATTTTTTAATTAAAAACCAAAACGTTCACTAGAAATAAGTTATATGGCAAAGCAACGTTTGCCGGGTCAGCTAGTACTAGTAAATAAATAAAATTATAAATAACTATCTAAATAAGTGTTTAAATAAATATTAATTAATTAAAAAAGCCTATTACCTCTACTTCTCAGAATAGTTAAAAAAATCAATGATTCAATAATAACAGAGCAGGAATACGTTAATAAAGATACTAATCCTCAAAATTTTAAGGGTGCATTGGAAATTTGTAACACTGACTTATGGTTTTATTAATAAAAGTATAAAATCACTATTTTATTTTGTTCCTTGTAAAGAGTTATTGATACAATACGAGGGCGGATCAATAAGTCAGTGACTTTTCGAACTTCTCTCGTAGTTATATGAAATGCAACACTATTCCCATCAAGTACCACCTGTTAATAGACTACTGTCAAATTTTGAGCAAGTGCCGTCATTTACTTTGCCTAAAAATAGGATTTTTCGAGGTCCTTAAAATAGGCATTTGTTTTGTCAATAATTTCATTGTTGCAGCTGAATCTCTTTCCACCGAGCCATTTCTTTAGGTTTGGAAATAGGAAGTAGTCACTAGCGACTGAATCCGGAGAATATGGTGGATGAGGTACCAATTCGTAGCCCAATTCATAGAGTTTTTCCATTGAGATTGCACACGTGTGCACCCGTGCATTATCTTGATTAAAAAGAACTTTTTTCTTGGCCATATGGGGTCGTTTAATTATTAAATCCTCATTAAATCGGTCTAATAAGTTAGCATAATATTCGCCGTTTATTGTTTTTTCCTTTTGAATGTAATCGAAGTGGATTATCCTGCGTGCATCCCAAAAAACTGTTGCCATCACCTTATTGGCCGACAAATTTACCTTGGCCTTCTTTGGAGCAGGTTCACCCGAAGAAACCCATTGTTTAGACATCTGCTTGGTCTCCGGAGTACAGTAATGGATACATGTTTCATCCACAGTTACAAAACGCCGCAAAAACTCATTCGGATTGCGGTTAAATAACTCCAAACAATCCTTTGAAGTTGTTATACGTTTACGTTTATGGTCAATTGAGAGCAAACGCGGCACCCATCTTGCAGACAACTTTCTTAGACCCAGCTGATCATTTAAAATCGAAACTACACTTCCATATGAAATGCCTATGGCATCAACAATCTCACGCACTTTTGTTCTTCGGTCGGCCAAACCCATATCGTCGATTTTTTCGACATTTTCGGGTGTACTGACCTCAATTGGCCGTTCAGCGTCATTTGTACTTGTGCGACCACAACAAAACGATGGTGCAGAGTCCCCATAGTATTTATCGAGCTTTTTTTCGCAAAAAATAATGAGCACTCGAAATTCACTTTTTTCCCATTTTTAGAAAATTACACGAGGTTGTATGTTTTGAACAGCTGTTAAACGCAAAGTAAATGACGACACTTGCTCAAAATTTGACACTAGTCTATTAACAGGTAGTACTTGATAGTAATAGTTTTGCATTTCATATAACTACGAGGGAAGTTCGAAATGTCACGAACTTATTGATCCGTCCTCGTATTTATGCATTTCAGAAAAAGTCAAGCATTTTGGTAACAATTTTTAAATGCATTCACATTCATTATAACAAAACATTTATTTATTTATTTTTTAAATTTCTTATGTTGTGCCTACTAAAACTACCGATTATATGGTGTTTAAACTTTAGTCTCTTGAAAAAACACACACATAAATTCAATTTATATTCATTATTAAAGCAAATAATGAATAAGCATTTTCGCAAGCATTTATAAACAAATTTAAATTGACACGAAATAGCCAGGCCAAAAAGGTATCTTGGTTAACTCGGCAAATATCCTTAAGTTCTGCCTAAAATTAACAAATTCTGATTCATTCAATTAGAAGAGAACAAAGCATAAGTTAAATTATCAAATTAAATTTCCATAACAGTACCATAATAACAAATGGCTATAATTTCTATCATCATTATTAGAAGATATGATAGATAAAAGTAAAAGGATCATCGGCAAATAAAATTAAAAATACAGTAGAGAAGCATATATTAATACTGGTAAATAGGACTTGAAAGAACATATACAAAAAAATAATCTCCTTCCATTTGCCACGATATCTGTGAAAATATAAAGCTAAATTATGAACTTTTTTTTTAATTTAGTAAAAATTTCAATTTACTTCAATAAATTCTTATTAATTTGTATACTTTATAATAGAACATGATTATTTTCTTTCATATATTTGGCTAATCTTATTCCTAAAGTATGCAACTGGCTACATGTGTAGCAGTAAATGAATGATTGACAGTATTCTGCAAAATTAGAAAGACACACCCACACTATATAACATTCTGTTCTGGCATATGGATCGAAAGGAAAACAGCCGAAATACATTAAACGTCAGAGAATATGTCAAAACCAAGACATTTTCAATTACATTTTATTGTTTTCCGATCCATCTCTAACATCGATAAGAAATAAGTGGAATACTATCAATAATATAATTTACATGAACGATGATATTCAGGAGGTTCTTGATACATTCGATGTAAATAAATATTGTTACGTTTTTACCTTTTAAAAACTGTGTTTTATTTCCTTTTAAATAAACCGGATATTTTGATTGCAAATAAAAGCAGTTTAGTAGTTTTAAAGTTGTAACTTTAATAATGTACAAGAATATACAGCCAACTTCAGGGCAGTTAATTTATCTTTACTTAACGATATTTCAAATTAGACTCACTAAATGGTGTTCTTACAGCCAATTTATATACACTGCATTACCATCTAGATGCTTATCGAAATCTCTATTTCTATAATGATCTTAACTGACAAACTAGTATATTCGAATTCTAGAGGTTCAATTGTGAAAGCTTTTCATTCAATGTTGTATGTTTACAGCTATTTTAATAATTTCCACAGATATGTTAACGGCTGTTAACATAAATAGAAAGGTTGAGAAGCATTGAGAAAGGTTGAGAAGCATTATTTAAATTTAAACCAGCCTTTAAAACCGTTATATATCGTTTTTATGTTTATTTATTAAAAATAGTCATTTTAAGCAATATAAACCTAAAGCTAATCAATTACTAATATCCGTTACCCAGTAAAAACTTGTGCTACTTCAAAACAGTTGTAAAATACCGCAGCAATAACTATGTGAAATTTCATTTAAATATATTTAGCGGTTCAAAAAGTACACAAAATTATTAAAAAAAAATATATATTGAAACAGCTGTGCACTTATGTATATAAAATACTTCAGCACACATTTACCATAGAAATGAATGAAAATGTGCAAATTTTACTGAATAAGATCAAGTTTCAGTTAGTTTTTAAACGAATATGTAAATTATTTGTACAAGTTTTTGGTAGCATTGGAAAGGTTATAAGTTGAAAAATAATATATTGTTACGAAATTGTACTTGAATTCAAATATAACGGTTTTAACTGCTGATTTAAAGTTAAATATTTCTCGACGTTTCTACTTATGTTAACAGCTGTTAAATTATTAGCATAGTTGTAAGCATACAACATTGAATAAAAAGCTTTCACCATTGTTTATAAGTATGGTAATACTAAATATTGAAACTCCTAACATTAATATCGAAAGCTCTAAAATTCGAATATACTAGTTTGGCCGTTAAGAACATTGTAGAAAGAGATAGAGCTTTCGAGAAGCATCTAGATGGCAGTGCAGTGTATATAAATTGGCCGTGAGAACACCACTGAGTGAATCTTATTGGAATCATCGTTAAGTAAAGACAAATTAACTGCCTTGGCTGTATATTCATGTACATTATTAAAGTGTGCTGCATAAAGTGTGTAATTTAAGTGTGTGTGTATTAGAACACATAGTAAATATTTAAACTGTTATTGTTATACATTTTTAAATAAAATAAAGAGTTGTTACAATTTTTAAACTTCTAAACTGCTTTTATTTGCAATCAAAGTATATGGGTTATTTAAAGGAAATAAACCACCGTTTTTAAAAGGTAAAAACGTAACAATATAAATATTAAAATATTAGAGCTAAATTTCTTCATTAAATTTATAAAAAAAAAAAAAACCTAAGGTTTTGATGTTTAGTGTTATTTTATGAAAAAAATATATTATTTAAACTTCAATAACACCGTTACTTCGCATGTTATCTAAGAAACTGCATTTAATGTTATAAACAAATTTAATATAACACGTAAATCCTTTAAAATTACATATTTATAGTAATGGGCCACTTTCTTATCCAAAGATATACATTTATCTTTTCTTTTTATAACATCAAACATATTTTTTTTATATTAGAAAATTTCAACCAAAAAAATCGTTATGTAGTTGAAATTTCTTAAAAAAAAAAAAAAAATTAAGAAATTTTAACCAAATAACGAATTTTTTTACAGAACACACCAATACTGTTACTACGAAAACCAAATTTTTGTATTATATCATACATAGACCCAACGTTAAATCTACTGGATAAACAATTGTTATCATACCATTAATTATTATCGGATAGGCTGTGTAGGCGTAAAAAAATTTTTCCGTTGGCGAAAAAAACTAAAATGCGCCACCAAGTGAAATGTCTGCGAAATATAATTTCACTTTGCAGAGCTGTTGTCATATTTTCACTAGCTGTTTCTTAGCTGACAATACTTTTTATTAAATATATTCGATTTCATAGCAATTTTTGTATATGAAGGTACGGCAATATAACTGTAAGGGTATTAAACGATGACGAAAATATTGTAATGTTTTATTTATGAAAAAAATTTTAATAATTCACTCAATGAATAGGCTGTAATTTTTAATTCGAAATTATATATTTGTTCCTTTTTAAGAATTTTCTTGTAAATCTAAATGACAAATAGATTTCTGGCAGAGTAGACTTTTCCATATAAAAAACTTTTTAATGATTAATGGAAAATAAATTATATTTATAGGTTATATAAATTATATATGAAATATATATTTATAGGTTATGGAACTTATTTAAAAGGAGTCTGAGGTTTTTCTGTCAATGATAAAGATTTTTTATAAATAGCAAGATTTTCAAATATTTTTGCCTATTTGAAGCTTAATAGCTTATTTTTTCGCATATGCTGATCCTAAGAACATAGTTGCTTCATATTTGGACTTTTGTCTTTACAAATCTAAAAAATATAACATAAATAAAAAAATTTCCTTAAAATACATTTTATGTTCATTACACAAAAAATGT
Organism: Protocalliphora azurea; assembly: GCA_932274085.1. Lineage (NCBI taxonomy): Eukaryota > Metazoa > Arthropoda > Insecta > Diptera > Calliphoridae > Protocalliphora > Protocalliphora azurea. The sequence continues at coordinate 131,282,746 of OW026522.1, read as the reverse complement.
TTATTATTGGAATCTCTTAAGCATAAAATGTTCAAATTCATTTCATATTCATTATTAAAGCGAACCATAAATAGACATTTTTGCAATCACTTATAATTAAAATTAATATGACACGAAATAGTCATGCCATAAAATATCATCGAGAGAAGATATGATAAATTATGGATAAAGGTCGATAAATAAAATAAAAATACAATAGAGGAGCACATATTAATACTGGTAAATAGGACTTGAAAAAAAGTAACAAAAAATTTGTCACGATATCTGTGGTAACATAAAGCTAAATTATAAACCTTTTAAATCAATAAATAAATCCATATATTGTTTACTGCATTTCAAATCATAGAGATGATGCTTATTTCTCACAGGATGACTATAAAACCACTTAAATATCCAGAACCTTTTCTTCTTGGGTCTAGGACGTAAATATACTGGAAAGTATTAAAATTTGCAGATATGAATTGTACAAAAAGGTTCATTAAGCGAGTCAACAGATAATCTAAACTTTAAAATTATATTAATTAAGGCCTTGACTTATAAAAAATTAAAAAAATGCTTTATAAAATAAATTTCTGTACAATATTTATTTATTATTTATTTATTTATTCATTTATTTATTTATTCATTTATTTATTTATCATCTATCTTTCTATTTATCTGCACTATTGCATATTCCTATAAATGCACATCAATTTTCTTAATCAACTTACCAAAAATGGGACTAAAAAATAATTAAGGTTATACAAATAAATTTTTTGAAAATAATTTATTGACTTCACTTAAAAAACTTAAAATGTACATTAATTTTTTTCATTGTAATTTTAGTAGTTTAATGGCATTTTTTTAAGGCATTTCCTATATACGCAATTAAACTAATGAATTGTGCCACTAAGAGATGGTTCCTTTTGAGTAACGCTTCAGTCAGTATTGCATGTCACTAATTCGAATCTTCAAATCCCCACTAAAGCGCTACTCAAAAGGAACTATCTTTTAGTGACACATTTCTTCGCGAACGGTGTTACTAAGTAGATCAGAATTCGTAACGCTTTAGTAAATTTTGTACGTCACTTATTAAGATCTACTATTCCGCAGTAAAAAGTGTCTAATAAAAAATCTAAATAAAAATTCGAATCTTCCAATCCCCACTAAAGCGTTACTCAAAAGATGCTATCTCTAACTATATCAGAATTCGATAGTAAAAGCGAAACATATCAACTTCCACTTTCCATAAAAAATGTTTGCAGAATTTTAAAACTATTTTGCATTAAATTTTTAAAATAATAATGCCAGTAATACTTACATTTTAAAATGAAGGATTTGGAATGAACAAACTTATCAAAAGTAAAAATATTAAAATTTTTTAAATCACAAAATTAACTCTTTCTGATATTTATTATGGAAAGCAATAAAATTGATTGCACAACAATATTTTCAATTAAATTAGCATTAAAAAAAAATTAAATTAAAAAAGAATACTAAGAAATATTTTAAGTACAAAATTAGAAAAGAATATTTGTTACTTTCAAATTTAATTTAATAAAGTAGCTACAATGAAATTAATTACATAAAAAGATTTTAAATTCAAATGAACATTTAACATCTATTAGAATATTTGCAAAATTTTCTGCAGTTATTAGTATGTTCGGCGACAATTTATCGTAGCTGAGAGTGTACACGAAGACCGTGGAGAGTCGATTCGGCGCCGTTCGCAGCAACTCGGACTGACGTATGGAACGACTTAGCGCATTTTACGTCGAGATCTTAAATTGAAAGCGTACAAAATACGGCTTGTGCAACAACTGAATCAGCTCGAACTTCCCAAGCGACATCGCTTCGCTCTATGAGCTCTTGAAAAGTTCCAAGAAGATCCGACGTTTTCGAAGCAAATTTTGTTCAGCGATGAGGGCCATTTCAGGCTCAATGGGTATGTAAACAAACAAAATTGCCGCATTTGGGACGAAGAGCAACCTGAAGAGATTCAAGAACTGCCACTTCATCCAGAAAAAACAACGGTTTGGTGTGGTTTGTGGGCCGGTGGAATCATCGGTCCATATTTCTTTAAAAATGATGCCGGTGCGAACGTAACCATCAATGGCGACCGTTATCGTGCCATTATAACCGACTACTCGATGCCTGAAATTGAAGCTCGTGATCTCGGCGAAATTTGGTTTCAGCAAGACGACTCCACTTCCCACACATCGCATCAATCAATGGATTTATTGAGAGAACACTTTTGGGCCGGTCGATTGGCCATCAAGATCGTGTGATATCACACCGTTAGACTTTTTCCTGTGGGGATTGTAAAGTCTAAAGTTTATGCGGACAAACCCGCTTCAATTCAGGCCTTGGAGGAAAACATCACGCGTGTCATTCGCCAGTTACCAGTCGAAATGTTCGAACGAGTCATCGAAAATTGGACTCAACGGATGGACCATCTGCGACGTAGCAACGGCCAACATTTGATAGACATAATCTTCAAAAAAATAAATGCCAAAGTATGTTCTTTCAAATGATAATAAACATTCCTCATTAAATTTGAATTTTCTGTGTTTCTTTCTTTAAAAAAGTAGGGAACCTCGAAATGGATCACCCTATATATTCTTATTTTTTTGTTCTATAGAAAATTATTCTGAAAATTAGCAACTTTTGCTGCGGTCATGTTATATATAAGTCAAACTCCCATACTTTTAAAAAATGTTGTTTAAGTTATTAAGAATTTTATATAAAACAAAATTTTCTGCCCATGTTTTGGTCCTGAAATTTTTAAAAACATATTTTAATTATATAGAACATGAAAATGTTTTTCTAAATTTATTCGCTTGCCCAGAACTAGTTGAAATATTGATAATCTCTTTTAAATTATGATAAACGCTTACCTTATTTTCTTAATTTTTTTTTAACTTAAAAACTTTTATAAATTTTTTGTTTCACTATCAGCTTACATAAATAATTTTAATTAATGTTAATATTTTTTCACTCTAATCACTTCAAAACTTATATTTTTAATAAGCAAAATTATATTGTTTCAGCTTGTTCTTTTTCTCATTATGAAATGTAAATAATCGCCAAAATCATGATTTTATGATAAAATTTCGAACCTAATGTGTGTTGTTTTTGTCAAGTTTTGCACGTTCTACTATTAATCATCTTAGAGTGCCAAATTCGATAGATTATGTGGATTGATAAAAGACAATCTTCCAAATGCTAGCAAAGGTGTTGAAAAATAGTGTTTTCGTTTTTGGATAACTGTAACTGTTATCCAAACAACTTCTAATAGCGATTAAAGAAGTTACGTTTAGAAGAGTCAATTCGTATACTAATATATTTTGTTGTTGGAAAATTGAGAGAAATCTTCTATTGCACTTCTAAGAGTGGCGAAGGAATGAGCTATTTCGAAAAAGACTTCACTAAATGCTTATTTATTCATGTGTTTATTTATTTATGTATTTATTTATTTTTCTATTTACTTATTTATTTATTATTTATTTACTTATAGTTATACTGACGCGATTAGCTCACTACCAACTAGCTGATCGAGCTACCCCTGACACCTTAAATCTGAAACAACTAAATAATATTATAATTCCAACCCTTATCTATATTTTTAAAAACAAATCTTTTTTCTTTATAACTCCATTGCAAACTACATAAAATATTTTATTTAATAAAATAAATAAACATTGATCTGTGCTCTATTAAAATAACTTCAAAAATATTTAAGGTGCAGATAAAATATTATCATTAAAATTTCTTATTAATTCGCCTTCCCCTTCACTTCATATTCATTATTAGAGCAAATAATGAATAAGAATTTTTGCAAACAATTATAAAAGAATTCAAATTAATACGAAAAAGCCAAGCCATAACATATAAAGGCTTGTTGGTAGTCTCAGCAAAAATTCTTAAATTTTTCTTAAATGTTTGATCCTGATCCATCCAGTTGGAAGAGAATAAAGCATAAGTTAAATTTTGAAATTCCATTTCCATAATAGTACCATAATAACACACGGGTAAAATTTCTCCCGCCATCGAGATAAAATAAGCAAAATAATAAATCAAAGTAAAAGGATCACTGGTAAAGAGTATAACAAACACAATTGAAGCACACAAATTAATGCTGGTGCATAAAATTTGAAAGAACATATACAAGGAAATAACCTCCTCCAGTTGGCTGCGATATCTGGATAATTAAAAGAAATTAAATTATTTCCTATTTTTTAATATAAAATATTTTACATTTTTAAAACTTACATTAATAAATCCTTATGATCCTGTATACATTCCAATAATTCTTGATTATTTTCTGACTTTGATTTTTTTTCATCATGGCCCAGTTTAGCAACTCGCATGGCTAAAGTATGTATTTGACCACTTAGCAAAGCCAAATGCATGGCAGCAAATGTATCATTAACAACATTTTGTAATATTTGTATGGATACACCCAAAAATTGATAAACATGAGCCACCATATACAGTTTAAAATTCTCGGAAAAATCAAAGGGAAAATAAGCTGGATACATTAAACTCCAGTTACCCATTAAACCATTTATTATTACCGACAATTCCGAAAGAGCACAGTCCACAATACACATCATAATAAATATATTCAATACAAAACGTACCTGCTTGAATACCTTGTACTTATAATAACTGGTCTCATCTTTGGCCAAACAAATACGTTTATCTTGACGTCTTATAATATCAAAAATATTTTTTACACTCCGAAATTTTAGCCAAATAGTTATGGTTTTTAATGAACACACCAAACATGTTAGATTAATGGCCAAATTTTTGATGATATCATACATGGTGGAACTTTTAAATAAACCAATCATCAAATGTAAAGGATAACATATAGTTACAATAAGATTCAAAAAAATCGAATAGGCTATATAGAAGCGACGATATTTTTCCGTGGGCATAAAGCCCAAAATACGCCAACAAATAAAATGTGTACGAAATACAGTTTTACTTTGTAGAGAAGAGATCATCTTTTGGCCTCTTGTTTGTTTGTATTAGCTGAAGATGAAATTTGAAGGCAACTAACGTGTATTCTATACAATTTTGTCTTTATTTATATTTATCCGTTTGCTATGGAATGTTCTAAAGTTTTATACATAAATTGTATGGTAATTGTAATTAAATATAATTTATGGGAAAATTTTAAATAATTTCCTCAGGGAATGTGTTTTAATTTTTAATTGAAAATTATTTTGCAAAGCTTAGTTGATATGAGTGATTTTAAAAATACAAATTTGTTTATTATGGTCAACAAAATGGCAAAAGGTTCTTGAGTAACATTTCTATAAGGAAAATAATAAGAAAATGTCACTTTAACACATTCAAAAATCCCAAAAATTAAGTTGAAATCGCCAACATAAAAAATTTGAAATTGTTTGTAACTAAAAATTTCATTAAAAATATTTTATAAAAAGAAATTTTATCAAAAAATTTCTAGGAAAACTAAATTTATCGAAAATTTTCTAGTAAAATAAAATTGATCGATAATATTCCATAAAAATAAATTTATTGAAATTTTTCCATACGAGATAATTTGTCGAAAATTTCCTATAAAAAGAAAATTTATCGCAAATTTTCTAAAATAAAAAAAATGAAAAAAATATTCTATAAAAAGAAAATTTAACGAAAATTTGACTGTAAAAAGAAAATCTAGCGAAATTTTACTAAAAAATTAAAATTTATCGAGAACTTTCCATAAAAAGAAAATTAACAAAAATTTTACTATAAAAAGAAAATTCAACCAAATTTATCTATAAAAAGAAAATTTATCGAAATGTTGCTATAACAAGAAAATGTATTGAAAGAATAAATTAAAAAATGCATCGAAATGTTGTTATAAAAAGAATGTTTATTTACAATTAACTGAAAATTTTATCGGAAAAAAAGAAAATTTATCGAAATTTTACTAAAAAAAGAAAATTTGACGATATGTTACTAAAAAAAAAAATATAAATCGCAATGTTGCTATAAAAATAATATTTATTGAAATTTTAATATGATAAGAAAATTTATCGAAATATTACTATAAAAGGGGAATTTATCGAAAATTTTCTATAACAAGAAAATGTATTGAAATGCATTGAAAGAATATTTAAAAATATATGAAAATGTATTGAAATGTTGCTATAAAAAGAAAATTTGGGGAATTTGCTGTAAAAAAAATTATGGACATTTTTTCTATAAAAAGGATATTTATAGAAGATTTATCGAAATGTTATTAAAAAAAAAAGAAAATTTGTCGAAATGTAACTAAAAAATATAAACCAAAATGTTACTATAAATAAATAAAGTATCTATCGAGATTTTACTCTAAAAAAAATTTTACGGAATTTTACTTTAAAAAGAAAATTTATCAGAATTTCACTATAAAAAGAAAATTGATCGTAATTTTACTATAAATAGAAAATTTATCGAAATGTTACTATAAAAAGAAAATTTATCGAAATTTTACTTAAAAAAAAAAGAAAAAGAAAATTTATCGAAATTTCACTATAAAGAGAAAATTTATTGGAATTTTACTTTAAATAGAAAAAATTTTCGGAATTTTACTGTAAAAAGGAAAAGAAAATTTATCAAAAATTTTCTACGGAAAAAAATTAAACAAAAATTTAACGAACATTTTGTACGAAATGAAAATTCAACGAAAATTTCCTATAAAAGGAAAATTTATCGAAAGCACAGCACAGAGAGAAATGTTGTAAAAAAATAGAGTCACCTTCCTATCTATAACCAGCAAAAAAGGAACATCCAAAGAAATCAATAAAATCTTGAACTTGTGATCCAGAAGTAGTGCAAATTCGGATCATTTCCAATGAATTTGTCATAGGCTAGTCATTGGAAGATGTTTTCTTTTTTGATACCTATATTCACTGAATAGTCATTCAATATGACTTCCCAATGTCATTAAAAATTAATTTTTTGGATGTTCTTTTTTATCAGTGCAGGGAAATTAGTTTTAATTTTTATATAAATAAATATATTTTTTTAATAAAATATGTATGCATAAGATTATTTTTAATTATTTTTATATTTTTAATCTTTAAATCAACAAAGACCGATTCTTAACATTTTATATCAGAAAACTTTATTGGTATCACTTTTTAGTGCTGTTTATTAACTTCTTAAGCACTTAAAAATTACTTCTATTTATTTTTGCTGGGTATTTTTATAAAAGAGTGTATTTTTATAAAAGAGCTTCTCCTAAGAATTTTATATATTTAAATATATATAAACTAAATTATAAATTGTTTCCTTTTTTTAATAAACCTTATACAATTTTTTTATTTTCTTTATTAAATTCCGCCCCATTGTTTGGGAAATCATATGGTCATGTCTAAATTTATAAATATTTAATTATTATTTGCCATAATTCGTTAATAAAGTGTATTAATTATATTATTAACTCAACCACTTTTGAGCACGAGCAAAAAACAGTCACCACACCACAAATTTGCGAGCGCGTAAATAAGTATGTAAGTGATTGACTATGCGCTTAACATCAATCATTAATAAGGGGGAAAAAAGAGATTATTTTACACAACATATTGAAATAATTGGATTTTTGACATTTACTTTTTAACCCATTAATAAACGAGGATTAAGTTCAAAAATTTAATAAATTTTATTTAAAAAATTCTTCAATATTTTATGTCACTTTGATGGCCTTATACAAAAAACTCAAAATTTATAAATATAACCCTTTTTAAAATCTCTTTTAAATTCAAAATCTACCATGATTTCATTTCAATTAAAATTAAAAGGAAATAATCTAACGGAAATTAAAATATCTCTCCCTTAAAGTATGCTATATTTCTTAATCATTAGGCCAATGAAAGGTTAACTAACTGATTTCTCTCAGGATATGTTGCTGATTTTTGGTTTTTATTATTTTTTATTCACTAAATTCATATTTAATTAAAATTTTTCACAAGTTCATTGAACTTAAAAGGCGGAAATTTTACTCAATGGTCACTAACATACTCAAACACACACACACACAGACACCAAAAAATTACTAGCAATTTAAACATAAATAATAAATTAATTTATGTCATTTTCATTTATCCACACACTTGTATGCGACATTTCTGTATTAAATAGTTGTATGTTAAAATAAAGAGGGGCACAACTCCGAAGTATACAAGAAATGACACAATAAGTGTGGAAGGGGAGGAACTAAAACACAATACCACAAGTATGAAGTAGAAAACCAAAGCAAAATTAAAACGAATACAAAAGAAAATATGCGTGGACAGTTGCAAAGGAATTTGTTTGCTGCATATTTTAAACAAAGCTAAATGGATAATGGTAGAAGGGCAACTTTGAATTCCCCAAATAAAAAAAAAAGAAGAAACCTTTCAATGATTATGGAAATTTAATGAAATAGAAAAAAATTACATGAGATACTTTGCAAATAGAATTTAAAGTTTTAGCTTAAAGTCCAGTCAGTTCTAGAACAGTTCATTTCTAGTTTATTTATAATCCAGTTCTAGTTCAATTATAGATCAGTTCTAATATAGTTCTACTTCAGTTCTGGCTCAGTTCATTTCTAGTTTAGTTCTAAATCAGTTCTAGATCAGTTATATTGCAGTTTTACTTCAGTTTTAGTTCAGTTCTGCACTGAAAAAAGTAATCTCGACGAATGAAGTACGTTGTATGAAATTCGTTGATTTTTCGAAAAATTGTTTGATTTAACGTATCAATTCGTTATTTCAAAGAAAATATTCATTGAAATTCAATGAAATATTCAATGCACTTATGAACGATAGGTTGAAACCGTTCGTTAAATTTATTGTTTAATAAAATAAATAAATCAGTTCTTTGATTCAACGTATAAGTTCATTGATTTAAAGAACACGTTTATATTTTTAATAAAAGATCATGTTCACTGAATTTAAAGAACTTGTACGTTGATTTAAAAGAAGAAAAGGAAACAAAACATAAAATATAGTATACATAAAAACAGCAATTCAAAGTACAATTCGTTGATTCAAAGTACTAATACCTCGATTTAACAAAAACGAAGCTTTACTCAACGAATAAGTACTTTGAATCAAAGAAACAGTTTGTTAACTTATGTTAAATTCAGCGTACTCATTCATTATTTTCTAACGCGAAATATAGTAAAACAAAAACAACACAGTTTGTATTTATCATTTAACAAGGAATGTTGTATTTTAAACAAAACTTTTGTGTAAATAACAAAAAGAAAATAATTTTATTTTATTAATTTATATCTTTATTGGTAAATAACAACATTATAACTATACAATAATTTAATTTTATAAATGCAGAGTTGAGTCATTTATAACTTTTCTACTTTAATATACACTGCCTGCCACTTGAATAAGGAATCACATTTTTTTAACTTTAATTAAGTATATTTCCTAACTAATAATAAATAAATTACAGTTTGCTTAGTTTTAAAATATTCCTTATTCAAGTGACACACGAAATAGTACCACAGAAATACATGTCTTTAAATAAATTCATAATTTTAGTATAACAAAATATGTATATTTTTTATTTCTTCAGGAAACTAAAGCCAACACTTTGAAATTTGGTTGCGCAAAAAATTATTTTTTTCTGAACTTTAGTTTAGGAAATATACTTAATTAAAGTTAGAAAAATGTGATTCCTTATTCAAGTGGCAGGCAGTGTATTATGCTTTTACAATATTATATTTTAAGAACTAATTTTAATAAAAATTTACAAAACCCAGTCAGAGAAAAAAAAAATAATAAAGGAAATAATATGTCAATAATTAAGATGTAAATATGTGATTGTACCAACCAAAAATTGTGAAATTGTGAAATATTCAGAGCTGTTGAAAAACATACATATACAGTGGCAAAAATTTTTTAGTTAATATAAATTTTAAAGTTAATATAAAAAGCCATTTATATAATGACATTAAAATTCAAGGCAAAAAAGTATTCGACATGATAGTTTATATTGCGAAAAATCAAAAAAATTCAATTTTTTAATAACACCCCAGCAAAAACTTTGCTTTCCTGGTAAGCTAGCAAGCATAATTGGAAACAAAAATAAGCTACTTATTTTTTGCCTGAATAACTAGTTATTTTTGTTCGAGTTGTCCACAAATTCATCTAAAAAATAAAAAAAAAACAAACAATTTTTGCCGTCAGTGAGATTTGAACTTGGACACAAATTAACCATTCGGTTTTAGTGACTAACGTCTTACTCAGTATACAATCTCGCACTTCGTTTTCTAAGTGACAAAACTTTTTTAATATAAAATATCATTTTAGACATTTTGTTAAAAAAAAACTAATACTCGCTTTATAATCTCTTTTAAGCGTTTTGATAAGGATTTTGTTATATTCAGAATCAATTTTGTTTCATTGCAATTACAATATCAATTTATTACCAGTTTTATTCGTGAAATTCAAACATTTCTATTTTTTAAATAAAAGCTGCACAAATGTTCATTTAGATTGATATCTGGTGATTATAATGGATTTTTTTTACTATTGTCGTGCAGTTATAGAGAAAGCTAAGCTTTATATTTGTAGCAGAATGCTTTGGGTTATTATCCTGGTAAACATAAATCTGTCGGAAATTCCAAATTTCTCAGCACTTTTATGTAAATTTTATTTTAAAATGTCTATATAATACCGATGATCCATTATTCCATCTATAAATACTATTCTAGATCCTGCCAACCACCGTACTTACTTTCTCTCTTCTAGCTCGGTATATGACTTTCGATAGACTAGGACATTCATATTGCATACAAAATAATTTAGCTTGATCCTAGTTGCAAAACTTTCAGACCTTTTTCGACTTCTTGGCATATCCTCTTACAAATTCTAATCTCAATTTTATATCATTTTTGAGATGTGGGGGCTTCTTTATACCAGACCTGGCTCTAAAATTATGTATTTATTTTAATATCTGTAAATCTCTAGAATGCAACGCATGTTCCCAAGTATTTTTCACCATCTTTAGCTATGTTTGATACACTTAGTTTGTCATTTTGTTTCACTTTACGTAAAATTTTACGTTCAACTAGCTTTTGTAAAGCTTAAAGGCCTGCTAATTCAGTTTTATTTTCCAGTGAATTTCAATTTTTTTATAATATAGTTGGACTTTTTTCTTAGCTTTTACACCTTTTCTACAATTTATTTTTCCGATTTTCCTTGCTAAAAATAATTAATTATGAAGTTTTTGGCTTCAGCTGAAGTTTCTTTTTTTTACGTCCTTTATTTATGCAAAATCACAATAAAATGATGTAAAATTATTTAAAACACCTATAGTTATTATCTTAGTTGTAAAACTAATAACAAAACGAGAAAGAAAGATATAGTTGGTTAAGACCGACTATATGATATCCTACACATTTGTGTACGAGCATAAAAATTCGGTAAGGGGACTTTTACTATACCTGTGGCCAATTTTACTAAATGTTAAATAAAATATACAAATATAGAATAATGCGTTGATACTAACATCTAGTTGATTATAAGAACTTTAGGGCGATTCCTGGAAGTGGGTTTATATGTGAGCTATGGTAAATTATTAATCGATTCTCATAAAATTTAGCAATGTTGTTTCTACTTACATACATAAAACTTATTTATGTCGAATATTAACTTGATACTAACATTCGTATGGGATTTATGCACGTTAAAGTGATTTTCGGAAGAGGGGTTTATATGGGAGCTATGGTCAATTGTTGACCGTTCTTCATAAAATTTGGTACAAATATTGATACTTATACTGAACTTCTTTGCCCCGAATTTTATTAAAATATTCTTATTTTTAAGGCATTTTTAAGTGTTTAAACTCTACTTCTGGGGGACATTTGTATGGGGGCTAGGTGAAATAATGTACAAATTCGTTGAATCAACAATCATCGTTGTATTTATGTACTTTTTTTGGTTCAGTGCAGCTAAGTTATAGTCTAGTTCGAATTCAGTCTCTGGATCAGTTCTATTTTAGTTCTAGCTCGGTTCTAGTTTAGTTCTAGTTCAGTTTCATTTCAATTCTAGTTCAGTTCTAGTATAGTTCAAATTCAATTCTAGTTAAGTTCTTATTCATTTCTATTTCAGTTCTAGTTCTGTTCTAGTTCAGTTCTATTTCAGTTCTACTTCAGTTCTATTTCAGTTTTAGCTCAGTTCCAGTTCAGTTCTAGCTCAGTTCTAGTGCAGTTCAAATTATGTTCTAGTCCAGTTGTAGAATATGGTTCAAATTCGATTCCAGTATAGTTCTATTTTAGTTCTAGCTTAGTTCTAGTTAAGTTCTGTTCTAGTTCGGTTCTATTTCATTTCTAGTTCAGTTCTAATACAGTTCAAATTCAATTCTAGTTCAGTTTCAGTTCAAATTCAGTTCCAGTTAAGTTCTAATTTCTAGTTATAGTTTTTTTCTAGTTCAGTTCTAATACAGTTCAAATTCAATTCCGGTTCAGTTTCAGTTCAAGTTCAGTTCTAGCTCATTTCTAGTACAGTTCAAATTAAGTTCTAGTTAATTTCTAGAGTATAGTTCTATTTTATTTCTAGCTCAGTTCTAGTTCAGTTCTGTTCTAGTTCGGTTCTATTTCAGTTCAGTTCTAATACAGTTCAAATCCAATTCTAGTTCAGTTCAAGTTCTGTTCTAGTTAAGTTCTAATTTCTAGTTCTAGTTTTTTTTTTCTAGTTCAGTTTTATAAAATTTAAAAGGGAAATTATTTTTATAACATAATCCCTTTAAATATAATTCCTTTTCATTGAATTAGCAAGAATCGTTTATGAGGGGCATTATTAAATTAGTACTCATAACTGATTAGATTTTAGTCACATTGTCTGTGTGTCAAAATAATTTCGACCTAAAGTGGGTTAAATATGCTCCGGTTTACATAATTTTTTTGTTATTATTTTTTATTCATATTAAATAATATATTTATTTTTTTTTTGCTTTTTATATTTGTGTATGTGAAGAATTTTAATTATTTGCAAAAGTAAAATAAAAAATATGTTGCTTGTGAACTCAAACAAATGTACATTAGGAGGGCTCTTATTTAGGAGGAATAACAAAATTCAAAAAGTTTACAGAATATTAAGTTAAATAATAAACATGTTAATATGTATTATTAAATAACTACAAAAGGGGAATATTTGCTGTTTACTCTATTTTATTAACCTCTAAACCTCCCTAATATCGCATATTTTTTATACAATATGCGACATTCATGAATTTTGTTTTTTTTTTTCCATTGTTTATACAATTTTCTATCTTAACTCGTACTAGAGTTATGCATGTGATATTTTGTACTTGATATACATAATAAAATCTTCTGTTTTTAACCATGTCATTATGTAATCAATATCTTTTTTTTTATTTACTTATTTTGTTGTTGCTGGTACTGTTGGTTTTAATAACCAATGGTTTGCATTTGTTTAAAATCTATGTCACACAGTGCATTTTCATTTATATATATATTATTTTCTTTCTTTTTTTAATTTATTTTTTATTTAATTTGTAACGAACGTAATTTTACAGTGTTTTTATGTCACAACTGTGTTAATAAAAATAAAGCGAGAATTCTATTATTTCAAGATCAAACTAATTAAATTCAAATTAATTGGAAAAATAAATAGTTTATATCAACCATTGAAAGAAAAATTCTAATATTTTTACACCAAAGTTAAATGAAGTTTTTAACACTAAATTAAATATAATTTTTAAATTAATAAATTTGAAAATATAATCGATAATATAAGTACTGGAATGGTTGTGATGAAAATGATTCTTGTTTGGCAGTGTCTTTAAATTCTTAAAAATCTGTTTAAATTCTAGTTTGGTTTCAATTCAAGGTTCTAGTTGAGTTTTCTTGCAATTCCTAATGTCTTTACCACTTGAACACGTTTACGATCCTACGTTGGTCTCTTTGTATTGTTTTTTTTTTTTTTTTTTTCTCTTGGTCATATCATTTTCTTTTATTTAGCTCCCATAAATAAATATAGTTTAAATATTTATTCGATGTTAATGATACCAGATAAATAATACCAACCACAATTTCTGTATTATTTTTCCCCCCTAGGAAAAATATGTGTTATTGTGGCAAATAATGAGAAAGTGTTGCTCCAATTTAGCAACAACAACACATCTTTGCATACGAAACATAAGTTGAAAGTTGTGCCGGTGATTGGGTGGTAAAGGGAGGAAAGAGCAGAAAAATTTAACAACCATATACTTTTAAATATATTGTTGTTTGTAAAACAATAAAGTGATTTTAATCGAAAGATAACAAGCCAATTTCTGAGGGACTAAAAGCAGGAGAGATAAAAATAATCCAAACCAAACAATAAATAATAATAAAATTTACAAAAAAAATTTATGTAAAATGTAAAAGTACCAGAGATGGAATATTCTCAGGGGCAATTGTACTATGTGTTTAGCTATTTTATTTTAAAATTCACAGTTGTAACTTTTTCTAAACGTCATAAAGCGATTTTAATTAAAGTAATTTTTATATAAAACTTTAAATACTTTTTTTTTAATTTATTTGACCAGATATTCAACACTGCACAATTTAGTACTTTTATTATTAAAGAAAAGTACCATTTAGATTTCTCTGTTCTATTGGAAAATTAAGTGTTAATATAAACAGTTTTTTTTATATTTTAATTAAATTATCGATTTCCAAGGGTTAAATGAGGTTATACAATTTTTAATTTTATTGTATAAATATGTATGCATTTTCATATATTAAGTTTTACACAGTCAATTAAATAATTGACATGTAATTTCCATGTAGACTTTATTTCCCTGATTAATTATTTTTTGTAATATGTCAGAATGATGACGTAAAACTACAAACTATATTTTATGATTGAAATTGGCAAATGAAATTGAAGTTGGATGTAACGATGAGGTTAATAAATAAACTTCAATCTAGTTCGGTTTATTTCACTTCTACTTCAGTCTTATTTCACTTATAATTCAGTTTTAGTTCATTTCTAGTTCATTTCTAATGCGGTTCAAGTTCAGTCCTAGTTGAGTTTAATTTCAGTTCTAGTTCAATTTCAGCTCAGTTCTTATTCAAATCTAGTTCAGTTTTTTTTCCGGTTTTATTAAATAAATATTTGATTATTTTTAACAATAATTTCCATTTCATTAGTTCAGTTCTAGTTCAGTTTCAGCTCAGTTCTAGATCAAATCTAATTCAGTTATAATTTAGTTTTAGTTGCGTCCCAGTTTACAAGGATTCTTAATATGAATTCAATTTCAGTTATAATTTAGTTCTAGTTCTGTCCCAGTTTACAAAGATTCTTATTATTGAGTTCTGGTTAAGTTCTAGTTTCTATTTCAGTTCTAGTTCAATTTCAGCTCAGTTCTTATTCAAATCTAGTTCAGTTTTTTTTTCCGGTTTTATTAAATAAATATTTGATTATTTTCAACAATAATTTCCATTTCATTAGTTCAGTTCTAGTTCAGTTTCAGCTCAGTTCTAGGTCAGTTCTAGATCTAAACCAGTTATAATTTAGTTCTAGTTCCGCCCCAGTTTACAAGGATTCTTAATATGAATTCAATTTTAATGATAATTTAGTTCTAGTTCTGTCCCAGTTTACAAAGATTCTTATTATTGAGTTCTTTAGTTCAGTTCTACTTAATTTCTATTTCAGCTCTAGTTCAGTTATAATTTCTAGTTTCGTCCCAGTTTAGAATGAATCTTAATATTGAGTTCTAGTTCATTTCAATCCCAGTTATAGTTTCTAAAATCATCTTTTTTGAAATATATCTATATTAAAATTGTCCCTCGTGTATTTTAAGTTTCAATTATTGACACCAAATTACTACTAATAGTGTACATAATTTCTATAGCCTGCTATAACTAGCATAAAATTAAATATTTATGTTTAACAGATAATTATGGCAGCATATTTGCCAATTTCTTTTTTTAAAAAGAATAAGCAGCAACTATAAAATATATAAGAATACAAGTATTTATAAATTAACATAAAAACCCATTGAACCAAATAACATAGAACCTGAATATACTAGTTGCAATTGTAACTTATAGAATATGTGTTTCTAGCATTGCTACAAACTAGCATACAAACGAATAAATTAATATTTATAATATAAAGTTCTATTTTTATGTGTAATTTTACTTTCATTATACATTTTAGAAGATTAAAAATATATGTATCTCTATGTATGTTACACTAATATTTTTTGTAATTGCCAAACAAAAGCTAGTCCTCCATATTATCTCATATATGCAGCAGTAAACTAAAAAATATAAAATAGCAGATATAAAAAAAAAACTACTAAAAATTATTATAAATCAACTCACAGACAACTTGTACTTTAAATAATTGCCACAAAAATAAATAGAACATAAACTATTTGTAAGATAAAAAAAAAGAAAAAATTAAAAACTAAACTAAATTGAAATCTATCATAAAAAATTTAAATAAAAAAGTGAATTTGTTGTACTCGGAATAAAAAACTGTTTTTTTTTTATTATTTCTTACAATTTGAAATTTATTCATTTGTTGACATCATCATCAGACTCAAGTGCTAAAGTTAGACATTTGGTTCAGATCAGTTTAAAAACATTTCGCTTTTGTTTGCTGTTGTTAATGAAATGGAAAATATTGTTGAAAAAAATCAAATATTTATTTAATAAAACCGAAAAAAAGAGAATTATTTAAAACTTTAATTCAATTAACAAATATTGTGTAATTCTTTAGATATTTTGTTTTACTAAGTTTATTTTTTTACTTAATTTGTAAAGAGGCAGAAATAAAATGTGACGTATGTTGCTCGTTTTATTTAATTTTTGTTTTAAAGGAGTGTATTTAATTGACGTTTTTATTTATTTCTTTAACGGAACTGAAATTTTTTCGTTATAGAAATAATTTATTAATAGTAAATGTGATAAAAATTGATAAAGTACATAATTTAAAATATTTGATTTCGCAACTTTCTACTTCAGTTTTAGTTTTATTAAAATTCAGTTCAAAGTTCAGTAGTTTAGGTTAATTTCAATTCAATTTTAATTCAGTTCTAATTCAGTAGTTCAATTTAAGTTCAGTCCTAATTCAGTTCAAATTTTATTTCAGTTCTAATTTAGTTTTATTTCACTTCATTTCCAGTTCAGTTCATTTCTAGTTCAGTTCTATTTTAGTTCTAGTTCAGTTCCAGCTCAGTTCTAGTTCATTTCTAGTTTATTTTTAATTCAGTTCTAGTTCTATTTCCTTTCTAGTTAAATTATATTTCAGTTCTATTTCAGTTCTAGTTTAGTTTTAGTTCAGTTCCAGTTCAGTTCTATTTCAGTTCTAGTTCAGCTCTAGTGCAATTCTAGTTCAGTTCAATTCAGTTAAATTTGAGTTCAAATTCACTTCTACTTTAGTTCCAGTTCACTTCTACTTAATTCTAGTTCTGTTCTAGTTCAGTTGAAGTTCTTTCTTAATCTTCCTTAGATTAGTTCTATTTCATTGTGAATTAAGTTTTAGTTTAGTTTTACCTCAACTCTAGTTTAGTTCAGTTTAAGTTCTAGTTTAATTCTATTTTGTTTGCATTTCAATTCTAGTTCAGTTCTAGTTTAGTTTTAATTCAGTTTAGTGTTGTCCTACTTCAGTTCTATTTAATCATAGATCAGTTGTAGTTCAGTTCTATTTTAATTCTCGACCAGTTTAGTTTTATTTCACTTCTAATTCGGTGCAATATAAAAAAAATATTTTTTGTAAAAACATTCTCCTAAAATTAAACTTTTTTTCTTTTTTTAACTTTATTAATTGTTGATATTTTTTTTATTTTTTTCTTCCTTACATCTAATTGCAGACACATTCCAAAGGCCAAAGCTACAGCTATTGCAGATACGCCCGAATTAAAAAGAATAGCGGAAAATACAAAAATCCAATCGAATGTAAAATATCATGAAGATTTCGAAAAGGCTAAAGGCAAATTTACACAGGTCAGTTATAACAACAAAAACAACAAATTTACTGTATAAAATAATGCTGCATTTAGTTTTAGTTGTTTAAGTAACTTTATTTTGTAACAAATTATTCCAATGGATGGATGATATAAAATACCGTAAAAAAAGGCGTCAACTTATTCATAGTTAAAAAAATAAGAAAAGAAACTAAAAAAATAAAAATAAACTGTTTTCAAAATATTGCGTTACTTTTGGCCTCTACATCACCAGAGTATCATATGATTTAATTTCATACCATACCAGATTTGCGCCATGTAGTACATATGTACATAGTAGATACTTAAATGGAATGAAGAGATGAAGTGTTTTTGCCCACTAGCTTTAGGCAAAAATTTGCCATTTAGTTTTAGTTTATTTTACATTACATTTCTAATCTGTTTATATTTTTCCTTTAAACTCATTTAATAATTCCACCTTATGTTTTTCTTCTTTTGCACTTATGAAACACTGACTGATGACAGGTCGCCGATGATCCTGAAACGTTGCGTATTAAACAAAATACAAAAATCATATCAAATGTGGCCTATCATGGTGATTTGGAGAAAAAAGCTGCCATGGAAAAACAACGTGGTGCTGCTGAAGCCTCTGAAAATTTAAAAGGTGAGTTTAAATCAAAATTTATCTAAAAAAAAAATGGATTTTTTTTTTTCATTTGCAAGCAAACATTTTGATTTGAGAATGTTGGTAAAATTCTACAATTTTTCAGTTAATTCTTTATGTTAACACTTTACAAGAAAATTATTAATGCATGTTATAAATTGTATGTTTTATTTTTCATACACGTATAAACATACAAACATAAATATGTCTTATTAATTTTGAACAAATTATTAAATTATTTTCTTTAAACATAAATCACTAAATCGCTGAAAGTAATTTGATGATTACGTCAATAATTCGCGTGTGTATTAAATAAACATTAAAGTGTTTATTTAATAAATGTTATTTTTAATAGATAATAATGTTGTTAACTTTAATGTTTTCCGTTTTGCTATCATTTTGTTTAAGCATTTACTAATAGTATTTTAAAAGGCTCTTTAATTAAATGAATTTAGTTAAATAATATTACACAATGATGTTATCGAAAACGGATGTCCCTTATTGTAAATATTAATTTATTATCAATCATTTAGGACAACTACATTTGATTTTAATAGCTTAAAGATAATTTCATTGAAAAAAATACTCTTGGAATATTGAATAATAACTCTTAACAAAATAAAAAAATAGATGACTAGAACCTAAATTAAACTGAACTAAAAATTAATTAAATTAAAAATGTAACGTTTTTATAAAAAAAATTTGTTCAAAGTTTTAGAAATTTGAATTTATTAATGAAAATTTAACATTTTTGCAAAATGATATTAATTAAGAAAACTTTTAATTTTAATAAAATTTTATTACATCTACATTTTTAGTTAGTTTAACCATTTAATTTGTGTAATTAATTTTAAAAGTTACTTCATTTATTTAGTTTTAATTACAATTTATTTACATACATAAATTCATAAAATATTGTTTTAACGATTTGTTTTTTATTTTCAATTTTTTTCTGTTTTAATTTTATGTTTTATTTGTGTCATCCTGTATGTTGCTTGTTTTTGTGAAAATAAACTCAACTTTTCACCATTTACTCACCTTAACCATCAAATACACCATACACCACCAACCAATCAATCATACCATTATTTTCATCTTTAACAAATTTATAAACCACTACAATTGTGTGGTGAAAATAAATAAACAAAAAAATTATCAATGACAACAATCTTCAAAAAATGTCTATAAATTGGAAATACAATAACAAAATATAAACACCACACAAACAAAAAAAAATGAAATAAAATTTAATAGATGAATCGGAATATTTCTCAGAACAATTGGCAGCTGAACAACTTGCTCAATACGCACCACAAATACAGACATCCCATTCACCATTGCCACCACAACAATTGTCGCCACGTTTGCCCATGCAAACACAACAACAGCAGCAACAAACACCACAATTTCATTATACACCACAACAACCACAACAACCACAACAACAAGCAATGCCACCACCACCCATACACCATCAACAACACAATACTGCTCACATAGTACCCAGCAGTCAAGCTGGTACAACACAAATCTATCAGCAACAACAACACAACAACAGTAGTAGACAACAGCAACCACAACAATTACAGCAAACATCACAAACACATGCACAACAGCAACAACAACACCATCACCAGCATCAGTATACTTCACCACTACAACAGCAACAACAATTTATACAACATGAGCAACAACAACAATATCAACACTATCAACAACCACAAACTTTGCGACAATTAAATCCACAACAACACCAGCAGCAGCAACAACAAGGCATAAAACAAAATTCTCATTTGTATCCATCTTCTAATTCAACAGCAACCAATCTGCAGCAACAGCAGTTGCATCATATGCAGCAACAACAGCAGCAGCATCAACAGCAACAACAACAATATCAACAACCTAGTAATACATATAATCAATTGCGCTCAGCTATTTTACAAAGTTCCCATCATCCTACTGGTGCCCTACAGGCCGATTCCTCTCAATCATCCACACCCACCTCCTCCAGTACACCCTCTTCATATTCCTATGATCAATATGATAATAAAAACTATGCAAGACCACAAGCACCAATAACATCACAACAGTCGACACACACCCAGTTGTATCAACAGCAACATCACATTAACAATAACATCAACAACACAACAACACTACAAAACAATAACGGTGCTCCAATTGCAAACCTCCCACATCAACAACAACAAACTTCCTCTTCAGCCTCTTCCTTTACTTCCTCCTCTGGACCTGCTAATCCCGGCAATAATGCTTCTGCTACTCAACAATTATTTTCCAACACTAATTACAATAATTATCCATCAGCAACCAATTTGCCAACACCATCCTCATCATCTGGCCAAAATTCATTTGCCTCTTCGGTTAGTGGCGGTGGTGGTGGTGTTAATACACTCAATAATGGTGGTGTCCAATCTTCGGCTCATCTCCATCATCATCAAGCCAATAGCAATGGTGCTGTCATTAATGGTAGCATTGGTAAAATAGCTGACTATGATCCGCTATCAGATGGTCCCCGTAATTTACCAAATCCGAATAGACAAAGTACTACCCTAATCTATAGTTCCGATAGTCGTGGTAATGGTGAGTAGTAACTAGTAGTTGTTATCCATTTTGTAGTTTATAATTATGTATTAAATGCTAAAAAGTCCTACAAAACAAAAATGGAAAGTAAAGTATTTAAAGAATAGGCATACAAAAAGAATGTTATTACCAGGGCAACCAAAAATATGCCAAATTATATTTTTTTTTTTTTTTTTTCTTTGGCTTCAAGTGAACCAAACTAATAGTTAAATATCCGTTTCAGAAAAATTCAAGAATTTTGGCATAGTTTGGTCATAACAGCATAAGGATAAGAAGAATAATAATATTTCTCCTCACTCTTATTTTAGAGAATATTTTAGCATATTGCATATATTACACTAAAGGTCATAAGTTTACATATTTTACACTAAAGAGATAAATTTTACATAATTTGCACACAATAGAATTGTTTACATAATTTGTCTTTAGCGAAATTTACTTTTACTGTTACATACATTTTTAAAATCTGATTCTCTAACAATTTTTTATTTTTATAAATTGAAATTTGGTAATTTCCTGATACAATGTATTTGCATATTTTTAGATGCAAAAAAAAGTATTATAATATTAGTAATTGCTAATAAAAATCAAATTAGTTTTAAAATTTATCCAGAAAAATATTATTTTAAAAGTATATTTTTAAATTTTAGGGACATATTTTCCTATTTTAGAAGCATTATTAATGCGCATAAAACACTTTTTTAGAACATTTTTTTTTGCTGTCCTGGTTATTACCAAGACGAATCTTATAAGTTGAGTTCGAGAGCTCAACTATCAAATGTCAAACACTATACATAAAAGAAATTCTCTTGGTCTTGAAATGTCAAACTCCATATATAAAAAATTAATTTAGTTCAATTCGCCAGCAGTGGCGATCTTTTTAGATTCGTTTTAACAAAACTTAAAAAAAAGGCATAAAATGTATTATGTATGACATTTTGCTAAAATTTAAACAACGTGAAAATCTTTGTATGTAAAATGTATTTAAATTTAAAAGAATATTTATTATTTTAAACATTTGCTATAATTCTAATTACTTGACATTTTAAAACGCTATTGTTTTATTGCTACTTTGTTATATGTCTTGGCATTTTAGGCTTTTTATGTATAATTTGTTTAAATGTATGTATTTTATAATTAAGAAATATTTGCTTAATTTTGCTTTAATTAATTTTTTTGTTCAAACATTTTAAATATTTTATCATTTCATTTGTAACCAAAATATTTTATTGAAATTTCCAGCTTTTAACAAAAATTCAATTAAAAAAAGAAAACTATCTTAACCCATTTTATATCTTTCTTGAACCTTATATGAAATTCAATAAAACTTTGTAAACGTCGAGGAAAAACTGCTTATACATAGGTATATAAGGTATAAAACTGCAAACATCTTAAAGTAATTCTTAAAAAGGTCAATACGAATATGAATCAGCTGAGAATATATTAATGAACTCTTTAATTGATTTAATTATTATTTTTTTTTTTTTTTTTAATTTAGAAAATGTAGAAATAATCGTCTAAGTAAAAATCTAAGACGAGCTAGCTATGTCTGTCCATCTAATTTTAAGAGCAAAATAGGGCACAGGACCACCACTAAATTTAGCTGAAATATTTATCTGATATAAGATTTGTTCGGTATTGAAAATGGGACTGTTAAACTTAGTATCCGTCGTGATTTTTTAATTCAAAATGTCATATTTTTAAAAACTAAAATAGTTTTTGATTTATTGATAAACTGAAGTAATTTGAATGAATGATATTGAATGAATTGTCAGTAGTTAATTCGAAATCTTTTTCTTTTAATTATTTTAAGATTTTTTAGTATTTTTCTTTGCATTTTTTATTATTTAGTTTTTGTTTTATTTATTTTGCTATTCAGTTAATAATTCTTATCCAAAACGTATTGGTTCGGTAGCCGATATTGATCCAGTTAATGGTATTTATGGTTCATTATCAGCTGAACAACAGTTACAACAGCAGCAACATCATTTACAACAACAGCAACAATATTATCAACAAATGCCAACAACAGTTCAACAACAGCAAATGCATCACAATGTACAGCCAAAACAAACGAAACAAAGTTTGGTAAGTTTTTTTTTAAAATTTTAAATAAAATTATTAATTATTTAAATTTTAAATAAAATTTGGTTTTTGAACTGATTTTAATTAACTGCAGTTTAGAGTTGATTACTAATATGAAAATAATACAAAAGTGGATACAATTTCAAATTGAAAAATGTCTAGAATATATTAAATTATAAAAAACTTTTTTTAATATATTTTATTTTGTATCAATTTTTGATTTTTATATAGCGTGTCTATCGAGCTCTGTACGATTATGAAGCCCAAGATGTCGATGAAGTTAGTTTCCGTGAAGGTGATATTATATTCGAAGTTGAATCCATTGATTCTGGTTGGATGACTGGACGTGTAGAACGTACTGGTAAGACCGGTATGTTGCCAGCTAATTATGTAGAAAATGCGGTTATATAATAGGGAATGAAGTCAACTGTTGTCAATAAAAATAAGGCCAATAATAGTATCAGTAACAACATCAACAGCAATAATAATACTAATATAACCAGCGTCACCAGTAATGACATTAAAAATAATAAAAAATTAATTAAAAATGGTCATGGCAACAGCAAAATGAATGGCATCAGCAGCAGCAATACAAGAAATAAAACTGGCCCTGCACCACCACCCCCTACTAATCGACATAGTAATATTATGACGACTACTACTTTACGTAGTAGTAATAGTAATTATCGTAGCAATAGCAATAATAATTTGTCAACTAAACAAAGTTGTTGTTGTACAAATCATATTGCTGTTATAATAATATTATGCGTTTATTTAGCATTTGTATTTATAATATTTACCAATGTTTTCTTTGATGATAACAAAAACAATAATAACAACAACGATAATAATAAAAATACTATTAAACATAAATCGCAAATAAATGGAGGCGTTGATACGCAATCCAAAGATGATCGAACACAACAACAAAATTTTTACTATTATTTACTAAATCATGTATTTTAACAACAATTAATAACAACAACAAAATTTTTATAATGAAATTTTTATAATGTAACATTTATTATTAATTATTATTAAAAAAAAAAAAAAAAACATAATCAGGGTGTTTTCTCTTTGAAAAATGTCAATTTTGAAAATTGTTTTTGTTTTTAATTTAAATTCTTTTTTATATATATTTCTTGCTAGTAGAGAAATATATAAATTTTTATATATACAAAAATCTACATACATATATGAATATGAAATAAGACCAATTTTATAATAATATCAATTGTATATTTTGAGCAGCTTTAATTTATAAAACAAAAATATTAAAAAAATTTATACATATATAAATAATTGTTTTCAAAATATCTTTAAAAAATCTAATAAATTAATAAAATGATAGAAAAAATAAAACAAAAAGAAATTTAAATTAATATTTAAGTGGTATGAACAAACATTTTATGAATTTTTATAAAAACAACAATAAATATTAAAAGCACTGAAATTATAAAGTTTTGTGGTAAATATTTAAAGTTTTAGGAATATCAAATAATTTATTTGAAATTTTTTAGTATTTATACATACCTACATACATATATTTCATATAAAATTCTTTGGAATTTAATGTTTATTTGTGAAATTTTATTTATTTAAAACATTAGGGAAAATATTTTAAAACTTTAAATGTTGTTTAGTAGAAAAATAACAAAGAGACTATAATAAGATTAAAAAGAAACCTTGATAAAACAGTATATAATTTATATAATTTCAAAGGATTATCTAGAACATAATAAGCTTCTTGATGAACTTAAGGCATATTTCCTTTCAAATGTAAAAACTATAGATTTACATAGATATCAAAGTTAAAAATGTATATTCGAATTGCATAGATATTTCTAAAAAAAAAAATAAAATCATACAGCAAATCGTAATATATCATCTGATCGTGTATTTAAAAATTTATTTTTAAGTTTAGCGTTAGATATATTGGAAGGTCTTTAGACCAACAACTGAATTAGATTTTTGAGTACATAGTTTCATTTCTAGTTGTTTATCTGTAATAAAATCTTCTAGAAATACATATGTCAATATGAGTAAAAATTGTTAATAGAACTTATTTTCAAATTTTTTGATTTTGCAGCTTATATTCTAACCACTTATTGTAATTCGAGTGTTGAGTTTCAAAAATGTCATTTAAAAACATTAATTGCTCCTTAAGACATAAGAAATACACTTAATGTAGATTCCTTTATTTAGGGAAATTAAAAGAAGTTATTGGTCATTTTAATCCAAAACCTTGGAGAAATATTTGATATGTGTTACAATGAATAAAATAAAAATAAATAAAAAAAAAACATATTTAATGGTCTGGAAATGTTACTTTTGATATAGCAAACGTCAAAAGACGTTAAAAATGTATTTAAAGTATATTTGTTTGTTTAAGGAAATAAAAAGAATATATTCATTATTTTAAACCCAAATGTTTGAAGAATATTTAACTGAAAATTATTTCAAATTATAACCAATGGTCTGGAAGTATTAGCTGCTGTTTAGTAGCTAAGATTTTAAGCCGCAGATTAAATTTTGATAAATGATGAAGCATTGAAAATTTTTTAAAGTAGGGCTAAAAATTAATTACCCAATTCACAAAGTATATTATTTGAAACAACAAACATTAAAAATTCTGTAAAAATTTAATGAATTGTTAGAAAATTATGAAAACATTAAAAAAAAATATTTGCTTTTTAACGATTTTAAGCTATTTCAACTAAGTTCGCAAATTAAATCGAAAATTCAAACTATCTAAAATTGTTCAGAAATTAAAAATTAAATAAAAAATGCTTTAAAATTAAAAAAAAAAAAACTAAGCATAAAATTAAGGTTTGAAATTTAAATCGACATATTCTAACATTAAAAATATTGCCAGAAAATTTTACAAACTCATGACAAGTGGTTCTTAGGTTGATTAATATAAAAATTCGAACATTAAAAAATTCTTTAAAAATTCAGAAATTTGTTAGAGAATTGTGAATATTTTATTTTAAACAAATTTAAGCAATTTTAACTGTATTTTTTTTTTCTTTTATCAAAACTTAATGAAATGCCTTAGAATTAAAAAAAAGCATAAAATTAAATTTTATGACATTATAGTTATGTTCGAAATTCAAATCAAAAAAACTTTAAAAATATTGCCAAAAAAATTATATAAACTCATGGCAAGTGATTTGTTAATTTAAACAATTTTAGGCCAGTTCAAAATTCGAAAATATTTTCAAAAATTCGATTTTTCACTACCAATTTTATTATTCACTAAAAAGTTAATTTTTTTTATTAAAAACCGATTTTATATTAAAAATTCGATTTTTCACTAAAAATTCGATTTTTCATTAAAAAATTCTATTTTTGACTAAAAAATCGATTTTTTATTAAAAATTCGATTGTTTACTAAAAATTTTATTTTTCACTAAAAATTAGGTTTTTTGCTAAAATTTTGATTTTTCACTAAAAATTAGATTTTTCAGTTAAAATTCGATTTTACACTAAAAATTCAATTTTTACTAAATATCAGATTTTTCAATAAAATTCGATGTTTCACTAAATATTAGATTTGTCACTAAAAAAAGTCGGTTTTTCACTAAAAATTATATTTTTTACTAAAAATCCGATTATTCAGTAAAAATTCGATATTCACTAAAAATTCGTTTTTTTTTTTACTAAAAATTCGATTTTGCGCTAAAAATGAAATTATTTTAACAAAAACAAAACTGGGAGAACTGATTCAGATATACCATATAAATCGTTATGAACTCGAGTTTGAGCTAATTAGCGATATTTTGTAATTTTCCAATTTTTCTTTATAATTCACTAATTATCTGGTTTAAAGTACCATAAACAAATTGTCTCCGTTTAGCGATACCAAAGCCGAGTTAAAGTATTTTCTGCGCCGCAACACACCAATAAAGTTCGTTAAAATTTCTCTTCGAATTTTTATTAATAAACATTTATTTAAGCTGAAAATATTTTATGAAGTTAACGCCAATTGTTTATTTTATATTAAGCATACTCAGAAAAAAATTAGAACTTGTTCTAAAATTATTAGTTCTAGAACTAGTGTAATCAGAACCAATTCAGATTTTTTAATAACATCCTTAGAACTAATGGTATCGCAATCAATTACGATATTCATGTAGTAGAACCGTATTGCGATTCTAAATTAGTTTTAGTGCTTAAGAACTAATTCTGTATTACTTCCACATCACTTCTCTGAACAAATTACTGGTTCCCAATACTTCTTCAAAAAAAGAAAAAAAAACACAAAATTGATTTAAAAAAGTGGACTTAAGGAAATGGCTCATTAAAATGAAAAATAAAAACAAACAACATTGATTTTAATAACTGGTTCTTGATCATTCTAGTTCTGGCGGTGACAATTTGGAGCCAAAATCATTGGTTATAACGCTAAAGTAGAAAGAGTACGGGCTATTTTCATGCGTTCTGGACCTATTTGTAGAACTAATACATTTTTTCCTTTTTGGCTTGGTTTTCTAAAACACTTAGAAGAATAGTTAACAATTGATTTTTTTTTAATATAGAGAAATTTGATAAAATGTTTTTATATATAAAAAATAAAACTACAAGCTTTTCTAGTTAGTCTAATATTATATAACCATACATACTTAGAGAATGATAATATACATACATATATAGAACATAAGTTGACACTTTTGAAATTTGGCAATTAAATAATAAAAAAAAATAAATAACAAAAACTTTCATGTTAAGGATGTCAAAGAGCATCCTTCATTTAATTTGTATTAACATTTGTCATTTTATGACAGCATTTTAGTAACATAGTTTAAAAAAATAAGCATACTTTTTATTAGAAAACAACCACAAAAAGTCTGTTAGAAAGAAAAATTCAACAATAATTAATAAAATATACAAAACCCCTAAAAGCATTTTTTACAGCAATTTTATACATAATTGGAACCTACTTAAAAAAACTAGAACAACACTAAACAAAAATGCTTTGACATTTCATTTTCTACAAAAAAAAGAGGACTTAAATATTTAAAATAATATTAAAAAAAAAACTTTAAAAGTGCCTTTTATTTGCAAAAAAAAAAAAAAAAATATTCATTAATTTAAATTTAATTTATTTTATGTTATTTTATTAAATGATTTACTAATACTATATTAAACAAGTTAAATTGATTTAAAAAATGAAATTAAACATTTTAAAAATAAAACAAGTTAAACTTGCATTTATATAAAAATATAAATATATGAAAAATATATATAATAAAACATTAAAAAAAATCTATTTATCAGTATAAAATAACAAAAATATATAACGAATATAGTATACTTTTTTCTTAACTATAAAGAAAAAAAATCTATAAATAATTTGTTCTAAACTTATGAAATGTTATTTTATTGCATGTTAATTTTGAAAATTTTTATATATATATATTAGTTAATTAATTTAAGCTAATATTAATAATTAAAACTAAATTATAATAATTACATTATAAAATGGTTAAAACCAACAACAACAATACACCACAAATACTAAAAGCAATCACAATTTATATGAATTTATATGCAAACAAAATAAGTAAAAAATGCAAAAAGAAAAACTAAACTGCTTAATAAACTTATCTCGATAACTAAAAGCCAGTATAAATAATTATTATTATAAAAAGAAAAAGTAAATAAAATAAACTATTAAATAAAAACTTATGAGATATGGATTGTAAGTGAATTTTTTTAGTTGGGAAAAGGTAAGTAAAAGTAATGTAAATTTTGTCAATTTAGTTAAAAATCTCGTCAATAACCCAGGGCACAATGGGGCACAAAATTTGCATAATAAATCTGTATCCCCTAAAGTACTGGACGGATCGAATTTAAATGTATGGGAGAGTTGAAGAGAAGGACCTAATCTTTCTGAAAAATCATCTTGTATTCATCCTGCAATAACACGAGATAAGCTACAGGGTGTTTGAGCTTGAATTTGGAAATTTCAATTTTTTGCCATAACTTTTTTTTTTTTTTTGTTTTCTTAAATTATTTCCATAATATAGAAGTATTTTTTTATATCCTTAGATTTCCAATAATGTGTTGAAAGTTTTTTTTTTTCTTTTTTTCTATAAATGTATATAATAAAAAAAATATTTTCTTTTCACATATTTTAAAAGACAAGGCTTCAAGAATAGATAATAGAGAAATTCTTATTTGATTAAGAGTTGCTCCAAATTGGTGAAATTTTGAACAAAAAGACATATTTCTGTGGCAACAAGGAAAAACTACGTAACTTAAGATATACAAAAATCTTGTTTTTCAATTTTTGAATTCTTTATATCCAGTTCTATGTTGTATCAACTTTTTGTAAAAATCAAGCAAATATTTCAAGAGATATTTACATTTGAAATTAAAATTTTCTATAGTGTTGCGTGGAAATTAAAATAATATAAACTACTCTCCTGAAAAGTTAAAAAAAAAAAACTACTTATGTAGTTTTTCCACATGCCTTTGCAAATGAACCAAACCAGATAACTTGGGTAAAATTGCTAAAAATGCACTAATCCCAAAATAAAACGTTGTATAAAAAACATTAATAAGATTGCACAAAATATTGCAATATATTTCGAGAACGAATTGTTTGACTTTTTAATCTAATAATCTATTTTCAATTTTTTAATCTTACTAGTTTCGTTTAATATCGCCGATTAAAACATGTCATATTAAAAAATATACTTCTTTGGACCTTTTTGAATAACTCTATTATTATATTGATATTAGAAATTTTTTAAATTTTGAAATTTTATTGAATTTTTATTTTTTTTTTCCTTTAAATTTTTTAAAGAACTTTTAAAGAGAAAAAGTTATTAAATTTTGAATGAAAAAAAATTTCTGTAACTAGTTTTTTAATAACTTCGAAACTATTGACTTGATTAGAAAATAATGTTAAGATGAATATCTTAAAGGAAATTTTGTTTGCATCTTTTGGTGTTTCATTTACCTAAATCGTAAAACCCGTTCTCGAGAAATATATTCGTGTACGTAATAGATAAAAAACTGAAAGCTTATTATTATTTAGTACGCCAAATTCCATCTAGTCCACCTTTATTTTAAGACGCATTTCCTTGCCTATCAGTGTACAGTGGGGCAGAATCGAAAATCAAAATAAATCTGTAACTTCTAAGCGGCTGCCTGGATTTACATAAAATTTTAAAATGGCGTAGTTTTGGTCCTATAAAAGAAATTGACTTCAGTCTTTTTGTATATAATTAAGAATTACATCACCCAATTGAAACATATTTGACTACATAATTTTTCTAATTTTTGGAAATAAATTAAAATTTTTGTAAAAATTTGGTTTTTGGAGAAACTATAAATATTATGGTGTCTATTCTTGAAAACGCGTCGAAGAAGTGAAATTTTCCATTAAAACAAAAACAAAGTTTAAAAAAATTGTTTTTGTTTACCATATTTTTTTAAAATGTAATAAACGTGAGAATTTTAATGCGTTTCTTTCTCTTTTAAAAACGGTAAATTCCATTTTAGAAATATACGGCAAACAAAAACAATTTTTTTAACTTTGTTTTTGTTTTAATGAAAATTTTCACTTCTTCGACGCGTTTTCAAGAATAGACACCTATATTTGTAATAAAATCTTTAAACTATCCTAATAAAATTTTCCGTGATTATTGACTTTATCATGTAAAATTATGAAGTGTAAAAAAATTAAGATTTTGATAAAAGTAATCCCGCAATTCACAAAAACCGGCGAAACTTCCAAAAATTAAATTTTTTCTTAACTTTGCCCATAAAGTCCACGTTTGTTGCAGGACTAGAACAGCCGTTGGCAAACTCTTTAGAACACATCAAATTTTCCGAAACTAAATTTCCTTTGTAAATCTATGCTTTGAAATTTTAAGACATATAGGCAAAGTAAAAATTTCGATACAAAATAAGTCAAATTTTGTAGGATCTGTACTTAGCCCTATAACATTATTGGGCTCGTTTTCAATTTTGAAATCATCTCTGTGAAGTTACCTTCTTTCTTCGATAGATTTGTATTTTTTAAGAAATTACAAAAAAAAAAAATAATAACAAAATCGGTCGGTTGAAAAGCTTGATCAATTTGCAAAATTGAGACAGGATGCAAATAACTCGAAAACTATAAGAGCTTAATAGCACACGTAAGCATGTTTTTCGTTGGTCTTATCAAGAGCTTTAAAAAGATATAATATATCATTGAAATCGGATAAGAAACAAAAATTTGGCTAGCGTTTTAAGTGCCTTGTACGAGGTACTTCTTAGCTCCGATCCTGAAGGGTGTGTATGGTCCCCTTCCAAATTTAGAATTATACACTCCTCTGCTATGACTATGTAAATCCAACTGGCCGATTAGAAGTTATTTCCAAAAATTTTCGATTCTGTCCCACTGTGCACTACTGTAATAGATTATTTTTGATAAAAAAAATTGTTCCCAAAAAAATTCTATTTAATTTATTATAACAACAATTTTTATTACAGAGAATATCATCACGAAATGAATTTCTTTTTATTTTTTACCAAAAAAAAAACATTTTTACAAAAACAAAGTTTCTCGCCGAAAAATCGAATGAATATTAAATAAAACCATACTTTTCATAAAAATGGATTTAATTTATAAATAAATAAGGCGTAAATGAACATTCTATCCAAAGTATTAATTTTAATATTTTTCACTGATTTCTGAAGCGAAAAAATGTGTGTTTTTCTTCAAAGACTTACTTTCAAGTTGAAACAGAAGGTTTTTACGAACGCTACTATGTTCGCATGGACTCCTTATGGCTCGCTGACCTACATTTAAGAACCATTGCCCTAAATGTTCAAATTAACAATAAAATTTCTATTAATTTTTCTTTGAAAAAAATAAATAAAATAACACAGAAACCCGACCACCACACTGCGAAAATTAATCTATGATTAAAACAATTTTTTTTTTCGGTACAATATAAATTTATATGTATTTAAAAATATATTTATTAAAAATACATATTTGTTTTTGTATATTTTATTAAAAAATAATAAAAATACCGTATGTGGGGAATCAAAATTATTAGTAAATTTGTAAAAATTCTATAAATCAATGTGATATGTTTTTGCTTAATACTACATTTTGTGAAAAAAATATTATTATTTTTGCATTTAATTGGACGGAATGTTTGTTTCTTTTTTGTTGTAGTATTACAATAAAAAATAATGCACTTAATAAATATGGTTTCTTTTTTTCAAAAAAGGCACTTAAAATATGTAGTAGATATTAAAAAATGGATGGAATAAAGTAAATGAAACTTGTACATTCAATATTAAGCATAACTGATTTCATGATCGTAAACACGTTCACCACCATACTCTGCCCTATCGGGTAAAGCATGATGTCGTAGACCACATAAACGTGGTCCAAAACGTAACATTATTATAATAACACCAACAATGAAGAGAGCTAAAGCAGCTACTGCTGGATAGAGAATAATAAAAGCCATTTTTATATATTGTGGGTTTTTTTAGATACGGTTAAAGAAATGTTTTTCTTTTTATATATCGCTTTCTCGTTTTGTATGCAATTCAACGTATTCTTCACGTTGTCTTTGTTGATGCAAACCTCTGCCTTCGGGACGTGGTGGTCTTTGTTGATATTGATGATGTATGGGCACTTCTTCTGCTTGAGCTTCAATATCTACGTTGAAAAGACGTGGAGCGGGCTTGAAGAATAAATTGCATAATTAAATAAAAATAAAATAAAATTTAAGCATTTCCCTGAGTTAAAAAAAAAAAAATTAGGATGTAAGTGAAGATAGAATCGTATTTAACTAGCAGAAACAAAAACCATATTTAACCATTTAATGAAGCACACTTAGTGGGATATCTGACATAATTTTTGGATTTGAGAAAAATCGATTTGAAAAAGTGGTTTCTTGAGGTTTGGTGATTACTATGTAAAAATTTGTTCCGCGGTATATGGCTATTGATAATTTTATTTTTTCAAAAATTTTGAAAAATGGACCAAAGTAGCCATAATGGGAAAAGTGATACTCATATCACAATATATAGGAATTTCGGTCCAATGGGCACACTTAGTACCGCACAATTACCATGGAGAACCATATGCACGCATTTTCTACACAGATTACTTTACTTATTAATGTGATAGAATTTATAAAATTCTTTTTATAAAAATCTTTAAATTACCTGCAAACTTTGAAAATAATGAACGTCTTTGAGTTCAGTTAGATCCAACGGTGGTTGTTTATGAGGTGTTGCTGACCAAATTGATACCAGCCAACGATTACCAGTATGTCTGTCCTGCCAATACTGACGATATTTCGAACAGCATCCAATAATTATATTCAAAATTATTATAGAACCAAGTACTACAGTACAAACAGCTATTGTCACATAAAATGGTGAGAAATTCCCATAAATATGACCAGTAAAATATGGATTATTTTCATAAGCTGTACGTTCTTCTAGTGTTGACATAGTCTATTAGCGGCAGACTAACTATTCGAAAATTCGGATCTAATCAAATTTGGAAAATATGTTAAAAATATGCTATAAAAAGCTGCCTCTGGCAGTACTAAGTTAAAACACGTAGCATAAGATTTCGTAAAGTTGTGGCGACACGCTTTAGCATAAGACAAGGCATTGATTGTATCCAAAGAATTCCCAAACTATTCCTAGGTAAAAATGCAAAACTGTAAAAAGAAATAAACAATTTATTTTAATGATTTTCATTTATGTTATTTAATATTCATATAACTTTAATACGAAATAATCGCATTTGAATTAAAAAAATGACACTCCCAATTATTAAGCTTGGCTTGGATTAGGGTGTGGCGTTGAATTCGTATTAGAATTTCTATGTTGGCCAAGAATTTAGGAATATTCGGAAATAATTATTGTAAATAAATACTCACAATATTTTGTTTATATCCTCCTTTGTCTTTTATATATTTTCGTTTAATTATATTTATATTTTTTTTCTTTTAATTTATTTTTAAGTATTTCTTTTTGGAACACGCATCAAAAGTCTCCACCACAACAAATAAAAATTATGAATGAACCAGTTTTTTTATTTGTCATTTTACTCATTGAGCGGCCGAACCGAACAATTGTAACGACGACGGCAGCGACTTTTGTAAATTTTGTTGGCGGCGGCCCAAAATCGGCTGTTAGTCGGCTGAAATTAAACATAAGAACTTTTTATTTCCTCGTTTTCGCATCGTCTTGCAGAGCAACGTTAGAAAAATGTTAATCCACGTCCCCTTAAGTGTATGAGGGAGATTAAGACCGTTTGTTTGAACATAAAATATAAGTATTTCTTAAAAGATAAGATAAATTTTTGCATTTCTTGCACTTTTAAAATGTTTCGAAGTTACGAATAAAAGTTGAGGAGAGAGAGCGTCGTTGCCGTATTACGAACATTGTCGATAATTTCTGTAAAAGATTAAAAATTACAAAATGATTCATAATTGTAATAATTTTGTATAATTAAAATAACCCTATTAAAACCGTAATTTTTAAAATTATTTTTAATACGATTTCTTAAAATAAAAAAAAAATAATTAAAAACTTCAGCTTGGCTTTATTTTCATCTTCAGAAGATGAAAAAACGTATACAGTACGTGAGTTAATTATTATAGGAAGGTGATTAAGACAGCAGGAAAAGCTTGTGTTTAAATGATTATTTCTTAAATTCCGTTTTCTTAAAGGTTTGTTAGCTACTTTTGATTATAGATGTGTTTTGTAAAAAATTTCACCAAAATTCAAAAATTCTACAAGGATTACTTCTATAACAAATATCATAAAGCTTGCATCATTGTTGTTAAAACTAAAAATGCTAAAAAAAATTGTAATAGTCGTATTTTTGACGTTTTCGACATCCATAATGCTTTTAAATGTGAACGAATGTTTTTCGTCACAAAATCGTCACGAGAACGACACTCATATAAGACTGAATCCTTTAATACTCCCCAACTTTTTAATCATAATTTCTTATATCATGATTTTCATGAGACATCACATTTGAAAAATACCTTAGGTTTCAAATTTGGTTCATATTTGGTAAAACCACATTGATATATCTATTTGAAATTTCGGAAATCGCGATTTTATTCACGTATTTAATTTCGTAAAAATGGAAATATTTTACTATCTATGTAATTTTAATTAAACATATTGTAGCGTCTTGCTATATAGTATATTATATAGTCACTTGTTATGTATCTTTCTGTTATTAATATAAATTTTTATTTTAATCAACTTTTATATTTAGATGTTTTCAAAAATATGTCATAGAATTCTTTAATTATAAAACAAAAGTTATTGTTTTTAATTTAAATTAAAGAGTTGACATATCTTTTGAAGTTTAAGTATGATTTCATTGAATTAAGAGTAATTAGAGAGGCAATAATTTCATTTTGGGAAATATGGGAAATATACGTATACAGGCCTGACACACATTCTGAAAGAAATGGTTTTAATTCCGATAGATTTGATTTTACCAGAACCATTAAAATTACAATATATATAAATTTTTTTTTATCGTTAAGAAAGATTTTTCTGTGTTGTTGGCCTTCGGCCAGCTGTTTTAATTATTTTAATTTTCGCTATATCGATGCAAAATGACAATTTTACTCCCAAGGAGTTAATGTATATGGTAATATTATATATCATTAAGTTAAAGTACATGGTAATATATCAATAAAAAAGTATTTTCACTAAAAATTTAAGTTTTCACTTAAAATTAATTTTTATGAAAAATTTTTCATTTCCGTTAAAAATTTTATTTCTCATAAAAATTTAATTTTTCATAAATATTCCATTTTTCATAAAAAACCTACATATTCAGAGAAAAAAAAATACCGTCAATTAAAATGCAAATGGCCGCAGATAAAAACTGAATGTAAGTTTTTGATTGGCTTATGATGTACTGATCTTCAAAAATTACATCAATATTATCAAAAGTCAAAAGTCCGTAACATCAAGTTCCGAAACTGTTTCATTTAAGAAAAAAAATGGTTTGAAGAGAGTTTTATGATTTATATATTTTTGTTTTAAGTGAACTATTGATAAACTACTTAATTGCTTAATTTTAACTTAAAATATTTTAAATTGTATGTGAATTTTTTTTTTTTTTTTTTGGTTTTACTCTAAAAAATTACTGTAGTTACGGGCTTTCGCATTTTAGGTGACGATATGCAATAGTAATAAAATTAAAAATTGCTACACTTAAAAAATTATAATATTTCAGTTCATTTGAAAATAAACCACTTTTTTACAAATTTACAATTTTACAAATTTATCAAAAATGTTACTTTTCTTCATATAATAAATATCACAATAACGAATTTGTGAATTGGGTAAATGTTCTTAATTACATTTCTTAGCATATTATTCCGAATTGCTCTTTATACCAGACGTGTATTATAAAAAACATTAAAAAAAACTATAAACCACCACATATCATCTTTTTTATACATATATACACACATGGACAATACTCGTAAAATAGGTGTGAATTTCTTCAAATGAAAGAATTTTAAAATTTTATGTTTTAAAATTGGTTAAACTTATATTTATGTTTTCTTTATCAAATATAACTA
The DNA here is from genome assembly GCA_932274085.1 of Protocalliphora azurea. Lineage (NCBI taxonomy): Eukaryota > Metazoa > Arthropoda > Insecta > Diptera > Calliphoridae > Protocalliphora > Protocalliphora azurea. Next base: position 131,245,882 of record OW026522.1, on the reverse strand, counting down.
TCTAAGGAATAAAAAAAAGTAATAATTTATCGGAAGAGGTTTTTTTTTTTTTTGAAGAAAATCCATATTTTTCTGTGGACAATAAAATAGGTGTGTTCACAAAAATTTTAAAATTACAAAATTATTTTCTATTTTTGAAACTAAATATTAATATATATTTTAATATGTATTATTTTAAAATTTTGAATTTGGAATTTGTATTATAGGGTGTACTTGATTATTTTAAAACTTCCATATTATATTCCCAGGGCCACATTCCCATCAGACTTGATGAACGATCGTTATCTTTCATATTAGGATCCCACGATTATTTACAATAAATCCTATCACAAAAATTTCACATTTTTCTTTTCATTAAACCATCCCGGCCAAAGGCAGTAGCATACTCAGCTTATTACCATAACGACTTTTCTTCATATAATGAGATTTTATTCCTTTCAATCACCTTTAATAGCTTTTTACATCTTCTTTCACATATGTCTAATATTCTTGTTTTTACAATAAAATTACATTTTTTTTTTATTTTCTATGTTGTTTTTATATTATGTTGTTCGTATCATAATTTATGGATCTAAATAAGTTGTTTCCTCTTATTTGGAATATTTTGCATTATCCGAAAAAGTCCCGGAGTTCCAGAAATTGTTCAGGGCTTTATTGAAAAGGGTTGTGCTGCAATATAACAATCCTTGCATACCACTTTTGTGGAAGTTTTAGCATTATAACGATCAAAAGCGTTCATGAAGTATGTTGGTAGAGTCGGTCTTTGATTAAAATTCTATATAAAATTGTTAAATGAACTTAAAACAATTATTTCAGAAGTATTCTAACCCAATTAGTGCGAAAAAATTCATTAATCTTTAATAATAACAGTATATCATAGCAAGGACTTTTGGGGTGTATTCACACCTATTTTATTGTCCATGTGTGTATATATCAACTATAAAATTTATTAAAATTTAAAACTAATTTTCAAAATAATATAACAATATGAAAGATGCAATAAACACAAAAAATAACAATAAATGAATGATATATAAATATATATATATATATATATATATATATATATATATATATATATATATATATATATATAATGCATTTAATTTTTTAGTTAGAAAATACGTATACTTTATGATTGTACGCTTGAAGGATAACGTAAACTACATATCTTTTATAAATCAAGCTTGAAATGTAAACCGATTTATTTCTTAGCTTAAAATCATTCAATTTGAAAACAATTAAAATAGAAAGAATTCAACATTTCTCCATATTTTATTTGCCAAATTTTCTCAAGCTTAAAAAAAATATACAAAATAATTTGCCAAGGGCATTTATATTACACATGAGTAAAAGGTATGAATTATCCTTAATATTGTCGCCCATTGTTTTCTTGATTTTTTTTTTTTGCTTATTTTGAATAAGCTCCCTTTTATTATTACATAGAAACCAAAGATGGTAAAATAAAGGAGAAAAGAATTCCGGAAAAAATTCCAGTTATCAACATAGCAGCAGCAAACATTCCAGCAGTAATTTGATATTTAGGTAACACCGTTTGAGGAGCATACATCATACCCAAGGAACTTAAATAACCAGAACTAAAAGACATTACAATTGCTATCAACCAATAGGCCCAATCGTTAGTAATTAAAACTGGCAACGTTCTTGTTATACTCTTTGGTAAGTAATTGCAGAACAGAAAAGCTGGTAAAAAGACAGCGCGCAATAGAACAGGTATACATAGGAAACTTGCTTTAGGCCATTGTATCCAAGATGTTGTTAAGCTTCCTAACATAGCAAATAAATTAAATGTTAAAAAACAAGTAATTGATGTAAAAATTTCCTTTGGTATGAAAAAATCATCAGAATGTGGCTTAATGTCAGAATGAATAGCAGGAAAAACGGCGAGTGTTACGAAAAACGTAAAAAATATATTAAAAAGTTGAGGAGAAGCTTGTTTAAATATTTTAAAATAAGGCACGTCTTTTACATCGGATTCGCACAGAGGTTGTTCTTCTTTAGCTCTTAATAATTCGTGATATCTGTAAAACTTATTCAAGGGGAGAGCAAAATATGTATCGAAACAAATTAGTAATATTAACATTGCTGTTATGAAATAGTATATAGCGGATGTTCTGTACGATGAAAATACATAAGTACTACAAATTTGTACAATTGCTGCAAATAATCCACTAATGTTAGATCCTAGCACAACTGCTCCTGTATATTTTACGGGTAGCGTAGCAACCATTCCATATATAGTATTTTGATATATACCATTGGCCATATTTAATAGCACAACACTAATCATTGTAATCCAGAAAAAGACATCCTGCCAGTTTGAGGAATCCAGAATTGCAAGTAATACAGTAATGATAAAAATTACCAACTCAAATAAAATGCTGTATACTATGCGTTTGGTAAGATCACCACCAAGGTGAACAAAAATATTTAACCAATTAAATATTAAATTTGGTATCTGAGAGGCAAATCCAATGTACTGCATAAAGTTGGTAGCATAAGCAGATGTCACATTTCCATCATTTGAAGCTAGCTTGAAGTCAACGAAATAACTTTTAGCAGTTATAAACATATTCCAGGGCATAAGAGTTCCAAGTCCATGAAGTAAAAATATAAAAAATACTATTTTCATTTTGTCCCTAGGTGGTTTGAGGCAGTCATTTAATTTTCCCATATTCAATATATTTTTCAATTAATGATTTAATGGAAGTATTATAGCACTAGTGGAGATATTTTAGATTGTACTACTGTAAAGAGATCAAATATTATGTAAAATATATATTAAGATAATGAATCTATAGTTACCAGCATAAATTTCTTAGTTTTTTATGATCTTCAAAACGTCCAACCGCCTGCATGTAGAAATAAAACAAGAAATTAATAATTATCAAAATACACTTATCTCCATACCAGAGAAACAAGCCGATTTGCTCAAAGTCGGCGGCGCGCCGCCACCGATCAATTATCTACTTTTCTACAAAAACTAGTGTGAATGCAGTGGCTCCATCTGTTTTTGTTTTTAATAATTTATTTCATTATTACAGCCACGTCGCCGCCGAAAATTTTGACTACTCCATACGTGGACAAGCGAACACGTGATAAAATTTTATTATAATAAATCACTTTTTTTTCGTTTAACGTCTAAGTATGCACAGGGTTTTTTAATCATACTGTGATATTAGTAGTTTCCTTATTTAATTATTTCGATGTCAATTGCTGTAATACTTTTAAGTAAATCCTCATAACATTAAATTAATTGTTTTATAACGGTTTCAATAAAGTAAAATTTATAAAAGATATGTATATAATAAAAAAATAATACAAAAAATAAGATACTGGAAAATAGTAAAACTAGAAAGCACTCGAATAGATTGATGATTTTAATTTTTAGGTTTTATTTTAACTAAAGTATTTTATAAATTGTTGAACAAAGAAATAAATTATACAAAATTTTTAATAATACATAATTTACTGTAAAATAATTGAGCAGTGGTCTAAAAATAATTTTGGGCTAAATTACATCAAGTTGTCTAAATATTAACCTTAAGTTTAGTAAACAGAAAGCATTTTTATTGTAATAATATAAATTAAAATTTAGCATTTTTTAAGAATTGCATTTTTACTCTACGTCTACACAAAGACATTTTTATTTCTTAACATTAAAAATAACGTCGGCACAATAACAGGAAAGTATTTTTATTTCCAAGTTTCTGTTATGCTATGTGCATATATAGAGGTTTTTTGAAAAACGAGTAATTTTCTCAAAAAACACAAACAAATTGATTTGTTTTTTCATATATTTCAAAGCCAAAAATATCTCAATTCGAGTTGTTTAATTATTTAACAAGCAAAAAAAACATATTACATTTCCAAACAGGGAAGACATTTTTAGTATATAGAAATTTGTTGGAGAAGGAGTTTTTAAAAATTGTCAAACAGTTTAAAAACAAAAAATTAAACATTATGAATGAAATTTATATTTGTTCATAAATTTTATATATTTAAAATTTGTTTTTTTTTTTGAATTAAAGTGTGATTGAAATGTTTATTTAAATAAAAAATGTGTGAAAATATTTTGGCAAACGAAAAGCAGTGATGTTTAAACTCATTGTGTTTTTCAAAAAAAAAAAAACAAGTTAAAAACTAATGTGTGCGAACATAATATTAAGGGGTGGAGAAAACGTACATGAGAAATTTATATGTTAAATTGTCCTTTTTTATCGAAAATTTTAATTTATTTTCATTTTTATTCTTTATTTGTCTTTTCGAAACAAAATTAATTATTTTGCACTTTTTGTAAAAAAAGGCAATATTGTAAAAGAGAATAATAAATTTGACAGCTTATAGTAAATATTACTGCTCAGCCTTGTGCTTAAACATTTATTGCGAAGTAGATTGTGCAATAGATTTCTCATTGGTTCACACGTAACATTTTAAAGAGAGAGACAAAATTTGGCAATTGCCAACGTAAAAATGTATACATGTAGACTAGGGGTTAGTCATTTACCTAGTGTCTGCATTAAGCAAATTTTTATCAAAACAAACGTCAAAATCAGTGCGAGTACATACAAGACAATCTTAATTGAACAGCTGATTATTATTCTGGTTATTACAGTTGCCAAACTGCATATATAAAAAACAATAATGAATACGCCATATTATTGTTTTTGTGCAACTGTTGCCATCTTCCACAAATTCGCGTTAAGTTTAACGTTTTTTGATAAAAAATTCTCTAATGTAGACACTATGTTAGCAACACTGCCAGAAGCACTCAAACAGGGATGGAAAATAGCTTATTTATGTTATACCAAACATAAAAATAAAATGTACTTGTTCAACCATAATAGCACCAATTTTGACAATATATTTTAACAACAAACATTCACACAGAAATTTAATAGTTTATAAACATATTTTTTTGAAGTAATTTTATTAAAGATATTACCTGCAATTTAAAAATTTTAGCAACAAATTTGTTGTGTTCAACTTTCGACTAACTGTGACTAACTCACTACACTTTCATAGAAGTGTATAATTGTTACATGTTCTTAGAAATTTTTTGCACTCACTACACTTTCAGAAAAGTGTATAATTGTTATATATTCTTAGAAAATGTTTGTAATTTTCAATTTCAAAATTATTTATTTTTGAACTCGGAAAGATATCGACTTAAAATTTCTTTTATTTGATAAATAAGCTAACTGAAAAAACTTTAAAAATCGTTAAAATTTCATCGAAAACTATAAGGAGTATATAGCACAACTTGTTTTTCATAGGTCTTACTGAGAGCTTTATGAAAATGTAAAAACATTTCAAATCGGATAAAATCAGATCTAGGAAGTTTGGCAAGCGGTTCAATTTTTTTCTATGTCGGAGATACCTTATTTTGAGCTCCCACTGTGCACAGTAGAGAAATTAATTACAACTTTTTCTTTTGTTATAATATTTTAGCTTTCGCTAACGGATGTGGTATAGCCAGAATGGAAGCAAAAACTTAATTAGTCCACTTTTCATCAACGATACTTTGACCAGAAATAGTAAATGTTTGAGTATTTGTTCTTCCACACCGTTTAGTGCACTATATTAAATATTTATTAACTCAATATTTATTTTCTTATTTGTGAATATATTTTAAGAAGAAGGAACAATTGAATAAGTTTTTCTCAAAATTATATTTTCGGGAAATATTTTGTATCCGAGGACAATTACAGTTTTAAAATATTGCAAAATTTTTAAATTCCCGTCAATTAACTGTTAATATTATTTGAAAAATAAATTATCTACATAGGAAGGTTTATCTTTATAGAAATATGTACATGCATTTTACCTAGTGTCTACATTAGGTAAATTTTTATCAAAACAAACGTCAAAATCAATGCGAATATATGCGCGGTAACCTTAGTTAAACAGCTGATTATTATTTTGGTTGTTACAGTTGTCAAGCTGCATATTTAAAAAACAATAATGAATACGCCATATTGTTGTTTTTGTGCAACTGTTGCCATTTTCCACAAATTCGCGTTAAGTTTGAAGTTTGTCTCGATAAAAAAATCTTTAATGTAGATACTATGTTACATGATCCGAAAAATGAAAGATTTTATTACTTTATGAATACATTTATTAATAAAACGCAAAGGTTAACTTATAAAGGCGAGTTTTAAGTTATATTAAATATTTTATGTTGTCCAAAATCCACTGTTCTGTAATAAAAAGTTGTTGCTATTTAATTACATGATTAGTACCACAATACTAACAGATATAAAAATGTACCAAGAAAGTACAACTGTACCATGTTTGCCATCCGTGCACCCAAACGCCAATACTAGTTTTGATTCTAGTCTGCAGAAAAAATATATATATGCAACCAAAAAATTTGGTGCTTCCCCATCTTTCCATTAATAAACATTTACTTTAAAATATAACCAAATATTTAGCATAGCTTCAGTCACTCACAACGCGAAGCACATCGCACAGTCAGTATGAGGTCTAAGGAAGAGTTGCAACAGCAATTGCGTAAAAATATAGGATGCAATGAAATTCCTATTATGCAAACTGTGAATATTTCCACTCTTACATTGGATCAGCTTCAAGAAATAATGTTGGAAAATAATTTAACTGCGGAAGGAAGTCGCGATTATATGGAAAATATTTTAATAGATACATTAGGAAGCTGTGAAGTCGATATTGTCAAAATGGTTAAAATTGATTCATTGAATGTTGTTCAATTGGAGAAATTATTATGTCACATATCAATACCATCACCACCTGAAAAAAATAATTTTAATAATGAGGCTAATGATCTAACAGCAAACAGTAAACCTGCTGAAGAAGAACTTGATGAAGCGATAAATACATGTGAAGCCCCAGCTACAGAAAATGGAAATATGGTATCGAGAAAAACCATAAGGGAAGCACAACAGGAATTAGCGCAAAATTGTGGATTTGGAGACGATATTATATGGGATCTGTAAGTAAATATTAATTTTATTATTTTATTTATGTTAGTTTTATTGCGCATTTAACGTTTACATAGTTACCTATAATACCCTGCACAACAAACCCCTCACATAGTGTCTACATTAGGCAAATTTATATCAAAACAAAAGTCAAAATCAGTGCGAATATATACAAGGTAACCTTAGTTGAACAGTTGATTATTATTTTGGTTGTTACAGTTGTCAAACTGCATATATGAAAAACAATAATGAATACGCCATTATGTTGTTTTTGTGCAACTGTTGCCACCTTCCACAAATTCGCGTTAAGTTTGACGTTTCTCTTGATAAAAAAAATCTATAATGTAGACACTATGTCAGGGGCGGAGCTAAGGGGGCTCAAAGTCAGGTACCTCTGACATAAAAAATTTTTAATCACTTGCCAAATTTTTGTTTCTCCTCCGATTGCAAATTTAATGGGCTAGGAGTGTAATATGGGAATCATATGAAAGCTTGAAATATTCTCTAAATGATTTGATGTATAGGAGAGTACCGTTATATCGATATATTTTTGAGATAACGGTACTTTTGTAAAGAAAGCCAAAATAAAAGGTAATAAAATATAGTGTCTCACCATGGGTTGATGATTTTCACATTTTATACATCAATCGAAAGGCCTTCTTAATGATACCCATATTGTTCATTTTCATTAAAGGAGGAAGGAGAAAATTGCATTTTTACATTATAACTTAAAGTACCTATAACTAGAAAACTGACAGCGAAGAAAAATTTTTATGTAACTTTTTAACCAAAAGTAGTGCTTTTGCCGAAAAGAAAATTTAAAAAAATCAACAGTGCCGGTAATCTTGATTTGTTCCAAATGTGGATTTTATAGCCAAAAATGTAAAAATCCCATTTTTGGGAGTTTTTCTTCAGGAAAAGCCTATCCCTGATTGAAATTTGGTTAACGCGCTTTCATTTACATTGATCTTATTCCTGCAAATTTCATTAAGATATCTTTATAAACAAATGTTATTACAATTAAAAAATTAAAAAAGTCCCCTAATTGGGCCTTTTGTTTGGTTTATTTCTAAATATCGAAAGAAATTTTAAAAATATGTATTCCAAATTTTGCTTATCCTTTAGCATATATAATTTCCGAAACAGAGATTTTAAGCACGTTCAATTATTCAGCTTCAGGAAAACGAGGATATTTTAAATAATAGCCTATTGTTATCATCAGACACTGTACTATCATCAATGAGAAAACGTTGGATGTATTATGAGCCTTTATCAACTCAAAATACGGAAGACTTGAAGGACTTTTATTATCTTTTAGATATATATATACAGATACAACTTTTTTTTTATAGAAAATAAGTAGTATAAGTTTAAAATATTAGAAAAATTGTCTACATAAATTTAATGTAAATAAGTAATAAAAAATCGTATTAGGAATAGAATATTTATTAAGGAAGATGATAAATACCAAAAATAATGATTTTGATTAAGTTAAAATAGACAGTTTTTGTTTGTTTTGTTATTTTAAATTCATTAATAGAAATATATGAATGCTTAGAAAAGGATAAAGATTTTCTTAAATTTGGGAAATGTGGCAACCCTATTAAAAATAAAAAATATTAATTATTTTTAGAAAAATATTTTGTGTATAGATATTATTAAAATTATACAGCAATGTTCATTATTGCTGTATTATTACATATGCTAAAGGATAAGCTTAATTTTAAAAATTTCTTTTCCTATTTAGAAATAAACCAAACAAAAGACCCAATTTTGGATTTTTGGAGAAAATAAAAATTTTTTAATTGTAATAACATATTTGTTTATAAAGATATCTTTATAATTTCAAATTTGCAGGAAATGTGGATATTATTAATATAAATTAAAGCGCGTTAACCAAATTTCAATCAATGATAGGGTTTTCCTGAATTACCAAAAAAACTAATGAAAATTCCCAAAAATGGGATTTTTGGCTATAGAATCCACATTTTTCCGAAGTCCCGTAGATTTTGATTTAAAACTTTTAGCAACGTATTGAAAATTCTTAAAATATATTCCGCTTGTCGATTCGTGCTTTGGGATTTAAGAAAGTATGGTCTAAAATCAAAACACTCATATAAAATGGGTCGAATTCGGGAGTGACTGTACCATGACCAATTGAGTTATTGGGCTTGTTTTTTATCTTAAAGTCATCTCTGTGAAGTTACCTTTCAGAAAAGTGCAAAATTATTATATGTTGCTAAAGAAAATGTTATTTTAGATAAAAAAAAAGAGTAGATACTTTTTCGCTTAAAAAAACACAAAAAGTGGTCTTTTTTGAAATTTTCAAATTCAAAATCGTTTATTTTTGGACTCGGTAAAGATATCGACTTCAAATTTTTTTTGTTCAATAGATAATTTTGTTCTTAAATAGTTAAGAAAAAAACTAATAAAATGGGTTTGCAAATACTAGGATATATATAAGAAAAACTGGACCAAGAACATGCACAATTATGGTGCTTAAAAATTTAAACGCAAATAACTCGAAAACTATAAGAGATAAATAGGACATTTAAGCATGTTTTTTATAGGTCTTATCAGGGCCTACAACAATATATAAATATTTGAAGAGGTACCTAACTTTGAGCCCCCTCAGCAACGCCCATGAGGGGTTGTTGTACCCCACCCCCTCCTTCCAAGCTTAACATTGTACACTCCTCTGCTACGCCTTTACCAAATTTCATGAAAATCCAACCAGCCGATCAGAAGTTGCAGATTTATTTTCAAAAATTTCGATTCTGTCCCACTGTGCACTGGTGCATATTCCTATAAACGCATTTAAAATTTTTGTTTTTCTTTAAGGTACATTCATTTCTCTTAACCAAAAAACAATGTAGTGTTGTTACAATAACTCGCGATATAATGGTACTTTTTTATGTAAGAAATACTTGTTTCTTGCTTTTGTTGTTTTTTCTAATTTAGCAATCAGAACATATTGGTGATCATTTCCTATAAACGCAGTCGAGAAAAATTTGGCTAAAAAGTTATTGTAAAAAAATTAAAAAAAACAGCTTTAGTTGTTTGTTTCACTTTAAGGTAAGTTTCTGATGACAATATATCTGTTTACTGGAAATATTTTTGTTTTAACTGAGAAATTTCATCAGCTTAAAGGCTGCCCAAAGGAACTTTTTTTACAGACCAGGAAAAATTCATTTTTTTCGTGATCAAGTCTATCGAAAGGAGTTATTCGAGACTTTCTTAAGGAAGGGCATAAATACGGAGTGCCAAAACCAACAAAAGATAATAAAATTAACAAAAAGCCACCCGCAATAAATTAAATGCTACACAAATAAAAAATAAACTTGAACTTCTTGTCACTTCCAAAAATGTTTGCGAACATATGGTAACATAAAATGAAAGAAACCAAAATGTAAGCCAATGTGAAAACAGCTCTTTCAATTATGAATGAAGATTGTATATTCTAATAGGATAACGCTGCAATCTGTGATACGAACCAATCTAAATCGTGATTTAATGAACGTGGTATTCCACTACTGGACTGGCCGGCTTGCAGTCTGGATTTAAATCCGGCCCGTAAAGTTTAAGCAAGAAATGTACAGGATGAAACCATAATGACAATAACGGTGTTAAAATTAAAAATTAAGCAAGCATGGGAGGAAATTGACAGTGATTTTCTTCAAAAATTAGTCGAATCAATGTCAGACCGAATTTTTGAAGTTATCTAAAATAAAGGTTCGTCAACACATTAATAATCCTAAATTGGTTCATTAGTTTAAGTACGTATATAGGAAAATGACATAAAAACGGCATTAAACTACTAAAATTACGATGAAAAAAATTTAGTGTACATTTTATGCTTTTTGTTATTAATTTTTTTAAGTGGTCAATAAATAATTTAAAAAATGAAATACTACTAATTTTATTTGCACGCCATATTTTTTGTTTTTTGAAATCTCGTTAAAGCAAAATAGACAACTTCAATTTGGTATAAGTAGCGATTTGAAAACAACTAATTTATTGGGAATGTAAACTACATCACACTTAATGAGGTTTTTAAACAGTAATCGCCAATTTTATGCGATATGCGATTCTCCGTGCAATATTAAGCCTCAATTGGCCAAAATTATAACACTACCATGTTTAAAAAATTTATATAAATTCAGTACAATTTATTCAATAAAAATTATCTAAGCTTGTGGCTCCCCCAGTCCCTAAATATGCAAAAAAAAAAAAAAATATATATATATATAAATAAAAAAAAACCTGTCTAAAAAAGTCCCATCAGCAGAAATAATGAAATACACAGGATAAAAATTAAGATAAAAATGTGTCGAGTTTGATAAAAATTCCAAAGTTTTAAACGAAAAACATTGTTAGAATGTGAAAAAAATATGAAGGGAATAAAGTAAAATATTCCAAAGCCTGTCAGTTTGCACAACAAAATATCTATCAAAAATAGATATAGAGATTCTTGGTATGTAAATTTGATCCAATCCAAGTGGCCTGGTATTTCTAATAATTTTATAAAATAAAATCAAATTTCTACACTTAACAAAATTATCAAATGTACACCCAAGAAAATGTTGAGTAAAAATAGATATATGGTCACGAGGTCACGACGCTTAAGATTACAAATAAAACGAACTATATTATTAAATATACAGTTATTCTTCAAAAGGCGTGTAGAAAAAGTACCAGTATAAACGTCAAGATCATATAAGATTTGTGACAACAGAAATTCATAAGCCAAATTACATCTAACACGAAATGATAAGTATAAATTAGTAGAATAAATTTTATGAGGAATACCAATAATTTTACTATTCATAGTATCAATATGGTAGTCAAAAGAGTGTCCAAATAAATACCAAGACATTTAATATAACATTATCCAAAACAGTATTGATGTTAGGAAAAAAAAAAACGTCCAAACATGATAGCCTTACACCTTGATAGGTTAAGGGCTAACAAATTATTAGAAGTCCGTTCTAATTAAAAACTGGTTCAAGCAAAAGTTAAAGTTATTCTACAAGACGTCAGTGTCTTATCAGCAAAAATGAACGTTTTACATAAATATGAGTGCAAACAAGTTATAGAGCTATATTCGGCTGTGCCGAATCTTATATACACTTTACCCGTGTTGAGATGTGTTTTATGAAAATGAAATACATTATATTGGATGTAATTACAAATATATTTACCTATACTATATCTATGTAAACACTAAAAAAGTTGAAATAGAATCAAGATATACATATTATAAAAATTAGGTGTAAGTTTGCTTTGTTTATTCGTTGTGTGTTAATCACGTCTAAACGACTGAACTAATTTTCACCTTTTACGCCTACCTAAAAAAAATCTATTTTTTCAATTTTACACGTTATTAATGAAGCAATTTATTTTTATTTATATGAAATTTGACGCACGGATAGTGCTTGCACTATATAATGTTATAGGTTTTTTTTAACTCTCAAAAGAATGAAGCGATTAGCTTAAAATAGATCGGAGCAGGGGTATAGTCCCCCCCCCCCTACCAAAATCATTAGAAAAATCAAGTGAAAATGAAGTTTTAATATACTTTTTCTACATATCTCTATTAATACAAATGCCATTTAAATTATACAGTTTAAAAGTACGTTTATATACCTTTATAGTGATATGTAATATGACCATATTAATTACATTTTTTTGAAGAAACATACTTTTAAGAAATGTAGTAAATTGTGCGCCAAATTAAAGTAAATAAATATAGTAAATGTAAAGTTAAAAATTTGATAGAAAGTATAATTAGCTTTGATTTTATGATCAAACTATTTAAATTATATATAATTTGTAAAGTTTACTCTAAAAATATTTTACGTTATACCAAAAAACGCGATTAAAAATCACATCACATAGCGTTGCATTTTTTATGCTTGTAACTGTTTAGATATTTTATTGTAGGATCTACTATAATTTTGAAATTCATTGGAATGCAATTTTAGCTACATTTATGGGGGTAAAAAAAGTACTAAAAAGGGAGAAAAATGGAGAAACTACGTTTTATTCAAATACTTTGAGATAATTTCGATAAAATTTTAAGAATTGGTTGATTCTTTTAGTCTCAGAAAATAAGCGTTATTTGGAAATCAGGTACTAAGACGTATTAGTTCGGTACTTTTTGTAAAACATATATATTTTTGTTTATAGTAATTCAAGACATGGGAATTTAAACACAGAGAGCATTTTGAAAATTCATGTTGAGCGGATCTGTTTCAGGGCGGAAAATGGAAATTGGTACTTTTCCTTATAATGGTGCTCTTGTAATTTTTTCAATAAATAAACATACCGGCATAAAAGTTAGCTAATATGGTTCGGAATAAATTAAAAATCAAGGAAAATGTAATTAATGACAGCAAAGATGGAAGTCTAATAGTACTTTTTATATATATTTTTGAGTTCGAATCCCCAAAAAGCGGGACTCGCTGTTTTTTTTTTTTTTTTTTTTTTTTTTTTTTTTTTACGTTAAAAGCGTTAAATTAAATGTGGGCTTAAATGTAAATGTGAAAAAATATGAAAGAACGTTTTGGTACTTTTTCGTTCTGCTAATGGTGCTTTTCGTATTTTCTATAATATTGAACCTAGACGCATGAAATTCAAGATACATGTTCCTATGTGGGTAGGAATTCACTAGGAATTATATATAATATTGAGCGAAGAAACATGAAGTTAAATACAAGTGAATTAAATCCTGTATGAAAGGCCTTTTTCGATTTTCTAATGGTACTTTTCGAATTTTCTATAATAGTGAACCAAGCAAAATGAAATTAGGTATACATGGACCTAAGTGAGTGAGAATAAATAAGAGGGAACTTTTTTGTTCTTCAAATACTTTTTGACTTTTTTTTTTTTTAAATAATTAATTTAGAAATATGAAGTAAAATAATCATTAAGAGGTGTGATTGAGATGTGTGCTACTAATTTTTAGGGATTATACTCTAATTTTATAGATTTTTTTTTTCTTTTCATTAAGGTAGTATAATTTGTTTTTCTAAATAAATAAAGCTATCAAGTTTATATCTGGTCTATGTAGGAGACCCACAATAGGCTAAAGCAGTAGCGGGTTAAGTGCTAATACATAAATATTTTATTGTAATGATTTTTTTATATTTGTAATAACATTTGATTTATGTTATTCATTTAATATTTATATCTACTTTAGGTTACCATCAAATGATGATAATGTTATGAAGAATAAAATAAAACAATTAATTCCGGATCAAAAAAAGGGACAAAAGGCTATTTCAAATCTAAGGAAAACTATTTTTGAAAATGTTTGGGCTCAAAGTAGGTTTATATTTTATTAAAAAAAAACAATTTTAGATATATGTAATTAAATAAATAGGAAAATACACAAATCGAACTTCCGTAACATATATATTTTATGTCATGGTAACAAAGGACACAGATTTTAACACTGCACCCGATTCAACTGAATTTTCCTGTCATCCAGTGTTTCGTTGTAAAAAATGTGATAGTAAGTTAATTTCTATATTAAAATATGATTTTTTTTTCTAAGATAATACAAGACATTTTATTTTTCAAGAAAATTCCAATAGTAGAAAATGCTGCATGATATATGTTGATGAAACAGGAAGAGTTTATCAAAATTGGAAATCGTTCGTTGAAGAAAATGTTTTACCACCTGGCACAATGGTAGCACCACGTATGGGAGTTTATAATTTCGATGAAAATAATAAAGTAATCTTGGATATTTATTGCACTCCCAGTGCAAAAACTGGTGCAAAAGTTATGAATATAGCACAAACTGGGTCTGCGGTTGTGGGTGTTGGTGCCGCTTGTGTGCCTATAGCTGCTTTAGCTTTACCCGTAGCATCACCCGTCATGGCAGCAGCTGGATTAATTGGTCTAGGTGTTGGTGCACTTTCATCTGTAACCTCAGCATTGAATTTGAGGGATCGTAAAAAACATGAACAATCAATTAGCATAACAGATAATCAAGCTAGAGGCAGTTATCTTGGTATGATTGGGGGTGCCGTTGGTATGGCTGCTGCTGGTGCCACGAGTGTAATGACATCAATGGCGGCAGCTGGTAAAGCTACTGCGGTATGTAGTTATTATAATTTCACACAGGGGCTCTGTTATATATGATGTATATATAATATTTTGTAATATAGGGCATAGAAGTTTTGGTCAATGGTATAAATATAACGTCAATTGTGCTTTCTGGCAGTGGTGTAGCAAATGGAGTTTTAGATTTATTACTTGTGAGTCAAATAATAAGTACATCATTTTATGTATATCATTTTATATTAAACAAATGTTTTTACAGAAATATAATGATGGTGACAATATTTCTTCGCTTGATGTTTTACAATTATCAGCATCGTTAGTTTTGTTTACACATTCGGTTTATAATTTCCAATTGGCTTCACAAATAGCTAATGATGCCCGAGTTAATTCAATAAGAGCATATCGTGATACTTTAAGTAATCGCCAAAGGTGAGTAAACAGACTTGTTTTCAAAGCTTACATACATATCTACATATATGTATGTATGTTTATTGTATACCCTAAAATAATTGCGTTTTCTTTTCTGAAAAAAGATGTTACCTTCCCACCAAAAACTTTTTGGTTTTCGGTGGTGGCAACTACCTATTAAATTAGTTTCTTGGTAATGAGACGTCATTATTATTTACCTACACCATATTACATAAATAAGTACTCAATAGTATAATAGTTTTGAAATATTGGAATCATGTGGTTGAGTTGGCTAGATCATTGGATTAACAACCAGGAGGTTGTTGGTTGAACCCCATTCTGATGCTGTTAGTTTTTTATAACAAAATGTCTAAAAACATATATTTATACTAAAAAAGTTTTTGTCACTTAGAAAATTAAGTGCGAGATGGTAAGTGAGTAAGAGGTTAGTCACTAAAAATGAATGGTTAATTTGTGTCCAAGTTAAAATCACACTGGCTGCAACATTTTTTTGTCTTTTTTTTTTTATTATTTTTATTTTCGTTTAGGTACATAACAGAAATAACAAGTTACTCATTTTATTTTTGCTTACCAGGAAAGCAAAGTTTTTGCTGGGGTGTTACTGTATAACTTAAAATTGTATCCTTTTTATGATTACAGTAGAACAAATAAATAAATATTTGGTGAAATTTCCGATTTTTGTTAAAAATTCTAATTTTTAATAAAATTTCCGATTTTTGGTAAAATTACAAATAAATATCATATTATTTCACCTATTGTTGAAATTTCGAAAACTTGCAATTTTTGGTAAATTTTCGCTTTTTTATTTTAGTGAAGTTTGAGATTTTTGGTGAAATTTCGAATTTTTGATGCAATTTGGATTTTTGATGAAATTAAGATTTTTTGGTAAAATGAATCATATTTTGTGAATTTTTGGCTTCTTCGTGAAATTTTTTAGTTAATTTTCGAATTTTTGGTAAAATTTCCCTTTTTTAGATTATAATAGAATAGAATTTCTAGTGAATTTTCGAATTTTTTATGAAACTTTGGGTTGTGGAGAAATTTTAATGTTATTGCTAAAATTTATTATTTTTATTGAAATTTATAATTTTAGTGAAATTTCGAATTTTTGTAGAAATTTCGAATAAATTTCGTGTTACTGGAATTTCCAAATTTAAAAATTTTTGGTCAAATTTCAGATTTTTGAAGGAGTGTTTAGATTTTTAAAGTGAATTTTCGAATTTTTGGTGAAATTTGGATTTTTTAATAATTTTTTTTTTTTTTTTTTTGAAATTTTAAATATTTGGGATTTTTGGTGAAATTTTCATAATTTATAGAGCATTCATTTTAAATCACTAAATATTCAACAATTTAGAACATATAACAATTTGTTTATTAGAAGAGAACAACTGACACATTTACACTATTACACATTTTTCAGAATAGAATACAAAAGAGTGTAAAAGGTAGAATAAAAGCAACATTTTAGTCAGAAAAGTAAACGCCACATGCCAATAAATTTTTTAAACATAGAAATTATATTATTGTCTCTAATGTGTGATAAATTATTTTGCAGACGAATGTTTGATAAAATGTCCAAAGAAACTATTCGTATACGTGGTAGTATTCAAGGAAAAATTGATATTATACGTGGTGTTAATGAAATTCCTCATCGACAATATTTAAATGATTTGTTTAAAATTAATAAACAACTTAACAAACGCGGTGTACGACCAGCTTTTGGTGAATCTGGTAAAGGTGTTGTTTTAAATAACGAACTATCGGTAAATACGGAAGCACTTAGACAAAATTTGCAACATCAACAAGGCCCTAACATATTAGATCAAGTATCTCGACCAATACCAACGACACATAATTCTGATACGTACACAACACAAACAACAAAAGCAGCAAGACTTTTGTATTCAACAGGAAAAATTGAGCAAAATATTGAAATTAATCAGGATCCATTAAAGGTTAAAGAGGGATCTCGAAATGTTATAGACATATTGGACAATTTGGCATTGGCATTACCAAATGGTGTGATTATTTTGCTTCAAGAATTCGGTCAGATGTTCCTGAAAAATATTGCTGATGGTTTTAAATTTCAAGATGTTATTTTAAGTATGGCTGACAATTTTCCAGAAAAAACTTTACGATATCTGATGAATTTGGCTCAAGATTTCATAGAAAATTACTTAGAGGAAATTCATCGCATATTGAAATTATATATACCAACTGAATCCATTTTATATCGTATCATAAAACATGTTTTGGACAATTATTACAATTTTGACTATGACTTTATATCACAAAAAAAACGAGAAATTATAGAAGCCATTAAAAAATATTTTCTAACATTAAATCCAAACAATAAACCTAGTTTAACTAAAAAATGTCCAGATTGCGATGGCTGTTTTTACGTATGTAATTTATAAGAAATTCATATTTTAAATTATATAATGGTGCCTTAGAATGCTTTTAACATAAAACATACTCGTAACTAGTTTGTGCACAAATTTATACATGATATTGTTTTTTATCTTTTAAGAATTATAATTGTAATTTAAATTTACATTTATTAAATAAAGAAAAAGTTTGTTTTAAGTATATATTTTTGCAAATCTGTAGAAGAATTGAAATCAAAAGAAGAAAGTTTAAGGTGGAAGAGGTATAAAATTGCTTTTAAATTTTTTTTTTTTTTAATTGAATCTTTCTAAAGTTGTTGCCTTTTGATACTTTTTTTGCTTTCTTCGATTGTACTTTTCGGTAATATAACATTCTTTATAAAATATTTCGCATATTTAGGTAACTAAATTGAAAATCTTTTTTTGTTTCGCGCGAAAAATGAAAAACCAAAAATTTTTCTGAGGATTTTTATTAAAGTAATACTAGGATTTACTTTTATTTTGAGAATATTTTCTTTTTGTTTAAGTTAAATACAATATTTATTTAATTTTATCAAAATTAATATATAATTTCTTAGATTCAATTCAATTAAAACACATTTTTTAAAGAAACGAATAAAAGTGAAAAATTAAATTGTATTTTTGTTTGTTTTTATTTTTCATGGAAAACATAGGAAAAATAATAGTATTGTAAATAAATTAGGAAAACCAAGTTCGCTTTGTGAAATTATAAAATTTCGTTTAAATTAATTTAAATAATAAAAGTATTAAATAGTAACTAAGAAAGAAAACCTAACAATTTTTACCTGTATGTATTTGTATTAATAAATGGTTGAAAAAAATAACCAAAAGTTTAATAAAAGTTTTATCAATAATATTTGTGCGAGAGATTATAAACGTGTGTTATATCATCATCATCATCGCCGCCGACGGTGGTGGTGTTGCTTTAAAGAATGTTTAAACTCTTGACAAATGTTGCAATAGATTGCAAGGCCAAAATGCTTCAATACGTTCCTTGAGCAATTGAAATGGATATGATATCCAAGTAAGTACTGTTTGCGCCAATAAACCCATCGGTTCGGGATACTGATGTGTCAATAATGCTAGCAGGGCGGTAAAAGAACACAAGCCCGCTGTAAAGAGTATAAAGAAGGGTAACTCTTTCTTGGGATAAACTGATACTTCATGAAAGGCTGGTAACAATTCGCGATCAGCACATTCTGTACATGTGGGGTATGGATAAAAAAGATGACCGCGCTCCAAGGGATAAGGTAACATGCGAAATGTTCCCTCCCAAGTGCAATGTAACAAATTCAAAGCGCCTTCAATGTTCTTCCAGTGTTTTAAATGAAAGAAAGCATAGGCTAGAGCTTCGGAATCGCCTCGTTTTAGTATATGTTCTGGTGGCAGGATTAAAGGTTTGGTTTCAAGTAGATATTTCGGCACATGAGGATTAAACTCAACTGCTCGATGTATAGCCTCCACAGCACACATTTCAGCCGGACTTAAGCCTCTTTTGGATGCAATATCTGGTGAAAACTTATCAGCAACCGCACGCGCTTTAAGCAATGCTGCTGTATAACATATTGTTGCCGACTTGGGCAAAGAGATGTCATCGTATTTTGCTAATACAGCTTGGCAATCAGCATACGCTTGCATCTCCAATAGTGTCTCAATGAGATTTTCATGAATGTTCAAAACATTCATAATAGAAGGAATTTCCTTTGTTAGGTCACGAAACATTTTCGCAGCCTCCTTTAATTTACCCAATTTACGTGCACACATCGCCAAACGGCGTCTTATGTAAATAAGAACATTTGTATCGCGTCGATGTAATCCCTCTGCTATGGGTCCTTGATGTTGAGTTAATTGTGATTTACGATAGTTCTGTTCAGCCACCTTTAAAGCTGTACGCAATATACGTTCAGCCTCTAAAATTGTTGTTGCCTCTTCCTCGGCCAGTAGAATGTATGCGGGAGCACATTCTGAATTAATTTCGATTGCATTGTGTGCTGATTTTATACGTTGCACAGGATTTCGTTCGCGCCAGGCGGTTTGCATAATTTCATATTCCTCTTTGCGTGCATCACCCTCACATGTAAAGAACGTCTGATGATCTTGAGCCGAAAGATTCATATCATAGTATGTCAATGGTTCTTTACTTGTGGCCCAAAAAAAGCGTTGATATTCAGCACCACGAAATAGATTTAAAGGATTACGCCATACTTTGCATTCGGGCATTTGTTGACCACTTGCTGATGTCACACTGCCAATGCCAGATGTCCCGTTACCGTTTGTTGAGCCACTGCTGGAGCTGCTGCCACTACCATTGGTATTAGAATCGCTAGACGAATCACTTCCGTTTATCCAGGGACTAATGTGGTTTATTGAAACTTGTTCTGCAAATAAACATACAAAATGTACATGTTTTCGAATATTTGTATATTGAATAAATC
This sequence comes from Protocalliphora azurea, assembly GCA_932274085.1. Taxonomy (NCBI): domain Eukaryota; kingdom Metazoa; phylum Arthropoda; class Insecta; order Diptera; family Calliphoridae; genus Protocalliphora; species Protocalliphora azurea. Next base: position 131,225,560 of record OW026522.1, on the reverse strand, counting down.
CATATTAAAAAAGTAGGTACAATCGCAAAAATTTTGATAATAAATCTGAATTTACTAACTACTGATCGGATCGAATTGAAATGTATGGATGAACGACTGTGATAATGACACTTAATGGAAATAGTGTTCCAAGAATCACTCTATGTATATAAATTATGAAAATTCAAATCTGATCTGGTTTCGTGGTCATTTCTGGAATTAAGTGAATGACTAGAATATGACACCAAGTGAAAATTAGTGGAATATATATATATGAAAATTAGTGGGGGTCTATATTATGGGCACGAATTTGAAGGGCTCTTTTAGACTCCCTGATGAGTGCAGTGTTTTTCAGGCTGAGATTCTCGGCATCCTGAGGGCCGCGGAGATGATCAGGCAAAACATTGCGAGAGGTACCGAGGTCACTCTCTATGTGGACAGTCAGGCGGCTCTAAAGGCCTTGGGGACACATTTGGTGAGATCCAGGCTGGTGGCTGCCTGTAGGAAGACACTGAGAGAGTTGATGGAGGACTACATGGTGAGACTCTGCTGGGTGCCTGGCCATTGCAATATTTCAGGCAACGAATTGGCTGATGAACTGGCAAGGCAAGGTGCGGCAGGGAACGTCTCGGAGAGAGAGACATTTGTGAAACCACCACTAAGTTTCTTCTATGGGAAGATCAATGATTGGATCTTGGTCAGAACCAATTCGGCTTGGGAAAGTAGGGAGGACTGCAAGGTGTCGAGGGCGATATGGCCGGTATTGGACAAGGCAGACACTACCACTCTCCTGGGCATGAATAGGAAGAGCTTGAGGGTCATGATAGGGGCCATAACGGGTCACTGTCTGATAGGGAAGATGAGGTCTAGAATGGACGCTAACAGTTCTGATTTTTGCAGACTGTGTGAGGACATCGATGAGACCGAGTCTATTGAGCACATTGTGTGCCATTGTCCGCGATTACAGCATCGTAGGATGAAATGGCTGGGTAGACAGTTCCTCGACGGGCTAGGTGACGTTCGGGACTTAGATCTTGTTGACGTCATAGGCTTCGTCATGGGAATTGGCTGCTTCAGGGAGAATCAAGGGTTTAACCCTAGGGGGATTGGTAGCATTGCTGGTCCCCCTCTGTGATTCGCTACATTTCTATTCCCTTTTTATCTTTCACTTTACTTTTTCTGAACTCTGTATTTTCAATTTTATATATTCTATACTCTTATTTCACAACTATTCTGTTGAAGGGACTCACAATGGACCGGGATCGGTCTCTGGGTGAAGATGTGGTACTATCTGGTATCACATCTACCTTCTCTATCTATCTATCTATATATATATGAAAATTTCTGTACTTAAGTGAATGGCTGGGTTAATGACACTTAATGAATATGGTGGTCCAAGGGTTACTCTATGGAACAGTATTATTAGTGATATATCCGAAATAATTTTGGAATTTGAAAATACTTATTTCTTATGAAAGCTGAGCAAAGGCTCAGTTTGAATTTGCTTTACCATATCTGGATTGATTTTCCTTTTGTTATCGTGGTAAAATTGAAGAACAATTTTTAGCTTATCGGGTCTAGGAAGCGAATTCGCAAACCGCTCCAGATAGGTGAAAATCATGTAAAATTTCCTACCTATTAAAATTGGAAATGTTTGTTTTGTACATTGTATATCTATTATATTCCATAGTCCAGATTCAAGAAATGCAGAAGGTAATGAAAATAATTGTATGTTAATTTCTTAAATTGTAAACTTCAATCGCATCAGAATATCAAATTTTAGAAAATGAAGTTTTGCAAAACATCTAAAAGTACACCTTCATTTTGGATATGAAATGTAGAAAAATGATAATACACTACATACTTACCTATAAAAGATGTACCGTATTTCCGAAAATACCACCACTCGAATATCAATATTAGTCCCGATATTAGACTTGATGTTCCCGTCAAAGCCACATAGAACTTAGGCGTCAAAGTGCTGAGGAACATTGATGAGTCCCACATGACGCCGTTGTTGTTGTCCTCTTCTTGGACTTTTTCAATATTTGCTAATTTTATTTTACACAAAAAAATTGTCTTCTACTCCTTGTTGGATTTTTGTTTTAATCAATTATGCTTTATTATTTTACATTTACTTCAAAATCCACACTCGATGGAAAACAATTTAAAAGTACAAAAATTTTCTTCTCTGCTTCTTCCTTTCGCAAGAGTTTTTCTCTATTCGATTTTCTTAAATGCGTGTTAATACTTTTAAATCCATTAGTTTCTTGTTGAAAAACACATTGTATATTTTCAAAATATTTATTACAATGTTATTTTTATAATTATTTTATATTTTAATAATTGTTGTGTACGTGAAACAAAATAAATATTTGCAAAATTCTGTATTAAAATTCAAACAACTACGTCGAACTATTTTAACGGCGGTGGCTTACTTAAAAATTGTCGGCGGCAGCATAAACAAAAATTCATTTTTTTAAATTACTAAACAAAATTTAACGTTAACATTTAAATTTGAAGAATTTTATGAATTTTGTCAAAGTATTATAATGAATTTAATAAAAGTTTTACAAAAATTCCCAGTTTTTTAAGACAAGATAAGTTTAAAATTTGTCAGTGGTGGCGGCTTAGAAACTAGCCGTCTGAAAAGCTTATTGGCACAGATCTCTGATGAAAAATTTCCCTCGGTGTATACTTTCGTAACAGAGTTGCTAAGTTGTTGAGAATGGGAACGAGATTGTCAGATTTTTTTTGCTAGTAAAGCCTTGTTCAGACCGGCGCGACATTACGAAATTTCATGCTGAAATTACGAATGAAATCTAGAATGTTCATTTGATGTAATTTCTTGAACAGCTGATACATTTTAAATTGTTAGAGGGGTAAATAAAGTATTTTGAAATGGAAACAAATAAGAAACAATTACTTACTAAATGGGAAATTATTAATTTGCAACAATTAAAAATGTAGAAAGGATAGGTTTCAATTTGCAAAATCACTTTAATAATTAATTTTAAGATTTGTGTTTAAATTTAAGAACAGCTGTGAATTGTTTTTTTCCACGGTTGAAACATGCAGTACATAGTTGAAAAAAAGTGTACAAAATTATGTAATTTCGCAAGTGTCAAAATATATGGGAAATTATATAATTTCAATTTGATTTCGACCGAAATCCCGAAAGTACGTAATTTCGCGTCGATCTGAATGCCCTATAAGAATACGTAATCGTATTTCCGCACAAATACCTATTTTATAAAATTTTTAAAGTTAACCAAATAAATTGCTACTTTGTTTATAAATGGCCAAACAATTCACCATGTCGCCAAACGGAAAATTTTGTTGTCAAAAGCAATGAAAAAGTACCATGTTTTACGAAAAATCCCAATATCTCACAGCCCTGACATAGTGCATACATTAGAGATTTTTTTATCAAGACAAACATCAAATTTAACGCGAATTTGTGGAAGGTGGCAACAGATGCACAAAAACAGCAATATGGCGTATTCTTTATTGTTTTTTATATATGCAGTTTGACAACTGTAACAACCAAAATAATAATCAGCTGTTTAACTAAGGTTACCTTGTATACATTCGTACTGATTTTGACGTTTATTTTGATAAAAAAAAAATTCCCTAATGTAGACACTAGGTAACCCCAGGTCTACAACTGAGATTAACGCTGATATAATATGCGAGATAACGCCGGCAGAGGAGAGTAAACATTTTGTTTATATTATGGTAAATCTTAAATAAGGGGTACACGTATTCTAATAAATCCTATAAGATATTATTATTTTCAATCAGTTACAGATTAAACATGTCCTTTTTATTTAAGCAGATCGCAATTTTTTAACACAATTTTTATAAAAGTGATTTTTAACATGTAAAACAAACACTAAAAGGAAACAATTTTACAAAATAACATTGTTTTTCAATAATTTCCAAAATACACATGCACACACACACGAGCAAACTTTCGTGTATGTGTATTTTTTTGACAGTTCATTTTATAAGATGGTTGTGTAGAGAAATCTCATCACAACAGTCTCATAATACATCTTATAATACTAATATTTGAAACTACATGTGAAATAATTCTCTCAGAGAGCGAATTTGACACTCTCTGACACAAAAATCTTACATGTTATGTTACGTCTAGACGGGCTGTAATGTAGACACTAGATAACCTAAAAATAAAGCCACTTATACGAAAGTTTGTTTGTGTATGTGCATGCGTGTTTTGGAAATTACTTAAAAAACAATGGTTTTTGTAAAATTGTTTTATTTTAATGATTATTTTACATTTAAAATAATATTTTTATAAATATATTGCTGAAAAGTGCGAATTTCTTAAATGAAAAGCACATGTTTACTCTGTGACTGATTGAAAATAATGATATAAGATTTATTAGAATACGTTGAACAAATTAAGATCACTGGCCCAGTTTTTCAGTGTAGCAGGCCATCGGTCTCACTTTCTCCTCTATGTATGTCGAACACCGGCTTCGCTGAATAAACTTTTTTTGAAAATAAATAAAAATATTTTTGTATAATGTGCATTAATAAAGATACTCAGAAAAATTTAGGGGCCCGTAACTCGTAAAATAAGAGCGAGCGGTCAAAAATTTTCACATTACTTTAATCACAAGTAAAAGTACTACTGAATCATCCTAAAAATTCTTTAAAAATCAAGTGGACCGGTGATTTTAATTAAAAAAAAAAACTAAATAAGTTGGCTTGTACGACTTAGCCGGCTCAAATGTTAAAGCTCTTGTGGTGTGATAGAAAGTTTGTTTTTGATAATTTATTCTTCACTAGTTTTAATTTTCCTTATATTCAATTATAATAATGACTGAAGAAGAAAAAAAAGAATATAAAGAATATACTTTGGAAGCCGATTCTGAATTACGTTTTGAAATCGAGGACAAAGATGCAAAAGTTCAAGTGACTGTAAGTAAAAAACAAAGAAAAGGTACAGAATAATTAAAATTCAAATAAATTTTGTTATTTTAAGCTCATTTCAGGATTTGCTGAAATGTTTGGCACTGAAATGGTTAAAAAGAAAAAGTATGAATTTTGTGTAGGAGCAAAGGTGGCCATATTCACTTATCATGGATGTGTTTTACATTTGACGGGTAAAACGGATGTCAGTTACATTTCCAAGGAAACACCTATGGTTCAGTATTTAAATTGTCACTCGGCTTTGGAACAATTACGTGAGCAGGCAGAAGAAAAAGATGAACGGGGACCCGTAGCCATGGTAGTGGGTCCAATGGATGTTGGAAAGAGTACCTTATGTCGTATATTACTAAATTATGCCGTACGCTTGGGTAGGAGGCCACTATATGTTGACACGGATGTGGGTCAAGGAGCACTTTCAATACCCGGCACCATAGGTACTATATTGATAGAAAGACCCGCCAGCATTGAAGAGGGTTTGTCGCAAACAGCTCCTTTAATATATCATTTTGGTCATAAAACTCCATCAGGAAATAATAAGCTATATAAAGCGGTCATAAGTAAAATGGCTGATGTAACGCTGGAGTCAATGAATGTAAATAAAAGGAGTAAGTCTTGTACAAAATTATACGCATAAATATAATTTTCAATATTTTTATTATTTTTCTCAGCTAAATATTCTGGCATTATAATAAATACCTGCGGCTGGGTTAAAGGAGATGGGTATGCTAATTTAGTGCATATTGCTCAGGCTTTTGAAGTTAATGCTATTTTTGTTTTGGATCAAGAACGCCTGTATAATGAGCTATTGCGTGATATGCCATCATTTGTTAAAGTAGTTTTACTGCCTAAAAGTGGTGGTGTGGTGGAGCGTGGCAAAAAATTAAGAGCCGAATGTAGAGATCAACGAATAAAGGAGTATTTTTATGGTTCAAAGACGCCTTTCTATCCATTTTCTATAGAAGTAAAATTTGCAGATTTAAAATTATATAAGATAGGAGCACCTCCTCTACCAGATTCTTGTATGCCCATAGGCATGAAGGTATGTATTCAATTTGCACGAGAAATAAGTTTGGGTTGTTTCGTGCAAGAAGAATTTTATTCTCTTAAATCAGTTCTAATTTACACAAATTTAAAGTACGGGAACGTTTTTCCTACAAATTGGGATCCCAAAGTAGAGCAAGAAACAGAGCTGTTTTTAAAATGTAATACATTTTACTTTTTAATTAGGACTGCAAGTGAAAGCGGTGTGAGACCACCTCTGGGCTTTTACTTCAGGTTAGTTGGGGAGTGGATTCGGGATAGAACCAATCATGCATGGAATTGTAGAACGGACTGCAGATTATCAAGGGTCCTATGGCCCAAACTTGATAAAGCAGATACAAATCTACTTTTAAGCATGAAAAGGGGAAACCTGAAGACTATGATAGGTGTTCTGACAGGTCATTGTCCCATAGGGGGAATGATAGGGAATTGGGATAGGGGCTCCTCCGGTCTTTGCAGAATGTGCGAAGATAATGAGGAGCTGGAGACGGTGGAACATATTATATGTCACTGTCCATGTCTACAACTAAGTAGGCAGAAATGGTTAGGCTGTCGATTCCTTGACGAATTGGACAGTATATCGAGATTAGATCTCGATAGACTGATAGGATTTGTCATGGGAATAGGCTGGCTAAGAGGGGGTCGTTGGCCTAGAGCGAGCGACACGGGGAGGTAGTACTTCTTCTTTTCAAATTCTTTCTATTCTTTTCTATACTTCTCTTGGTCTCGGCTCTTTCTCCACTATTTTCCTTCTTGCTCTTTTCTATATCCTATCTGTAGTTTATTTCTATTTTCTTCACGAAGGGACTCACAATGGACCTCATGGTCTCCGAGTGGATGCACAAGAACTCTTATGAGTGCTGTGCAACCCTTCTTTACCTACCTACCTACCTTACTTTTTAATCGTGTTTAAATATATAGGCTGAAGATAATAAAACCAAACTAGTGAGTGTTACACCTTCGCATTCACTTTTACACCACATACTAGCTGTAAGTTTTGCCGAAACCACAGAAGAGGATGTAATTGGTACAAATGTGGCCGGTTTTGTATGCGTGTAAGTTTTTTCAAAAATAATTTTTATTCTGAGAAAAATATAACAATTTTTTGTTGTTTTTTTTTAGTACTGGTGTTGATATGGAGCGACAAGCTATAACGGTATTATCACCGCAACCACGACCTTTACCTAATACCTTGCTATTGCTCTCGGAATTACAGTTTATGGACAGTCATGCCTAAAAAGCATGAATAAAAAGAATCTAAAAATAAGCATGTTTTTTTTTATAAATAGAAATAAAATTTTATTTAATATAAAAAATACTTTTATTTGTTATTTCTTTTAAGTATTGGGAGGTTTTTGTACTTTTGATAGTTCTGTTTTAAATTTAGATATAGTTTCTCGTGCTAATTTCAATTTATCCTTTAAGGTATTTATTTCAACTTTAACCTTGTGCTTAACATCCAAAATATTATCCAGAGTTTTTTGTTTCTTGGCCTCAACTAAGGAAAGGGAAATATTAATTATATGCAATGAATCAAGAATTAATTATATTTTTAAGCTTACAGTCTGTATCGTGGGTATAAGGACCGTTTGTCAGAGGCTGTACATTCATCAAAAAGTGTTGCATGAGCTGTGTAGGTTCCTGGAAAACTATCTCCTCATAAGATTCGGATACCAAACCCTTCTTAGGATCCATAGTCGTTGCAGACAATTCACCATCAACAATAGGAGATTGGAATAGTTTTAGTATATGGTAACAGGTGACTGGCCTTTCGGTGGGATCATGAAAGTATATTTTAATTACCACTTCAAATTCACCCCAGCCGGTTTCGGTTATTTCATATGGTGGCTTGGTTACAATGCGATTAGGATTTGCATAACTTTCGTGTAATTTAAAATGGACTTTCTTAACATATACCGACATATCTTCATTGTGATACGGTTTCACATAAACTTTCCATTGATGTGTGTGACCATCTTCTTCACGTTTTTTGCCAAATGAACGTGCAATGTTACCATAAACTATGGGCTTTACAATGGTAAGACCTTTAACACGACCACCTGAATCTGGACCAAAGTCAGTGGGTATATTTAAACTATTCATTATTTAAATTGCTACAATATTGCCGCAAATTGTGTTGTTTTTATTATAAATATTGTTTTTTTTTTAGAAAAATGTAAACAAAATATGAAGAGTGCGTAAGGAAGAGTGTTGCCAGTTTGAAAATAGTTTTCACAACAGGGTAATTCAAAAACAAATAATTTATAAATTAATTTTGTTTCCTTATAAATATGAATAAATAATAAATCGATTATATACTATATACAATGAACAAATGTATTTATTATTCTATATTCAATAATTTAGTTAATATTAAGTTTAAATTTAACGTAGAGTCTATATTATACAAGTTTTTATCAGGATAAAATTTTGTATTATGTAGACTAAATATGTATTATTGTAGCGTTAAAACAAAATTGTCAGCGTTCGAGTTATGACAACTTCGTCTTGATGTTGTCTGGCTAAAGACGCCATTTCGTTGTTGTTTCTTTTTATATACAACCCATTTATACGTAACAGTCCGTCTAGATGTAACATAATATGTAAGATTTTTGTGTACATAATTTCGTGATTTCATCCGAAATCAAATTCATATTACGTAATTTCCCATATATTATGACACTTGCGAAATTACATAATTTTTGTGTAATTTCGACGAAATTACATTGAAATTACGATGCCCATGTATATGGTTGGAAAAAAATACTTTTTTCAACTATGCATGTTTCAATCGTGAGAAAAAAAAAAAAAAAAAAACAATTGACAGCTTATCTTAAATTTAAACATAAATTTTAAAACTAATTATTAAAGTAATTTTGCAAAATAAAACGTATCCTTTTTACTTTTTGCATGTCTAAAAATTTTTAATTGTTGAAATAACAATTTCTTATTAGCAAGTTTTTCATTAATAATTTCCAATTTAGTAAGTAATTGTTTCTTATTTGTTTCCATTTCAAAATACTTTATTTACCCCTATAACAATTTAAAATGTAAACAATAAGTATCAGCTGTTCACGAAATTACATCAAATGTCATCTAGCCAGTATGAACACTTTAGATTTCATTTGTAATTTCGGCATGAAATTTTGTAATTTCGCGCCGGTCTGAACAAGGCTTAAGATTGTTTACATTTGAAATGTAGTTTTTTGTTTACTTTTTTTTACATTTGGTCAATCACCGTATTGAGGTTATCACAAATTGTTCAGTTTAAAATAGTTTAAATGTATTTTTTGGAATTTTTCTTTTGTTTTATTTGTATTTTTTATTTTATTTTGTACTATTTTTGGTTTATTCGAAGATTTTTAATATTTTTTTTTGTTCATCTTTTAATTTTGTTCTTTTGGTGGTTTTCTTTATTTCATGACACACAGCTGATTGTTATTGTTTTTGTTTACTCATGTAACAGTTGTCAGTACCGTAGTGTTGCTGTAATGCGTATCATAGTGTCCACATTAGAGATTTTTTTATCAAGACAGACGTCAAACTTAACGCGAATTTGTGGAAGGTGGCAACAGTTGCACAAAAACAACAATATGGCGTATTCAATTAACAACTGTTTAACTAAGGTTACCTTGTATATATTCGCACTGATTTTGACGTTTGTTTTGATATAAATTTGCCTAATGTAGACACTAGGTAAGAGGGCATTCTGCCATTTTCCAAACCGGAAATTAAAATTACTAAAGGAACAGAAATCCATAAATAAAAAGCTAACAACAAGTTAAAGGTTCGAATTAACAGGTTTCGGGTGGTTTTATTAATATGTTCCTGAGAATGATTACCAGGGAAGTTTCTAGCCTTAGGGAGCTCCTTCAGGTTAGGTTTTATTGAGGTTGGATAATGTTTTGTTGCCTTTGTAGTATTTGAACCATTGATCTGAGCCTTAGCTAACTAATAAAAAAAAAAGATATAAAAGTTAACGTCAAATAGTTCAAAAACGCTTAAAATATACTTTCTAGAGGACAAGAGTATAGTATTATTGTAGTAGGTTTAAGCATTTAATTTCAAAAATTTAATAAATATGTATATTAATGTTGTTTGATTGAAATAGAAATAATGTTTTGTGAATAATGGTAAAAAGGGGGTAATGGTATGAAGGTAAGGTAAGGAGAAGTCGGGTGGGATTTGGGTTCATACAGTAAAAATAACTTGTGGAGCAATTTGTATGACATGGTTGGGAGGGCAATTAAAGGGCCATAACATCTGCCTAATGCGGTCATCGTGAGTGTGGTATGTGTGTTATTGTTTTTTATATTTTAGTTTGTTTTGTTTCTCAATTTTTTTTTATGTACAGTTGTACCTAGTGAAATGGTTGGGACCTTTCTGAGATATGCTCTATTTAAAAACAAAGTTAGTCGGTCAATACGATTGTAACAGTGTAGATTCAAATATTAGTATTATAAGATGTATTATGAGACTGTTGTGATGAGATTTCTCTACACAACCATCTTATAGATGAACTGCCAAAAAATACACATATACGAAAGTTTGTTTGTGTATGTGCATGTGTATTTTGGAAATTACTAAAAAAATAATGTTTTTTGTAAAATTGTTTCCTTTTAGTGTTTGTTTTACTTCTTAAAAAACATTTTTATAAAAATTGTACTAAAAAAGTGCGAATTTCTTAAATAAAAAGGACATGTTTACTCTGTGACTGATTGAAAATAATGATATCTTATAGGATTTGTTAGAATACGTGTAACCCTTATTTAAGATTTAACATGATATAAACAAAATGGTTATCTCACATATTATATCGGCGTTAATCTCAATTGTAGACCTGGGTTAACAGAATGTGTAAGATTTTTCTGTTAGAGACTGTCAAAGAATTATATCACAAAAGTCTCATAAAATAATACTAATATTTTAAGTATTATATTATGAGACTTTTGTGATGAGATTGAGGTTTACCATGCTAAAAATTGCTCATGTATAGACTCGAAGTAACAACACTATCTTTGTGTTGTAACAACACTATTTTTTGTGTGTATTTTTGTGTTTTTCAGTGCTACCAATATGTAAATATAATACATTGACATTTAATTAACTCTCTTAATATTGACTACCAAAAAATACTGACAAAACCAATTTGAAAGCGCTGGGTATTGGACGTGTGTGTCGTGTTGGGAAGAGAAATTGTTTAATATTCCCTAAAGTTTTTTCTTTATATATTTTAAATTTATATTGTGAAAACTATACCAAATTGTAAAAAGAGTTCTTTTTTAATGCTATTATACAAAATATTTGTTAAAGACTAGCTATAATTTGCTACTTTATTCCATAACATTTCTTAAAATAAAAAAAGGTGCTCCGCTGGACAGTACAGAAAAGAAATACTACAAATTTTCATTGAGTTCTAAAACAAGCAGCATATTAAAAATAAAAAATATTGTTTTTTTTTTTTTTTGTTATTTATAGTTTTGAAAGCAACTTAAATTAAACAAATGTGTTTTTACATATGAATAAGAAAAATTGTGTTAATATAAAAACAAAGTGCATATAAATTGTTTTTGGTTAGAAAGAAAAGTAGTAAAAGAAAAATATTACCAGTGGCTATATATTGGAAAATGTGGTATAATTTTTTAGCAGTTTTACTGCTAATTGGTATTCTACAAACACAAGTATATGCTGGTAAGTAAAAAATGTTTAAAATTGTTATATTTATTAATTTAATTAATAAAGCCAGGCTTAGATTGCCTTTTTTGGGCGTGTTCTTCTATGAGTCGTTTACTTCATTAATATGAGTTGTCAATAATAAAGTTTTTCTTTTGACATTTGTAATTATTTATAAGAGTATCATAATCATTCGATTTTTTTTAAGAGTGTCAAACAGTAATGACAACTTAGCGCTTTACGGCCATTTTTAGTAGTCTAAAGCGCGAAAAATTTGTTTTAGCCCAAAACAAAAAAATGCGAAAATCTAACAGTTTTTAACAGTTTTTGTTTATCCATTTAAACGTATTTTTACTTGATCCCATCTCTTGCATATTACGATCGATTTTTGTTTGTTTGTTTTTTTTTTTGGCGTAAATCAAGATTACCAGCACACTTGATTTTTAAATAATTTTGATAATGATTCAGCAGCATTTTTATTTGTGATTAAAGCAATGTAAAAAATTTTGCCCGCTCGCTCTTAGTTTACAAGTTATGGGTACTTGAAGTTATAATATAAAAATGCAATTTTCTCCTTCCTCCTGTAATGAATATGAACAATATTTGTATCATAGGAAAGGTCTTGAAGAAACCTTTCGATTGATATATAAAATGTGCCAAATCATTAACCCATGGTAAAACAATATGATATTTTATTACTTTTTATTTTGACTTTTTTTACAAAAGTACCGTTATCTCAAAAATATATCGATATAACGGTACTCTCCCTTATATCAAATTATTTAGAGAACATTTCAAGCTTTCATATGATCCCCGTGTCACACCCATAGCCCATTAAATAATAAAAATGTAGCAATTAATATTTAGAAAAATTAATCGATTTTTACTAGTAATATATTTGTTAATATCATAATTTAAAAATATATAATAAGTCTTATTTCTTTTTCATTTTTACAATTTTATGAAAAATTAAAAATTATTTAAAAAGAATACCGGTACTTACAGAAATTTTTTGATTTCCAAAAAAAAGTTTATTCAGCGAAGCCGGTGTTCGACATATATAGAGGAGAAAGTTCTTTAGCCCGGCCGAAGGCCGGCTACACAAGAAAAACTTTATTTACATTAAAAAAAATATATTTTAATTTCAACTGTGCTGGTAACCTTGATTTGTTCTAAACATTTTTTAAAATTTTGTTTTAATTTTTTTATCTACAATTCAAATAAAAATGCAAATTAATTAATATTTACTAAGTATTTTTTTATTTATTTTTTTATTTTTGAGATTTAAAGACCTTTCCAATTATATCAAGACCTTTCTAATGATATCCATATTACAATATAGTCATAAATTATAATATTAACAAATATATTATGAGTAAAAATCGATTAATTTCATGAATATTAAGTTTTAAAGTGCTATATTTTTGTTATTTAATGGACTAGGAGTGTAATATGGGGATCATATGAAAGCTTGAAATTTTCTCTAAATGATTTGATGTATAGGAAGGTACCGTTATATCGATATATTTTGAGATAACGGTACTTTTGTAAAAAAAGTAAAAATAAAAAGTAATAAAATATAATATCGTCTCACCATGGGTTAATGATTTGGCATATTTTATACATCAATCGAAAGGCCTTCTCTAGACCTTTCCAATGATACCCATATTGTTCATTTTCATTCAAGGAGGAAGGAGAAAATTGCATTCTTATGTCATAACTTAAAGTACCTATAACTTGAAAACTAAGAGAGAGCGGAGAAAAATTTTTATGTAACTTTTTTTAACCAAAAATAGTGCTTTTGCCGAAAATAAAATTTGTTAAAAAATGTACTGTGCCGGTAATCCTGATTTGTTCCTCTTAATGTTTGTTACACTAACTTCTGAAAATATAAAAAATACAATATAAAAAGTCTAGACTAATAGTAAGGTAACTTAATTTTTGGAAAACTATCTTAAAGAAATAAAATTGAATTGTAAATTATTGAACGAACTGAAAAATTTTGAATCGAGCTTCATAATAATAAAAACTAACGTGTAATTTAATTTACCAGTTTGCTATAGATATTTTGAGATGTTGTTTTAATTTTAGACCCTTTTTGTGATTTTTCACAAAACATGTGTTGATTATACCACAAAACCACTGTGTTTTTAATTTAACTCTTTTTAGCACTTTTCAATAATTTCTGAGCGTTTGTGTTCCCCACAGTTGGCATCACTGGTGTCAATTGAAAATAGAGTAGGTTAGAAAAAAAAGAGAGAATTGAAATAAAACCACTTGCTTTTTTGTAACATGATCTGTTTGTTTATGTTATTTTATTTGTTTGTTGAAGTTCAAGTCAGGGCTGTCAGATAATGCGATTTTTAGCCAGACATGGCGATTTTTAATTGCTTTTGGCGACAGAATTTTGGTTTTTTTAAAATTTTTTTTTAATTTTATTTAAATATATAAAAATAACTACTATACTACATTCACATATACATTTTTTGATGGTTTTTGAAAAACACAATGTGTTTAAACACTACTGTTCAGACATCACTTCTGGGATTTTTAAACTGAGATTTTTTTCAGATATCCCATTTTTCGAAAATCTTAAAATAAAATGCAAATTATGCACGCCATAAACATAAGATAACATAACATAACATAAATTTTACTTAAAATTTTATAATTTTTTTTAAATTATTTTATCACTTTTGACTTTGGGTATGCAACAAATCCAATGTAAATGTTCTATGCGGCATATAAGTAATGATTTAAAGATTTGTTGACGAAATTGGTTACGTTTTCTTACTAGCAATCGATTTTTTTTGTATATGCTTATCTAAAAAAATTAAGGGTCTTAATTTTTAAATAGCTTCAACTTAGTTTAAGAAATTCTACCCACAAAAAATAAATTTCAATATGATGTTTTAAAAAACAAAAAAACTAAAAACTACACAAAGGCATACTTGTTTAATTGCTAATAACTAATACTAATAACTAATAACTTGTAAACTATGAAAGATCAAACTTGACGTATAACAATCAAAACCTTATATCTCAAAAAACGGTATTTTGAAAATTCTTAAAAAACGTATATAATATTGATATAACTCTTATCCATCCGTACATATTCAAATATTATTGGCTATTGCAATTATCATTGGCTTTATTGAAGCTGGATTAAATGTTTTCTTTTATTTATAATTTATAATTAACGATTAGGCGAGAGAGGCTCAAAAAAATCTGAAATTGCAATTTTGATCTTATACAACTTTAAACCATTTGCCGGACCATGTCATTGTATTTTTGGCAAACTGTAGACGTTGTGATTTGCGTTTTTTATTAAGTGGTGGTTTTTTTTGCAGTTTTCGTCGGACTATGTATGGACACGACTTTAAAATACGTTTTACGTTTTTATACTGGCAATGATACCACTTTTTTATGTATTTTTGATACCGACATGGCAGAATTTGATGCAATTCTAAGAATTTTTTCTCTTTCTTTTGGAGTTGTTGCCATTTTCTTCCGCCATTGCATGTTTTTTCCAAATCTTTCCACGTTATTTAAATAAATGTATACAACTGTTTTTCCTCTATTAATGTTTTTGGATATTTGGACCGGATTCTGACCCTGAGATTTCAAAATCAGAATTTTTTCTTTTTCATAGTTATTAAGAGCCTTACCACGTCCCATTTTGATTAAAAACTATTTAAAAACTATCAAATTAAAAATTCTCTAGCCTATTCTCTAGTTTATATTGAAAGAAATTCAAATCATAGCCTTCCAGATTAATATTAAAAGAATTCCTTATTTAAGTGACACACGAAATAGTACCACAGAAATACATGTCTTTAAATAAATGCATAATTTTAGTATAACAAAATATGTATATTTTTTATTTCTCCGGGAAACTAAAGCCAACACTTTGAAATTTGGTTGCGCAAAAAATTTTTTTTCTTAACTTTAGTTTAGGAGATATACTTAATTAAAGTTAAAAAAATGTGATTCCTTATTCAAGTGCCGGGCGGTGTATAAATAAAACAAAAATATTTCTTTTATTGTACTCTGTATTAGAAAACTTTTAACTTTCCAGCATCCTTATATATTAATTTTTTACAAAATTTTAATATATGAAAAAATGTGCTTATTTCCTAAAGAAAATAGATTTTTAACCATCCCAAGTGGGTATCCTCAGCTAAGCTTTATATAGAATACTGGGTTCATCTTATTTTTTATGTCACTCTTAAGTCTTTAGTATAGTCTACCTTGTTAATGTAACTTATTCGTTTCTTAACTGAAAATCTTTAAAATGATATTAAAAGTTCTATTAAAGAAATTAAATTTGTTTTCTTTATTTTTAACTATAAACATTTAGAATATTAACATAACGAAGAAATAAAATTAAAATTAAAATAATTCTAAAAGACAATCTAACAACTCTTCATTTACATAAACCTAATTAGACGGGAGGATGGTGCAAGCGTCTGTCTGTAAGTTTTAGTCATACCTAAGTACGTATATACATATGCTTTAACGTACTTGAACTGGCAGAAGGTGATGTTGTTGGATTTACCAAATAAACAAATAAAAGAAAATAAAAAACCACCCTCTTAGTATAATACATTTGTATATCCTGTAAATACACATGTGGTTATAAAAGGAGGTATTAAAAAAAAATTAAAAATTAAAATTCTTATTATCAATATTTATTAAAATCCATTTGTTTTTGATTATTTGGTATATCTTAGAAACAATTCACAATATTATTTAATTAGACCCAAGTTAAGTCATATGTATCTACTAATATCGATCAAAAATCCAACTGACCGTTAAAATAAATACGGAACAATCACAACGTGGTATACTATTAAATATCTCTTAAAGAAAATTAAAAATTATATTTTAGTTACTATAATTACGTATTCCACCTTTTTCATATATCTTTTGTATTTTATGAGCCATAAAATTCGGAAATCTTCATATGTTTTGTATCAGGAATTTATATATCTTTTGTATTTTATGAGCCATAAAATTCGGAAATCTTCATATGTTTTGTATCAGGAATTTTGCATTTTTTTTTTTTTGTAAATATTTTTTTTTGGATCTTCGCGAAAGGTTCCAAAATGGTTTCAATTCGTTGATCAAATTAACCAACGAAAAAAATGCAATTTAATTATTTTGGAATAAATCATTCAACGGTTTTGGGGGATACATTTTGACCATTATTTTACTGAAACCCCACCGAACTTAAATGCTTTCTTCGTAATAAGAAAACTTATCGTTTAATGAAGATTATTTAAAATTTTTCTCATGAATTTTTAACATTAATAGGTATTATGATACCTATCTCCATCATAAGAGTTGTATTACTAACCATTTATTTGTAAATATTTTTGTCAAATATTGACCTATTAATTATTCAACATGTTTTTTTTTGTTTTTTTTTTTGTTTGAATACTATATAAAAAAAGTATGAAACCTACAAGAAAATGATAAAAAGTTAACTTATCTCATGCTGATAGTAATATCAATGCTTGATGGGGTTTTCAATATGATAAGGGCTCCAACACATCGCTCAAAACAAAAAATAACTTTGAAATTTTGATTCAACCAAGTCAATAAGAGGATCGAATTCATATTGAAGTCCTTCGTTTAGATCTAGAAAATCATATCATAAAAAGATTCAGCAAAATAAATTAAAATTTCAGAACAAATTATACGATTTTTGATAAAAATACTCTTTACGAAAATGAATCAGTTCTTTGTTCCTTAGAATGGAAAAATTATTCCAAAAATGTGCAGGACACATAATACAATAGATAGCTATGATAATAATCAGGATTTTCTTAATTATCCTTGCTTTTAATCTTTAGTGTAGTACAAATTTGGTTTCGGTACCTATTTTAATGGCCAGGCTAATATTCATAATTTGTGCATATCATTAAATCCTTAATATTTTACTTATATATAATAAAAATTCCTACGAAAATCATTTGCAAAAAAATATTAGCTAAAAAATAAGGACTCTTATAAAAATTTTATGCAGTACCTATTTAAATGACCATATGTGTAAGTATATCCCCTGGTTACAACATATAAAATGGATTTAAATCGCATTACAAGTGCATACAAAAAATTTCACCATACAAAAAGTATCTGTCTGCAACCATTCCAGATCTTGAGATTTTTTCGTTTTTAGTTTTGTGGTATTTTATTGTGGATGGATCCTTTATTTTTTCTTTAATATATTCATATTTTCATTTATAAATATTTTTAAACATAATTTTATAATTACATTTCTCTGTAAGAAATTTACTAGAGCAAAAGTTCAAATTTTCAAGGAAGTTTATTTGTCCTAAATCTAATGGTTATTTTCTGTTATTGCAAAAGTCACGAATATATCATGTGCTTTTTTTCGTTTTTTTTTTTTTTTTTTTTGTAATACGCACTACTAGCAGTTATTCATGCTCTATCTTAGTTACATTAGTTGATGTTAAGTTTTTTCCAGATATTATTTATATATGTAGTTTGACTTTTTATTTATCAATTTGCGAAATATATTATGTATGAATCATATGTAAGTATGGAGTTCCATATATGTTTGGATCCGAAAAAGACCCTATTGTGAATGATAAAAAAAAAAAATATATTATTGCAAGTTTTATTGAAAATAAAAAATAAAACATACATATGTGTAATAAAAAATGAATATACACAAAATACAAACAAGTGACAAAGTAAAAGTCGTAGAAGACCGACAATACGATACAATACACGTCAAAGATTTTCGAGTTTTTCAGAAGATGTCTTAAATGACTACTATTCTTTGTCATGGTTCACACACAGCAATTTTTCTTTTTGTAATTCTGAGTTCGTAGTGGAGATAGGTAAAGATAATGTAAAAACTTAGTATTCCCTTCTCCTCTCTCTTTCCTACAAACTCATAATTGCAAGAAGAAAATGTTCTTTAATTTTCTATGAAACAT
The DNA here is from genome assembly GCA_932274085.1 of Protocalliphora azurea. NCBI lineage: Eukaryota > Metazoa > Arthropoda > Insecta > Diptera > Calliphoridae > Protocalliphora > Protocalliphora azurea. The sequence continues at coordinate 131,206,934 of OW026522.1, read as the reverse complement.
ATCAGTGATTTACGCTTCTAGGCAATTGTAATTATGTGTCGGAAGGAAATTTGAAGCGGCTGTAGGAAATAATAAAGTATTTACCTAAATTTCGACCTTATATCGAATTAATTATTCGGACGACATATTCTTTGTTTCAATGTTTACTTGGACAAAAATAGTCTTTCGGATGAGCGAGCGGACATCGTTAGATCAAAAATTGATTCTAAATCGAGATGTACACAGTTGGTGTCAAATATTTACCGCAATCATTTGATGTAGGGTCTAAATATACTTATATAAAAAGTCCTTGGATATTTTAAATACAATGATCGTTAAAAATGTGAAAAGAAAGACCTATATGCCTTATCTTCTTTGGGTTAAACCTACAAAGAATTTTTATGCATTTAATAGCTTAGGGCACCAAATATTTTTTTACAATAAATTATAAGTTTCTTACCTTAATGTGGAATAAATTTTGCAATCTTGTACACACTTTATTGGATCTTTTCTTTTTGGGCTGTAAACATTCATTAGCCTATTTTATCTTATAAAAATTATTAAAACTATGGGGATATTTATCAAATTATATATATTAATATACATGCCTTCTACTGACCAAGAGATTTAGATTTGGAAATATGTTACATGTTTGAAACATATTTCTAACATTTTATGTTGCTATATTTTGAATTTTTTATTTTTAATAACAAATAAAAAAAAAAAAAAATAAAATTTTTGTTTGATTTTTTAATGTTTTTTATTTTTTATTTTATAGTCAATTCACAAACATTATTTCATCAAGGTCATCAACCAATTTATTCACTATTAAATCCTATTACATTAATTGAATATTGTTCAAATAAGAATAGTTACACAAAATAATTTAAAAATCCTATGAGGATATAGAATTTAAATTAATCACGGCTCTCTGAATGTACTTAAAAAAATTTATATATTTAAACCGACAAAAAATATTATAAAGGACCTACTGTCTGTCATCAATATTTCCCAGAATTTGAATAAAAAAAAAAAAAAAAAAAAAATACATTATGAAGTTTCCTTTGTAAGAGCATCGTTAGGCGATAATTTTTGGGCTAGTACATATATGCCTTCATATATAGAGCATGTTTTCATATATGACTTTAACAGTATATTTTCATATATGGGCCGTATATAATAATATATGACCATCTGTAGCTGGTTATAGACAAATTTTCAAATGATTGTTTTTAATCATATTTTTGTTTTTGTTTCAAAAAATATTTTCTACTATTTATTTGAATTTTGAATGTATTATGTGAATACATTTTAAATATTTTTTATTCAATAAAATTGTTTTTATTAAAATTTTATTCATCCGATCAAATTTGATAGAAATAAAAAATGATATTTATATTTTTTATTTCTGTCAAAATTAAAAAAAAAATTAAACTATTGATGAAAATAATAAAAAAAAAATTATGATGGAATTTTAATATTTTTTGAACACCAAAGATTGTTTTTCGCATAGAAAAGAACTAAAAGCCTAACTTGCTCTAAAAAAATTAACCCAGCTGTTATAAAAACATGTTTTTTTTTGTATTAAAATCCTGTCTCTGGTTTGAAATTCAAACTTTGAACGAATTTTGAGTTTTTATTCAGAATATTTTTACGAACCAATGAAATTTTTTCTTTTCATTATTTGTAGATTTTTTTGTTTAGCTAAGATTTTTGAATGAGCTCATATTATTTCGATTTCCATTATTCACTTAAGGAAAGAGATTAGAACAATTTGAACCCATTTGAAATTCAATAATTTTAATATTATTATAAACCTTTTTAGTTTTGTTACGATTTGTGTCACCTCCATAAATCTGAAAAAAACTTAAGTTTTCAAAATTTATAAAGACAATATTGAAGTCAATAATAGAACTTTGAACTTTGCCATGTTCGTTTCTAACTCCTCTTTTTCCTCATACAATAATCTATAATCTAAGAGAGCCTCGAAAGAAATTGAATTTTTGTCTAATTTTGGAATTTTTTTGGTAAAATTTAGATTTTTATGTGAAGTTTTAGGAATGCTGTGAAATTTAAAATTTTTAGTGAATTTTCAACTTGTTCCTTGTTTTCCAAATATTTGGTGAAACTTTGGCAAAATTTCGGATTTTTGGCTAAATGTCGAATTTTTAGGATTTAGGTGAAATTTCGTTTTTTTTGCGAAATTTTGAATTTTTTGTGAAATTTTAAGTTAATGGTAAATTTTCAACTTTTTTTTTTTTTTTTGCAAAATTCGGATTTTTGGTGAAATTTCGAATTTTTTATGAAAATTTGGATTCTTAGTGAATTTTCGGATTGTTGGTAAAATTTCACATTTTTAATCAAATTTCCGATTTTTGATGAAATTTTGGAGCTTTTATGAAATTTTGATGAAACATTAATTTTCTTTAAAATGTATCTATTTGCACAGATTCTAAAAACTGTACAACCATTCGGAGACCTAGTAGTTCATTCTGATTTTCTTCGAGAGAATAGAAAGAAAAAAAGAATTACATGAAATCGAATAGAAAAGTAAAATAGTGCAGTGACGTGATACCCAGCAAAGTCTCAATGAATAGCTGCCCATTAGGTTCCTATGAGCCCTTCTGCAGTCCCTATAACAAGCCTAGACCTGAAAAATGTCCTTTCAAAACCTTAAGCTGCCTAGGTATTTACATACAGAGTTACCTCTGTGTCCTATTCAACGTTCGTAGCTATAAATTCCACGACTTTCAAAATGCCTAAAATTTCTAAAACCTTCAAATCACCAGTTATTTCCTATGGAATTCTTACATACTTAGTAGACATTGGGACCCTTTTTAATCCACTCTTGTGCATTCCTCCTTCAAAATAATTTGCTATTAAGAAAACACACTAAGATATTCGAATTTGTTTGCCAATTTTCCAGTACTATTCCAGTTTAGGCTCGAGTGAGGTAGGAACTAGAGCAACATAAATTGCTCTATTTCATATCTTCTGCTAAATAAAACTAACTCTCTTTTCTCTGGGATGACACCTAGCTCTAATTGCATGACTTCACTGATCGTGGGTAAAAATTTCGCTGTAATTAGTATTACTGCGTCATTCGCATACGCTATGATTTTCCTCCTATTGCGTCAAAAAACAAGGGAGACAGCTTTATAAGTATTAATAATATTAACTATAAGTATTATTAATAGTAATAATAACATTTTTGATAAACTGTTTTACTATTATAATTTAAAGCATAACACACGGCAAAAATGCTTATTGGAATCGGTCCTTTGCGGATCATAAAAACAAAATATATAATTGTAATGAATTCAAATTTGTTAACTGTATGAACAATATACTACGTAAGTACGTATTTAAAACATATTTGGGTTTATTTACCTCACTCACTCTCATATAGTATACAATATACATATTTTTTTGCGACTAAAATCATGTCATGCCAGTCAGACAAGGAGTATAATATTAAAAAGAATAACATTACTTAAAATAAACAAAAACAAGGAAAAGTAATTATAATATACAAATGTGGTCATTAAAATAAATACTAAAAAAAAAAAAAATATAAAAAACGAATTATTTTTAAATAATGTATTTTTTTTATTTTTTCTTAAATTTTAGAATTAATGCCGCGAAAATTTTCTTAAAGATAGGACAACTTAACGTTCAATGAATATTTTTTAAAATTTTTCTCATGAATTTTTAACATTAGTGGATATTGTGAGACTAATCTACGTCACGGGAATTGTACTACTAATCTATACCATATGCAGCATTCTGCTTAACCATTTCTTTGTAAATATTTTTGTCAAATATTGATCCATTAGTCATCTAACATGTTTTTTTTGAATAGTATAATCTGTTTTTTCCCTTCACTTCCATTTTTAGCACATCAAGAATAAGGGTTTTTAACTTTGTTATGTATTATCTAAAGTATCGTATGAAATCTACAAGAAAATCATATGCCGATAATAATATCAGTGCTTGATCGGGTTTTCAATAAGTTAAGGACTCCAACGCATCGCTCTAAAAAACTTGTTCTTAAAAAAAATTATAATTGAAATGACACATAAGACAATAGATAGCTATAATAGCTATAATCACGATTTTCTTATTTATCCTTGATTATTAATCTTTAGTGTAGTACAAAGTTGGTTTCGGTACCTATTTTAATGGCCAAGCCAATTTTCATAATTTGTCCATATCATTAGATCCTTAATATTTTACCTACGTCTAATGAATTAGTTTAGTTAACCAGCCCTTTGATATAATAAATAATCAAACGAGAATCATTTGCAAAAAATATTAGCTAAAAAATAAGAACTTATGAAAATTTTACCTATTTTAACATTTTTTATGTCAAGTACTTTTTATTTATACTCTATCACATTTTTGACGATTTTATCATTACAGTAATGTTTTGCGTCTAAATATCGAAAATGACTAAGAATATGGAATTAAAATTGAGATGGAATTCTCACACATAAACCATTTTGGAGTTAAATTATACTTTATAGGACGCATTTTGATATCCAACAAATTTTTTTGAAATTTATGAAAAAAATTCTAGGCTTAAATAATCATAGATTATAAAATCATCTTTTTGTTTGTTATTTTCCTTACCTATGTGACGATAGATACGAGTATGTAGTATGTCCACGAACATTATTTATTGTCTAGAATAAAGAAATGTTTCTAAAAAAAAATTTACTAAAACTTTGTATACTTTCATCACAATTTGAGTACTTTCATCACAATTTGTATTGTGATGAAAGTACTCACTCATATTCTAAAATGTTATAATTTAAATTAAACACTAAAAAAATAAAGTAAAAAATAAATACAAAATGTGGAAATTTGCCAATTTTATACATACAGTGGCGAACAAAACTAAAGCATATATATATATATATATACGTGAAAAACGATGGGAAAATCGTATTTTTCACTAGAGTTGAGTTTCCTTATGTAAGATAAAAATTTCAAAAAAAAAAAAAAAATATCAAATATACACATTTCATGCGAGACAAAACTAAAGCACATTTTCGATTCGTTACATATAAATGTTAAATTCATTAATATTTATGCCATAGACCTAATTTTTTAAAAACTTACACATCTGTATGAAATTTTGAAAAATCTGCTCAGAAACTTCATTATTTGCTATTTCATCTACTAAGACTAAATAATTGTATCAACCACTTCAAAACTGAGATTTTTTTTGATCATAACACACTTTTTCAGACAATTATATGGGTTTTTAGCGGTCCTTGCTATATTACTGTATTGAAGTTAGTATGTCCACCAGAAGGAAAAGTATTAAATGCATGTTGCGCTAATGGTACTGATAAACATGTGGTAAGGTCTGTTATAGTCTGGGGTTTTTTTTGCCGGTTACTATATCCGACCAATCGATAGAGAAAATGGAATAAAGAAACATTTTATGTCTAACCATGCCCTAAAAGATGCCTTTCTTACACATACAGAAGAGGAAATGCCCGTTAAGTGGCGGTATCAATTATCAATATAGCAACGACCGCTAAAAACTCATCTAATTATCTAAAAAAGAATACATAGAGTAGCAACTAACAAAATGAAGAGATGTTTGCTGTACAAAGGACTGCAATTATTTAACCAACTCCCAAATTATGTTAAAAATTAAACAAATATTAATGCTTTTAAAAGAAATTGTGTATTACATATAAAAAATAGTGTTTATCAGAGCATTTAAAAAAATATAAAATTGGATAAGAAATTTAATGTATTATAGTCGTAAGAAAGTATTTAAAATCTACTAAATAACTAAAAAAATAAAATGTGCTATGATCAAAAAATTACAGTTTTGAAGTATTCGGATTAATTACATTGTCTTAATCTCATAGAAAATATATTTGGAATCATATGGGAAATTGTCGATCGCGAAATAATACGCGTATAATCACAAAGTTATGGGTAAAACGTCCCACATGGACGAAATGGCATGGATTGAAATTTCTAAGGAGGTTTTCAAAATTTAAGTGTCTGTCCTATGCAGATGTGTAAAAGTTAAAAAAAAAAAATTAGGTCTATGGAACTAAATATTAATGAATTTAACATTTGTATTTAACAAATCGAAAATGTGCTTTAGTTTTGTTTTGCATGAAAAGTATATATTTAAAATAGAATTGAAATCAAAACGAGTTCCGCGCTTTAGTTTTGTCCTCCACTGTACAGATGCTAAAAAAACGTGTTTGAAACAAATGTTTTCCATTTATAACAAACATTCTATAATACTCTTCAATAATTTATTTATTTATACTTGTTGAAATTCCTTTTCTTTATTTTTTAGATTCCTATAGTGATTACTTTTCGGATTATGAATGCAACACACCGTTAATGGAGAGAGCCGTGCTAACGGCTACCTCAGCACTCAATGATCGTGGACCCGAAAAGGCTCGTTTAAATGGTAAATAAATAGTTTAGTAGTGAAATTGAAAATATTTAACATTTTTATTTAATTTGTTTATTTATGTTGACATTTCTTATGTACATAATTTCTTTTATATCAATTTTTCATTTTGTTTTTTATGCTTAGTAGGTTTTGCAAAAAGGAATGTTTTCAATTTTCCTTAAGTTTTATTATTTTAATTTATTTTCTAGTGCTTTAGACTCACTAGATTTTTAATTTTTTATAATTTGATTTTATAGTTGTTATTAGAATCTACTTAGGTTATTTATTTTTGTTTTGTTATGTAAAATTTCAAAATTCTTCACCACATTGATTTAAAGAATATTAAAATTTAAAGAGGTTAAGTAAATGATATTTTGTTTTAAAATAATATCATTATGATTAAGATTAGTTACCAATATAATATCGAAGAATTTAACAAATATAAACATTTTTAAGGCACACATTGATGGCGGGTCTATACATTTTAAATTTCTATCGTAAAAAATAACCAAACGCCGGCTTGACTACTGCAAACATATGTAGTGGAATACGTTGATAAACTTTTGTTATAATAAATTATATTTTATTGTTCTAACAATTACGTCAAACGTCGCAATATAATTAAATTTGTATACCCGTCGTTATTTAGAGTATATTAGAAAAATTTATATCAAGACAAAAACGTCGAAAATTTAACAGGATAAAAATTAACTTAGTGTAGACCTAATTTGTCAGTATTATTGCAGCTTCACATAGTGTCTCATTAGACAATTTTTTATCAAGACAAACGTCAGAATTAACCCTAATTTATGAAGGGTGGCAACAGTTGCACAGAAACAACAATGAAGCCAAATCATGAATGTTTTTTATGTATGCAGTTTGACAGCTTTAATAACAAAATTAATAGTCGGCTGGTTAACTGAGGTTACCTTGTATAGTTTTGCACTGAATTTGGCGTTTGTCTTGATAAAAATTTGTCTAGTATAGACAATACGTCAAGACAAAGTTGTCAGAGTAGAGTTCTAGTGTTGATAACTTTGTCTTCATAAAAGACGCCACTTTGGCTATTGTTGGTAATTTTTAGATGGTTTATTATGACATACGTCTACCCCTATAATTCAGAAAGATAAAAAATTGTATGAGAAATAATCATCTTTAATAAACAAAAATTTAACGTTTGTCTTGATAAAAATAGTCGTTAAGATTACCGGATAATAATTTATTAATAGAAATGATTCACATTAAATTATACAAAATATTAAATTATAAGATTTTTGTACAGACTCTTGATTCTTATAATTGTCTGAATGACAGTGGATTCGATTCGAATAATATAACAAATTCATGCCTACATTATTAGTTAAAATATTCAATAAAAATTCTCTATGCTTTTACGGTATAATTTATTTTTGTGTATATTTTAAATGTTGGTAGCACTGTTTTTTTGCTTCTTTATTTCTATCTCTTTGTTTATATTGTTTTTTACTCTCTTGTTACTTGCTCTTTACTTAATTTTGACATTTGTTCTTCTTATTAGAAAATTACATTACAAACTGGCACACATTTTACATACCTAAATGTACACTAGTAAATTTAATTAAATAATTTTTTTATATTGTACACATTTTATTATAAATTACTTTACACAACATAAAGAGTATAATCTTAATGATTTAAAAGCAATAAAAAAAGAACCACAACTACAATAACACAAGCATAATGACAAATAAATTACCAACAACACGATGGGCATTTGACCTAAGCACTTGGTCACCCACATTAAATCAACTAACACAAGCCATTGCTGCCATACAGTCAGAGGAGAGGACTAGATTAATGAAATTTTATTTCATTAATGATTTTCTATCATCATTAGTGGGACATTTGTTAATGCGTAAATATGTTAGTGAATCTTCCAATTTATCTTATGATGAAATTAAATTTGCTCGAGATTCTAGAGGAAAACCTTATTGGCTTAAACCTAAAGATGTGTTAGATAATCAGCATTTACCTGCTTTAAGTTTTAATGTGTCTCATCAGGGTAATTATATTATATTGGCCGGTGCTAACAATAATACCCTAACAGATTTTCATGATTTTGGCATAGGCTGTGATGTCATGAAGATCGAATATAGTGGAGGCAAAGATCTAAAAGAATTCTTTCGTCTTTTGCACAACAAATTTGCCAACAGTGAATGGAATTTTATAACACAATCTCATTTTAATCAACAGCAACAACTTAAAGCGTTTATGCGTCACTGGTGTCTAAAGGAATCCTACGTTAAAGAGCTAGGTGTTGGCATAACAGTGGACTTACAAAAAATAGCATTTACTGTAGACACTAGTGAAGAACTAAATATGGATACTCAACCACTATGTGGTACTACTTTAAGATGTAATGATTTACCTATGACTCAATGGTATTTCGAGGAGCATATGTTGGAAAAAAAATATTGTGCTGCCATTGCATTTCGTAATTTTAAACCCGAAACAATAGATAAGTTTCAATTATTAACTATAACAGAGCTATTACAAACGTCTGCTTTACAAGATGACAAAGAAATTATAGATTATTGTCGTAATGCTTTAAAAAAACCTATAAAATAAAAAGAAATATTTAAAAAATAGTTTATTTGCTGACTCTTAATTAAGGAGTGTTTTAGTTGTATATTTAGTTTGTTAAATAAAGTTAGACATGTAGCAGACAGTATAAATGTTATTTATTTAATTTATGGTTACATATTTTTTTTTACTTTTATATTTCGTGTTTAATTTTGTTTTTATTATTGGTAAAGTTTTATCCATATTTATTGTTGAACAATTTAAAAAAAAGGGAAAAAATTCTTGTTGTGTTACTATAGCAACATAATTGTTATTTCTAATTTGATTTATTATAATTAGGATAAAAATATAATAAATTTTGTAAATATGTAAAATAAGATAAAATAAATTTGTTGTTTTTTAAAGGGTTGACATTTTTAGAAATTTTTTTGTTAGTGATTTGAAAAAAGCGTCTTTTTAAAAATAAACTTTTATTGAAAGGATTTCAATCTATAGTCTAGTCTATAATATAGTCTATTATAGTCTATACTCAAGTCTATAATATATTTTACTCTAGTTTTTATTATTGTCTATAGTGAAATATATATTATATTCTATATAAATAATTTCATTAAAGAACATTATAGTCTACAATATATTTTATAGTATAGTTTATGGTATATAGTAAAGTTAAAAAAAAACTTGAAACTCATTACTCTCCGGATTACTGGGGGTCATTAAAAGGGAAATTTTCAAGCGTTTTTAATGATTTAATAGTCTATTAAACGTTTAAGCCCAAAAACCTATTAAAATTGTATTATTTTCTTAAATATATACTATTAAATATGTACTATTAAATAAAAGAAAAAATGTATGTATAATAGGGATTTGAAATGAGGCATCCTCTTTCGTTTAGGCATAATATCAATATTGATGGCTTGATATAAAAAAGGCATATCTCGAATTTGCAAATGTTTATATAATACATTTATATAAAAACGCTTATATACAAAACGCATTAAATGAAATTTTAAATGAGGAAGTTATGCTCTCAAACGATTATAAATTTGATAATTACCATCATAGCTAACTTAAGTTTTTCAAGCAAAATATTATTGAAAGTAAACACCAGGAAAATAAATTAAAAAAAAAAAAAAAAAAATCTAAAATCGCTTTTCCTATATTGTTAACGATATTATATATAAAGAATTTAATTTAAAAGTATTATAGTTGACAATCTATTCTATAGTATATTTCAATCTAGTTTATGGTATAGTTTATAGTCAGGTTTTTAGTTTAGTATATGGTCAAGTCTATAGTTGGATTTTTAATAAAATATTAAGCGTAGTCTGTAGTTTAGTCTATATTCTATATAAAGAATATAACTAAAGATCCCTTTTGCCTTTTTATTTTAAATTCATTTTAATAAGAGGAATTTCTTTACCCTTTGTATATTTAAAATCTGCGGGATATTTTTGAATTATAATATCGATATAAATTTCTCATAAGCTTTGATATTGATCCTATTATTAAAAACCAAAAGGATATGAATGTCACAATTAAGAAAATTTCATTATAATGTCATATTGTTAGCTAAAATAAGTCTTGATACGTGTATAAAGAAATTAACAAGAAGTTCTTTGTGTTAAAAAAATCTTCTTTAGTAATAAAACGATTGGCATTATGTACACAGTTTTTACTTTTGAAATGGCTTCTTTGAGTGTAATGTTTTTATGCACCATTTGATTTGCAAATTCAAATAGAACTTTAAATTAATTGAATCTTTTGTTTTTTTCACAAAAACTTTGGGTTTCGGAGGGAGATTAAAAAACATCCCTTTAATAAAAACAATAATTTAAAAACTCTTTTTTGAATGTTTAATTTTCTTTAATCCTAAATTGAATATGAAAATTATAAAAATAATATCGTTAAGTATCGATCAATATTTTTGTTTACTAAGTAAAAATATGTACCATTCTTTATAAATATTTTATTATTTGATTTCTAAGTACATAAAAGTTCATTTAGTAGTTGTTTAACATACAAATATTTTATACAATTAGGAACCCCATTTAAAGTTTTTGAGAATATTTTTTATTTGTAATAATAAAAAAAAATACTGCATATTTTTCCAGAAAATTTGGATTTTTGGCCACTTTTATTTCACACCCCTTTTGTTACATTTAAAACGATTTTTTCTAAATCATATTGCTTTTCTGGCAAACACCCCATTTAACGGTAACTGAAAACGTTGCTACAAATCGCATTTGTTTACTGAACATTATCGTAAAGTAAATTTACTTTACACACATTTATTATTTCTTTGAAGGGATTATTGTTTTTTCTAAACTTTTTCCGAGTTGAAATGCAATTTTTATCGTTTTGTACTTTTTTTTTAATTGTACACCGCTGCACTATTATGGTTTAAGGTACCTAAAAGTAGTTTTCAACTTATTGTTTATTGTTATTATTGTTGTACTACTAATTTTTACTTTAATTTTTGTTGTTTATTCGTCAACAATGTGCAGATGTTTAAAATAAGGGGGTTGATGGATGTTTGGCATGGTGGATTGGTTCATTGCCTCTTAAGTGGGTTGTTAAGTTACAAGAGATTTATTTTTTGGGTTGTTCCCTTTATAAAGAAGTTTTTGTGTGTTTTACAAGTTATAGGAAGAATTAAATTTCAATTTATTTAATAATATTGATATGGATAAATTGAATGCAAGTGTCAATAAATGTCACTATGGATTTTTTCTAATAAAAAACTTTTGTATAAAAATATATTTGACAATAAACTGCGTAAATTCTAAGCAAAAAACTAGTCTATAGTCTAGTCTAGTCTATAGTCTAATCTAGTCTATAGTCTATATATTGACTAGACTAAACTATAGACTAAACTATAGACTAAACTATAGACTAAACTATAGACTAAACTATAGACTAAACTATAGACTAGACTATAGACTAGACTATAGACTAGACTATAGACTAGACTATAGACTAGACTATAGACTAGACTATAGACTAGACTATAGACTAGACTATAGACTAGACTATAGACTAGACTATAGACTAGACTATAGACTAGACTATAGACTAGACTATAGACTAGACTATAGACTAGACTATAGACTAGACTATAGACTAGACTATAGACTAGACTATAGACTAGACTATAGACTAGACTATAGACTAGACTATAGACTAGACTATAGACTAGACTATAGACTAGACTATAGACCAGACTATAGACTAGACTATAGACCAGACTATAGACTAGACTATAGACTAGACTATAGACTAGACTATAGACCAGACTATAGACTAGACTATAGACTAGACTATAGACTAGACTATAGACTAGACTATAGACTAGACTATAGACTAGACTATAGACTAGACTATAGACTAGACTATAGACTAGACTATAGACTAGACTATAGACTAGACTATAGACTAGACTATAGACTAGACTATAGACTAGACTATAGACTAGACTATAGACTAGACTATAGACTAGACTATAGACTAGACTATAGACTAGACTATAGACTAGACTATAGACTAGACTATAGACTAGACTATAGACTAGACTATAGACTAGACTATAGACTAGACTATAGACTAGACTATAGACTAGACCGAGTGCCGAGAACCTGGATGGCTAGTCAGTGATTAAAGAAGACTAGTCGCTAACAGCTCCCCTCTGGCGCCAGGACACGGGCCAGTTGTAAATTTTTCTTTGTCTAGTCTATGTACGCCGTCCCTGCATGGATGGTCCATCCCCTTACGTGCCTACTCGTGGGAATCAAATGAGGAAAAATAAAATAAATAACAAAAATAACAACAACAAAAGCGTGGAGATGGGTATCTCCTCGGAAGACGACCTTTTGGCCTCTAGTCAAGAGACCTTGGTCGAACAACCTGGCAGCAGGGGAGAAAGTCATAGCACTCTGCTGTCACAAAACACAATAGCTCCTCGACAGGATGTCAAGTCTGACGACCAGTCGAAGGAGAAACGGAAGAAGAAGAAGAGCCAGAAAGAGATTCTGAGACAACGATATGTCAAAGCTCTCTTTATACTGGAGAAAATTGCCAAGAATAAGGCAAATGGCACTCCTCATGAGCGCGATAAGGAAGATCGTGTCAGATACAAATCGGTGGTTGACGAGTATCTTAAGTTTAAGGACTCTCAACCATCCGCATCCCAAGCAGCGCAGGAAAGAGCGAAGCGAAACCGCTCCCAAGCTGAGGGTAGCAATTCGCCGAAGAGGAGAAAGATCCAAAGTAAATCGGCCGCTCCGGCTCCTTCCACAATAACGTCAGCAAGAAGGCCGTTTAACGAGGTGGTTAAAGATCACTTGCTGATGGCGTTGGCCAACGAAAAAAGCGGCAACTTAACTCCTGTGGTAGCAGAATGGGGTGCTATAGAGTCTAAATTGGCTGAATTCGTGATGGAACACGTACTCACCAACAAAGACTCTACAGTTCCTCGTTTTGACTCTGGTGAGATACACCGGGGCTACAGGATAATCAAATGCTTGGACGTGTTCTCTAAAGAATTCCTCAGCAAATGCATCGCAAAGATTAGCGATGCATGGGAAGGCTTAAGCCTTAAGCTTATCCCAGCGGGGGAAATCCCTATGAGACCACGGGCAAAGGTTTGGTTACCGAAGTTGAACTGCGATAACCAGAAAATACTATAGACTAGTCTATAGTCTAGTCCATAGTCAATAGTCTAGTCCGTAGTCTTTAGAAAATTTCGAGGTAGCGAGAGAATTCTTTAGCAATTTTCGAGCCAGCGATAGATTTCTTTAGAAAATTTCGAGCTGGTGAAAGATTTCTTTAGAAAATTTTAAAATAGCGAGAGATTTCTTTAGAAAATTTCGAGCTAGTGGGAGATTTCCTTAGAAAATTTCGAGCTAGCGGGAGATTTCTTTAGAAAACTTCGAAATAGCGAGAGATTTCTTTAGAAAATTTCGAGCTAGTGAGAGATTTCTTTAGATATTTTTAGATTTCTTTGGATAACTTTGAGCTGGCGTGAGATTTCTTCAGAAAAATTTGAACTAGCAAGAGATTTCTTTCGATAATTTTGAGCTGGTGAGAGACTTCTGTGGATAATTTTGTGTTAGCAAGATTATCTTTAGATAATTTTGAACTTTTTAATCGATCAATTGAAAACATCCGATAACTAAATTTTGACAGATTAAAACGCTTTTAAAAAAATTATTTGAAACTTATTACTCTCCAGATTACTGAGGGTTACTGAAAGGACATTCTTCAAGCATTTTAACACATTAAAGAAGTATTAAACGTTTAAGTCCAAAAACCTATTAAAAAACGTATTTTTTTTTAAATATATACAATACTTTCAATAAAAGTTTAACAGGTAAGGAAAAATGCATAATTGGGATTTGAAATGAGGCACCCTCTTTCGTTTTGGCTTTAAGATCAATTAAACTTTTAAAAATAATAAAATATTTTTATCTTTACATCAATTTATAGTTCCTTACTATAACATTTTATAAATTTTTCATACAATAAACATTTCAATTTTCTTTACGCTTCCATAAATTACCCTTGTTGTTTCCTTTCCAACAATTTAAACAATTTCAATTGGTTTTTATGTTGTTATAGTTTAAAGTGTTATAGTCGCAATTAAGTTATATTTCTCCCCTTTATTAAACCAATTAAACCAAAACTTACTCATTTACCTTGACCCACTCACTCATTTCTCTTTATTTCAATTTAGTTTTGACTTTTGTTGCATAATAAATTTGTACACATGCCAACCGTAAACATTTAAAATACATAATCGTCCCTTTTAAATACCAGTTATAATTTTAATTTATAATACTTACAATATTTCAATTTTCATTTAGAAATTTTCATCAAGTCACGTTTGTTTTATAAAATTAGCTAAAAGTGTTGACTTTTTCTTTATTATCTTCATCTATTCTGGGTCGTTATTGATGGTAAAAATTGTTTTTAAACTTTATCCCTCAAAACTATTGTCCTTTTCTTTGTTTAACAACTGTCATGTGTTGGCGTGTGCTATGACCATTAGGTCATGCATATATTTTCTTTTTGAACGTAACATATTAATGTTTTTGTTTCTAGTTTTAAACAACATGAATTGTCATCGTTATAGGGCAAGGCAATATAATTGATAGATAGAATAGATTCTTACTAGTATGTGCAATGGAAAACAAAACTACCACAGTTTTATTAATTATAAACGTGCAAATTTAATAATGAGCTTTGGTTGTTGATGTTGCTGGTTTGGAGGGTTGATGTATTAAAATTTTAATTTTTCTTAAAATAATGTAGAGTTTTGGAAACTACAACTGTTTTCATAAAAATAGGACGATTTTATTCATAAGTTTTTGGCGATTTAAAAAACCATATTACATCTCAACTATAGATTTATATTTTTAACTAGTTAATTTTTAATCTACATTATTTATTTTATTATTTTAATTGTTACTTTTATATTTTATTTTATAAATTATAATTTTTTCTTTTTTAAAATAAAAACAAATTAAAACCTTAAAAAAAAGCTGGTACATCTTGGTCTGCTAAACATTCGGATTTTGATCAACGTTTAATTATCGATTTGGGCAGTGTTAAAAATGTTACACACATTGCTTTGCAAGGAAGACCGCACAGCAATGAGTTTGTCACAGAATATGCCATCAGTTATGGTATAACAGATTTAGAATTTGCTGATTATAAAGAACCGGGAGGCAATATAAAGGTAAGATGCCTCTGAAAGAAAAAAAAACAAAAAAAAAAAAAAACAACATAACTAGCAAAAATAAAATGAATATATTTACATATACATATAAACAAAATAAGGTGAAGGATTAAATCTTTTAAAATCAATTGATATCAATAAAATGGCTTGAGTAACTAATTTTGCAATTTATTTTTATTTTTAATGCACTTTTCTTTAATAAATATTTGATTTTGTGAGTATTGCTTAAAAGCTTTAAGTATTTTTATTTGTTTTGATATTAATTTGTATTTTTTGTTAGCATTATTTCATTTTTAATTTCTTAATAATTTTTTAACTCATATTTAACACCTTAACATCTTTCTCTAAAATAATAACCAAATTTATATTAATATAATAACACAAAATAATCAAGGCAATTCGGCATGGACTCCTGTTGAAAATACTTACAATCACTTTTTAACAATTGATTTGGGTTATAAAAGCACTACACGCAAAATTGCCACTATGGGACGGCCATTAACTAATGAATATGTTACGGAATATATTGTACAATATTCCGATGATGGTGAATATTGGCGTTCCTATGTAAATCCATCTAGTGAACCTCAGGTAATTGTTATATCAGAGAAAATTTATAATTTTTTGTCCACGTCTTTTTTTTTTTTTAATTTATGAGCAAATTTTGTACTTATCTTTAAAGTTTTTATTATTGCTTAATATATTTAACCAATTTAAAACTTAGGTATTCATGAACTAGCGAAAGATCTAGCAAGAAATTTCTTTAGAAATTTTCAGCTAGCGTGAGGTTTCTTTAGAAATTATTAGACTAGGAAGTGATTTCTTCAGATAATTTGAACTAGTGACAGATTTCTTTCAAAAAATTTAAGCTAGTGAGAAGTTTCTTTAGAAAATTTTGAGGCAGTGAGAAGTTTCTTTAGAAAATTATTGAAGTAATTCTCGTCACCAGTTTTTGTCTTACAAAAGTGCAACAACAACCACATAGAAAATTATTTCGCAGGAACTTTCGCACTTCGCACTAATCTAAAACCAAGTGCGTAATTTCTGTGCGAACTTTTGCATAAATGTATGTTTTACCGCTGCCAAAGAACCAAATTTTTCTACTGTTAAAGATTCTACAGGAAGAAAGCTAAAAAAATTACACAAATCTTTTTAAATTAAAATGAATGCGGTAAAAAAAAATAAAAATAAAAAAATAATAATGAAAAAAATTATTAGAATGGAAATAATATTGAAATTCAACGAATTTAGGAGTATTTTAATTTCTTCTTTAATTGCTACAAGTTCTTGTTGCTAAAATTGGTGTTCACATCAATTCTAGCAAAAATACGCATTTTCGCATTTTCTCAAGGCTAAATAAACTTGATGACGAGAGATACTTTAGATAATTTGGAGTTAACGAGAAAATTCTTTAAATAAGTTCAAAGTAACGAAAAATTTCTTTACATAAAGTTCAACATGAATTTATTAGAAAATTTTGAGTTAATGTAAGATTTCTTTCGATAGAGAATTTTAATTCAGCTAGAGGTTTCTTTGAAAACCTTTGAGCTAATCAAAAATTTCTTTCAATAATTTTGAGGTAGCGAAAAAATTCTTTAAATAATTTTGAGCTATCGAGATTGTATTATGGAATATTAGGAAAAATATTTTTTAATTTAAAATTAATCCACAAATTACCACTGAAGTCATCCTAGTAAGTCGTCAAAATTGTCTTCTTAAAAAGTTTAAAGGTAAAATATAAATTTGTGTTTCTTTTTTTTTGGTTATGGAGTAACTAAAAATATTTATCTGTTTAACGTATCATTCTCCCATAAAATATGTGTTTTTCAAATATAGAAATTAAAAAATTAATCTAAATTTCCTTTTAACTTTAATAATACAGATGTTTAAAGGCAACTCCGATGGCAATTCCATACATTACAACGTTTTTGAAGTACCGATTATAGCTCAATGGATACGTATTAATCCCACACGTTGGCACGATAGAATTTCTATGCGTGTTGAACTTTATGGTTGTGATTATGGTAATGTTTCACTCAAAAATACCCACAAATAATAAAAATAATATAACAGCAAATTACTTTTATTTTAGTTGCTGAAAATCTCTATTTTAATGGTACCGGCTTAGTGCGTTACAATTTGTTGCAAGAGCCCATTGCGTCTACCCGAGAATCTATACGTTTCCGTTTCAAAACAGCCCACGCAAATGGTATTTTAATGTATTCCCGAGGCACTCAGGGCGATTATTTTGCCTTGCAATTAATGGAAAATAAAATGGTATTGAATTTGGATTTAGGTGGTGGCATTATGACTTCATTGTCGGTGGGCAGTTTGTTGGATGATAATGTTTGGCATGATGTTGTTATATCACGTAATCGTCGTGATATTATCTTTTCCGTAGATCGTGTTATAGTACGTGGTCGTATTAAGGGTGAATTTAGTCGGTTGAATCTTAATCGTGAATTGCTGTTAGGCGGTGTTCCCAATGTTCAAGAAGGCATATTTGTTACACAAAATTTTACCGGTTGTATGGAAAATATTTTCTTTAATTCCACCAATTTCATTAGGGATATGAAGGATAATTACGAAAGAGGTGATACCTATCGTTACAACAAAGTTAATACGGTATATGCCTGTCCTTCTCCACCCATTTATCCAGTTACTTTTACAACACGTGGATCATTTGTGCGCCTAAAGGGTTATGAAGCTCAGAAATCCTTAAATGTCTCTTTCTATTTCCGTACCTATGAAGATAAGGGTATGATGTTGCATCATGAATTTTCTTCTGGTGGTTATGTACGCGTTTTTCTTGACTATGGTAAAGTTAAAGTTGATTTAAAATTATCTGATAAACCTCGCATTATATTGGACAATTATGATGATCAATTCAATGATGGCAAGTGGCATTCATTCGTCTTAACTATACAACGCAATCGTCTTGTTATTGATATCGATCAACGTCCTATGGCCACCACTAAAAATATACAAATATCAACAGGACGTTTGTACTACATAGCCGGAGGTATTGAGAAGAGCAATGGTTTTGTGGGTTGTATGCGTTTGATTTTGGTTGATGGTAATTACAAACTACCTAAGGATTGGGTTCAAGGTGAAGAAGTATGTTGTGGCGATGAAGTTGTTGTAGATGCCTGTCAGATGATCGATCGTTGTAATCCTAATCCCTGTCAGCACAATGGGGTTTGTCATCAAAACTCTATGGAATTCTTTTGTGAATGTAGCCATACTGGTTATGCGGGAGCTGTTTGTCATACTTGTAGGTTTTCTATGAATGTAATGAGAAATTGTTTACTTTATTTAATTTAATGTTTATTTAAAATTTTTAGCCAATAATCCTTTATCTTGTACAGCGTACAAAAACGCTCAAAGTGTTAAACCTCGTGTTAGTATAAATATTGATGTTGATGGCAGCGGACCATTGTCACCGTTCCCGGTTACTTGTGAATATTACAGTACGTATTAGGTTTTTTAGGATCATTTTGAGCTAGCGAGAAATTTCTTTAGATAATTTTGAGCTAGCGAGAAATTTCTTTAGATAATTTTGAGCTAGCGAGAAATTTCTTTAGATAATTTTGAGCTAGCGAGAAATTTCTTTAGATAATTTTGAGCTAGCGAGAAATTTCTTTAGATAATTTTGAGCTAGCGAGAAATTTCTTTAGATAATTTTGAGCTAGCGAGAAATTTCTTTAGATAATTTTGAGCTAGCGAGAAATTTCTTTAGATAATTTTGAGCTAGCGAGAAATTTCTTTAGATAATTTTGAGCTAGCGAGAAATTTCTTTAGATAATTTTGAGCTAGCGAGAAATTTCTTTAGATAATTTTGAGCTAGCGAGAAATTTCTTTAGATAATTTTGAGCTAGCGAGAAATTTCTTTAGATAATTTTGAGCTAGCGAGAAATTTCTTTAGATAATTTTGAGCTAGCGAGAAATTTCTTTAGATAATTTTGAGCTAGCGAGAAATTTCTTTAGATAATTTTGAGCTAGCGAGAAATTTCTTTAGATAATTTTGAGCTAGCGAGAAATTTCATTAGATAATTTTGAGCTAGCGAGAAATTTCTTTAGGTAATTTTGAGCTAGCGAGAAATTTCTTTAGATAATTTTGAGTTAGCGGGAAATTTCTTTAGATAATTTTGAGCTAGCGAGAAATTTCTTTAGATAATTTTGAGCTAGCGAGAAATTTCTTTAGATAATTTTGAGCTAGCGAGAAATTTCTTTAGATAATTTTGAGCTAGCGAGAAATTTCATTAGATAATTTTGAGCTAGCGAGAAATTTCATTAGATAATTTTGAGCTAGCGAGAAATTTCATTAGATAATTTTGAGCTAGCGAGAAATTTCTTTAGATAATTTTGAGCTAGCGAGAAATTTCTTTAGATAATTTTGAGCTAGCGAGAAATTTCTTTAGATAATTTTGAGCTAGCGAGAAATTTCTTTAGAGAATTTTGAGCTAGCGAGAAATTTTTTTAGAGAATTTTGAGCTAGCGAGAAATTTCTTTAGATAATTTTGAGCTAGCGAGAAATTTCTTTAGATAATTTTGAGCTAGCGAGAAATTTCTTTAGATAATTTTGAGCTAGCGAGAAATTTCTTTAGATAATTTTGAGCTAGCGAGAAATTTCTTTAGATAATTTTGAGCTAGCGAGAAATTTCTTTAGATAATTTTGAGCTAGCGAGAAATTTCTTTAGATAATTTTGAGCTAGCGAGAAATTTCTTTAGATAATTTTGAGCTAGCGAGAAATTTCTTTAGATAATTTTGAGCTAGCGAGAAATTTCTTTAGATAATTTTGAGCTAGCGAGAAATTTCATTAGATAATTTTGAGCTAGCGAGAAATTTCTTTAGGTAATTTTGAGCTAGCGAGAAATTTCTTTAGATAATTTTGAGCTAGCGAGAAATTTCTTTAGATAATTTTGAGCTAGCGAGAAATTTCATTAGATAATTTTGAGCTAGCGAGAAATTTCATTAGATAATTTTGAGCTAGCGAGAAATTTCATTAGATAATTTTGAGCTAGCGAGAAATTTCATTAGATAATTTTGAGCTAGCGAGAAATTTCTTTAGATAATTTTGAGCTAGCGAGAAATTTCTTTAGATAATTTTGAGCTAGCGAGAAATTTCTTTAGATAATTTTGAGCTAGCGAGAAATTTCTTTAGAGAATTTTGAGCTAGCGAGAAATTTTTTTAGAGAATTTTGAGCTAGCGAGAAATTTCTTTAGATAATTTTGAGCTAGCGAGAAATTTCTTTAGATAATTTTGAGCTAGCGAGAAATTTCTTTAGATAATTTTGAGCTAGCGAGAAATTTCTTTAGATAATTTTGAGCTAGCGAGAAATTTCTTTAGATAATTTTGAGCTAGCGAGAAATTTCTTTAGATAATTTTGAGCTAGCGAGAAATTTCTTTAGATAATTTTGAGCTAGCGAGAAATTTCTTTAGATAATTTTGAGCTAGCGAGAAATTTCTTTAGATAATTTTGAGCTAGCGAGAAATTTCTTTAGATAATTTTCAGCTAGCGAGAAATTTCTTTAGATAATTTTGAGCTAGCGAGAAATTTCTTTAGATAATTTTGAGCTAGCAAGAAATTTCTTTAGATAATTTTGAGCTAGCGAGAAATTTCTTTAGATAATTTTGAGCTAGCGAGAAATTTCTTTAGATAATTTTGAGCTAGCGAGAAATTTCTTTAGATAATTTTGAGCTAGCGAGATATTTCTTTAGATAATTTTGAGCTAGCGAGAAATTTCTTTAGATAATTTTGAGCTAGCGAGAAATTTCTTTAGATAATTTTGAGCTAGCGAGAAATTTCTTTAGATAGTTTTGAGCTGGCGAGAAATTTGTTTAGATAATTTTAAATTTAATATTCAATTTTATTTCACCAGCTGATGGACGCATTATTACCACATTGGGCCATAGCCAGGAACACACCACAACTGTGGATGGCTTCCAAGAACCTGGATCGTTTGAACAGAACATTCTGTATGATGCTGATATGCAACAAATAGAAGCTCTATTAAATCGTTCTCATTCCTGTTGGCAAAGATTAAGTTATTCATGCAGATCTTCTAGACTTTTCAATTCTCCTTGTAAGTAATGAAAAGAGCTTAATCCAGAAAAGCGTTTTCATAAATATTTTATTGATTTTAGCTGAACCCGGCAATTTCCGTCCCTTCTCCTGGTGGGTGTCGCGTCATAACCAACCCATGGATTATTGGGCTGGTGCTTTACCAGGTTCACGTAAATGTGAATGTGGTATTTTGGGTAAATGTCAAGATCCCACCAAATGGTGTAATTGTGATTCGAATAGCTTAGAATGGATGGAAGACGGTGGTGATATTAAAGAAAAGGAATATTTACCCGTAAGAGCTGTTAAATTTGGTGACACTGGTACACCCTTGGACGAGAAACAAGGGCGTTATACATTGGGACCTCTACGCTGTGAAGGAGATGATTTGTTTAGTAATGAAGTAACCTTCCGTATAGCAGATGCCACCATCAATTTACCACCCTTTGATATGGGACATTCAGGAGATGTTTATTTGGAATTCAAAACCACTACAGAAAATGCGGTTATATTCCATGCTACAGGTCCTACTGATTACATTAAATTATCTATTATTGGCGGCAACAAGTTGCAATTCCAATATCAAGCTGGCAGCGGTCCTTTGGGTGTTAATGTACATACCAGTTATCATTTAAATGATAATAAATGGCATACAGTTAGTGTGGAGCGTAATAGGTAAATTTGTTTGTATAATGGGATCTAGTTAATATAAATATTAATTAAATTTGTTTGATTCTATAGAAAGGAAGCCCGCTTAGTGGTAGATGGTTCCATCAAAGCCGAAGTAAGAGAACCACCAGGTCCTGTAAGAGCTTTACATTTAACTTCTGATTTGGTAATTGGTGCTACCACCGAATATCGTGATGGTTATGTAGGCTGCATAAGAGCCTTACTTTTAAATGGCAAAATGGTTGATTTGAAACAATATGCTCAACATGGTCTTTATGGTATTTCTTCTGGTTGTGTTGGGCGTTGTGAGTCTAGTCCTTGCCTAAATAATGGTACATGTATTGAAGGTTATGATAGTTATTCATGTGATTGTCGTTGGAGTGCTTTTAAGGGACCCATATGTGCAGATGGTAAGTGTTCATAAAGAAGTTGTTTGTTTTTGGTTGTATTATTAATGTTTTATTATGATTACTTTTAGAAATATATTCATGTTTTATTATGATTACTTTTAGAAATTGGTGTAAATATGCGCAGTAGCTCTATGATCCGTTATGAATTTGAGGGTTCTTTCCGTTCTTCTATAGCGGAAAATATACGTGTTGGTTTTACCACTACCATACCAAAAGGTTTCCTTTTGGGATTCTCCTCCAATTTGACAGGCGAATATTTAACCATACAAATTTCGAATTCAGGTAAAATAGTTTTTAAAATAATTTATTATTTATTTATTTTTTTATTTATTTTATTTAAATCAAGTAATATAATACATTTAATGTTTTCTTTATTTAAAGGACATTTACGTTGTGTTTTCGATTTCGGCTTTGAACGTCAAGAAATCATATTCCCCAAAAAACATTTTGGCCTGGGACAATATCATGACGTGCACTTTTCTCGTAAAAATAGTGGTTCCACTGTCGTTTTACAAGTGGACAATTATGAGCCTGTTGAATATCATTTCGATATTAAAGCCTCCGCAGATGCTCAATTTAATAATATTCAATACATGTATATTGGTAAAAATGAATCAATGACTGATGGCTTTGTAGGCTGTGTATCGCGTGTACAATTTGATGATATCTATCCATTGAAATTGATGTTCCAACAAAATCCTCCACAAAATGTTAAATCATTGGGCAGTAAGTTTTTAAACTAATAATTGTTTTAAAACATGTTGCTAATGTTTTTTTATGATTAATATTTCTAGCCCAATTAACTGAAGACTTCTGTGGTGTTGAACCTGTTACCCATCCTCCCATTGAGGTTGAAACCAGACCGCCACCCCTTGTTGATGAAGAGAAATTACGCAAGGCTTACAATGAAGTAGATTCAGTATTATTGGGATGTAAGTTTTAATTTTTTTGTATTTATAATTTTACGGAACATAACAATGTAACTTACTAAATTAATTTATTTTTTTAGGTCTTTTAGTAATTTTATTCCTATTGCTTTGCTTGATGATCTTTTTGATTGGTCGCTATTTGCATCGACACAAAGGTGATTATTTGACCCATGAAGATCAGGGAGCCGATGGAGCTGATGATCCCGATGAAGCTGTAGTACATTCAACAACTGGCCATCAAGTAACCAAACGAAAAGAATGGTTCATATAGTTCGGAATGTCACCGGTAGGCGAGTGGTCAACACAATAATAAGCATAAACCGAAGTTAAGAAATAAAAGAACGAAGAATAACAAACAAACGATTACGAAATAAGACGACTTGAAACAATACAGAAAGACTTTTTCAACAACAAAAAACAAAATTGACGCAAAATTAATTACCTAAAGAAACCAATTAAATAAAATGAAAAACAAAAAGCTGGCCTTAAAATTTTAAAAAAAGAATAAAATCTTTTATAAAAAAATAAAGCTGAAATGCGTTTTTTGCATTCATCCATAAGTTACTGCCAATTTATTTTGCGCATAATTGTTATAAAAAGAAACCTAACAATTTTTTTTAAGTTTTCTTATAATTATTGCAGCTATTTTTTAAAATTGTATTTAAAATTGTTTTATTTTTATTAAGTTCAAAGTTTGTTTTTAAACGTTCTTATTTTATTTACTTAAAGGTTTATAACTTTATTATTTATATTTAGTTTGTCACAATAGCAAAAGAATAAAAATCTTTACTTCCGTTCTTTTTTTACTTACTTTATGTATTATTTTCTTTATGCCGTCCATTATTTTGTACTTTTATTTTTTATGGCTATATTATAATTTTACTTTTGAGAATTTTTTTTTAACAAATTATGCAATACAAATTGTTTTATTTTGTAATTATATTTAAAGTTTTTCTTTTTTTCTTATGTTTTGTATAAACGAAACTACCAAAAAAAAAAAAAAAAGTCTTAACGAATCTTAACTAAAAAAATCTAATTGTAATAATTTATTAATTTACAATTCTATTTTGTATACACGTTTCTTTTTCTTTTTTCTAAAAAATTTTAAACTCCAGTATTTAATTGAACTTAATATTTTTTCATTCATATAGATTCTTCAAATAAAAAAATAAAGGAAACGTGTTACTACATTCCATTATAAGCATACATAATAATATAAATATGTAATTATGTTACAACAATAATTTTTAATTATTTGTCTACTTTTTTTCTAATATACATATATTTTTTTTTAATGTAGCAATTAGTTTGTTAATTATAATTAAAATAAAATACAAAATTTTACAAATAAATATAAACAAAAAAACAAAATATTTATATATAAAACATAAATTGTTTATTGATTTTTTTAAGTTGAAAAGTAAATAAATTTAAAAGGAAAAAAGAATTTCTTGTAAATTGAAATATTAAAAAAGAAAAAAGATTTTTATAATTTTCAAGGAAAAGAAGAATATCACATCAGAATGATAAATGATTTTTTTCACTACTAGAGTTTGTTCAAAATAATAACAAACCTTACTAATTATTCCATCTCTAAATCATTTTCCTTTCTAAAATTCATTAAATTTATGATCATCATAAAATTTTCTTACAAATTATGTAATTTTTTATTGAATTTATTTCAGTTTTTTTTTATTGACATTGACCACAAAAAAAAAAAAAAAAAAATAAAATAAATAAATAAAAAATGTAGTAACACAAACTTAATAAAATTTCTTAACAGCAAAATTTGGATATATATGAAAAATTCGAACTTAATTTTGAAATTTTTGAACTTAGGGGGAACATTTTTAATAATAATAATATCAATAATTAATTAATTCTACGTAAAAATAACAAAAATGTATGAAAATTTTTTTCTATGTTCGAAAAATTAGAACAATCTAAAAAAGTTCAATTTTTGATAATAGTAGCATAAATTAAAAAAAAAACTTATTTTAGGAATATTCGAAAAGTTGGAACTTAGTTTCGAATATTCGAATTTAATAAAAATTGTTCAAATTTTAATCTATACAAAAATAAAAATACATTAAAAGTAATACAAATAATTTAAATAATCGTAGCAAAATTATAATTTTTCGAACTTAACAAGAAACGGTTTAAATATTAATAACTATGTAAAAATAACAAAAATGTTTTAAATAAATATTTTTTTCATTATTTTTGCTATGTTTGAAAAATTTGAACAATCCATAAAATTAGATACCAAAGTTTGAAGTTTGATAATTGTAGTATAAATTAACAAAAAACTCATTTTGGGCTCACTCGAACTAAATTTCGAATTTAACAAAATGGTTTAAATGTCAATGAAAGTTTATAAAATTAATTTATATTTTTTATGTTCGAAATAAAAAAAAAAAAATTAAAATTAAAATAAGGTTAATTTTTGGTTATAGTAATATAAAATTAATTTAAATAATCATAGCAAAATTTGGCCATATTCGAAATATTCAAACTTCAAAAAATGGTATAAATTACAATAACACTTCAAAAATACTAAAAATAAAATAAAACACATTTTTTCTCTATGGTCAAAAATTTTAACTTAATTTGTTTAACAAAATGTTTATTATTGAAATATTTTAAAACTACAAAGATGCAGTTTAAAAAATTTCTAATTAAAAATAAATTTGGAACATTGACAGAATTTTTTATACATTTTTTTATTAGAGTATTTAAAGCTGGGTTCTATATTGTTCTATTCTGAGTTTTATTAAAACGAAGATTTTATTTTATTCACAATATTCTTATGAAAAAGTAAATTTTGAAATTTAATTTTTGTTTTCGATGGTTTGAAAATATTAAAACCCAAAAAAAGAAAAAAATAAAATGTTAAGTTCTAAAATTCAAAATAAAGTTCAGACTTTTCAAATATGGCCAAATTTTCGTTATTTTATTATACACTATTTGAAGAAATATAGTTCGAAATTTAAACTTATTTAATTTCAACATATAAATAATAAATAAAATTAATTTTTCATAATTTAAAGCTTCTCTTATTAAGTTCGAAAATTTTGATATTAATTTCGAATTTTTCGTGTGGCAAAATTTCATCAAAGTACGATTTTAGTTAATTTAAATTATTTTAAGTAAGTAAGCTTCGAAATTTTAATATTTTTTTACCTTTGAAAATTTCAAACAGAGAAAAAAATATATAATTTTTTGAACTCAATTTTGTTATTTACGTAAAGAGTATTATGGAAATTAAAATTTTTTGTAACGTCGAATGAAAATATGTTTAAATTTCTCGAATACATTTTTTTGTTAACCTTTTTGTAATGTTCGAAAAGTCGAATATTTTGAAATTTTTATATACGATCAAATATTACTGTAAAAATCAGATTATTTGAAAATGCCGAACCTAGGAATAAGTTGTTTTTTTTTCTTATTAATTTAGATTTAAACAATTAGATTTTTATTCAAAATGTCTATATTTGATTCAAAGAAGATTCTATTGAGTTTAGACTATTTAAAAATGAATATTTGAATAAATTTGTATTATTTTTACTTTTTTGTAATGTTCGAAAATAAGTGTGGAAATTTTCGAACATAAGCAAGTTGTATTTTTAAAAATATACTTTAAAGTCTTTATTTCATATCAAGTTCAAACTTTCAAATGTGATCAAATATTTTTATCACAATTGAATTAAAAATCAATTAGGCTTGTCACATATTCCGAAACAAAATGGTTTTAATTCTTCAAATTCCGTTTAAATTTATTAATTCGAAAAAATATTAAACATTTTTTTTCGGTGTTTTGGTTTGATTTTGTAAAACAAAACGAAAATTCGTTTCGACAATTTGCATTGGAAACGACAAATAAATTTGAATATATTTATTTTCAATATAAAATTTCGAAACTAATTTTCGAATAAACAAAATAAGGAATTAATACCACTTTCGATCGGTTTATTTTTTCTGTGACAGACCTGAATATTTAAAATAATTTTCGAACATGAAATTAAACAAAAATAAACTAAAGTAGGTAAAGTTTAATTAAAACTTTTCTCAATATATCACATTCAAAGTTCGTAAAATAATCTTTTCCTAAAATACTTCCAAAAATCAACGTCAACGAAAGTCAGCGTTAAAAACAAATAGTACTTACAGCAAGAAGTGTAAGGTTCTTATATCCTTAAGCCATTCTTTGTTTAAAATTTAATTAAATGCCTACTAATTTTTAAATTTATTTATTTATTATGGAAAATCTATTGTTTAATTTGAGCGTTTTTTAACAGCGGTATTCTTTTTTATGTTAATACGTTAATACATACAGACCATGAAGACATCTAATATTTCATATGATTTTTTCAATATTTTCCATATTTATTAACTGATTATTATAAATATGATAGTAAATAAGTATTTTAAATGAGTTTAATTAAATAGATATAAAACAAATAAAGAGAACAATAAATTTTAATACAACAAAAAAAGTTTATTTATTTATGAAATAATGCCGACTACTATGTAAGATCGTTTAAAGTCTTTACGCAATCTAAATTTAGGTTTAGAATATGATATTACAAAAAAAGTAATTAAATGCAATCTAGAAGAATTTGTATTTATAACGAAGGATCTATTATTGTGTCTATTTTTCCCTCCATCAATAGATCTGTCAACAAAGCCTTGTTTCTTTAAAAAAAAAGCTTAAAATGTACATAAAATTTTTTTCATTGTAATTTTAGTAGTTTAATGCCATTTTTATGGCATTATCCTATATACGCACTTAAACTAAAGAAACAATTTAGCTGTTTTTTGCTTTATTCCACTTTATTCCACACATCTGTCCATTTCATTTATTTGCGCGCAAATTTTAAATGATTTTCCTTATGATTCCGTTTTAACAATGGCTTACATTTTGGTTTCTTCCATTTTATGTTACCATCTGTTCGCAAAATGTCTGCAACATGTTTGGAAGAGATAGGAAGTTTATTTTTTATTTGTGTAGCATTTAATTTATTGCGTTTGGCTTCTTCTTTTATTTTATTAATTTGCCTTTTTGCTAATTTTTGATTTTGATTACCTTTTGTTAGTTTTGTTGTTGCTCTGATTGCTAAATTAAAAAAACAACAAAACTAAAAAAACAAACATTTCCTACATAAAAATGTACCGTTTTATCGCGAGTTATTGTAACAACACAACATTGTTTTTGGTTAAGAGAAACAAATATACCTCAAAGAAAAACAGAAATTTTAAATGCGTTTATAGGAATATGCACCAGTGTATCTAAAGCTTTCTTTAAAATTATTAATCACTATCTAGTTCTTACTTAAATTATCATTTCAAATACTAAAAAACTGTTTAAACATACTTTCTTATTGGATAAACAAACATCAGGTAATTTACTTTACATCTGGCAACTCTTTTGCTTTTGTCTATTCCTTTTTAGTTTTTATTTCCGCTCCAATTATTAAAGTCACGAAAATATTAGCCGACCGCTTTCTTAACAAATTCAATAATTTAAGTGTAATTTGAAACAAAACAAGAAAATAATTTATTAAATTAATAAGCAAGGTTTAAAAAATAAAATATTGTTTTAAATAAATAATGGAAATTAAAGTGTTTTAAGTGTTTATGCAAATGTGGCGGCCACAAAGACAGCTGTCTGGAAGTGGCCACAAAATCTTTGTAACGTCATAATTTAGTGGAAATATCTTTACGAGTATTAAATTAATAAAGAAAATAATTTGTTTAATAAATTAAAGTGAAAAAAGAAGTTAATTTTTTTTTATTAAATTTTGTAAAATACATTAAGGAAAAAAGTTGTGTATAAATTAAGCATTCTTTTGTGTTTTTTTCTTGCATTTTGATCGTTGTTGTTCGTTGTTGTTTAAAGAGAGTTGTTTTTAAAAGAGCAAAAATGCAATAGATGAAAGAGTTAAAGAAAATAAAGAGTTAAATCACAATAAAATGGTTTGCTAAAAGAAAATTATTAAAAATAGAGTACAAAATATTAAAAAATAAAAAAAGTTATTGCTAATAAACAAATAAATAAATTAATAACATTATAACAAATTAAATATAATATATAGTAATTTCCAATTGGGAAACTCATAAGATAGTACGGAAATTATTATTAGATATTTAAAACTGATGTTTAAAAATTAATAAGGTAATTTTTATTTTATTACTGTTTTCAATTTTAACCCAATTAAAATCTGTTATATTTAAGAAATATTTTATAGGTATACAAATTTAAGTAATCTATACTACAAAATAATAAAAATATTAAATATTCTTAAATCCTCATACTTACTCCTTAATGTGGCATATTAGGGCATATTAAGCCCTAAAAAAAACTTATCCCCTATAAACACATAAATGAAACAATTTTTCTCGTTTTCTTTTCTTCCATTTATATTTTGATTTATTGGTTTTGTTAACTAAATTATTACAATTCCTATACTCGTACACCTTGTACCTATATACTTTTGAAATAATATTACTAAATTAGTATTTGTTATTAATTGCTAATTAAAAAAATAATTTCTTATCCCCGTATTCACAAAAAAATTTTAAATTTAAAATACATTTTAGAGACAAAATTTTGTATGGAAAATTTGTTTTAAAAGGCATTACAAATTTAAAAGTTGTTTGTGAATACGGAGTTAGTAATTAATACTACGTCTGTTTAGTTTTACATTTTCTGTCACTATAAAAACATTTAATAACGAATAAATATACGAGCATATAAGATATTTTATTTAATATATAATTTTAATAAATTTGATTGCACATAAATTTAATTTTACGGCTACTTATCATTTTCTTCATACCTATATACATTATTTCTCAAAAAAAAAAAAAAAAACTATGTATTAAAAAGTATCATTCTAAAAACGAATTACAATTGTACTCTCCTTTCAGAAATTTTATGATTTTGACTCAAATATCGATTTTTTAGTGAAAATAATAATAATAATAAAATAATAAATTTTATGGATAATTTAAATTTTTGTTTAAAAAATCGTTTTTTAGTTCAATTTAAATTTAAGGTTCTAGTAAAAAAAAAAACGATTTTTAATGGAAATTCTGAGTGACCACAATCAAACGTAATTTTCGCTTAAAATCCTCTGGTTTAGGTTTTATGGACGATTTAAGATTTCAGTTAAGAAAAGAAACGATTTTTTAATGAAAATTCTGAGTGATCTCAAATAAACGTCTTTTTTGTATAAAACCCTCTAGTTTAGATTTTATTGATGATTTAAAATGTTGGTAGAAAAATTGATTTTTTGGTGAAAATTCTGAGTGATTACAAATCAACGTACTTTTCGCTTAAAACCCTCTGGTTTAGATTTAATGAATGATTTAAGATTTTGGTTTAAAAATTAATTTTTTTTTTTTTTTTTTTTTTTTGTGAAAATTCTGAGTGATCACAAATAAACGTCCTTTTTGTATAAAATCCTCTGGTTTAGATTTTATTGACGATTTAAAATTTAGTAAAAAGACGATTTTTTTGAAGAAAATTCTGAGTGATCATAAATAAACGTCATTTTCGGTTAAAACCCTCTTGTTTAGATTTTATGGACGATTTAAGATTTTTGTTAAAAATCTATCTTCTAATGGAAATTCTGAATGACCACAATTAAACGTCATTTTCGCTTAAAATCCTCTGGTTGAGGTTTTATGGACAATTTAAGATTTTAGTGAAAAAAAAAAATGATTTTTTTTTAATGAAAATTCTGTGTGATCTCAAATAAACATCCATTTCGCTTAAAACCATTTGGTTTAGATTTTATAGATGATTTAAAACTTTGGTACAAAGAATGATTTTTTTGTTGAAAATTCTGAGTGATCTTAAATAAACGTCCTTTTCGCTTAAAACCCTCTAGTTTAGATTTTGTGAACGATTTAAGATTTTTGCTACAAAATTATTTTTATACTTTTTGTATAAAACCCTCTGGTTAAGATTTTATTGATGATTTAAAATGTTGGTAGAAAAATTGATTTTTTTAGTGAAAATTCTGAGTGATCACAAATAAACGTTCTTTCTGTATAAAACCCTCTGGTTTAGGTTTTATTGATGATTTAAAATGTTGCTTTAAAAATTTATTTTTTTTTTGAAAATTCTGAGTATTCACAAATAAACGTCCTTTTCTTTTGAAACCCTGTGGTTTAGATTTTATGGACGATTTAGAATATGCGACCTGTGATCACAAATGATCGTGTTTATTCATTAAACTTTTTGAGTTAATTGTTTTTTGTTAAGATTGGGAATTAGAGTTGGCAATTGTAATTCGTTTATGATGTTAAATATATTTTTTGTTTCTATTAAATATTTTATAAAAGTTTTCATAAAAAATAGTGTAAATAAGAAAAAGGTGGGTTCAAAATATATTTTATATAAATTATGGTTTTGTTTTCTCTTTTAACATTTTATTGTAATAAACACGTTTCTTTTAATACTTTCTAAGTAAATTCTAAGGCTAAACTGCATTTTTTCCATCAATGACATTATTTTTTAGTTAAAGTCTTTCTAATAATTTAACACTAAGTATATGGTTTTGATTAATTTTGTTGTAGATATTTTTTTTTTTTAATATGAAAACAAAAGTATACTACAAACAATTAGGGAGTTGTACTAATAAATAATACTACATTTATTTGAAACACTGGTTACTATTGTAAATAATTGTCTTTATGCTACGTAAGCATTTCAGAGTTGCAGAAAATTTAAATAATTATGAAAAGATTATATTAGTACCCAGTGTTTTTTTTATAATAAGTATCTACTATACTATTCATATTCTTTATTTGTTTCGTTTGTAAGTTTCTACGGAAATAATTTCTAAATTATCCATTCAGAAAATTTAAATAATTATGAAAAGATTACATTAGTACCCAGTGTTTTTTTTATAATAAGTATCTACTATACTATTCATATTCTTTATTTGTTTCGTTTGTAAGTTTCTATGGAAATAATTTCTAAATTATCCATTCTAATGTTTAACATTTATTTTTTTTAATGTATTAATTTCGTTGCTGTTTATAATCCAGTAAGAATAACTATTAAAAAATATTCACAAAATATTTAATGTTCTATAATTTTTTTTTCAAAGTTGTTAATTATATTTTCATTACTTGCATATATAAAATTCTCATTTTTATGCAGATTCTTGCAAGTTATTTGAAGACCTATGTATTATAGCATATTTTTTAATATTTGTTAATTAAGTTATTGATGTTAATTATTGTCAATTTATTTATTTAATTTTGATTGTGTGTGTTTTTTCTTTGTTAATTATTTATTAAATATTTTGTGAATATTATTACTAAATATAATGATATTCTTTATTCTAATAAAAATAATTTATTCCAATGATTTATACTATATTTGATAAGAATTTAAATATGTATAAAGAATTTTGACAGATAATACTTTAATAAAGAAGTTAAAAATAAATAAATGATAGTTAAAAGGAAAATGTAAAAGTAGGGCAACCAAATATATGTTCTAAAAATGTGTTTTTGCGCATAAAAAATGCTCCTAAAATCAGAAAATATACCAATAGAATTAAAAAATATGCTTTTAAAATAATATTTTTTTTTTCGGTGGAAATTTAAATTATTCACTATTCATATTAAAAATAACTCGATCTTTATTAGCAATTCCTAAAAATTATTTTCTTTTTGTATTTAAAACATTCAAAATGCATTATATAAGAAAATTATAAAATATCTGTCAATATATAAGATAAAAATTGTTAGGATCAGATTTGAAAAACGTATGTGATTGTAAAAGTAAAATTTCACTAATGGCTAATTATGTAAATAATTCTATTGAATGTAAAATACGCAAATTTTTTTATTTAATTATGCTCCTTAGTTTAATATATGCAAAAATATGCAATTTAAATTGGTAAAATATGCTCTGATATAAGTATTTTCTATAAAAATAACACAAAATATCCTGCTAAGCCCAAAATATGCAAAAATAGGCTGTCAGAACCAAAATATGCCAAAATATGAGGTAAAAAAATCAATGCCAAAATTCTTAAAATTTTTTGAAACGGATAAATAACTAACAGGAAAATAACTCAGAAAAATGTAATTTTGTGTATTTTTTGTTGCCCTAGTAATAAGTTGGTTAGCACTATTTGTTTATGTTATTACTTCTGCTATAATAGAAGCAATAGTATTATTCTTATTTCGTTTTATTGCATTCAAATAATGATCATTTTACTTTTATGCAAAAAAATTATAGCTTAATTTAATGTCAAAATTAGAAATCTTTATATAAATTTAAAAAAAAGTATGTGTGTAAATCATTTGGAATAAATTTGTATCTTAATTTAATTTTTAAAACAATTAAATATGTATTATATGTTTATTGATATGCATTATTTGCACTAAAAAATTAAGTACATAAATTAGTATTCATATTAAAAACTAAAAATTAAAAATAAAAAAAAAAAAAACGTTGAGTATTAAGTTTGATATAAAAAAAAATCTAGTAGAGAATTAAATAAAGAATTTTGTTAACGATAAAATGGAATCATATGATTTTTGCTAAAGTTTATAAGTTTATGAATTATTAAACACTTTTTTTTTTTTTTTTGCCAAACTAATTGTTATTATACTTTATTTGCTGTAATTTGAGTTTTTGTTGTTTTAAAGATTTTCGGTTTATTGATGATGAACAGAAACTTCAAATAATTAATATTTCATTTTTAATACAAACTATTGTTGTTTGTCGATGTTCTATTAAAAAAAAGTCTAAACACAATTATTTTGATAAGGTTTATAAACAAGTTTAAACAAGTATTATTAAACACTACTCTGAAATATCGACAACATTTGTGTACAAAATGATAACATTCAGCGTCAATAGTGTATCAACCTCCAATGTATTCAAATTGCACACTTCGTGGTCAAATGAACAACAAAGAATTGATAACGCATTGGTATCAACTTGACACCATATCAGTATCGAATTATGTGCTTAAAAGTTGTAAACGAACGGTGTTAAAAAAGCGACACAATAAATTGGCAGTGTGAAAACAACTGTCGTTATTTTTCCCTCAGTGCACAGTGGGGCCGAACGCAAACATTTTGATAATAAATATGCATCTCCTAAACTACTGGTCTGATCGAATTGAAATGTATGGGAGAGTTGTAGAGGAGGTGCACAGTGGGGCCGAACGCAAAAATTTTGATAATAAATATGCATCTCCCAAACTACTGGTCCGATCGAATTGAAATATATGGGAGAGTTGTAGAGGAGGACACAGGCTTTCAGAAAAATTATTTTATATAGTTACCCTGTAATAATAGGAGATAAGTTACAGGGTGTCAAAGTTGATCACCTCGAGTATGAATAAGTTTTAAAAAAGTCTTTGTAATTCGTTTGTTTAAAATATTACTACCACAAAACTTTAATTAAAGTCAGTTTCAGGCAGATTAATAATTTTTGATAATGGTCCATATATTATTCTATTTTATTTTTTTGAAATCATTAAATTTCGTAAAGTGTTTTTATACCATACACCACCTTAGGTGGGGATGGTATTGCGTTTGTGCTGATGTTTATAATACCCAAAAATATGAATCTAACACTCACCTTAATGTATACTAATCGGCTTAGAATCACTTTCTGAGTCGGTTTAATGATGTCCGTCCATCTGTCCATCTATGTAAACCTTGTAATCAAACTACAGGTAGTAATTTTAAAAATAATTTAATTAAATTTGGCACATGTGTCTTTTATGGTCCAAGGACGAAGTCTATTGAAATTGGTTATGATTGGCCTATTATTTCACCTAGTCTCCACACAAATGTCCTCCCGGAATAGGGGTTTAACAACCATCAATGCCTTAGTTTATCAATATTTTAATGAAACTTGGCACATATAAGTTCTATATAAGCATAAATCTGTGTACCAAATTTCAAGATGTCCGGTCCATAATTGACCATAGTTCAAATATAAATCCCTCTTCAGAAAATCAATTTAACGTGCATAAATCCCATAGAAATGTTAGTATCTGGAAAATATTTGACACGTATAACTTATATTTTAGTATAAATCACTCTGCCAAATTTTATGAAGTTCGGCTCATAATTGACCACAGGAATCATAGAAATGTACACAATGCTCAGTATAAGTATCGGTTCATAATTGACCACAGGTCCCATATAAGATACCCCCCTAGTATAACCTAAAAAATATGATTCCATATTATCGTTAAAGTTAAACAAAGTATATCTATTTAAAACTACTTAATTAAACTAAACAAATAAATAATAAAAACTACCATTAAATAATACTCACTTGAAGAATTGTTTGTGATTTTGTTGTAGATTAAATTTTACATACTGTTTCTTTTTACTTTTAATATTTTTAGTTCTATATACCCCTTATTTTCAATGATATTTGCCACACGTTTTTTTGTTTTGTTTTTGTGGTTGTAAAAAATTATGTTTATATACATTTTGAAATTTTGTTATTTTTGTTTAATAGAAAAAAAATATTGATGTTTCCACAGCAAACACCATAACAATGATTTCCAATTAGTTTTATCAAAAAAAAAAAAAAACTTTTAATCAACCCGTTCATCACCTGGTTCTAAAGTCACCACAACACCACCTTTATAGTTTTTCATATGGTCGCTAAGCCATTGGAAAAGTTTATCTCACAATATTGTACAGACCACAAAGAGTGCGATAACAAAAAACATCATGGCCACAATATCTTTATGTAGACTGCGATCTTTATAGAAAGGTCTTGTTATATAAGATTCTTTACGTGTACGATTCAATAGCCATAATGGTATAACCAATTGCATAATATCGGGTACCATAAAACCAATATCACGTACAATTTGATGAGCATAACCTTCACCGCGTAAGACATTGAAAAAGAATTGATCAAAACTACTGGCTATAATGTGTAATATGGCAATGCCCACAATACAAAAGATCTTCTTAGTGGTGACCGTGTTGGTGCTATCAGCCAAATGCATAACCATAATAGTTGATATGATTTCAGTTATCTAGAAAAAAGAATATAAAGTAAAAAATTAAAAAAAAAACCAATTTCAATTATTTAAAATAAAACTCATATTAAATTTTATTTCACACACTTACCGTAAAAAACAATTGATGATTCCACTGCTGATAATAGTCATCATTGTAATAGTTCATATACGCCCACCAGGCATAATAATGTGAAAATATTGACAGACTAAATAGCACCAGCATTGTGTAGCGCAAACGTTGTTGCAGTATTAGAGCTATCAAACGTTTTATACATTCATACAAGGCAATTACGGCAAATACAGTCAACAGCCACATTTTAAATGTATTCTGAGTGGCATTAAAGTACATATGCTTGTAGGAGGCCACACCAGATTCGTAGGGTCCCTTAAATACAGTATCCCAGCATGAACACGTACAAAAGTGTTTATCAACGTAACGGGCATAATTTTCCCAAAAATACCATAATATCGCTATGTGAGCAGGTGGTATAAGAGCTGGTGCTAAACTGCCACACGCAGCTGGCAGCCATTTGGTGTCAAACATTTTATGCTACAAAAAATTAGAATTTTATATTTTTGTTTTGTATGTGTAGGTACTGGCAACAACTACTTGTTACAAATACAATTACTGGCAAATAAAAAAAAAAAAAAAAAAAAAAAAATGAAAATGTTAAAAAAGGGTGGAAATATGAAATAGAAATACATTTACAAAAATAGAATGTAGGAAATTTAGCAATGTATAAACACTTCCTGTTAGATTTTTTTGAACAAAGCTTATATTTGTAAAAAATTTAGTTATATTGTTTATTTTCAGGTTTAAAGCTAAAAGAACATTGAAAAAAATCATTATGAAATTGATACTTTAGAAACTAAGAAGTAATAAAATTAGAGTTAAACAAAATTTATGAGTTGATTTTTTAAAATTCTAATTTAAAATATAACATATATTTTAACATTCTGACGAACTAAAATCCAATTCTTTTACCGAAAATTTGATGTTTAAAATCATTTATCATTAAAAACTAGATATTCGTAAAATTGATAAATTTTCTATAAAACTAGCACTCTAAATGAATCAAATTTTTAGTAAAATTTTTATCTTTAACTATGTAAATAATATTAAAAAATTATTTTGAATAAACAAACAAACTAGTTTGTAGTATTTTTTTTTTAACTTTTTATATTTTTTTTAATTTTTACATTTTTTTAACTTTAATTAAGTATATCTCCTAAACTAAAGTTAAGAAAAAAATAATTTTTTGCGCAACCAAATTTCAAAGTGTTGGCTTTAGTTTCCTGAAAAAATAAAAAATATACATATTTTGTTATATTAAAATTATGCATTTATTAAAGACTAACTGGCTAAAATAAAAGGCCCACTTCCCAGAAATGTGTGGGGTATCATATGGTCGGACTTGGCCGACTATTAATTTCTTACTTATTTTTTCTGCGGTATGAAAGAAGCCCTCGATAAAATATTTACCCGTTTCATAGAAAATACATCATTTCGGCATAGAGTTACAATTGTTTATTTTTGCATATTACACACTTTCTGGCATATTTTAGCATAAAATGGTGTTTATAGTATATTTAACTCTTTAAGATCATAATTTGACATTTATAAGATAATTATATATACCTTATGGAATGTTTTTTTTTTTAATTTGATCTGCATTGTGTCTTTTATTTTATGTACGAAAAAAAAATATTTTCAAAAAATATTTAGTACTTTTAATGAATCTATATGTATAGAACTTAATTTCTAGGAACAAATCACGGAGGTTTAGAAAGAATTATAGATCTTTATTAAAGTAATTGTTGGAAATACGATATAGTCGATTTATTAGCTTTTAAACCTGTAGCCTGATATTGTAAAAAAGGATTAATTTTTTGCATGAAAGATATATAAATTTACTTTTGATAACTTAAGAATTAAAACTTATATTTGGAAATAGATTGATAAGTAAATGAAAGATCAATAAAATGTTCATGTGTTGTAATATATATATTTTTGGGGATGATATTTAAAATATTATAAAAAAAGTATTTCGTTTTAATATAAAAAGTATTTTTGTTTAAAAATTTCATATTTTTTAATGGGTATATTTTTGCATTTTAAAATCATATTTTTAATTTTTGCGATATAAAATACTTTTTTAATGCATATTTGTGCTCTTGATGTTTGTTACTTATTTGGAATATATATAAAATTTTTTAAATTAGCTAAAAAGTTATGTACGTTCTTTTGCTTTCTAAACCAATTTAATATAATGCAAGAACTATCCTAAAAATATTTTTGCTTCAGAATATCTCAAAACTTTGAAATTTTACAAAATTTCCTTTAAAAAATGACTCATAATGTTAACTTATATTTCAATTTAAAATCATTTTCTTTAAAATATTTATACTTTTTTTATAAAGGGTCAAGGGTCAGTTTTTAGTTTAAAGTTCCATAAAGCGATAATCAAAACTGTTTAAATAAGTCTAAAATATAAATCAGTGGAGTTTTTGCAAAACAACTTAAGTTTAATTTTAATTGTTTTCAGGAAATCAAAAAACTATACTGGTGCATATTTCCATAAACGCATTTAAAATTTTTGTGTTACTTTGAGGTAAGAGAAAATAGCTGGCTCCTTTTCATGTAGGAAATATTTGTTTCTTGTTTTTGTTATTTTCTTTAATTTAGCAATCAGAACATATTGGTGATCATTACAGTGGAATATTCCTATAAACACAGTCGAGAAAAATTTATCTAAAAAGTTATTGCAAAAAAAAAGATATTAAAAAATTTTCAATTTTTTTTGTTTGTTTCACTTAAGGTATGTTTCTGATGACAACATTTCTGTTTTCTGGAAATTTTTTTGTTTTAAATGGCAAATTTCTTCAGCTTAAGGGCTGCCCAAAGGAACTTTCTTTACGGACCAGAAGAAAATTCAAATTCAATTTTTTCGTGATCAAGGCTGTTCTAACAAAGAAATTGGAAGGAGTTATTCGAGGCTTTCTTAAGAAAGTTCAGAAATACGGAGGGCGGAAACCTACAAAAGATAATCAAAAATTAACAAAAAGTCAAATTAATAAAATAAAAAGAAGAAGAAACCACCCGCAATAAATTAAATGCTACACAAAGAAAAAAAAAACTTGACCTGCCCATCACTTCCAAACATGTTGCACACATTTTGCGAACAGATGGTAACATAAAAGCCAATCATAAGAAAATGGACAGATGAGTGGAATAAAGTAAAAAATTTTCTGATTGAAAGAAATTTAATTTGGTCGGTCCCGATTCATATTCTTGCTATTGGCATGATTTGAGGTCGAACGAAATTCGTTAGTCGAAACGCAATTTCGGTGGAGGCAGTGTTATAGTTTGGGCAGCCTTTTTTGCTGCAGAAAAATCAAATATATTTTGTTCCAACTAAAATGAGTAGTGTAATTTATAATGAACTATTGGAAGATGCTCTTCTTTCATTTAAGGATGATAAAATGGATGAATCATTGGGGGTACATGGCCCGTAAAATTTACGCAAGAAATGCACAGAATGATATCATAATGATGATAATGGAGTTAAAACTATAAATTAAGCAAGTCTGGGATGAAATTGACAGTGATTTTCTTTAAAAATTTACCGAATCAATGCCAGGCCGAATTTTTGAAGTTATCCAAAGCAAAGGTTCATCAACACAATATTAATAATGCTAAATTGGTTCATTAGTTTAAGTGCGTATATGGAAAAATTCCATAAAAAATGCTATTAAATTACTGAAATTACAATTAAAAAAATTTTAAGTACATTTTAAGTTTTTTGCTATTAATTTTTCAGGTGAAGTCAATAAATAATTTAAAAAATTTATTTATAAGACCTTAGTTCTTTTTAGTCCCATGATGTGCTTTTATAGGAATATGCACCAGTGTATTAAAAAATCAACAATCTTCTTTTATTAAAAATTATTTATTTCATTTGAAAATTTTGAAGAACATTTCGCAAAGACATTTTAATAAAATTGTAAATTTTTATGAAAGAAGTCTCGAGTCAAAAGTTTGAAATATAATTTGCAATATCGTGATATTGGTAACTAGTTCTAATGTTTTCATCCAAATAATATACTGTCAATTTATATTTATATTTTCTTGTTATGTATACTTCATATGTATTGTAACTTTTAAACACAATATTAATCATATGACCATCGGCTAAACTTATAAATAAATAAAATCATTTGAATTTAAAAGAAATCGTTTAACCGTAAAAGTTACTTTTAATTTCCAGATTTCAAGATTAAAATATAAATTTAGAAATGTTTTGACTTCCAAACTAGCAGACACCATATTTTGGGTATAAAAAGATTTTTGTGTTGAATCACACAATTCTTATAATTCTTAATATTGTGGTAGAGGTGAATTATTGTATTGTTTTGAAATAGATAGGTAATTATTTTAATTTGAATTTAATTTTGCTTATAAATTCCTTTGTGGCGTATACTTTATATGTTATAATCTTATTACAATATTAATCATACGCTTGAACTATACTTAAAGGTAAATTCATTACAAATTACCTTTTCATAAAGATATTTACTGAAAATGTCCGCATAATAGATAATTAGATTCAATTATTGAAAGTTTGAAATTTTTAATGTAAATAAAATCTTTTTACGATTTTTTTCTATACCTTAAAGTAGACCTAAATAAGGAGGAATTATTTTTGAGCCGCAGACAGAGCCGAGAGGGCGGAATAATGGTATGGGGTGCCATTTAAATAAATGCATAATTTTAGTATAAAAAATATGTATATTCTTTATTTCTTCAGGAAACTAAAGCCAACACTTTGAAATTTGGTTGCGCAAAAAATTATTTTTTTCTGAACTTTAGTTTACTTAATTAAAATTAAAAAAATTAATTAAAATTTGTTTTCGATTGTCAAATATTAAAAATATTGCAAAAAAATTTACAAAATTAAAAAACGAGAAAATTTATGCATACTTTTTTGTTTAAAATTTGTTTAATGAAATGTTAAAAAATCACTATGATCGCGATTATCTTCGGTGTCTTCAACAATATCGTATTGTTTTTAGTTTGTATTTTAGTCATACTGAATGTTGCTGTAAATAGAATTTTAACAATTTTTTATAACTTTTTATCTTAAATCTTCATAAAACTAACGCCGTTCGCTAAAAATCATTCAGACGAGCAGATTTTTGTTTCATTAAAGCCAGCTAATATTGATACTAAATAACGTCGATGTGCCATTAAAAAAATTGAATTTTTTTTTAAGCTCAAAATTAAATGAGTTTGAAGAAATACCCATATTTATATTTATCCAGATGCAAAAAAACATTTTTTATTTAAATATATATAGAATAGCTGCTAATTATATATGAAATATAAATAATTTCCATTTAAAAATATTAAAATTTAGATCTCAGACGATGTCTCACAGTTGTGTGAGTAAACAAATGTCAGACCGTTTAATTTAAATATTAAATAATAAACATTTTAGTAGGTTATTGACTGTCTGAATCTATGAGGTAAATGAATGAAATAAATTTATTTAAATATTTAGCATACATTTAATAATTTTAATTATTACTACATTTCATTTATTTATTTATTTTTTTTGTAAAAGGAAATTGTAATTTATTTGAATTTTAAAGTTAATATCAAAGAAGAAAGAATAAACGTGTTTATGTAGGTTATATATTTTCTTGATGGCATCATATACATAATTAGAGGGCAGATTTTCATGCATTTTTTGTGTAAAAATAAGGCTCTAAAATATGTTTTTCACTTGCTAAGTGCATATTTTTAAAATTTTTTGTTCATACATAATATAATTTTTGGAAACAATTTTAGGGTTTATGTGAAAAACAAAAATTAATAAATACATGAAAATCCGCCCTCTAATCTTTTTGTTTCCCCAAACTGCACATCAAACAGCGAAATAAAAAACTATAAACCCTTTTTTCCAAACAAAAAAGATAAATTATTTATGTGCAGAGGAGGGATTTTAATGTATTAATTTATTTTTTAATAAACCCCTAAAATATGTTTTTAAAAAAGTATAATATGCACTAAAATTTCAAAAATATGCACTTAGTAAGTGTTAATTTTTTAAAACATATTTTAGGGGTTTTTAAACAATAAATGCTAGAAAATGCACCCTCTAGTAATGATTTATTCAAAATTTTTGAACTTATTTTTCATTTATTTAAACAGAAATTTCGATTTTGTGGTCAATTTTATTTTTTTCTTTAAGATTAAATATATTTTTTGCATATACAAATTTAGATATCAATTATTATATTTGAAATAGATTTAAGATTTAAAAAATTCATATATTTTAATATAAAATATTTTAATTAAGTTTTTATTCAGTGCATACTTTTTGGGGCAAAAATGAATAATGTATGGAAAGGTGCAGTATGTTATTCTAGAAAAAAAAAAAAAAGAATAAGTTCCATGGGTTTGTTCAAGCTTGCAATGTTTGCAACAAAAATGTCTTAAAAATTATTGCATCATTGTAGAGGCTTTTGCAGAAAATTTATAATAAATTGCAGTTACACTCGAACAAAAATGTTTTAAATGTTATAATTCTTCTAC
Source organism: Protocalliphora azurea (assembly GCA_932274085.1). NCBI lineage: Eukaryota > Metazoa > Arthropoda > Insecta > Diptera > Calliphoridae > Protocalliphora > Protocalliphora azurea. The sequence goes on along the minus strand of OW026522.1, from coordinate 131,163,509 downwards.
TCACAAAAAATAGTCAACAAAAGAATAACAAAATTAGAGATACATTTATAGAGAAACTTACCCAATAGGGTAATCAATTATTCGACTTTTTGGAGAAACCGGATTTCAAATAGTTCTCATAGTTGGAATTTTGAAAAAATCGGTTGCCTTTTTGGAAATTCCGAAAAAAAACAGTTTAAAATAACGACAATTGGAATAGGATGCTACACTGTCATTTATGTTGATAATCCCAAAACAAATCTTTACATGAATATGCAAATGATTTTAAAATTGATAATTTACATTATAATTATTATGCTTGTGATTTACATAATTTAAACGCTAATATTAATAATACATATTGGTTCAATTTATTAGATAGCAACATTCTTTGTAGTTCCCGTGAAAAATGTTTATCTAACATATTAAGAATTTTTCATGAAAATATTCCTTCGGCTAAACCTGAAGGATATAAACTATCATGGTACACCAAAGGACTAAAAAATTTAAAAAGTCTTAGAAATAAATTTTATAAAAAAAAATATATATAAAAGCTTTAATAATGGGTGATCCATTTCGATGTTAAAGAAAAAAATACAGAAAATTCAAATTTAATGGTGAATGATTATTATCATTTGAAAGAACATTCTTTGGCATTTATTTTTTGAAGATTATGTCTATCAAATGTTGGCCGTTGCTACGTCGCAGATGGTCCATCCGTTGAGTGATGTTTTCCTCCAAGGCCTGAATCGAAGCGGGTTTGTCCGCATAAACTTTAGACTTTACATATCCCACAGGAAAAAGTCTAATGGCGTGATATCGCACGATCTTGGTGGCCAATCGACCGGACCAAAACGTGAAATGTGCTCACCGAAGTGTTCTCTCAATAAATCCATTGATTGATGCGATGTGTGGGAAGTGGCGCCGTCTTGCTGAAACCAAATGTCGCCGATATCACGAGCTTCAATTTCAGGCATCAAATAGTCGGTTATCATGGCACGATAACGGTCGCCATTAACGGTTACGTTTGCACCGGCATCATTTTTAAAGAAATTTGGACCGATGATTACACCAGCCCACAAACCTCATCGCTGAACAAAATTTGCCTCGAAAACGTCCGATCTTCTTGGAACTTTTCAAGAGCTTGGGAAGGTTGAGCAGCTTCAGTTGTTACACAGGCTGTATTTTGTACGATTTCAATTTAAGATTTCGACGTAAAATGCGCTAAGTCGTTCCATACGTCAGTCCGAGTTGCTGCGAACGGCGCCGAATCGACTCTCCACGGTCTTCGTGTACACTCTCAGCTACGGCCACTATGTTTTCTTCACAGCGTGCTGGAAGTGGTCTATTCGGTCGAATATTATCCAATAATGAATGCTGGGTCTCAAAATGGGTGATGGTGTTGCGAATAGTACGCTCAGTAGGCCGATTATGTTGACCATAAGTTGAGCGAAGTGCACGAAACACATTCCTCACAGAACGTGAATTTTCGTAATAAAGTTGAACGATTTGTAAACGTTGTTCAGGCGTAAGTTTCTCCATTATGAAATGCCAAACAATACTAAACAAAAATAACATGAGAGCATGACAAAAAAAGGCTATTGAAAAAAGTATCTCTACTTGAATCACCCTTTAGTATTGAAGATAAAAATAAATTTTCTTATTCTGAAAGAGTATTTAACTTTCTTAATAAGTTTTTTTTATAATCAGTACATTTGGAATATAAATAATTCTATAAAATATAATCTTAAATTTTTTTTTGGAATTACGTAAATTCGAAAAGAAATAAATCATTAATTCCGGTTTTAATGCCATATTATGGTTTAACATCTGATACCTCTTTGTTAATTTATTTGCTAAACATTTTCAAAGTAATTTCAATAATGATATTAATTATTATGGATTTGATCTTAGTAATTTGGCATCATATGTTGATTTCGGTTTTATGGAAATTTCAAATGAAGATGTATTAAATGGAATTTCTAAACTTTCTAATTCATTTAAGTGTGATATGGATGGAATTTCTACTTTTCTGTTAAAAAAGTGTTCTTCTTCAATCATGCTACTATTGAAAATAATTTTTAATAACTCACTACGGGAAGGTCTCTTTCTTTAAAAATGGAAATTTATATCACCATTGTTACTATTTTAAAGTCACCAGACTTTAAGAACTTAATTTAAAATTATAGACCAATTTCGAAATTAACAAATGTTTGCTAAAGTATTTGAACATATAATATATGTATGCTAAATTATTTTTCTGCCTTAAAAGATACATTTCTTTATGGCAACATGGTTTTTGCCTGGTAGATTTAGTTATACAAACTTAGCTGTTTTTACACAATTTTGTGTCTCTACTTTGAAAAGTGTAAAATTGATGTCGTCTACACTGATTTTGCTAAAGCTTTTGATCCCAGAAGGAATTTGGACATAGGACATACATTTGTGAAATCTACTAGTCCTAGGCTATTCCCACTCTTCCACTCAACCGATTCATGTCTGCTTCTTATGTCCATTGGAGCTACTTGAAAATTACACATTTTTCTATATTTTTATAGTGAAATATATTTTTAAAAATTATATATCTCTGATCTCAGATGGAATCTGGACATAGAACATACATTTCTGAAATCTACTAGTCCAAGGCTATTCCCACTCTTCCGCTTACCCGATTCATATCTGCTCCCAACACCCATTAGTACCACTTGAAGTTTTCGATTTTTGTTCAAAGAACATTCACCATTTTTTATAATTTTATATTTTGATGTGTTTTATAAATATATTTTGATTTTTAATATAAATTTTATTCTGATATATTTTTTTTATAAAAAAGAATTATGCTCATTTTAAAAAATCAATTAACAGCATGTGGAGCGTATTTAATATTTGTGTAAGACGTATTTATCTTTACATCCTTCACAAAATCATTTATCATGGAGAAGATGTCATTAAGCATCATTTAGTACCACTTGGAGATCTATCAGAGGAAGCCCAATAAAAAAGGAATACGAATTACAGATTTTATAGGAAGCACAATACCGGAAAAATATTATGAAAATGTACAAATTAAGATCTATTTAATATATTACTGGCAACGTCAGATCTACTCATTTCTAGCATTTGAAGTCAATGGAAAGTAGAACATTGGGACTTAGATGAAGAAGCAAAGGGTTTGCTAGAGGACAGAAATAATATAGAACTAAATATGGAATATTTGCAGGCTATTTTCCAACCGAATAAATAATAATTATAATTTTCTTTTATCATTATTTAAGTAAAAAATAAAATAAACATTAAAAACTTTTAGTTATTATAAAAAATACAAATGTTTGCCCTTAATATTATTTAAATAAAAACAAATTAAAAAGTTGTAATTTTTTGGTCTAAGAGCAAACGATTCTAATGGAACCCTTTCTAGAATTGATGAACTGAGAACCAGTTCACAAAATTATTCTGGATATTATTAAAATGTTTTTTTGTATCAGCTTATAACTTTTTTCTTATAAGTAAAGCTGATTAAAAAAATGCGCATTTTCATACTAAAGAAATTTAAGGATAAAGTTGGACTATATCCTTAAATTTCTTAACAACTGCTGAATCGATTTTAATGAAATTAACACTGGAGAAAAATTTAAGAAAATTTCTCTCCATAAAAAAGTCTAAAATATCTCTATCCATCCAAAAGTTATAGAGTTTTGGCCAATGAGAAACGATTATGAGCCACTGTGTGACGTATAGTTAAAGAATTATGAACACTTAAATTTGCATATGACTGAATGAGAACAAAAAAAAAAAAAAAAAAAAAATATATTATGAAAAAATTAAAGTTTTGTATGAAAGAAACTGATAGTCTTAAAAAAAAAAAAATAAATAAAAATAGTAGATCACCTTGTCCCAGAACAATTATTATTGAATTTTTTAGTAAAGATATTGCTTTTATATATGTTAAAAGAAAATTAAAATCGAAGATGTAGAAATTTTTCAAAAATGCATTGTAAAACTTGAATTGCATAACGAGTGCATTTTTAAATAAAAAAAAATTAAAGGCATTATTGTCTTTGAAGAGGTCTTAGTTGGCCTTCATTAGTGCTTAGAATCATTAAAATCCTTCTACATCATAAAGAGATATAAACATTAAATGTTACGTACTTTGACTGATTTCTTAACTTTTATAAAAACGTAAATCGTGAATAAATGCGCGATTTTTTTGAAGTTGAAAAAAATAATGATGAGAAAGCCTAAAGGTTATATGAGTATGAAATATGAACATAATCTGATAACCCTCCAACTAAACATTGGCGTTTTTTATAAATCTCTCGTGGAATGAACGATATACTTTATGGGGTCTTAGACGATTTTTTCGACATGTTACACACGAAATTGCAAATCCAAAGATGGAGGGTATCCATCTTTTTGGATAGTGGGTATAAAAATTAGAACCTTTTTTTAAATTTAGAAAAATACCACATCTCTCAGCTACTTTAAATCTAACAAAATTAAAATTTTTGTTAAAAAATATAAAACACTTAAAATACGTTAAATAAATATGATTCCTAATCTAATAATATACTGAGCTATTGATACTTTAATTACTGTATTAGTTTATTTCACTTTGAATTCATACAAATTATAAATAAAGAACTAAAAATTAATGTTATGTAAAACCTATTAAAATCAAATTCTTCAACATTTTTCTTTTAATAATATCAAATGTTGCGTATACTTGAAATTATAATTAAATAGTACTCATACGCCCACAAACATTTTTATAGTAGGATTAGTAACTAACTTACCAATGTAATACACATATTTATAAATGCAAATTTTTTAAATAAATATGAAAGCGAATATATATAATAAATTTAAATCCACTGAACTGATGTCTAACAAATGTGAACTTTAACAAAAAAATAATCACCGCATCACACTTTTATAGAGCCACATGCACATACCAAAGTTGACAAAGATTGCTTAGGTATTGCTATTAAAAAAAAAAAAAAAAAAAAAAAGAAATAAAACACCTTTACCGCTGGGAATCATATGTGAAAAATTAAAACCATATTTTAATGAGATATAGGTATAGTAAAGCATTAAATAAAAGCACGTTTACTGCTAAGAAAAAAAAAAATAATAAATTGTTTTTTTTTCAAATCTTCCTAAGGGTGGTAAAAAAAAAAAAAAAAAAATCTGCTAAAAATTAAAATTATTATTATTTTGAATATCTATTTTCGTTTTGCTAAGTAACATGACTTATTTATAAAAAATAATATTGGTTTACATTGCAACATAATGATCCTATAATTTCGCTAATTTTTTCAACTTGGTTGTATACTTTTAAATTATTACCTTTTCATTTTGAAAATTTTATATATTTCTAAAAATTTTACTTAATTTGTTAAAAGCATTTTTGATTTGAGATATCTATGAATGGGTATTTTATATATGTCAAGCTTACTGTAATAACACGTGTAAAACATGCAAATATACATGTAACTACCCTGTAGGAAATGTTACTAGTGCATCAGTACTTATTCACTATTGACACAGTCACAAGAACTAGTGACTTTTATACCCCCGACAATGCTTTTTTACTATAGACATTTAACAAGTGCGAGTCATTGGAAATGTACTACTGACACTGGTGCTATTGAGTAGGTAGTTCTTTTGGGACCATATGTAGACATTGTCAGCAGAGATTCACTAGTGCATTTTAGTAATTCCAGTCTACACTTTTGGTACTTTTATGGTGTAAATGTGAGTAGAGAATCTGTACTGACTCACTGTTGACTTATTATACCCTCGGCAATGATTTTTTACTATAGACATTTAACATGTGCGTGTCATTGGAAATCTACTACTGACACTGGTACTATTGAGTAGGTAGTTCTTTTGTAGACATTGTCAGCAGAGATTCACTAGTGCATTTTAGTAATTCCAGTCTACACTTTTGGTACTTTTATTGTGTAAATGTGAGTAGTGAATCTGTACTGACTCACTGTTGACACAGTCACAAGTACTAGTGACTTATTATACCCCCGGCAATGATTTTTTACTATAGACATTTAACATTTAGTAATTCTAGTCTACACTTTTGATACTTTTTCTGAAATAAAATAATAAAACTTTTGTTAAAATTTGAAGTACGTTTTATTAAAAACTTAAGGAATTCATAAAATATTAATTTTCTTTGCTCGAAGAATCGCCTTCAAATTCAATGTTTTCACTTGTTTTAGATTTGCTTCGATCTTTTGCTTAATATATATTTTTTTTGGCGCTGCAATGCTCCTCCTAGTGTTTTATCGGCTGCTGCACTAAAACTTGATACAACATCTGGATATGGAAAAAAAAAATCATTTGCAAAAATATTAAAAATTTTGAGAACTCAAATATAAAACTTTTTACCTATTAAAGCTTTAGAAACGTTGGCGAAATTGCTGTCGCCGAACTCGTCAGCTCTTAATTTTTAATAAACAAAAGAAATACAAAATATGAAAAATTGGATTTTGTATGTACTTTTTAAATTTATAATTAATTTATAATTAAATAATTATTATAGCACAATTGAAAAAATACTAGATTAATAAAAACAATTATGCCACCGAGAAATAATAGTAGCGCTTTGGTGCCGAATTAGAACTCTTGTCTGTTGTGTATACATTTTTTTCTCATCAAAGCAAATAAAAAATGTAGGCACTTTGTTGACAATGTCGCTAAGAAGTCACCAAAATAATTGACAAAACTGGTGACTTGGAGACACTTGCTCCCAGGTTTCCTTCAGGGTACAAAGACATACATATAAATGCTGTATTTCCAATTGTAAATACAATACATGTGTAAATTGGGGGGAGGAAGTATAAATATTAGAGATTGAAAGAGAGAGTAAAAATTTGGTTGTTGTCTGATGAAAGTAAGAGATTAAAATCTTGTTACGAGTGCAAGCATTAAATTAAAAATAAAGTTTTTGGAGAGAGAGAGAGAGAGAGAGAGAGAGGGGGGGGGGTTGGTAAACTGAAATTATATTTAGATGTTTGTTCGATAATAATTCCATTAGGTCTATATAGTTTTGTTGGCAAAATTATTATTATTATTTTTTTTTTGGGATTTATGCATGTGTTGCATTTTAAAAAAGTATATTTTCATAATTTTTGTTATATATATATATATGTATATATATATATATATATATATATATATGTACTACTGCTCCTTGATTTAAAATTTCACCTTATATGGAAAGTGGGCGGATCACGGCCTATGTTGGATAGCGTAAATTCGCATCGATCCTTGAACTATTTGTACAAAATTTCATTGGGTTACATGATTTTTGTAAGAGATATCGGCGGAAAAGTATGATCTGGAGTTACAACGGACACCTTGTGTTTTTAGTGTTTGTCCTATAACTTTTCTGTTTATGAAGCGATTTTGCTCATGTTCAGTATCAAACAAACCTCATATAAGATAAATATTTGAGCAAAATTTCATTCTTTTAGATAGTCCGCCCCTAGTCCTATCTTTCATTCAACAGGCACACAGATGAACAGACGGACGGACTTTGTTAAATCGACTCAGAATCTTATGAGAACCTAGAATATACATATATATTATGTAGATTTTTTGACCCATTTTTTGGATGGTGTATATAAAAAAAGATTGCTTTTTTATTAAACACGATGCACAGTGGGGCAGTATGAAAATTTTTTGGAAACAAATCTATAATCCTTATCCGAGAAGATGTAAAAATATTTGCGATGAAAAATTTTATATGTTAAGAGTACCCTATTTTGAGCCCTAATAGCTCTGCTCCTTAAGGGTATGTGGGGCCCTCCTTCCAAATATAAAAATTGTACACTCCTCTGATATTTTATGTACATCCAATCAGTCGATTAGAAGTTACAGATTTATTTCGAAAAAATTTCGATTCTGCGATTTTTCTTTATGATTAAAAAAATTACCATTCAAAAAGTAGAATTACAAAAAAACATTATTCAAAAAAGTATTTATGCTAAAGATGTTCATGTTTAAGAGATTTATGATCTTTAAAACTCAAATCAGATTTGCATGATAAACCCAATTAAACTAGAAGGATCCCTATTAAATTTCATCAAAGTATCTTCAAATCTTCATTGGTAACTGTAGTTTGGTTACAAGGTTAACATAGGCGGACGGACAGACGGACATCGATTCAGAAGGTGATTCTTATCCGATTGATAAATATTAAAGTGAAGCTTAGATCAATATATTGGCTTGTTACAAACATCTGCACAAATGCATAATACCTACCTATTTCAAAAGTACATTTTCATAAAAAATTTAAAATTAAAAAAGTACTCTTATAAAAGTCATATTCAAAATAGTACCTATTATTTTTCGAGAGTGTACAATTTTCTAAAAATGTAAAATTAAAAAAGTAATATTTTTTTTTAAAAGTACTATTTTTTCATATCGCTAAAATGCACTATTTTAAAAAAATGTATGTTTTTATAAACTGTTTTGGTATATAATAAATATATTACTTTTTAAAAAAAGTATAATTTTTTAAAAATTTTATTTTTTTTATAAGAAATACTACAATATAAAAATACTTATTTCCAAAAAAAAAAAAAAAGAAAAACAGTTTTCAAAAAATTTTTTTAATTAAAAAATAATGTTCGAAAAAAGATTATATTTTTTATAAAAAGTACTACAATAGTTTTTAAAAGAGTTTAATTTTTTTATAAAAATTGTTATTTTCCAACAAAATACTACATATTTGTTAAAAAAGTACTATTTTTAAAAAAGTATTATTTCAAAAAAGTGAAGTATTTTCCAAAAACTAAAATTTTTTACAAAGGAGAACTTACTACATATATTTTTTAAAGAACTTTATTTAAAAATTTTAAAGAACTTTATTTAAAAATATATTATTTAGGCACTCTTTTTGGAAAAAGTACTGTTTTCGAAATGTAATATTTTTCAAAATTGTATTATCTTTAAAATATGAATTATTTTTCATAAAGTACTATTTTTCACAAAAGTACTATTTATCAAAATGTAGTATATATACTTTTTTTAAAAGAACTATATTTCCTAAGAGTACTATTTGTTAAAAAAAATGCAATTTTCTCAAAAAGTATATAAATAAAAAACATTTTATAAAAAGTGTTATTTTCAAAAATTTTTATTTTTTCATATTCCAAAATAGTAATTTTTTCAAAGTACCATTTCCTTTTCTTGGAAAAGTAAAACTTTCTAATAATAGTAAGCATAATTTTTTCAAAAAGTAGTTTTTCAAAAAAGTACTAAGAATTTTCCGAAAGTACAATTTAAAAAAATTATATATTACTCAAAAAGTAAATAAATAAAACTTTTTATTGACAAAATACTATTTTTAAAAAACGTAATATTTTTTAAATGTACTATTAAAAAATATATTATTTTTCAAAAAAAGGACTATTTAAAAAAAGTAATATTTTTCAAAAGTACTAATTTTCAAAATGTACTATTTTTCAAAAGGTACCATTTTTCAAAGCGTATTATATTTCAAAAAAGTACTATTTTTTCAAAATTCTATTATTTTTAATTAAGAACTATTTTTCACGGAAGTACAATTTTTCGAAAATGTACTACTTTTCAAAAAAAAAAAAAAATTTTTTTTTCAAAATTGTATTATTTTTAAAATATGAACTATTTTTCATAAATTACTTCAAGAAACTACCATTTTTCAAAAACCTACTATTTTTCAAAATGTTCTATATATACTTTTAAAGAAGAACAATATTTTCTAAAAGTACTACTAAAAAATCAATTTTTTTAAAAGGTATGCAAATAAAAAACATTTTTTAAAAAGTGAATTTTTTCAAAAATGTATAATTTTTTAAGAATTATAATAGTAATTTTTTTTAGAGTACCATTTTTTTAGAAAAGTAAAATTTTTTAAACATAGTAGGTACAATTTTTCAAAAAAGTAAAGATTTTCAAAAAAATACTAAGAATTTTTCTAGAGCACAATTTAAAAAATTATATATTATTCAATAAGTAAATAAAAAACCTTTTTTTATTAAAAAAAAAAATACTATTTAAAAAATGTAGTATTAAAAAAAATACTATTTTTCAAAAAAGGACAATTTTGAAAAAAGTAACATTTTTCAAAAGGTATTAATTTTCAAAATGTAATTCCAAACCAAAATTCATTTCAAAAATGAATTTTTTGTATTAATATTCTTCAAAGTACGGATATTCCTAAGAGATTTATGGTGTAGCAAAAATCATAAGCATTTCTAAAATAATTAAAAAGCCAGTGAAAAGTTGGAAGCTATTATGTAACTGCTTTTGTGATACTAAAAGTATTTCTACGTATGTAAGTATAGCTTACAATTTATAATATTTATTCGACCATAAAACTTTTACTTCCATTTTTATTTACCAATCATAAGTATCCCTTCAAAAAAAAAGAAAATTTTCTTAACAATTAAACTTTTTAATATTTTTCTGTTATAAGAATTTTCTATATTATAATAAAAAATATTTGTAATTTAAAAAACAAATTTCATTTGTAGCTTTAAATATCAAAAGTTTGTATTAAGTTCTTATTTTTTACATTAATTACATTAGGTAAAAATTTAAAAAATCTGTGTAAATGAAACAGAATTAAAAAGAAAAATTAAATTTCTTCACAATAAATTTTTTTAAAATTTTATATATTTTAATATTATTTGAAATATAAAAAAATGTGCATCATGTGCATCTTTAAATATTAATTACGGTAGGTAAACATTAAAAAAAAAAATTTGTGTAAATGTGCCAACATTTTAAAGAAAAATTTTGCAATTTCGTTAGAATTCCATTTCTATATACATATTTGTTAAAGCTTTTAATATAACAATCATCTCCTCAAAAGATATTTTGACAATAACCGATCAATTTTTTACATTTTTAACATCATGTCAACAATTTAAAATCTTTAAAATTTTAAAACAATTTTCATTTTTAGCTTTAAATATCGAAAGTTTATGGATTTTCTTTTTATTAAAAGTAAAAGTGTATATCTAGTAAATTAAAGACAATTTTATTTTCTACATTATTTATAAGGTTTACATTATGTAAATAATTAAACATTTTATTATTTTTCAAGTTTAATTATATAATTTTTAGTATTTACATGATACTAAAGTTTTACATTAATTATATCACTTCAATATAAAATATTTGAAATTTCAAAACAAATTTCATTTGTTGCTTTAAATATCAAATGTTTATGATAAATTTTTAATTTTTACATTAGGTAAACAATAACAAAGATGTGTAAATGTGTCAGAATTTTAAAGAAAAATTATTTAAATTTTTTTTTAGAATTTTCGACCTTTTTCGACTTTTTCAGACTATTTTCGACTTTTTCCGACTTTTTGACTATTTGCGACTTTTTCTGACTTTATTTTTCGACTATTTTCGACTTTATTCGATTTTATACGATATTTTCGAGATTTTTCGCTCTTGACTATTAATTGTTAATTGTCTTAAGAAACTTAAAAAATATAAAATATATACAACGAAATGAAATATATGAAATTGCTGGTTAAACACAAAAATATATTTTTACGGTACTATTTCCAACAGTTAGATGATATAGTTGAAATAAAAACTGCTAAGAAACTATTCCTTTTAAATGAAATACATTTTTTCTACTTTTTCCGACTATTTTAGATTTTTTCGACTTTTTGGCTATTTTCGACTATTTTCAGCTTTTTTCGACTTTTAGACTATTTTCTACTTTTTCCGACTATTTTCCATTATCTGGCAACAAGAAAGTCGATTTCTCGACAATTTTCAAACCAAAATGTCGATTTCGACTTTTCGAATTTTTTCAATAAAAAATCGATTGTTCGATTATTTGAAAGTCTATTTGATAACCCTATTTTATATATCGAAAGTTTGTGATAAATTTTTATTTTTTACAGTTAAATAAACTCTTAAAAAAATGTGCAAACATAACAGAATTTTAAAGAAAAACTTATGAATTTCAATTCCCTTAAAAAGACATTTTCTTGGCAATAAAATGTTTTTATATTTTTACATTATACTAAAATTTTTTATATTGTTTACATCAGGTCAACAATTTAAAATATTTGAAATTTTAAACAATCATAAATAATCCCTTAAAAACTAAATTTTGTTGTTAGCTCTATAACAGTACGCATATACGTATATATTCTTGACAAAGAGATAGATGTAAACAAATAAATTGTGTTGTTGGGTTTTTTTTCACCATAAAAAGTAAATAAATAAATGAAAAGAAAATAAGAACGAGGTTAGTAACCGAGATGCCGGTAAGTATACACACTTATTTGTAACAAGAGCAAAAACAGAAAAATCAACAACCAAAAAAGAGAAATGCAAAAAAATTAAATTCTTATTTGCTGTTTTAGCTTGTTAGACATTCATTATTTGTATATTTTTTTTTCTGTTCTTTTTTCTTGGCACTAATTGTTATGAAATCAATTGCAACATTTTTTATTTTTTTTATACACTTAAAATTCACAAAAATATAATTTCAATTATTTCTTTATTAGCCATAAAAGTTATACAGCCATAATTTTGCTGTTTTTATATTTTGCGCACAGCATCATTTTTAATGTTTTTTGGGGAATACATTTTTTTTTTTTGTATTTTACTTAAGAAATTTTTTTTACTTTTTAACTTAAATACTTTTGATTTTTTCTGCTAAAACACTACAAAAATTTGTTTTTTATTTTTTGATTAATAAATTATTGATAAAACATTTTTATTTTACTTTACAATTATTTGTCTTAAAAGATTTAATAACTTTAATAGAAATTAATATATTTTACATCACACAGCAGCTTTACACCGACAACTGACTATTTCTGTGTGTTGAATTTTTGTATCAAATTGTTTCCGTTTTTTTCTCTCTCTCGCTCTTGTTCTCTTTTCAATAAGCTCTCTTGTTATTTTTGTCTTAAAATTCACCTTCATATTTGTAGAAGTATGGGTATATTTTGAAGTTTATGTGTTTTTTATTATTACATTGTTCTGTTATTTATGTATTACTGGAATTATCCTTTATTTTGTTGTATATTTATGGCAAAAACATTTTGAATTTTTGTTTAAACAATTATTTGTTGTATTTTTTTATTGCTCTTTTAAAATATTTGGTCATAGAATACAACTAGAAGTTTATGTGAGAGGCAGTTCAAACTAAATTTTCGAAAAAATTTACTATTTTATTTTCAAAGCACAAAAACAAAATATATGTGTGATTGCATGAATTAGGTTTTCGATAACGGAATTAGATTTTTGTCTCTCACATAAATTTCTAGTTGTATTCTATGTATTTGATGTTTATTGTTGTTTTACTTTTGTGTGTTTTATAAACAAATAAATATTTCAACTCTAATTACTCTTGCATATTTTGCGTGCCTTTACTAATTGCATTGTAATATGTTCCCGCTCTTCATTTTGTTTATTAGTCTCTAGTAAGAGGTTGCCATTATAAGAAATTATTACCTTAAATTTTAAAGGATTTATTTTATTGAATTTTTTACATGACGTCAACTATCTGAAAAAAAATAAATATATTTTAATATTTTATAACTTTTTACATTGTTGAAAAAATGTCAATAATTGAAAAAAGCCATCTTTATAATATTTAACATACATGTCTTGATATGTTTATAGAATTTGATTAATTCGGTACATTGTTTACATGATGCTAATTATTTATTTTTCATATTTTTAAAATAAACTTTTATAGTAGCTAGCAAACAAATTTTTATGATAACTTTTTATTGTTTACCTTATTTATTTAATGTAAACAATATATTTTTATACTTTTTTTCTTAGGAATAATTAATGTTTTATTTATTAATATTTATTTAACTTTTGAAACAATTGAAAAATTAATTATTTTAATATTTGAAATATCATTTGTATCATTTAATTAATTTTTTACATTATTTTCTTGGTGTCAATAATAATAATAATAATAATAATAATAATAATAATAATAATAATAATAATAACAGTAACAACAAACAAAATTTTAACGTAATTTTTATACGCTATTTACCTTATTTAAATATGTATGTAAACATTATAATATTCAAGAAATTTGCAAGAGTTTTTATTTTTTTTACTTTTTTACTAATAATAAGACACCTTTATTATTTATTTATTTTTTAACAATGACACAATGTCTACAGTTGCAAAAATTCATTATTTTAATAGTTCTATTATATTTTTGAAATTTTATCAAAATTTTTACACAACTTAATCCATACTTTACATTGTTTACATGATGGATATTATGATTATATTCTACCTTTTATATTATTTGTCTAAAGTAAACCATTAAATATCTGTTAAATTTCCCAAATTCTCCAACTAAAAGAAGAGAATTTATAAAAAAAACTAAAGTCTACTCTAAAAGTTAAAATTTTTTATTATTACTTCATTTTCCAGATTTTTTACATTGACAAAATGTTAACAATTGAGAACAATTTAATTTGTACAAAATATTATATTTTCGCTTAAATATAAAATTATATTTAATATATATATATATATAAAATTATATTTAATATATATATATATATATATATATATATATATATATATATATATATATATATATAAAATAAGCACTGTTTATATGTAAACAATTTAAAATTTTGTAGTTTTTATAGATTTTTGTAATAAAAATTATGAAATTTTAATCGAAAATAAAAGAAATTACTTTATGCTTTAATTTATTTATATGATTTGACATAATTTGTTTATATGATTTGATATAAAAAATATATGTTATTGACAAAACGTCAACATATAAAAAGATTATTTTATTTTGTATAAATTATCATTTTTATTTATCAAATAAAATAATTTGGATAAAAAATGAATTATTTACAAAGTTTCCTTCATGTAAACAATTAAATTTTTTTTTAAATTTATTAGATTTCTTAAGCAAAAATTTTTATTAGAGTTAATAAAATTGTGAATTTGAAAATTTAATTTATTAATTTTGTGATTTACATGATTTGAACAATTCTTTACATTGTTGACATAATGTCAACAATGAAGTAAATAATTTTTTTTAAGCACAATTTATTTTTCTTTATTTGGGAAAACTATTTTAAACAATTTTGATTTTTTTACATTGTTTACCTAATGTAAACAATTAAAGATAATGGATGTTATATAGATTTTGTAATAAAAATCATGAAATTTTAATGGAAAATAAAAGAAATTAAATATTTTATGGTTTAATTTTTTTTAATTTTGTGCATATTTATATGATTTTACTAATTTTTTACATTATTAGCAAAATGTCTACAATTAAAAAAATATTTCTTTTCAATACACAGATAAAAATTACAGAAATTGTGTAAATTTTTAAAATAAAAATGATCGGATCGGATTTCGGATAAAAAACTACAAATTTGTCTACACAGAGAAAAAAATTCATAAATTTGAAAAATTTTTTCATAAATATTATGATTCGTACATGACTATTTTTCCCAAACTTTTTTTTTTTTTTTTATAAAAAACAAAATTTTGTTCATAAATATTATTAAATTCTACTTAATGAAAATTTTAAAAGTTTTGCCAAAATGTTGCTAAAATTTTGATTTAGTGTTATTAGATTTGATTCAAATGGTAAAATTTTTTCTGTGTTATGAACTAAAATCAATGAAAGTAAATTCTTAAATTTATGTAAAAACTTTTTTCTGTGTACTTAAACATAAATGAAAACTTTGAGGGATATTTACTTAATTCTACAATCTTTTGTAATTATGTATATAATTTATACTCACCTTTATTACTATTTCTTTTGTAATTAATTAGTAAAAATCTTGTTAATTTTTTAGTTTCTTCTTTTATTTAAATCTCATTTTATTACGTTTTTATTTGCTCAATATGTAAAGCACATTTAGAAAATGTTTTTGATCATTATTCATATACATATTTTTTTTTTTTTTTGTGAATAGAAACATTAACTTATTTGCAATATAAATTATTTTTCTTTATAAATCACATTTATTATTATAATAATCTAATAATGAAAGCAAGTTTTAGGCAATTCACAGTGCCACATTTATACAAATTAGAACGACAAAAATACGAAATTAAAAGTTTATTAACTAGGATAATTTTTCTCGTATTTACTAATAAACATATCATATATTATGGAAAAAATAACTTAGAATATGGGAAAGTGTTTATTGCACGAATTATACATTTTCAAAGTTGATACTTTTGTAAATATTTTTATTTTATTTAAAATTTTTGGTAAAGAAATGAGTCAACTTTAACTATATATATCTTAGTAAATACTGGATTGTAATAAATGTATTCAAATAAATTTGTTAGTTAAAAAAAATCAATATTGAAACAATTTTTTAATTTAAAAGAATATATATATAAATATATAAACTTTTTGAACTTTTATTTTGAATAGATTAGAACTAAAAAGTTCTAATGAGTTCCAATTTAAAAATACGATTAGTATATAAAATAACATCCATAACATTGTACACTGGTCCGTATTCCTATATGCGCACATCAATTTTTTTAATCAACTTACCAAAAATGGCGCTAAAAAATAATCACAAAATTACAAAAAGTAATGATAAATAAAATAATAACAAAAAACTTAAGTTTGGTATCGCATTTATTCGACTAATTTTCGAAGAAAATCACTGTCAATTTCTACCCTTAGTTTTTAGTTTTAACTTCGTTATTGTCATTGCGGTTTCATTCTGTGCATTTCTTGCACAGAATTCATTCTCCATTGGATTTAAATCCGGACTGCAAGCCGGCCAGTGCAATAGTGAAATACTATGTTCATTAAACCGCGATTTCGATTACTTCGATACATGGATTGCAGCGTTTTCCTGTTGGAATATGCAATCTTCATTCATTTTTTCATCCATAAATGAGAGAAGAGCATCTTCCAACAGTTTATTATAAATTGCACTGTTCATTTTAGTTGGAACAAAACATATTTTAGATTTTTCTGCAGCAGAAAAGGCTGAGAATATTGACTGAGACTTTTTCCGATTTTTTAAAATATTAGAAAAAAAATATTAAAAATTTGTTAAGAATTATTTAAAAGTTTTAAGATATTGGCGAAAAATTTGTTATGCAAATATTACACTAAAATGGGTGTGATTAGATACTGTCTAGCCTACTCTTGAAGTATATATATATATATATATATATATATATACATATATTTTTCAGTATGGAAGTCTTAGTGACTCTACCCACCTATTTTTAGTGGAAATATTTATGGCCTTGTCTGCTAACAGAATATAAAATTTCAGTCCAATATCTACAAAATTGGAATTTTGTCGTTCTAAAACTGCCAAATATGACACTGTGCAATGGTTAAAATATGAAAAGAATTCAGTGTTTTAAAATTAGGACAAGTGAAAAGCTCATAATTAATTTTAACTTAAACTGCTATTCTATATTAAAAGTTATACGCATTTGCATCTATCATTGTACTGTAAAGGCTAGTTACTTATATTTATGATATTTTAATTAATTTAATAGTGTTTGTATGTAAAATTCTTAAATATTATAAAATCGATGGATATCTTTCAAATTTAAAGGTCACACGTTTACGTTCTTATAGAATATGTACAGTTGCGAGCATAAAAATACAAAGCGCTATGTGATATTTGTTCGCATTTATTTTGCTTATAGCGATTCCCAATGTAACAGTTTTGTTGTAATTTTATTATTTGTGGCCATAGACGCTTAGTGTACACAGAAAAAAAAATGAATTTCTATTACAAAATTAATAATATAAATTAAAGTTTTGTTTGATTTTGCTCCCATCATCAAAATGATTAATTATTAATTAAACGCAATTATTTGTTTTTTTAATTCAATTAATTTTTTAATTAAATAAATTAAATTTTTGATTGAAATTCTGTATGTAATCAACGAAAATATTAATTGAAGTTCTAAAAATTACTACCAAAATAAAAATGCAAAAAATATTTTGTAAACTATTTATTTCCGAATTAAAATATTCTATATACATATTTATAAACTATATTACAATAACTTTCGTTATATGTAACGTATACAAGTAATATATGATTATAGGATCGATTCACTGAAATAAATGTTTTTTTTTTGTTACTTCTGGTAGAAAATCTTTGGATTATTTTACGATATCTCCGAAAATACTTGGGTAATTAACAACAATGTTATTGGCTCGGGAAAGCTACAATTAAAAAAAAATTAAAAAAAAAAAATAATAAAAACAGAAACATTTTTAAAAACGGTACAGCTCACGAACGCTCTTCAATGACCTAAAATATTTTAGAAGGCATCATAACCGATAACAGCAGCAAAAAGTATGTTTAATTTACGTATATACATATCGTTCATGCGCTGATAAAAAGTCCTATGTGCTAGTTTTCAGGAGAACAAAAAAAAAAAAAAAAAAGTTTTATTTTGTCAATTCGCTCCTTTTTGGTCATTTTTGATTTTTGCATTTTCCGTTAAGATATTTAAAATTTTATGCTTTAAAAAAATCGATATCTTTTGGCGTTCGCGACTGGCAAAATAAATTGAAAAAATCTATATAGGATTTTTATTATAATATTATTATTATTATATTACGCGTTTGTACTGATGTTTATAACACACAGAAAAAGTGACGCAACAACCACCTTAAAGTATACCAATGGACTCAGAATCATTTTTTAAGTCGATCTAACGATGTCCGTCCGTCCGTCTAGTTGGCTGTCCATGTAAACCTTGTGCCTAAAGTACAGGTCGTAATTTTGAAGACAATTCAATGAAATTTGGCACGTAAGACTTTCATGATACAAGAACGAAGCGTATTGAAATTGGTTATGATCGGTTCATTATTTCACCTAGCTCCCATACAAATGTGTTGCCGGAATAGGGGTTTAACGATCATAAATACCTTAAATATAGCGTTATTTTAACAAAATTCCGTGTAGGGAAGTTTTGTATAAGTGTCAATCTTTGTGGCAAATTTCATGAAGATCGGTCCATAATTGACCATAGCTCCCATATAAAATACTCTTCCGAAAATCACTTTAACGTGTATAAATCACATACACATGTTAGTATCAGGTTTATATTCGACACAAATAAGTTTTATATAAGTAGAAATTACAGTGATAAATTTTATGAGGATCGCTCTATAATTTACTATAGCTCCCATATAAGCCCACTTTCGGGAATCATTCTAAAATTCATAAATTCATATAAATGTTAGCATTAACGTAATTTGTATATTTTATTTTACACTTAGTGAAAGTATCGGTTCCCAATTGTCTACATGTCTAATATAAGACCCCTTCACGAATTTTGATGGACATACACAATGGCGTAGGGTATCATACGGTCGGTCTTGACCGACTATATCTTTCTTACTTGTTTTTTAATATTTTTGTTTTTTTTTTGTTCTGAAAAAAAACTATGTGTAGTAAAGAGCAAAAAGAGTTTTTTTTCTCAAGGAAATGTACACATAAGACTTTTTGTAAGTTCGAAACCCGTTGAGATAACGGAAAATGTTTTGATGAGTGCAGGTGGGTGACTAACAATGATACAAGATGCGATAATAAAAAAAAAAAAAAAATCATAAAATTACACCTAGAACTCTTTGTCAGCGCACCAACGATATGTATGAAACTACTAATACGTACTGTAATATTTTTATATGTAAGTGATATATATCGCATGGGATTAAGTTGTTAATTCACGGAATGAAATGATATATCCGCAGGATATTTAAAGAATTTTGTTATAATATATGAAACCTTTAGAAATAGAAAATGAGACAATAATAATGAATAACGAAATGTTGTTTAAAATTTTTGGCAAAAATAATCAACTCGTACTTACCTTTTATATAGGAAATATAGAAACTTATAAAAATGTGTGCAATCTGTAACATTCGCTTTCAATAACAGGAACATCTACAATAATAACGAAATGTTAAACGATCTTATCAAAATTTTAAAACTTCTACTTACCAAATAATTAATATCACCCTTGAAATATGCATTCCATACTATTTAACTGAACAGTCCACAATAAAACCCAAAATTTTAAATATTTTTATGTTCAATTAAAATTGTAGGAATAGAAAATTTTATTATTTTTCCAATATTTTTATTACTATTTTTTTTATTGAACTTTTTTAACCAAATATTTATTTAATTAAATTTAAAAATAATATGAATTATCCAATCAGTTGAAAAATTTTCTTGAATAATTTTTTCTGTGTATTTAATTTTGTCGAATATTTTTTGTAAGTAAGGAAAATTATTAAACGTTTAGTAAAAGTAGTAATAAATTTAAGCGAGCAAGAAAAAAAGTTCAACTCTAAACAAATCAACAAAATTTTTCAAATTTGGTAAAAATAATTATTGGAAAAAAATATATTGAAAACCGTAATATTGTTAAATACCATGATTTATAGATTAAAAGATATGAAATCTAAAAATAATATAATTATTAGCAAATAATTGTAATTTCTATTAAATTTTGTTATTTTTCTATAATATTTGCAAAATTTTCCACAAAGATTGATATTTTTGGAATTATTTTTTTATTAATCTGAAATCTCACGAAAATTCTCTGTTTAAAAGTGATCAAATATTTCCGACAGTTTGGCTTAAATTCATACTTCATAATTATATAAGAACTTTCGACCGAAATAACGTGACCAGTTTCGATTGTTATTGTGTTTGAATCAAAAGCTAAATATAATTTTTTTCGCAATGTTACCATATTATTTAATCCCTTGATTTTGGTTATGCACCTAACACAGAGAAAAACAAATAAAAATTATATGTTTTTTTTCTCTGTAGCTATGTTAAATAATTAAAATTTCATCCTTAGTGATTATTGGACTGTTGCAGTTTTTTAACTATTGGAAAGAAAATAAGAAAATATGCCTACCTATATGGCCTAAATTCGAAATATATGGGTTCAGAGACCATTATACACACACAGATAAAAAACATGGTTACAACATTATTACTACAACAATATTATGTTCTCATTGTTAATTTTCTTGAATTTTAATAACTCTTTGTTTATGATAACAATGTTTTTGTTTAAATTTTGTCATTTAATGTTTACACTCAACAAAAATTTTAATATGGTTGTCTGTAAGAATTATATGTTTTTAAATATTTTTAACAGGAAAAAAAGATTTATTAATATGAAGTATATTATTACTTCTGCAACCATTATATTTGCAGTATTTTGCCTTCTTCTTAAACCATATTCTGTTTTCGCACCATATTAATATTATCATTACCATGACAATAAAATGTTTCAAATAAATATAATACTTATCCTTTTCACAAATAAATATATTTCGTTTTTAAAGTTTGTTTTCCAACTTCATTGCAATTCTCATTAAGTTTATACATGAATAAATATAAATAGACAAGATTTAATTATACACGGTGTGATTCAAGCAATATAAGATATTAATTAACTACTATTAAATGGTTATTTAAAAAAAAAACATATCTTGCATTTGAACCACATATGTTGCTACAAATGAATATAGTTGATGAACAAATAATATGTACATATTTTTTTTTGCTAATGAACACTTTTCTCTATTATTTTCAATAACAAATTTATAACAATAATTTTTTATTAATACTATTTATTTTAATATATGATAAGATGGAATAATAATATAACGAAATGAAATAATATTATGATAATATTGGATAACTATATGATAACATGAGATAATAATATGATAAAATGGAATAATAATATGAAGAATGGCGTAATAAAATTATAAAATTGAAGCACAAAATGAAAATGTAGTATAATAATATAATAAGATAGAATAATAATGTAATAACATCAAATCATAATCTGATAGAATGGCATAATGATGTAGTAAAATTTTTCAATTATATGTAAAACTAGAATCACAACATGAAAAACTAAACCACAAAATCGGTCACAATATGACGAAATGGAATCATAATAATTATTACTTATAATAATTTCTATTATTCGCTGTGATCATATGTTCCAATCATAATATGTTTCTCTTAGGTTATGGTCACTACAACTATATTTTTTTTCTGCGTGCAGTACTCGTTAAAATAATAAAGGATCTGCCTCCAAAAGTAAATGTGCTAATTTGATTTTATTAAAAAATATATGGTATGTTAGAAGGGTCTCTTCTTACCATACTAACATCATTAAATCAACGATTGGTGGCAGTAGTAGCTTTAAATTGTCATATGTGTTCATTCGGGTAATATCAAATATCTACTGTTACATTACTTGTATCAATATTTACCGGCATGATTGTTTCAGTACTGTGTCTAAGGTAATTTTTAAGAAACCCCATATTAGAACTACACATAAATATTATTTCAGTACCATCATTATAATGTTATTCTACACGCAGGGACAAAATATGGTTGTGGTAAACATAAACGAAGAGCAACATATTATGATTAGATTATATTATATTTTTAAAATTTATATGATCATAAATTATAATAAATATTAACATTTTAATCATAAAATAAACTAACTTTTCATATTATGGTCCGAATTTTTGCATTTTGTATTTAAATATTTTATAACGTTATGATCCGATTTTATCACATTATGAATAAATTTTCTTATATTATAACCCAATTTTATCATAAAATTATTCGATTTTATCATATTATTTACCATAAAAAAATTTTAAATATTTTCAGAATTACTCATAATATGTTTCATTATTTTTTTTTATTTATGAAATAATTAATTTTCATAAATTATATGTTGTTCAAGATAAGATATTTTTTATTAACGAAAATATTTTATAGTGGTTAATGAATATCTCATATTGTTTGAATCACCTCGAATATAACCAAACCTTGTCTGTTTAGTATATTTATTCATATATAAACTAAATGAGAATTATAATGAAGTTGAATAACGAACGTTAAAAACAAAATATATTTAAAAATAAAAAAAGTTATAAATTTTTCAACCATATTCGTAAAAAGCATACGTATTATATTTATTTGTAAAATTTTATTGTTATGGGAATAATAATATTTTAATATGGTTTAAAAACAAAATATGTTTTAAGAATAATGAAAAAGATTGATAATATTTAATGGTTGTAAAAATTATAATATTTTTTCATATTAATAAAATTTTTGTTTTCGATAAAAATATTCGAAATCATGAAGTGTTTGTAGTCAACTATATTACCATTTCTATTGAATGTAAATATTAAATGATAAAACTTAAACAAAAACATTGTTATCATGAACACAGTTTTGTTAAAATTAATGAAAGTAAACAATTAGAACACAATATTGTTGTAGTGATAATACTGTAAACATGTTTTTCCTCTGCGTGTAATATACACCTAAGTTCTTAAAAATAATGGAGAAATAAACACTATTTTTAATATTATGAATATCCTTTGTAGTTACATGTATTGATAGTAATTCATAGTAATGCAATTAAATTAAATCCCTTTTAGTTTTTGAGAGTTGCATTTTTTTCTGCTCGCATTAATTTACAACGTTTAATGACATGCAACTGTCGGCTAAGACCGAAAAAAAAAATAAAACCACAACATAATTGATGTACTTGCCCTAATCAATACGATAAAAAAATCACACAGTCTAGCGTTGCATTTTTATGCTCGCAACTGTACATCTAAAATCCGTTTAAAGCTTTTCTAAAAATGTATAAAATCATAAAAGTACTACAACATATATGTCAACTGGTCCTGTTTATTTTAACTAATATGGAGAGCTATGGATATAAGCTCAAAATAAAATCTAATGAAAATTACATTATTTAGTATTCTCAACTAAATATATGTTGTATGCCACGATAAATTATTCCCTTTCCGTATTCTCTCTGAGCTCTTAAGTTTCTTAACTTAACGCTTAAAGTTTCAAGTTTTTAAATTCCATAAATTCAATTAACATTTTTAATTATAAATTTCACTTTTTCAAAAATTTGTCTCCAATGGCTGGGTCTTTAAATCCTCCACTTTCAAAACAAAAACACTAGGCTCTTGCGAGGATACTATGGGGCTTATTTCTGGCTTTTTATGACGTTTATGTGGCTGTTGTTGTTGTTGTTGTTGGTGATAATTAAAAGCACTGGAACATGGACCACCTGCTTCATAAAGACTTGTATTGATTATATCATTAGTTTCATTTCCTATAGATATTTTTGATCTCAAACTATTACGATATGTATCCAATTTTTTATTATAATTTTCATCTCCTGGTGTATCATCACGTTGTTGCGTGCGTCTTGAGGAACGTGCAAGATATGATGAACGTGTCATAGAATATTCATAAATAGGTTTACGTTTACAGAACAGACGTTGTAATTCATTGCGAAAACGTTTATGGGAAATTGTGTAAAGAAAAGGATTTAGACAAGCCGCCGTTTTACAAAACAAAGCTGGTATCATGGAACGTGTGGGTGTCAAATACTCCTCCATGCCAAAAACTCCTGCCATAGCTACTATAGAATATGGAGTCCAGGCTAAAAACCATAGAGCTATGACTAGTAGCACTATGAAAGCTAAACGTACTTCCATTTCTTGTTTATTGCGATTACTTTGGATTTTCTTGGAGGTAAAAACGGCCTTTAGAATATGATAATAACAATAGACTATAATGTTTAAAGGCACACACCAGGCAAAGACAAAAAATAAAAACATAAACACTCGAGCGGCCATACTCTTGTCCAAATAATCAAAGGAACATGTAGTCAAATAACCTTCGGGTACATATACCGATAAACCCACTTCGAGCAATGGTATACTGGAGAAGAATAAGGCATCCAACCAGGTCACTACCAAAAGTACATAATAGTATTTAGATTTAGAATTAAAACGTGTAGGACTTAGGGGATTTACTACCACACTATAACGATCTATTGCTATAACTGTTAACATGAGAATAGAGCCGACGCCACTGAAACCTCCTATAAAACCATATAGACGACAACCTGGAAATAGGAAATAAAAATTATAGTTATTCATTCAGTTTTTTTATGTTTTTAAGGAATTATGATTTAAATAAATCAACGCGAAGATATATATATATAGTATATGAATGACTTACCCCAGTCTCCCAGGGCTGGACCACGCATAAAATTATTATAAGCTGCCATGGGACATTTAACGGTTATCATAAAATCACATAGGGCTAAGTTGAAAACTAATATATTTGAAGCTGTTCTCAAGGCTTTGCATCTAAAAAGAAAGAAATATCAAGTTTTATTTACATGAAATTAATTAACTTAAGCTTTTTGATTATGTTAAAAGCTTTTACGAGCTTTTACTTAAATAAAAAATATTTATAAATTTTTAAAAATTATTTTTAAATTATTCATTCTCTTTATAATGTTTTTAATATTCATTTAGGATTACATAAAGACCTCCAATAACTGCTAGTTACTGCGTTAGTCCATAAATAAGTTATGTGTAGAGATCTCATTTTTTGAGGGCCTATCAGAAATTTTCTCTATATCATGAATTTCATGAGATATTACATATGAAAAATACCATTGCTTTTCATATTTGATTCATTCATATTTGGCACTTGCATGCACTGTTTTCAAATAAAACTACCCAGCAAAAACTTTGCTTTCCTGGTAAGCTAGCAGGTATGATTGGAAAGAAAAATAAACTACTTATTTTTTGCCTGAAGAACCAGTTATTTTTGTTCGACTTGTCCACAAATTCATGTAGTTATTTTTTGACTCTATGGGTACTCAAAAATATGTACCTAAACGAAAACAAAATTAAAAAAAAAAACAAAAAAATTTTGCCGTCAGTAAGACTCGAACTTGGAAACACACTAATCATTCGTTTTTAATGACTAACGTCTTACTCAGTACACCATCTCGCACATAGCATCCTAAGCGACAAAAACCGTTTCGAGTTTAAAATATCTTTTTAGACATTTTGTTATAGAAAACTAACAGCTTCAGAATGGGGTTGAACCAACAACCTTTTGGTTGTTAATCCGGCGCTCTAGCCTACTCGTCCACGTGATTGCAGTATTACTGTGCTATTATACTATTGAGTACTTATTAATGTAATACAGAGTAGGCAAATAATAATGACGCCTCTTTACCAAGAAATTACTTTAATAAGTAGTTGTTATTACCGAAAACCAAAAAGTTTTTGCTGGGTATGTACGAATAATTAGAAATATTAATTTTTTTTTTTTGCTGAAGAAATTCTAAAAAAAAATTCACTTGAAAAGTTACAAAAGCATATATGCATCTAATGCGATTTATAATTAAAATATTATTTTTGATTTATTTACATTGAAGAGTATGTAAATACTGTTAAAATAATTAAATTTTTTGTCCTTAGGAGGCTTATTATATTACGGTAAATAAATAAATAAAAATAAATAGATAAATCGGACATTTATATGTGTAGTTTTATATGCTTTAAGCTGTATTTGTGTAAAAAGAACAAATGGAGAAAAAATATGGTTGTGGTAAACATAATTGAAGAGCAACATATTATGATTGGATTATATGGTTGCTTTAAAAATGTGTATGGTTATAAATAATAATAATAATAATAATAATAATAATAATAATAAATATGAACATTATAATCATAAAATAAATTAACTTTTCATATTATGATCCGAGTTTTTTCATTTTTGTATTTAATTATTATGGATTTCGGTAATTTGCAACAATCTGAAGAAGATGCTGCAGAAGGTATTGTTAGGCTTTCTAATTCATTTAAGGGTGATAATGATGGTTTACCAGCTTTTTTAATAAAGAAATGTTCTTCTTCATTATGTCTGCCATTGAAAATTATTTTTAATAAGTCTTTAAGCAATGGCTATTTCAAAAATTCTTAAACATATTGTTTATCATAAGCTTTTCTATAATGTAAAGAGGCATATTTCTTTATCTCAACATGGATTTATGACTGGAAGATCAACCTGTACTAATTTGGCTGTTTTTACCAAGTATTGTGTTGATAGTTTTGAAGATCGATTGCAGATTGATGCGATTTACACGGACTTTGCTAAGGCATTTGACCGAGTACCACATGAACTTTTATTATTAAAATTATATAAATTGGGCGTTCATTCCCGAATGTTATCTTGGTTTCGTTATTACTTGTCGGATAGACAATCCGTGGTTTCTCTTGATGGTGTTTGTTCCACATCATTTATTCCTTCTTCTGGTATTCCCCAAGGTAGTGTTTTGGGTCCACTGTCATTTAATATATTTATTAATGACATTGACCTATGTTTCAGAAAGTCTCATTATTTATTGTATGCTGATGATTTGAAAATTTTTAAAACAATTTCTAATGCCAATGACGTTTTTAATCTCCAGGAGGTTTTAAATAGGGTGAGTTCTTGGTCAGTCCGTAATGGTTTACCTTTTAATTTAAACAAATGTTTTTCTATGACTTATCATAGATGTTGTAACACTGTTATATGTCGATATAGAATACATTAACATTTACTTTCATCCGTGGATGAAATTTTAGATTTAGGGGTATTATTTGATAAAAAATTATCATTTAATAATCACTTAAATTATATTATACCTAAAGCTTATTCAATGTTAAGTTTTTTATGCCGTAATTCTAAAAGTTTTGATCATTACACAAAAAAAGTTCTATATACATCCTTTGTGAGATCTAGATTAGAATATGCTTCATTTATTTGGAGTCCTTGTACTCAATTACACACAAATAGAATTGGAAAAATTCAAGTAAAATTTATAAAGTTTGCTCTTTCATTTTTAAACTTTTCATTTGTAAATCCTCAAATTTCGATTCCTACATACCCTGATAAATGTGCCTTGATTTCTATGAAAACTTTAGAAACAAGACGTAAAATTTCTTCTGTATATTTCCTATATGCTATAATATGTACTTCCTAGGCCTCTAAGGCAAAATAATTATATCTTTTATATAGATATTCATAGAACAACATATGCTTTGAATGAACCTTTAATAAAGGCTATGTATGAGATTATTCAATAAATATTCTAATGAATTAAACTTAAGTATGAATTTGTTAAACAGTTTGTTTAAATAATTAATTTAATTATGTATATTAAATTATCATTGAAGTCTGTAAGAATAATATTATATCTATAGACTGAAACTAATAAATAAATAAAAAAATAAATAAATAATTTATCACGTTATGATCTGGTTTTATCACATTATGAAGAAATTTTCTTATATTATGACCCGATTTGATCATATTATGATTCGGTTTTAGCATATTAAAATAAATAACTTGAAAACATATTCATAACATGCTTCATATCTATCTTATTATGATCTATCATTATTTGTTTATTAATTAATTTTCTTAAATTATTTATTTGTATTATCATATGTTGTACATGATAATATTAAGTTATTTTTTAATAACTAAACTATTTAATATTAATAGTAGTTAATAAATATATCATATTGTTTGAATCATCCCGCATGTAACCAAACCTTGTCAATTTATATTTATTCATTTATAAACTAAATGAAAATTATAATGAAGTTGAAAAACAAACATAAAAAACAAAATATATTTAAAAACAAACAAGTTATGAATTTTTCAACCATATTTGTAAAAGAATATGTATTATTTTTATAACATTTTATTGTTATGGGAATAATAACATTAATATGGTTTAGAAACAATGTATGGTTTAAGAACAAGGATAAAGATTATTAATATTAAATGGTTGTAGAAATAATGATATTTTTTCATATTAATTCAATTTTGTTTCTGGTAAAAATATTTAAAAACATAAAATATTTGCAGTCAAATATATTAAAATGTTTATTGAATGTAAACATTAAATGAAAAAACTTAAACAAATATATTGTTACCATGGACTCATTGTTATTAAAATTAATGAAATTGAACAATGAGAACATAATGTTGTTGTAGTAACAATGTTTTTCTCTGTGTGTGTAAAAAATTAAAAATTTTATTGGAAACAATATGGAATTTTATAGGAGAAGATTTCATTTTTAGTTATATATTGGACATAATTAAATCCATTCTTTACTTTTTTGACAAAATGTTATTAACATAGTATGTATTTCTTTCAGCAATTTTAAAAATGAAGAAAGAAAAATATTTTCATAACAACTTTTTTTTTTGCTTTTTAGATAGTTTACCTTATGTAAAGAATTAAAAATTTATTTAAATATAAAACTAATTTAAC
This sequence comes from Protocalliphora azurea, assembly GCA_932274085.1. Taxonomy (NCBI): domain Eukaryota; kingdom Metazoa; phylum Arthropoda; class Insecta; order Diptera; family Calliphoridae; genus Protocalliphora; species Protocalliphora azurea. Next base: position 131,134,277 of record OW026522.1, on the reverse strand, counting down.
TTAATTTTAAAACTAATATTATGAACAATTTTTAGAAAACATTTTAAGATAAAATTTATATAACAAACTCAACCGCGAATGACAAATACAAGAAAACATAATATTTGAAAATTATTGAACTTAATATTTGAAAACTATTAATCAGGAAAACCAGAAATATGCAATTGCATGTATTTTCCTGGATGTTGAATGAAGCCATCTGTAAAATATTTATTCGTTTCAGAACAAATAAAACATATTTTTGCATATTTTACCCTTAACGGCATATTTTTGCATATTTATAGCATATTTAACCCCTTTAGAGAATATTTTGAAAATTTGAGTATAATTTTTTTATACCACATGGGATATTTTTCAATTTTGATTTTATAAAAAAGTAAGAAATTCAAAAATATTTAGTACCCAGTTAAAAATATTATGTATGAATCATATATTTATGTATATATGGAGTACCATACATGTTTGGATCCGAAAATTGAGGGTATGTGGAAATATATGACAATATGTACATCAAAAACTCTATTGTGAATGATAACTCAAATATTGCTGAATTTCAACAGAAAAAATTCTGGAAAGGATTGGCGATCGTTTGATATATATATCATATATCTACGATATCGGATGCCTTCAACCGACATACAGACGAACGGACATGGTTCTATCGATTCTAGAAAATATAAACTTTTTTGCTCTCCGACGCAAATTGTGTAAATTACAAATGGAATGATAATCTTATATATACCCTTTAGACCTGTGTTGAAAGGTATAAAAACAAATATTTTAAATCAAAATTATTTAAACTATTTCTTACCTTGCAAACATATATATCACCAATCCATTACCGGTTACCCCAAATCCGAATATAATCATATACAAAGTTCCCATCACATAATACGATGTATCACTTGGTGGCTCAAACTTTAGCCAAAAGGGATTAATACGTGCTATCATCCGATAATCATGAGATCCTCGAAAAGCCTTTAAAGCAGGATATAAACTAATTTTAAAGATAATAAGAAAAAGAAAGAAATCAAATAAAACTAAAGATAGTTATTATAAAAAAATTATAGCAAAAATAATTAATACATTATATCTGAATAGATTACATTAACCATTCCATTAAATTAAGTTTTAATTTTCATACTTACACTTACCTTTCATTTAATTCTATCAAACCATGATGAGAAGAATTAACATATTTAATGCAGGAGTTTGTGTAGTTCTCAGGCAAACATACTATCAAATCATTTTCTAATATTTCGACAATTGGTGTCATCGTTGTTGAATAGGCCTTGACTAAAGAAATTAGGCTCAAAAGTATAGACGAAAGAGTACAAATTCTTAATTTAAATATTTCATATAATAAAAGAGAGCTTTTGCCACAGAGATGAGAATAAAAAGTATAAAGTTTATGCAAGAGAGGGTATTGTTGCCAGCAATTGACTGTTATTGGCATAAAAGGGGTGGTGGGTTGTTTGTTAGTTGATATAGGGGGTGTTGTTGTTGTTATAGGTGGGCATATATTTTCTTGTTGTTTCGGTTGTTGATTCTGTTGAGATTTTTGTCTCTTTGTTTTGTTTTTAAATTTTGGGCAAAGAGTAAACTTAAACTTTGATTTGATACTCGTAGCCTGTTTATCCATTGTGTTGTTATTGTTGTCGATGTTGGGTTATTTATGGTAGAAATGAAAAAAATCAAAAAACGATCAACTTGTTTCCATAGAAATGATGGTTGCATTCGTAAGATTTCAATTTTAAAGTTGAAACCAACAATTTATCAAAGAATTCAAATGCATTAAATTAGTATTGACTAAAAATATATAATAGAAATATTTCAAAAATATTCTCGTTGTTGCTGCTGCTGGTGTGGTTTTATTTATTTATTATTGTTTTGGTATTTGTTGGTTTGTTTTTTTTTTCTCTTTTTTTAAGCAGGATAATCCTAGTAATAATTTGTACATGTATCAAGAATATCCTAAAAATACAAAGAAAAATACATACTCGTATATACAAATATTTTTCAGTAACTTTTATTTGAAATAAAATATTTTTTGGTTTCAAACAAATTTATGAACTTTATTTTTGGAATTCCTTTAAAAGAGTACTACTACTTATCATATGTATCTTTGTGCATTGTAAAATATATTTATGAATATTATTTTTATTTATATTTGTGTGTATTTTAGTTAGAAGTTGGACGGGGGTGGGAGGGTGTGTTGCTAAGTTTTGTTTATTCTATTTCAATTTTCTGCATTGCATTATGCCCACGCTAAATAATATTTAAGTTTATATGTGATTTCTTTTAAACGTCCATGAGATTTAGGAGGGTTGTGTGATAAGTATTTATAAGAGTGCATATATTTCAAATACAAAAGTAATTTTCGCTGTCAATTACTTTGTTTAATAATTTTTTCGTTTTTATACAAGTATACAATATCATGAATTTCACGAAAGAACACAAAAAAAGGTACAATTTTTCACCTCACGTCTTTCAATTTTCTTCACATTTAATAAATACCCAGGAAAAACTTTGCTTTCCTGGTAAACAAGCGGGTAAAATTGGAAACAAAAATAAACTACTTATTTTTTGCCTAAATAATTGGTTATTTTTGTTCGAGTAGTCCAAAAATTCATGTAGTTATTTTTAGACTATGAAAATAAAAATAAAAAAAGAAAAACAAAAACAAAAAAAAAAAAAAAAAACTTGCTTTCAGTGAGATTTGAACTTGGACACAAATTAACCTTTCTTTTTTAATGACTAACGTCTTACTTAATACACCACCTCGCACTTAATTTTCTAAGTGACAAAAACTTTTTCAGTATAAACTATCTTTTTAGATATTTTATTATAAAAAACAGCATCAGAATGGGTTGAACCAACAACCTTCTGGTAGTTAATACAGCTCTCTAGCCAACTCATCCACGTGATTGAAATATTACTGTGCTATTATATTATTGAGTACTTATTTAAGTAATACCCAGTAGGCAAATAATAATGACGCCTCATTACAAAGAAACTACTTTAATAAGTAGTTATCATTACCGAAGACCAAAAAGTTTTTGCTGGGTATGTCCTCTGTGAAGCTAATAAAATTTATCCAACTTTAGTTAAAAAAAGAATCAAAAACCGTGTTTTTTTCGCGGTTTGAAACTATGAAAAAAAAAAAAAATTAAAAAAATCAAAAAAGTAAGTTACTTTATTTTCACATTTCTTATCGAATTTTCATTACTTTAAATGCATTAGATTTTTTAATTTGCCCTCTTTTTTAATAAATTTGTAAAATAATTTTAGGTTTTTGCTAAATGTATTTTAGATGAAAATGCATTTTTCATATTTGCTATTCAATTCACAACCAACACGAAAAATTATAAATTTGAAGCTTATCTCTTAGATTTTAATGATATTAGATACAAAGCTAAGGCTGATACAAAACTTCAGTTTATGAATTATTACAAGAAATATTATAATAAATACGAAATATTTATTTCAATTTATATTGAGGGTCTTTATGAAAACGCGCAAAACCTTCGCAAAATCTGCAATTTGTGCAAGTTTGCACACTCGCAAACATTCATTTCTTTTTTTTTTTTTTAAGATGCATGTTCCAATAGAATTTTTGGCGACCATACAAACATTTTTTTTATTCATTTTGCTTTCATATAATAAATATGTTTTTGGGTCCGCGACTTATTGTGGGAACCCCTAACATAGGCAAATATACTTATTATTATTATTATTTTTTTTATTATTTGGCGAATTTACTTCATGGATGGTATAATGTCATTTTTGATCACTTTATAAATTTATAAAAAAGTAACAAAAATAAAAACAGGACTAAAAATAATAAAAATATAAAAAAAAGAAAGTTTGCAAAGAGAAGGAAACATTTTAAACAAAAGTAACATGTTATTTAAAATCTTAAAAGTATTTAGTCAATTGGGGAAAATATTGTTGTTTTGGTGAAAGATACTATATATAGATAGAAAAGATATTTAAGATTGGGTACTTAGATATTTAATTTTCCATGACAATAAATTTACAGCGGAAAAAATGCCATTACTTTACTGTTTAGGCCTTTTTAACTCCTTTTTATCTCCACCCTACTTTCCAAAAAAAAAAAAAATCAAAACGCGTTGTCCTCTATAAGAATTAAAAAAAAAAAAAAAAAATTCCAAAATTCCCTTAATTAAATTTCAGGCTCTCTTTAAAGAGCATTGCACATCATAGGTAATACATTTAATTAAGAGTAAGTCCTTGTCTGATCGTTTTTTTTTTTGAAAGTAAGAAGTCAAGCCCATGCCTCTAATGACGCTCTACTTAAAATGGAAACAAGTTTGAGGTTCTCTGGCTCCAAAATAAGGTGTAAAAAAATATTTCCTAAGGCCTCTTTAATACGAGTACTTTTTTTTATTTCCGCTGGATTAAATTTACATTTACAAATGTAATAGTAAATAAATAGTTCCCATAAATTTGTTTAAATTTATTTGTTAATAAAAATTTTAATTGAATTTTATTTAAAATTAATTTCAACATGCTTGTTTGGTAAATTAGGTCGAGGTACATATGATTCATTTATATATATATATATATATATATATATATATATATATATATATATATGTCGAAAATAATGTCAACAATAGTTATTGGTAAATTAAAATAAAGCTTTAAGTTAAACACAATAAATACGAATTGAATATACTCAATAACAAGAATGTGTGATCATTTCAAAAATACATTAATGCTTTGGTTTTGCTGCTATGATTACCTTACCTTAAACATTCCCTAGTAACGTATTGTAAGCAATTCCTTTAAGTATAATACTTATAATGACTTCCTTGTATTAACTTGAAATAAAATTCAATGTATTTTTTTCTAGCGTAATAATAAATTTTCTTAAGTGTTACTTAAGTATTTTATTTTAATGAAAATATTAAGAAGTGTTAAATAGAATATATGTACATAAATACATAACCACCTCTTTTATAGTTTGTTATGAAGTAACCAAGTGTTAAATTTGTTTATATAAATTATTTAACACGTGCGTTGTAACATCTTAAGTTTTGTTTAAATTGTTAGAATTTAAATTTGTTTTTAAATATTGTTAAAAGTAATACAAATTGTATACAGTAGTAAACAGGTACATAATAAGCAGGGCAACCAAAAATATGCAAAATCATATTATTTCCTGGGCTTCAAATGAACAAAACTATTAGTTAATTATCCTTTTCAGACAATTTTAAGAATTTTTGCATCAATTTGTTACTGCATATTTTTGCATATTTAGATCTTAATAGCATATCTTTGCATATTTTAGCCTTAGCTGCATATTTTGTCATATGTTCATAGAAAATCCTTATTTGAGAGCATGTTTTATCAATTTAATTGAAAAATGCTCTTAACTATAAAATATGCAATAAATTTTATATTTAAGAGCATAATTTTACATATTTTCCACTTTCCACTTTGCGCCCAATAGAATTTTTTACATAATTTGCAATTAGTGAAATTTTCTTTTTACTGTCATATACGTTTTTCAAATCCGATTCCCTAATAATTTTTTATAAAAATATATGAATTTTATAAATTTTAGCCAGAAAAAATAATATTTTCGGATTTTGAGAGCATTTTTTACGCGCATTAAAAATTCTTTGGAGCATGTTTTTGGTTACCCTGATAATAAGTATTATTTGAAAGTGATTTAAGATATAAAATTTTATTCTTGTCCTTGATTTATGTGTCACTTTTACTCATATTTTTTTTTATATTAAATCTAGATCTGCCAATAGTTTTCCCTTCAAAAATATAACAAAATTGTAAAGAAATATTTATTTGCATATTCTTGTCATATACTACATAAAAGATGCTGAATTGCCAGTATTCATTAAATTTAAATAGATCAGTTGACTACGTGGCCATTTCTCATAATAACTTTATACCTACTTACTTACAAATTCTTTTTGTATTCATCTCACTTATGGATTCTGTACTAGAATTTACTACATTACATACGAACAAACTGTATATTTGCTATTTTTATGCCCTTCACCACAGGTGTAAAGGGTATATAAGTTTGTCATGCCATTTTTAATTTCTACGATATTCCTCTAAGACCCCAAAAAGTACATATATTTTCTGGATCCTTATGGATAGGTAAGTTGATATAACGATGTCCGTCTGTCTGTTGAAATAACTTTTTAGATAATCCCCAGTTATCGGATATATGTGTTTTATGCATCAAATTATAGGCAATATTTCTTAGAATGACAATAAAATCGGTCGAGATATCGCCAAAAAACCGAAAAGGCCTCTAAAAACGTATTTGTTTTCGAATTTTTTAAACCCTTATATAAGCCAGCGACTTCGGTTTTGCATAAAAATTCTGAATCTTTTTTTTTTTTTTTTTTTTGGAATGTTTCTGAGGAAGAAATGAATAAAATCGGTTCATTAGTAACTGAGATATCGGTCAAAACGCATTTTTAAACTCTGTGAAGCTTTTGTATAAGTTTCGGAATTTCGTTTTCGAACAAATATGTTGTTATTATTTTTCTAAATATCGGCTTTTTGCATTAACTCTATTGGTCCATAAACAACCCAGTTATAGGCAAAAATCTGAAAAAATGTTAAAAAAATACACACACAAACATATATAAAAAGTAATGACTCTGTGTTTTTTTTTTTTTTTGTATAAGCAAGTATCTACATACAAACATATGTATATAAATTTAGTAGTCATCAGAAGCCATGAGTGTTGTTGTTGTTTTTTTTTAAGGAAGCTTGCTATGATAGTTTAATTTTGCATTTATATTTTTGTAATTTGGAAAAATCTAGATTATTTTTTAAAGTATAAATGTGAAAATATGAAAGCATACTTTAAGGCGCAAATTTTATTATTTGTCGTTAAGGTGTTGTAGGGTATAAAAGATTCGGCACAGTTGAATATAGCGCCCTAACTTGTTTTTTAAATGCAATCATCTCTTACTTTGCTGGCTTACAAGTATCGTACGAGTATCTAGTGGCTATATATATATATATATATATATATATATATATATATATTTCATTTGTTCAATCAACTTTTATATGTAACAACCACTTGAAATGAAACTAAAATTTTGCATTTTTTTTTTAATATATTCTGTTTGCTACAAGAAAAATAAAAACAATAAAAACCATAAACTATAAACGTAAATGAATCAGTATTGTGCATTAGATTAAATATTGAAAATGCTTTTTGAAAAAGTTACTTTTCTATATAAGAAAACAATTTTAAGCGGAAATCAATACATTTGAGTAGTGTTTGCATTTTGATTTGTTCTCTTTATTTATTTTTTGTTTTTCTTTCAAATATAGATTCTTTTTTAATATTTTCTAAGGTAAATATAGCAGCATTTGAAATTTACACTATTTCCAGATTTAATTGTTGCTACAAGAAATAAAATAAAAGTTATATGCGAAAGTACTTGTAATAAAGAAAATTAAACACGAACTGTTTTATAATGACTCAGAATACAAAACAAAATTGTTAGAAAGAAAATTAAAAGAAATTTATATGTGTAGGTACTTAATTGAAAAAGTTTAAGTACTTGGGAAAAGTAGATAGATAGATATGTACTTGATACTTGTATAATATTAAAAAATTAAAAAAGTCTGTTATACATACGTGTTTTCTAAAATAAATATTTTTTAAATATTTTAGTTTTTTCTTTGGTAACAATAAATAATGTAATAAATCTATTTTAGATCAGTAATAAAAGAGAATAATACAGAGGAACAAATTTAATAACATAAGTAAATATCAGCAATTGAAAAAAAAAAAACAAATAAAATATTGTCTATAATTTTTCGAGTTTAACTGCAATTTGTTGTAAATTTTCCTATAAAAGTTTTTAAATCGAAATAGTAATTTTTAAAGGAATTTTTATTGTTAATATAAAAAGATTTGTTTTATTCAAATTGGACAAAAACTGTATAACTTGTTACATTTTATTTCTTACAACTTACTAAAATTTTTCGAATCATTTTCAATTTTTTGCCCCCGAAAATATGTTGCAAATAAAACATAAATTAAAATACTTTGTTTTAAATTTATATGTACAGGAAACACATTGATCATGCGACACGGGATTTCTCAGACATTTCGGTTGCACATTATTATGAAGTACTAAGCCTATAAACCACTTCTATTCTCTGCGTGTAGGTTCATGGAAAATAAAACAGCTCAATAATTTAATAATTATTATTTTAATATTTTTATAGTAAAAAAGTTCATAATTTCTCTTAAGCTATAGTGGCCTATAGACACATACTGCATAAGCTACTGCAATAAGTATGTATTAGTATGTATTTAAGAGAGCTTGAAGGCCCAACCAGTCAACTTTGCGACGCAACGTAGAACGAAGAAAAGTAGTATGAAACATTTTGCGCAAAAAAATCAACTAAAGTAAACGTATAATATATTTTTGAACATTCATTGTGTGAACAACCCTGTTCTTTGGTTATTTTGCATAGAAAATAAACTACAGGGTTGTCAAAAAGTCACGTAACTACGTAAAAATCTATTTTCTATAGACTTCTGAGATACGCTAGCTAGAATTTTTGTGTCAATAGCTACTTACGCACATCTGCATGAAGCAAGTTGAAACAACTGATTGCGATACGATGATTTTTTGTTCACTAGCTGGGCCTTGAGAATGTGTGCATGATACCGACATTGCAGTATGAAAAATTGATTTTAAAATGAACTCATACTGCAGAGTTTTTTTTCGAATGAATTTAATTATTTTCTTTAACATTTGTAAAAATTTTCTGTTTGTCATTTCAAATTAAAAGAAAAAAAAAAAAAAAAACATTAACATTTTTTTCGACTTTAATCGAATTTGTTCATAAACCATTTGGGTTAAAATTCTATTGTTTTAACTCAAACAATAATTATTTTCATTTTCGTTATCATTTTCTATATTATTCTTTACTTTGCGATTATTGTTGTTATATATAATTTAAAATCATGTTTACATTGTTTTCTTAACTCGTGCATAATGCCATAGTTTTGTTACAAAATAAATATACAAACAAAAACATATATATTTTTTTGTTATTTGAGGCTTTAATTGTGCATTATGAAACGTTTTTCTTAACGATTTTTTTTATAACCTTCACCATAGGTGTAAAGGATATACATAAGTTTGTCATTCCGTTTGTAATTTTCACAATTTTCGGAGAGCAAAAAAATTTATATTTTCTGGATCCTTATAACAAATGATGTCGACAGTCCATCTGTCCGTCCCTCCGTCTATTGAAATGGCGTTTATGAAGCCCACCAATAACTGATGTATTTATATATATATATATATATATATATATATATATATATCTTTATATATAAAGAGATCGGAAATCTTTTCCAAAATTTTGCTATTAAAATTCAGCAATATCAGCTCATGAATGGGGGAGATATGCCTGAAACAAGGGTTTGTTTTAAATGACATTTGTGAAGCTTTCCGATAATATAGATATATCTATATAATAGGCAAAAGCTTCCCCTTCCTATATCTTCTTAACTAATCCACCGATTTTCTTGAAATTTGGCAGGCAAATAGTGTAACATGTGAAAGGAACTATGGCCTATAATTTTTATTATTTAGGGCGTGAAATAGGGAAAGAGGAGTAAAAGCTCCACCTCTCTATATCGTCCTAACTAATCAACCGGTGTCTTAAAATTTGACATGCAGATACTGTAACAGATAATGTAACAACGCCCTCATGTGCCTGTTAAGAGTCATTGTCTGGATAAGTCCACTCCCCCTTGCTTAGGAGTTGGAGCTATCTAACCTCCTGTCGCACTATTGGCGACTTGTGTTGCTATGCAACACCACATCGGTACTATAAACCCCTACTTGCGGTTTAGGTCTAAACCACAACCACCACGTGACTCCCCGAAGGGCCTCTCCAACAGCAAGTCCAGTACGACAACACCGACAAGTCAGTGTTGCCGCTACTGGCTTCCGTGGTACCAGATTGTGTTAAGTCTCTGGTCAGACCCAGAAGGTTCTTTTCTCCCATTATAGGCTCACAGACAAGCCCAGACAATGGTGCACCTTTTTATACCTGCCAAACTGTTACGCTCTCTAGGACCGAAGTTATCCTAGAGTATAACATGATAAAGACCACGTTCCTTCACACAAAAATCTGAAATTTTTTAAGAATTTTTTTGTTGGAAAAATAAACTTGATGCAATAACTAAATTTACTTTATACGGGAGCTATTGCTCACCTTGACCTATCTACCCTAATCGAAATATGATATGAAAATTACTTTTAAAACTTTTTAAGATATTCATTTTCCCACAGTCTTTCTCGGCAGAGACTTCTCAGTATCAATCTCAACTGCTCCAGAATTAAGAGCTGGTTCAGTGAAGGTTTATACTGACGGGTCCAAATCTGTCGGAGGGGTTGGGGAGGTGTCTATATTCCCGTTTATAGGAAAAACGTCTCCTTCAAATTGCCAGATCACTATAGCATTCTTCAAACAGAGATCTCGTCCATAAAGAGGACACTGAACAGGTTAATGTACTATAGGGTATTCGGAGTAGATATCCAAATCTGTACAGACAGTCAAGCCACGATGAAATCGCTCTCGGGTGTCTTTTAAACATCCAGGCTGATACATGAGTGCCGGACATCTCTGAAGGAGATGGTGCTGGTCTGGGTCAAAAATGGCTTCCTTCTTCTATATGAAGATATGGACCAACTGGTAGGAGTACCGCTTTTGTCCAGCATATCAATAATTCTGCGAAACAAAATAGATAGACATATGAATCAAAATACTGAACATAGAGGCAAATATGGCCTCATTATGATAAATCTCGATCTAACTTCATCATGAGACTACTAAAGCATCGGTTACGAATTCTGGTAGCCGTCGTCACAGGACATTGGATACTAGGGCTTCCTTTTAACGATTTCTGTAGAAGTTGTCATGATGAGGAAGAGGAGGAAACGGTGCAGTTTCCGTTATGCCACTGTCCCACTCTTACTAAAATTAGGTCTGCTAATTTTGGTAGTCTGTTTGTGCATGTATTAAGAGATCTCTTTGATATTGACATCAGATGGATCAATTCTTTCATACATTCGTCGGACTGGTTCGATTCGAACGCTGTTATGGACATATGAATTAGTAACACATGATCCATTAGGGCTTAACAACGGGACCAAAGATAGCTCACTTGTCTCCTATTGATTAGAAAACTGCCCACTGAACCTAACCTAACCTAACCTAAGAATTTCACTGTAATAGTTCTTTAGATGAGAAGATTTACATTTTATTTGTATCCTGGATCTATCCGTCCTATTCTCATTTCATATGAAAAAGGTTACGACGAAATTTGAGAGCTCTTACTGTAACAGTTTCTTAGATATGCCATAATGAATATTTGCTTTATATGGGAGGTACTACTCCCCCTGCTTCGACCGAAAAATAAAATGCCATATTTGAATTTATGGACATACAGGATGGTGCTGTGAAAATTTTAAGCAAATTGGTTCATCCGTTTTAGAATTTTAAAAAAGTAGACGTAAATTATGGGCATGGCATCCGATCAAGATTCAACCTAACCTATAACATTCCATAGTGCAAGCACTATCTGTGCATCAAATTTCATGTAAATAATAACTTTTAAAAAAATATATTTTTTTAGTAGGCGTAAAAGGCGGATGTGACCTCCAATTGAGAGAAACATTGTGTTGCTGAATAAAAGTTTTAGACTTCTATCAGCACTTTTTCATATAAATTTTTAAGTATATTAGTCCTTTTATAAAAATTTCTTTGCGTCCCAAATAATACAACTACTAATAAACAGCTAAATTTCCCAAAAAACTGTACAATTTTTGAGAAATTTAAAAATAACTCTTGTACCCCTTCTCTGTCTGCACATAACACACATAACTGAATTTATTGAAACCTTTAAATACCGATGTATTTTACTATACCTTGAGTATAGATTTTCGCAGGCGAAAACTTTTCTAAAATAACATCCATTTTTTGTGCGAATTAATACATAAAAGCTCTTAAATGGATGATTCTGTAAAAATATAATTAGTAAAAGCAAATAAAAATTATATTCTTCTTTTTCAATTTTTCAATTTTTGGAATAAAAAAAGCTAGAAGTTAAAACGAAAATTTTGAGGCTAAACGAAAAATAAAAAAAGCTAGATTTTGCTTTAAAAAGGCTAAACTGGCAACACTGATAAGGATTTGTTCTTGATTCTATTTTAACTTTATATGAAAATGTAAATTATTTAAAGTTTTTAGTGTTTACATAGATCCGCCACGGCGGCTTGTCTTCTTCGATAAAATATTTCCTTTATGTATAGCTCATACGTGGTAGAGAAAAAACTGTCATGTTACACTCTAGGATAGCTTCGGTCCTAGAGAGCCTAACAGTTTGGCAGGTATATATAGGTGCACCATTGCCTGGACTTGTCTGGGGTCTATAATGGGAGAAAAGGACCTTCGGGGCCTGACCAAAGACTTAACACAATCTGGTACCACGGGGGCCAGTAGCCCCTGGCACGGCAGCACTGACTCGTCGGTGTTGTCGTGCTGGACTGGCTGTTGGAGTGGCCCTTCGGGGAGTTACGTGGTGGTTGTGGTTTAGACCTAAACCACAGGAAGGGGTTTATAGTCCCGATGTGGTGTTGCATAGCAACACAAGTCGCCAATAGTGCGGCAGGTGGTTAGATAGCTCCAACTCCTAAGCAAGGGGGAGTGGACTTATCCAGACAATGAGTCTCAAATTGCCACCTGTGTGTTCTTAACAGGCACATGGGGGCATTGGTTGGCGCATTGTACCTCACCCGGTGGAAAGACCACCGTGGGATTAGGCTGTCATGGCAGGTGCCCATGTTAATCTGGACCACATCTGTTTACATAGATATAAGTATAGATAAATATATTTGTAATTACATCTAATATAATGTACAGTCAAAGCACGGTATAACGAATGACATTTTGTCAGACCTTTTCGTTATACTGAAAAATTCGTTATATCGCGGATTTTTTTCATATAAATATTTTTTAGAACTTAATTGGCATTTAATTCATTACATTAAATAAGAACTTTAAAACTAAATTTAAGAAAAAAAAACAATTTGAACAATTGCAGACTCTTTTGGACGGCTTCTTCCTGTATTTCTCTAAGTGCTAGGGATTTTGAAATGACAATATTATTTTGCTGACTCCATTGAATGCACTTTTCTAAGCATTTAATTGCTTCAGAGTGTTTTATTTTAGTTTCGAAATTTGGTGACTGCTCCACAATTTCTATATTTTCTTCATTTTCACAGTCTTTTTCTAAATTGAAATTGTTTATGTCACTCTTATTTCATATATTTAAATCTTCCATAGAAAAAGGAACCTTAAACAAAAAACACATTAAGTTATTTGAAACATGTATTGCAAATTTATTTACTTACTTTACTGTACAAATAGCCTGACTCCACGTCTGATACATACTATTTCATATCCTTGCATTAGTCTTGAGATATCATATTCCTCATCGAACTCAAAATTTTCAAAAAATATTTTTTTTTCAGCATTTAGCTAAGATATCCTACTTACATTATTCCATGCTTGATCAATCATGCACGCCGTGTCGTAGAGGGTTAGATATTTTAAAAAATGTATGATATTGTCCGCTTCAGATGTTACTATCTTCGAAAGGAGGCTACTTCTATAGTGTAATTTCACTAGCCGAATCGTATTTTGATCCATTGGTCGGATAAGGGTTGTAAAATTTGGCGACATATAAATTGTCCATATTTTTCCATCTTCTACTACCTTGATAAACTCTTCTGCTGGAGGATGACATGGAGCATTGTTCCAAAATTAACAAAGCTTTTACAGGCAAATTGTTCGATCTCAAAAATGACTTAACCTAAAAAAGTTTTTATGATAAACTGCTCAAAGTGCTATACATCTATACTTGCCTCTGCAACGAACATTTGGAAGAACCAAATTTTGAAAATTCTCAAATTCGAAACGAGCGGAGTTTTCTTTTCCAATAAGTAAAGGTTTCACCTTTTTTCTTCCCGAGGCATTTGCGCAGAGAAGAGTTGTTATTCTTTCTTTTGATAATTTTCTACCAGGAGCAGTTGCTTCTTCACCATGGACAAATATTTTGTCTGGTAGCATTTTCCTAAACAACCCCATCTCGTCGGTATTAAAAATTTAATATAGAGATCAATCCTACTCTTGAATAACTCTTTGCAATTTTGTTTTAAAAGGATCTACTTATTCTTTTTTGATGACAATTTTTCACCAGATTCCTTAAACAGTCGTATTCTCTCTTGATGACAATTTTTCACCAGATTTCTTAAGTAGTCGTATTCCGTATAATTTTTTAAACCTAGATTGCCAGCCATCACTGGCGTGAAAGGTCACCAGTATAAAATTTGTTTTGTATTTCCATGGCTTTTCTTTTCAATGCTATCCCATTTACAGGAACAAATTTTTTCCTTTGATTAAGGAATCTTCATATGGCTTTTCTTCTATTTTAGGATACTCACCCTGTCGAAGGGATCGGCGATCGTTCGAGCCATTATTTGTATTTTCTAAATTGTAAACGATTTTCCCCTACATTTTCTTGAAAGTGCTTATGGATGATTTAGATATTCCATTTTTATTTGAAATGACTTTCAACGATAAACCACGTTTGAATTCTTCTAGAATTTTTATTTTTTCACTTAAAGATATTCTTTTTCCTTTTCCCATGTTTTTGTACTGAACTGAGTGGAATTCTTATGATCATTTTTTTGACAGCTGTATGTAAAAATTTTAACGAATATTTCAATATTTTGTACGCTTTCAATTTAAGATCTCGACATAAAATGCGCCAAGTCGTTCCATACGTCAGTCCGAGTTGCTGCGAACGGCGCCGAATCGATTCTCCACGGTCTTCATGTACACTCTCAGCTACGGCCACTATATTTTCTTCACAGCGTGCTGGACGTGGTCTATTCGGTCGAATATTATCCAATAATGAATGCTGGGTCTCAAAATGGGTGGTGGCGTTGCGAATAGTACGCTCAGTAGGCTGATTATGTTGACCATAAGTTGAGCGAAGTGCACGAAACACATTCCTCACAGAACGTGAATTTTCGTAATAAAGTTGAACGATTTGTAAACGTTGTTCAGGCATAAGTCTTTCCATTATGAAATGCCAAACAATACTAAATAAACATAACATGACAGCATGACACGACTCACTCGTGATCTGTCAAAAAAAGGCTATTGAAAAAGTATCTCTACATGAATCACCCTTTATAAGAAAGTTAATGTTACTAATGAACTCATTTCTTATATCCCAAATTCGCTAAATAGTGTATTTGTTATACCGGGCTTTGACTATATTTCATTTTCATATAAAACATCTTAACACGGGTGAAGGGTATATAAGATTCGGCACAACTAAATATTGTACTCTTACTTATTTATTTCTTTCTTTTTCAGCCAGCAGAATAGAGGAGAATAAAGAAAAATATATATCTGAAGAGGTAAGGAAAGTAAAATTTACGTGGGCTTCATTCACATAGTGCCTACACAATGTCGTCTATTAGTAAAAATATTATAATAAACAAAGAAACCTGAAATAGGTAATATTATAGTTTTATGGAAGGTTTTTATTTATTCCGCATGAAAGATCCTTAAAACAAATTTTTTCTACCTTTTTCCATTTTATAAATTTTACTTATGTCATTTTGTACCGATAATACGAGTATGATGACGTTTTTCTTATTTCGATAGTAATAGATCAACTCGTTGAAATTTAACACTTTCAAAGTTCTTGACATTTAATAGAAATCTTTACTTTGAATTGCAATCATTTCCAAAACAATTAAGAATAATTTCATAAATTTCTCTGCCCTATCTTAAGTGTTAACTACACAAGTAAAATATACTTGATTTTAAGTATCTTATTGTCATTCCTCTATTATATTTATTGTAGCCTAATGATGTGGCAACTTTTTAATGATAAGCATTTATGTAAATTTTTGTTTAAGTTGTTAGTTTTTTACCAAGAAAATTTCTAATTTGTTGCAAAAAAGAAATATTTTTTTTTATTCAAATTTGTTTCTAATAAAACAACCTGGCTCATTTATTTAAATAGAAACATGGTACAATAATTTAATAAGGTATATGTATAAAGGCAGGAAATACAACAGTGCAACAATAGCAGCCATCCTTTCGCCTTAAATAGGACTGAAACGCGTGTAAATTGTTGAATTTGAAAAGTAATAAGAATGAATTGTATTTTCTTGTTTTTGTTTTTGGACAATAGGGATATGCTTCATCACCATTGTTTACTTCCTTTTTACAAATACCTTATTTACTCATTTTTCTCTGTTAATAATATAAATTTCACCACCGAAAATATTACTTTTGTTTGTAAAGAAACCAATACATGCAAAAATAAAAACGAGAAATATCATATAGTCAGTAGAACTGTCTTTTTTGATTTTAATTCGTTACGAATTAGCTAAATTTTGAATTAATTCATTTTGTAACAAAAAAGAATTGAATGAAAGTTAAATCAAATCAAACGAATTAGGCAGAAATGAATTTCAATTCGTTTCCAATTCAAATGAATTTGTTAAAATGAATTACAATTCATTTCCAACTCGTTTGAATTGAATTGATTTTGAATTCATTCAAATGAATTAGAACAATGAATTGCAATTCAAATGAATGAAATCAAAAATGAGTTGCAATCAATCAAATTCAAGAGCAGATCTAGTGGTAATGAAAAATGGAAATTTCTCCTACCAAAATGAAAATATTCAGTACAAAAATTGAAAAGACTTGCCCTTGTCCACCATACCTTTAATAATATTTTCACACTATTCGATAAAAATAAAAATTTAAGTTTCTTTTAGCAAATGAATAAAATTTTCCCATTTTGATAGGATTTTCGCCGATACACAATAATTCAATTCCTATTCTGCCGCTAACTGACAATTCCAGTATATCATGAGAATTTCAAATCTAAGAATTTTTTGTCTTTGGACTATACTAGGTCATATACAAAACGAGATAAGATAAAAAATTAGTTGAATAACAAAACGACAGTGATGTAGATTTACTTACAAATTCAATAAAAATTTCAATCAATTCAATTCGAATGAGTTGGAAATGAATTGATAATTCTTTTTTCTAATTCATTTGAATTAATTCAAAATCAACTCAATTCAAATGAATTGCAAATGAATTGCAATTCACTTTGACAAATTCATTTGAATTGGAAACGAATTGCAATTCATTCTACAAATTCATTTGAATTGGAAACGAATTTCAATTCATTTAAAATGGAAATGGTATTGCAATTAATTTTTACCAAATTCATTTGAATTAACTCAAATTTCATTCAATTCATTTTTTTGCATAAAAAGAATTAGTTCAAAATTTGCTAATTAGTGCTTGAATGATTCGCAAATTAATTTAAAAATGAATGATTCATTTACAACTTTTATAGTCAGTCGGTATATGATACCCTGCACCAGCGATAGGCACAAAGAGAGGACGTAAAAATTTGAATGTGTTAGTGTATTAGGTTTGTTTACGCTCTTTGTTGTGAATGTATAACAAACACATCTAGCATACAAAAAATAAAATTTTTTTATGCTCTTTGTTATGTGTTTTGTTATTGTTTTTGACTATCCTTGCGACATGAACCCTCCTTGCTGAAAGCTAGAACAAAACTGAAAGATTTTTTTGTTTTTTATTCACTCTCAGTTGCTTAGCTTCGTTAAACTTCGTGCTGTGTATGTGAAAATACCAAAAACCTTCGGCGCCGGTGTTTGCCTTACACCATTGTGTACGAGCTTAAAAATTCGGGAAGGGGACTTAGTATTACACCTGTGGCCAATTTTACTAAATATAAAATAAAATATACAAATACAGAATAATGTGTTGATACTAAAATCTAGATGATTTTATGCACTTTGGGGCTATTTTTGGAAGTTGGCTTATATGGGAGCTTTGATAAATTTGGACCGATTCTCATAAAATTTTGCAATATTGTTTCTACTAGAAGTTAAAACGAAAATTTTGAGGCTAAACGAAAAATAAAAAAAGCTAGATTTTGCTTTAAAAAGGCTAAACTGGCAACACTGATAAGGATTTGTTCTTGATTCTATTTTAACTTTATATGAAAATGTAAATTATTTAAAGTTTTTAGTGTTTACATAGATCCGCCACGGCGGCTTGTCTTCTTCGATAAAATATTTCCTTTATGTATAGCTCATACGTGGTAGAGAAAAAACTGTCATGTTACACTCTAGGATAGCTTCGGTCCTAGAGAGCCTAACAGTTTGGCAGGTATATATAGGTGCACCATTGCCTGGACTTGTCTGGGGTCTATAATGGGAGAAAAGGACCTTCGGGGCCTGACCAAAGACTTAACACAATCTGGTACCACGGGGGCCAGTAGCCCCTGGCACGGCAGCACTGACTCGTCGGTGTTGTCGTGCTG
Organism: Protocalliphora azurea; assembly: GCA_932274085.1. Taxonomy (NCBI): domain Eukaryota; kingdom Metazoa; phylum Arthropoda; class Insecta; order Diptera; family Calliphoridae; genus Protocalliphora; species Protocalliphora azurea. The sequence goes on along the minus strand of OW026522.1, from coordinate 131,115,751 downwards.
GACTGGCTGTTGGAGTGGCCCTTCGGGGAGTTACGTGGTGGTTGTGGTTTAGACCTAAACCACAGGAAGGGGTTTATAGTCCCGATGTGGTGTTGCATAGCAACACAAGTCGCCAATAGTGCGGCAGGTGGTTAGATAGCTCCAACTCCTAAGCAAGGGGGAGTGGACTTATCCAGACAATGAGTCTCAAATTGCCACCTGTGTGTTCTTAACAGGCACATGGGGGCATTGGTTGGCGCATTGTACCTCACCCGGTGGAAAGACCACCGTGGGATTAGGCTGTCATGGCAGGTGCCCATGTTAATCTGGACCACATCTGTTTACATAGATATAAGTATAGATAAATATATTTGTAATTACATCTAATATAATGTACAGTCAAAGCACGGTATAACGAATGACATTTTGTCAGACCTTTTCGTTATACTGAAAAATTCGTTATATCGCGGATTTTTTTCATATAAATATTTTTTAGAACTTAATTGGCATTTAATTCATTACATTAAATAAGAACTTTAAAACTAAATTTAAGAAAAAAAAACAATTTGAACAATTGCAGACTCTTTTGGACGGCTTCTTCCTGTATTTCTCTAAGTGCTAGGGATTTTGAAATGACAATATTATTTTGCTGACTCCATTGAATGCACTTTTCTAAGCATTTAATTGCTTCAGAGTGTTTTATTTTAGTTTCGAAATTTGGTGACTGCTCCACAATTTCTATATTTTCTTCATTTTCACAGTCTTTTTCTAAATTGAAATTGTTTATGTCACTCTTATTTCATATATTTAAATCTTCCATAGAAAAAGGAACCTTAAACAAAAAACACATTAAGTTATTTGAAACATGTATTGCAAATTTATTTACTTACTTTACTGTACAAATAGCCTGACTCCACGTCTGATACATACTATTTCATATCCTTGCATTAGTCTTGAGATATCATATTCCTCATCGAACTCAAAATTTTCAAAAAATATTTTTTTTTCAGCATTTAGCTAAGATATCCTACTTACATTATTCCATGCTTGATCAATCATGCACGCCGTGTCGTAGAGGGTTAGATATTTTAAAAAATGTATGATATTGTCCGCTTCAGATGTTACTATCTTCGAAAGGAGGCTACTTCTATAGTGTAATTTCACTAGCCGAATCGTATTTTGATCCATTGGTCGGATAAGGGTTGTAAAATTTGGCGACATATAAATTGTCCATATTTTTCCATCTTCTACTACCTTGATAAACTCTTCTGCTGGAGGATGACATGGAGCATTGTTCCAAAATTAACAAAGCTTTTACAGGCAAATTGTTCGATCTCAAAAATGACTTAACCTAAAAAAGTTTTTATGATAAACTGCTCAAAGTGCTATACATCTATACTTGCCTCTGCAACGAACATTTGGAAGAACCAAATTTTGAAAATTCTCAAATTCGAAACGAGCGGAGTTTTCTTTTCCAATAAGTAAAGGTTTCACCTTTTTTCTTCCCGAGGCATTTGCGCAGAGAAGAGTTGTTATTCTTTCTTTTGATAATTTTCTACCAGGAGCAGTTGCTTCTTCACCATGGACAAATATTTTGTCTGGTAGCATTTTCCTAAACAACCCCATCTCGTCGGTATTAAAAATTTAATATAGAGATCAATCCTACTCTTGAATAACTCTTTGCAATTTTGTTTTAAAAGGATCTACTTATTCTTTTTTGATGACAATTTTTCACCAGATTCCTTAAACAGTCGTATTCTCTCTTGATGACAATTTTTCACCAGATTTCTTAAGTAGTCGTATTCCGTATAATTTTTTAAACCTAGATTGCCAGCCATCACTGGCGTGAAAGGTCACCAGTATAAAATTTGTTTTGTATTTCCATGGCTTTTCTTTTCAATGCTATCCCATTTACAGGAACAAATTTTTTCCTTTGATTAAGGAATCTTCATATGGCTTTTCTTCTATTTTAGGATACTCACCCTGTCGAAGGGATCGGCGATCGTTCGAGCCATTATTTGTATTTTCTAAATTGTAAACGATTTTCCCCTACATTTTCTTGAAAGTGCTTATGGATGATTTAGATATTCCATTTTTATTTGAAATGACTTTCAACGATAAACCACGTTTGAATTCTTCTAGAATTTTTATTTTTTCACTTAAAGATATTCTTTTTCCTTTTCCCATGTTTTTGTACTGAACTGAGTGGAATTCTTATGATCATTTTTTTGACAGCTGTATGTAAAAATTTTAACGAATATTTCACTCACTTGATACTTTTGCATTCTCTTTTAAAAATAAAAAATTCGTTATATAGGGTGATCCATTTCGAGGTTCCCTACTTTAAAAAAAAAAAAACACAGAAAATGCAAATTTAATGGGAAATGTTTATTATCGTTTGAAAGAACATTCTTTGGCATTTATTTTTTGAAGATTACGTCTATCAAATGTTGGCCGTTGCTACGTCGCAGATGGTCCCTCCGTTGAGTCCAATTTTCGATGACTCATTCGAGCATTTCGACTGGTAACTGGCGAATGACACGCGTGATGTTTTCCTCCAAGACCTGAATCGAAGCGGGTTTGTCCGCATAAACTGTAGACTTTAGATATCCCCACAGGAAAAGATGTGATTTCACACGATCTTGGTGGCCAATCGATCGGCCCAAAACGTGAAATTATGTGCTCACTAAAGTTTCCCGCCCACAAACCACACCAAACCGTTGTTTTTTCTGGATGAAGTGGCAGTTCTTGAATCTCTACAGGTTGCTCTTCGTCCCAAATGAGGCAATTTTGTTTGTTTACATACCCATTGAGCCAGAAATGGGCCTCATCGCTGAACAAAATTTGCCTCGAAAATGTCAGATCTTTTTAGAACTCTTCAAGAGCCCATAGAGCGAAGCGATGTCGCTTGGGAAGGTCGAGCGGTTTCAGTTGTTGCACAAGCTGTATTTTGTACGCTTTCAATTTAAGATCTCGACATAAAATGCGCCAAGTCGTTCCATACGTCAGTCCGAGTTGCTGCGAACGGCGCCGAATCGATTCTCCACGGTCTTCATGTACACTCTCAGCTACGGCCACTATATTTTCTTCACAGCGTGCTGGACGTGGTCTATTCGGTCGAATATTATCCAATAATGAATGCTGGGTCTCAAAATGGGTGGTGGCGTTGCGAATAGTACGCTCAGTAGGCTGATTATGTTGACCATAAGTTGAGCGAAGTGCACGAAACACATTCCTCACAGAACGTGAATTTTCGTAATAAAGTTGAACGATTTGTAAACGTTGTTCAGGCATAAGTCTTTCCATTATGAAATGCCAAACAATACTAAATAAACATAACATGACAGCATGACACGACTCACTCGTGATCTGTCAAAAAAAGGCTATTGAAAAAGTATCTCTACATGAATCACCCTTTATAAGAAAGTTAATGTTACTAATGAACTCATTTCTTATATCCCAAATTCGCTAAATAGTGTATTTGTTATACCGGGCTTTGACTATATTTCATTTTCATATAAAACATCTTAACACGGGTGAAGGGTATATAAGATTCGGCACAACTAAATATTGTACTCTTACTTATTTATTTCTTTCTTTTTCAGCCAGCAGAATAGAGGAGAATAAAGAAAAATATATATCTGAAGAGGTAAGGAAAGTAAAATTTACGTGGGCTTCATTCACATAGTGCCTACACAATGTCGTCTATTAGTAAAAATATTATAATAAACAAAGAAACCTGAAATAGGTAATATTATAGTTTTATGGAAGGTTTTTATTTATTCCGCATGAAAGATCCTTAAAACAAATTTTTTCTACCTTTTTCCATTTTATAAATTTTACTTATGTCATTTTGTACCGATAATACGAGTATGATGACGTTTTTCTTATTTCGATAGTAATAGATCAACTCGTTGAAATTTAACACTTTCAAAGTTCTTGACATTTAATAGAAATCTTTACTTTGAATTGCAATCATTTCCAAAACAATTAAGAATAATTTCATAAATTTCTCTGCCCTATCTTAAGTGTTAACTACACAAGTAAAATATACTTGATTTTAAGTATCTTATTGTCATTCCTCTATTATATTTATTGTAGCCTAATGATGTGGCAACTTTTTAATGATAAGCATTTATGTAAATTTTTGTTTAAGTTGTTAGTTTTTTACCAAGAAAATTTCTAATTTGTTGCAAAAAAGAAATATTTTTTTTTATTCAAATTTGTTTCTAATAAAACAACCTGGCTCATTTATTTAAATAGAAACATGGTACAATAATTTAATAAGGTATATGTATAAAGGCAGGAAATACAACAGTGCAACAATAGCAGCCATCCTTTCGCCTTAAATAGGACTGAAACGCGTGTAAATTGTTGAATTTGAAAAGTAATAAGAATGAATTGTATTTTCTTGTTTTTGTTTTTGGACAATAGGGATATGCTTCATCACCATTGTTTACTTCCTTTTTACAAATACCTTATTTACTCATTTTTCTCTGTTAATAATATAAATTTCACCACCGAAAATATTACTTTTGTTTGTAAAGAAACCAATACATGCAAAAATAAAAACGAGAAATATCATATAGTCAGTAGAACTGTCTTTTTTGATTTTAATTCGTTACGAATTAGCTAAATTTTGAATTAATTCATTTTGTAACAAAAAAGAATTGAATGAAAGTTAAATCAAATCAAACGAATTAGGCAGAAATGAATTTCAATTCGTTTCCAATTCAAATGAATTTGTTAAAATGAATTACAATTCATTTCCAACTCGTTTGAATTGAATTGATTTTGAATTCATTCAAATGAATTAGAACAATGAATTGCAATTCAAATGAATGAAATCAAAAATGAGTTGCAATCAATCAAATTCAAGAGCAGATCTAGTGGTAATGAAAAATGGAAATTTCTCCTACCAAAATGAAAATATTCAGTACAAAAATTGAAAAGACTTGCCCTTGTCCACCATACCTTTAATAATATTTTCACACTATTCGATAAAAATAAAAATTTAAGTTTCTTTTAGCAAATGAATAAAATTTTCCCATTTTGATAGGATTTTCGCCGATACACAATAATTCAATTCCTATTCTGCCGCTAACTGACAATTCCAGTATATCATGAGAATTTCAAATCTAAGAATTTTTTGTCTTTGGACTATACTAGGTCATATACAAAACGAGATAAGATAAAAAATTAGTTGAATAACAAAACGACAGTGATGTAGATTTACTTACAAATTCAATAAAAATTTCAATCAATTCAATTCGAATGAGTTGGAAATGAATTGATAATTCTTTTTTCTAATTCATTTGAATTAATTCAAAATCAACTCAATTCAAATGAATTGCAAATGAATTGCAATTCACTTTGACAAATTCATTTGAATTGGAAACGAATTGCAATTCATTCTACAAATTCATTTGAATTGGAAACGAATTTCAATTCATTTAAAATGGAAATGGTATTGCAATTAATTTTTACCAAATTCATTTGAATTAACTCAAATTTCATTCAATTCATTTTTTTGCATAAAAAGAATTAGTTCAAAATTTGCTAATTAGTGCTTGAATGATTCGCAAATTAATTTAAAAATGAATGATTCATTTACAACTTTTATAGTCAGTCGGTATATGATACCCTGCACCAGCGATAGGCACAAAGAGAGGACGTAAAAATTTGAATGTGTTAGTGTATTAGGTTTGTTTACGCTCTTTGTTGTGAATGTATAACAAACACATCTAGCATACAAAAAATAAAATTTTTTTATGCTCTTTGTTATGTGTTTTGTTATTGTTTTTGACTATCCTTGCGACATGAACCCTCCTTGCTGAAAGCTAGAACAAAACTGAAAGATTTTTTTGTTTTTTATTCACTCTCAGTTGCTTAGCTTCGTTAAACTTCGTGCTGTGTATGTGAAAATACCAAAAACCTTCGGCGCCGGTGTTTGCCTTACACCATTGTGTACGAGCTTAAAAATTCGGGAAGGGGACTTAGTATTACACCTGTGGCCAATTTTACTAAATATAAAATAAAATATACAAATACAGAATAATGTGTTGATACTAAAATCTAGATGATTTTATGCACTTTGGGGCTATTTTTGGAAGTTGGCTTATATGGGAGCTTTGATAAATTTGGACCGATTCTCATAAAATTTTGCAATATTGTTTCTACTTACATAAAACTTATTTGTGGGATTTATGCACGTTAAAGTGATTTTCGGAAGGGGGGTTTATGTGGGAGCTATGGTCAATTGTGGAACGATCTTCAGAAAATTTGATACAAAGGTTGAAACTCGTTCAAAACTTTTTTTTCACCGAATTTCATTAAAATATTTTTATTTTTAAAGCATTTTTGTTTAAACTCTATTCCGCGGGGACATTTGTATGGGGGCTAGGTGAAATAATTTACCGATCACAAACAATTTTAATAGGCCGTCCAGCCAGCCAGACGGATGGACATCGTTAGATCGATTTAAAAAGTGTTTCTGAGTCGATTGGTATACTTTAAGGTTTGTGTTAGATAACTTTTTCTATGCGTTACAAACATCAGAAAAAACGCATAATACCCCAATCACCTATGGTGATGTATCACCTTGTTAAAAATTATTACACCATTAATAGAAAACTAACTAACCTTGAATGTATATATTTTTTTCATTTGTCATTTTAATGATTCGTCTTAATTCTTTTGACAAAAAGCTGGCCATTTGATTTTCTAACAATTTGTTTCTATAGAAACAATTATGTTGGTAGGTTATAGTATGTTGTAATAAGAAACAAATAAATAAATAAGTTTTTAATATTTATAAAAACAAGGTTTGAAAAGTTTTAGGGTTGCATAGGTGAACTATTTCAATAACACTGGTCGGCAAAAAAATTCTCTTTTAAAGACGAATAGTTGGACTATATGAATTTTGAAATGCTAAACCCGAATCTGCTGTCAGCTTTTTTACATCAGGTCTTTTATTTTATTATTTTTATGGGCGTGTCTAATATTTTGCCCGTAATAAGGGCTTTACACAAGTATATTTCATCATAATTCAAGAACGACGTGTACAATTCTCATAAAAGATGCGGATTAAAAATGTTTTCAAGCCTCTTTAACATCATCTTTTATATGTTCAATATTAGTTATTTAGAAAATAGAAGATTTTTTTTTGTGTAAATAGTTTGTTTTTTATATTGAACATAAAACTGGAAGTTCAAAAAAAAAAAAAAAAAAAAAAAAAAAAAATTAAAAAAAATATAGCCGGTCAAGCCCGACAATATGATACCCCACACCGTTGTACATGCCCATCAAAATTCGTGGAGGGGTCTTATAGTAGACATGTGGACAATTGAAGACCGATACTTTTACTAAGTGTAAAATAAAATATAAAAATACAAAATATTACGGTAATACTTACATTTATATGAATTTATACACTTTAGGGTGACTCCCGAAAGTGGGATTATATAGAGCTATGGAGTGCTCCTAATACAATTTATCACTGTGATTTCTACTTATATAAAACTTATTTGTGTCTAATATAAACCTAATACTAACTTGTGTATGTGGTTTATGCACGTGATTTTCGGAAGAGGTTTTTATATGGGAGCTATGGTCAATTATGGACCGACTTCGACTTACACCGAATTTCATTAAAATATTGCTATATTTAAGGCATTTATGATCGTTAAACCCCTATTCCGGGAGGACATTTGTATGAGGCTAGGTGAAATAATGGACCGATCATAACCAATTTTGATAGGCTTCGTTCTTGTGTCATGAAAGTCTTACGTGCCATATTTCATTGAATTATGTGCACAAGGTTTACATGGACAGCCAGCCAGCCAGCCGTCCAGCCAGACGGGCGGACCGACGGACATCGTTAGATGGACTCAAAAAGTGATTCTGAGTCGATTGGTGTACTTTAAGGTGGGTGTTGAATGATTTTTTCTGTATGTTACAAACATTATCACAAACGCATTAATATCCCAACCACATATGGGTGGTGTGGGGTATAAAAAGTCATGTAAGATCAAAATTGATGAACAAATCTTGATATTATTCACAGTTAAGTGAAAATATCCGCAATTAAGTGCAAATACACTGGTGGACAAAACAAAAAATTTTTTTTTTTTTTTAAACAAAAATATTTGGACTAGATGGAATTTAACGAGATAAACTTGAATCTGCTTTCATATTTTTTCTATCAGGTCTAATTTTTTTTATGGGCATGTCTAATATTTCTCCCTTGATAAGGCGATTATATGTGTTTATTTTACTATAATTCGAGAACGGGTTGTCCGATTTAGAGAATTAAAACACCAAAAGATGCATACAAAAATTATTTTCGAATTATTTTAACATTATTTTTTTATCAAAACAATATTTTCGCTGTTAATGAATAAAATTTTTCAATTTCTAATGAAAAGTTTATATTATTTTTCACTATTAATTTCCGAATAACTCCGGAAACATTAAGCGGATAAGAAAACGGATACGATAACTTGAAGATAATTTTAATCGGCATCTATTGGAGTTTTATTTATATAAATTGGACAAACTGTTCTCGACTTGCAAATTCTTATTTAGCATGTCAAATTTAATTCACCTATTTTTGTTTAAAAAATTTTTTTCTTTTGCACACTAGTGTTGCCTCCACTTAATTGTAAGTATACATGGGTACTTTGATCCAATTGTGAATAAAATCAAGATTTCTGCACCAATTTTAATAATATATGATAATATATTTTATTCATAGTATTACCAGCTTTATAATAAAGGATGAAAAACTGCATATTTTTTCCGGGTTTCATTTCTTAAAAGATATTTTCAGGAAAAAAATTCTTTTATTTTTTTCGACACCAATTTTTTAATAACTCCGAAACTGTTGGGCAGATAAAAAAATAATGTTAAAGATTTTTTCCGTTCACATCTTCTAGTGTTTAAATTGTCTAAATCGGACAACCGGTTCTCAAGTTATTGTAATATATTCTCGTGTATTGGCTGTATTAAAGGGAAGTATTAGACATGCCTATAAAAAATCACAACCTGATGCAAAAAAAAAAAAAAAAACTCAAAGCAAATTCGTATTTAGCAGGTCAAATTCTATCTAGTCCACATATTTTTTTCTAAGGGGGACAATAAAAAAAAACATATTTTTTGCCGACCAGTGTAATTTCTGATCCTTATGCTCGCTTTTTGAAAGGGTTCTAGATTTAAAATTATTTAAAATATAAAACGATTTTTTTTCTTCTTCTTCCAAAAACATGAAAAATATTAGCCCCTGGTCTCTTCAATCCTAATATGTTTTTATACCCCACACTACCATAGGTGGTTGGGGTATTATGCGTTTGTGCTGATGTTTGTGACGCATAGTATACCAATCGACTCAGAATCACTTTTTAAATCGATCTAATGATGTCCGTCCGTCTGGCTGGTGGCTGGACGGCTGGTTGGACGACTGGTTGGACGACTGGTTGGACGGCTGGCTGGACGACTGACTGGGCGACTGGCAGGATGTCTGACCATGTAAACCTTGTGCACAAATTACGGGTCGTAATTTCAAGATAATTCAATGAAATTTGGCACATGGGACTTTTATGATACAAGGACAAAGCCTATTGAAATTGGTTATGATCAGTGCATTATTTCACCTAGCCGCCATTCAAATGTCCCCCCGGTATAGAGTTTAAACACTACATAATGCCTTACTAATAAGAATATTTTAATGAAATTTGGTGCAAAGAAGTTCCACATAACTATCAATATTTATAGGAAATGTTATAAAGATTGGTCCACAATTGACCGTAGCTACCACATAAACCCTTCTTCCGAAATTCAATCTTCCGCATAATTATCAATCTTTGTGAAGATCTTTATGAAGATCTGTCAACAATTGACCGTAGCTCCCATATAAACCCCTCTTCCGAAAATCACTTTAATATGCATTAATCCAATACGAATGTTAGTATCAAGTTAATATTCGACACAAATAAATTTTATGTAAGTAGAAATAGCATTGCTAAATTTTATAATAAACTGTCCATAATTTACCATAGCTTACATATAAACCCACTTCCAGGAATCGCCTTAAAGTGCAAAATATCATCTTGATGTTAGTATCAACACATTATTCTGTATTTATATATTTTAATTTACACTTAGTAAAATTGACCACAGGTGTAATATAAGTCTCCTTACCGAATTTTTATGGCTCGTACACAATGGTGTAGAGTATCATATAGTCAATCTTAAGCGACTATATCTTTCTTTCTCGTTTTTAATAAAAAAAAATCTCATTATTTTAATATTAAGAGCAGCACAAAAAAAAACTTTTTGTTTGTTTTGGTTTTTTTGTTCATAAATCTTGTATCTTAGTAATCGAAATCAATTAAAATAGTTTTGCATTACAGCAGTTATAACAAGAAAAGTTAAAAATTCAAACCTATTTGAATTTCTCACATACAATACATGTCCATAAAAGGAAATTCTAACTTTTTTATTCAGTTTTGTAAAAAACAAAATATGATTTTACGTACAGTAGGATGTTGCATTTTTTTCTTATTATTCCAAAGAAGTATTTTTCCATTTTCATATTAATTGAAACATTCTTAAAACTTATATTTCTCTCATAAAAACGGAGACAGTCTAATGTAAATACATAAAATTATTTTCTTACTAAATTGGTATCATAAACTTCAACCTTAAAGTATTTTTTTTAAACTGATATATTTTTAAAAAGGATTAAATTTTTATCACCTTCTTTGTAATAAACAATTTACATTTATGAATTTATTGAAAAGAAAAACAAAATATCAGACTGTAAGTTGACTTTTTTAAAAGATAACATACAAAAAATTATTTATTTTGTTTAAATGATTTTTTATTTAACTAAATACAAAACCAAACAGATTATTTTATTCTTGAACAATCCCTAAAAATATTCAATTTATGGAATGGTAATTAAAAAGGTTTGAATATCTTAGTTGTACATCGTAAATGTTGTAACTAATGTCAAACGATTAGAATTAGATTAGATTAGAATTAGAACTGAACTGAAATAAACTTGAAGTAGAACTGAATTACAACTGAATTAGAACTGAACTAGAACTTAACCAAACTGAAATAGAACTGAACTAGAATTGAATTAGAACTAAACTAGAACTGAACTAGAACTAAACTAGAATTGAAATAGAACTGAATTAGAATTGAACTAGAACCGAACTAAAAATGAACTAGAACTGAACTAGAACTAAACTAGAATTGAAATAGAACTGAACTAAAATTGATTAGAACCGATCTAGAACTGAATTAAAAATGAACTAGACCTGAACTAGACCTGAATTAGAATTGAAGTAGAACTAGAATTGAACTATAACTGAACCAAACTGAAATAGAATTGAACTAGAATTGAACTAGAACCGAACTAAAACTGAACTAGAACTAAACTAGAACTGAACTAGAACTGAACTAGAACTAAACTAGAACTGAACTAGAACTGAAATAGACCTGAAGTAGAACTGAATTAGAACTAAACTAGAACTGAACTAGAACTAAACTAGAACTGAATTAGAATTGAACTGGAACCGAACTAAAAATTAACTAGACCTGAAGTAGAACTAAACTAGAACTAGAACTAAACTAGAACTAGAACTAAAATAGAACTGAACAAGAATTGATTAGAACTGAACTAGAACTGAACTAAAAATGAACTAGACCTGAAGTAGAACTAGAACTGAACTAGAATTGAATTAGAACTGAATCAGAACTAGAACTGAACTTGAACTGAACTTGAATTGAACTAGAACTGAAATAGACCTGAAGTAGAACTGAAGTAGAACTGAATTAGAACTAAACTAGAACTGAACTAGAACTAAACTAGAACTGAATTAGAATTGAACTGGAACCGAACTAAAAATTAACTAGACCTGAAGTAGAACTAAACTAGAACTAGAACTGAAATAGAACTGAACAAGAATTGATTAGAACTGAACTACAACTGAACTAAAAATGAACTAGACCTGAACTAGAACTAAACTAGAACTGAAATAGAATTGAACTAGAATTGAATTAGAACTGAACCAGAACTAGAACTGAACTTGAACTGAACTTGAACTAAACTAGAACTGAACTAGAATTGAATTAGAACTGAACCAGAACTAGAACTGAACTTGAACTGAACTTGAACTAAACTAGAACTGAACTAGAATTGAACTAAAAATCAACTAGAACTGAATTAAAACTGAACCAGAATTGAACTAAAAATGAACTAGAACTGAAATAGAACTGAAGTAGAATTGAACTAGAAATGAATTAAAAATTTATTGGAACTGAACTAGATTTGAACTAGTAATGAACTAGAACTGAACTAAAACTTGACCTAGAACATAAAGTAGAACTGAAGCAGAACTAGAACTGAAGTACAATTGAACTTGAACTGAACTTGGACTAAACTAGACCTGAAGTAGAACTATACTAGAACGGAACTAAGATTGAACTGAATTAGAATTGAACTAGAACTGAAATGAAGATGAACTAGAACCGAACTATAATTGAACTAGTACTGTACTAGAATTGAACTAAAACTGAATTAGGACCTGAATTAGGAACTGAAACAGTAATAAACCAGATTTTATTGTTACAAAACCGTAGTCATAAATTAATTAAATTGGTATTAAGCCGATTAATTTAACTTTTTCAAATTGAAATTTAATAAGGCTTCAAATTATGCCGCCATTTTCATCCACAATTTACCTCCAATTATTATGACAATATTAATATATTAATAAGTCTTTCCTTCTTAATATTTAAAGGAAATCTTGGGTAAATGATATTTAAATTATACACTTATATTTTTTTCATTATTTTTTAGAAATTTCGAACTACAAGTATGTTGGTAAATATCAAAGTCAACAATCATTATAAATCACGCACTTAAAAAATGAATAAAATTCTATTTTAAGGACACTCTTTGTTATTTATCATTAAATTTAAATTGATGTAAAGACATTTTAATTTATAATTTTTTTAAAGTGTTGTAAAACATTTTAACGGATTAAATACAAATTTTCTGTTTGTTAAACGAGCACTTAGGAAAAGTTAAATTTTTATATAATTTAATAGTACATTAGATATAAAGCTTACTTTTATTTTATTTATGAAGATAAAAAATAATTTACGTAATTTTTATTTTTATTTTATTTTTTAGTTTTTTTATATTAACAATTTATGAATTTAATAAATATAATTTATTTTAATTTAATTTTTATTATTTTAATTTAATTCAATTATTTTAAACATAATTTGTTTTATAATTGTTATAAACACTAACGCTTTTTAAAAAAGCGTTTTGATTATTCAAATTTAACTGTCATTTTATTTTGTTTTTTAATTTCTCAATACCGACAATTTGATTTTTTGTTTTTATCTTTGTTTCTTTGTTGTTTTTTCTTATAGGTACAAAGTAGCTACATTTTTGTACTCTTTTGAATTCTTGTCAACATGTTGACAATTTCACGGTCAAGTTTCAACTGTTGGATTTCAGTGACAAGGTCAGTCTATTTATTTCACTAATATTTTTTTTTGTCGGCTTTTACAAGAACTTTCACTAGGATTGTTGAATTTTTCTCTCACAGGATGCTGCGCAATTTATTTGCGTTTTTATGTAGAAGAGAAAATACGTTGGTATTGAGAAATTTTTTGGTTTCATTCATTAGTTCTTATTTTGTCACCTGTATGACAGTGTTTGGTTTTTTGGGGGGGGGGGGGTAGGTAAGGTGAATTTTTTATGAATACCAAAAAGTATAATTTTTCTTGTGGGTACGAGGGCTGCTTAATTTATTCAAATTGTATTTAGACATTATTTTTAGTTTATAACTTATCGGTTGTAAGAAAATATATTTAAATAAAAACTAAAACTTAAATAAATTAGAATTGAACTAGAATTGTACCAAAACTGAATTACAAATTAAATTGAACTGAATTAAAACTGAAAGTAATAAAATAGCACTGAACTAGAACTGAACAAGAACTAAACTAGAAGTGATTAAGAACTAAAATAAGTGAACACCTGAATTGGAAATAATTTAGATTTGATCTAAAACTGAACTAGAACTGAATTAGAATTTAACCAAAAGTGAACTAGAGCTGAACAAGATTTGAACAAGAATCGAATAAGAACTAAAGCAGAATTTTTAATAATACCATTTAGTAAATTGTTTAACTATAAAATCGTACTTCAATATTTTATTATTGGTAAAGTATTCACCATTTGAATATACTTGTCTTAATATAAAAAACCTTAAGTGTAATACAAAATATGTATATGGTGAATTCTCTTTTTAAGTTTACTTTTATGAAGCCGACCTTAAACCTCAAATATTTATTTTACTTCTGATGTTTTAAAATAACTTTAGATGCAATTATATTAACAGCGTTTGGTGGAGTAAAACCACAAAAAATTCAAGACCTTAAATGGTTTCATGTGGCACCGGCTAACACTTAAATTTAAAAAATTAAAAAAAAAATAGTTCTTTAAAAAAACAAGCTTTTTTTCTTCCTTATTGATTGCTGTAATCGCGGATTTTAGCATATGTATTCAATTTTACTCTAATGTAAACTAATGCAAACATTTGTAGAAATAGGCTAACTTGTGTCAAACAGTCTGTCGTTGACCAGTGTTGAATTATATTGTGAACAAGTGGTGAAATGAAAATTTTCAAAATTTTATTTTTTTTTTTACAAATTTTCGATTGGAAAATTTGCCTCATTTTGAGTATTGCAAAATAAAGAATAGAGGATTATTGTTCTTGTTTGAGATACCTATCATATATATATATATATATATATATATATATATATATATATATATATATATATATATATATAAATCAGAATTATCGTCCCCATTATAAAACATTTCGATCCTCTTTTAATTTGTATGATATACATATATGTCCATTTATTTTTGATATCGGACTTTAAATGAAATTTTTAAAATATGCTCTAAAAAAGTGTTTTATGCGCTTAAAAAATGTTCTTAAAGATTAAAAAATATGCTCTTAAAATGTTTAGGTTTCAACGAAACCAAAATGGATAAAACATCACGAATGCTGACAAAGTGTGTAGCGGCACAGAAAATATGTACCACATTCTGCTTGCGTCTAATTATAGTCCACAAACTCTGCTTTGATACTGCCAAACAGAAACAATAGGACAATTTACGATTACAAACTTGTTTATGGTCCTTCGAACCGGATGCCGGCTTACGACACTACTATAACCACATGTTTAACAACGTTTACGACGCTAGGTTCAATATCTCTTTTACTTGCCCCAAACGCATGGCGCTGCTAACTAAGTTCCTCAAAGTATCACCCAGAGCAAGGCGGCGCCATGTTTAGGTTTGAACGAAACCAAAATGAAGTATCTAGCGGCACAGAAAATAAGTATTTCATTCTGCTGGTGTCTAATTATAATCCACAAACTCTGCTTTGATACTGCCAAACAGTGACAACAAGGCAATATAATCAGAATTATCGTCCCCATTATAAAACATTTCGATCCTCCTTTAATTTGTATGATATACATATATGTGCATTTATTTTTGATATCGGACTTTAAATGAAATTTTTAAAATTTTTGGTATTTTAACATAAACGGTAATTTCCTGTCCATTAATATCATTTAAAAAAATTTTTTATTGTCAAATAAAACAAAAAAATGTTGATTAATTTTTTTTTAATGAAATGCTAAAAAATCAACATGATGACTATTATCTTTGGTGACATTAACTTTATCGTATCAGTTTTAATGTGTATTTGAGACATATTAATCACTTCTAATAATACACATGTTTTTTTTTTTTTTTGTATATTTAAAAAAATAGAATTTTTGCATATTTTTTTTAAACTTTTTGTCTTAAGCCACCATAACACTGACTCCGTTCGTGAAAAGTCATTCATTCATCAGTTAATATAATGATGCAAACTAGTGTTGATGTTTTATTAAAAAAAAATTTTTGAAATTTTTTTGAACCACAAAAGTAAACGAATTTGAAGAAATCCCCATATAGCTATTAAGCAAAGGATTGAACCTCGGTTTCTTGTTATTTTAACTATATGTATATAAATCATCCACAAATTATTTCCTGTGCCAGGAATTGAGCAATTTGAAAATATGCACAATCTATGACAAAATATTAATTCTCCAATTATAAATTATTTGAGAAAACATGAAATTAAACAATTGAAAATAAACTTTAAGTTTTTCCTGTCCTCTTAAAAACATTCAGATGACTAAATAAAGACACTTGTTTGTATTTTTTAAAAACCTGTAAAAAATTTATATTTTTATTATAAACTCATCATCTATTTATTATTCTTTTTTCTTTAATTTTAAATTATTTATATAATATATTGAGGTTGATGACGACCACTAAATAGCTATCTAAAAAATTTAAATTAAATTCCCAAAAAATTGTAATATTTTAACAACAACTACAAAGGATTCCCAAGAGATTATGCAGACATAATCGTCAAAAGAAATACATAAAAGCCAGCGACCATGAATAATAGCAAAAAAAGGAAAATTTAAGAAATGATAAAAGAAAATAAATAAATAAATCAGGAAAAATCCTAAATATTTATACATTTGTTACATCTGTTATATTGTTTACAAACATGTCCTTATTCATTACTTATGGTATCACATAGTTCAACACAATATTAATGCCATCAAGGTATTGGAGGGAAAAGTCTGTTTTTAGTATAAAAACTAATTTTAAGTATAAAAATCCTGAACTAAAAGTGAACTGGTACAGAACTAGAAATAAGCTAGAACTGAACAATAATTGGAATATAACTAAACTAGAACTGAACTAGAACTTAACTAGAAGTTAACTAGAATTAGAACTAAACTAAAACTGAGCTAGAAATAAAATAGAACTGAACTAGAATTGATATAAAATTGAACTAGAACTAAATTAGAACTGAACTAGAAATGAACTGGATCTGAACAAGAATTGAATTAAAACTGAACTAGAAATAAACTACTGAACTGAAATAGAAACAAATTGGAATAAACTGAAATGGAACTGATCTAGGACTGAGCCAGAACTAAACTAGAACTGAACAAAAATTGAACTAAAACTGAACTAGAACTGAACTAGAACTTAACTAGAAATTAACTAGAATTAGAACTAAACTAAAACTGAGCTAGAACTAAAGTAGAACTGAACTAGAATTGATATAAAATTGAACTAGAACTAAATTAGAACTGATCTGGATCTGAACAAGAATTAAATTAAAACTGAACTAGAAATAAACTAGAACTGAACTAGAAACAAACTGGAATAAACTGAAATAGAACTGAACTATGACTGAGCCAGAACTAAACTAGAACTGAACTAGAATTGATATAAAACTGAACTAGAACTGAATTAGTACTGAACTAGAACTGAACAAGAATTGAACTAAAGCTGCACTAGAACTGAATTAAGACTGAACTTAAACTGAACTAATTATGAACTAGAACTTAACTAGAACTGCACTAAAACTGAACTAGAACTGAAGTAAAACTGGACTAGAATTGAACTAGAACTGATGTAGAACTGAACTAAAATTGAACAAGAACTGATGTAGAACTGATCTAAAACTGAACTAGAATTAGAGTAGAACTGAACTAGTATTGAACTAGAACTCAAGTTGCACTTAACTGAAATTGAATTAGGATTGAACTAGAACTGAATTAGCAGTGAACTTGAACTAGAACTGAACTCAAGTATAAAAAACAGGTTTTGTATAAAAACTCTATTTATTTTTATTTATGATCCACTGTTCAAAAATATAAAAGCAATTGTAGATGAATAAATTTTCTTGAAATTACAAGATTTGACACAAGCACGCAATAAAAACATTTTATAAATTCAATCAATGAATAAATGTATGAGTAGGAGCAAAACCAAACTGACATACTTTTAGCAAACAAAAAAAGGAACAGATTTGTATCTAATTTTAATTCCCAAATATGTGTTGGAAAACTATTTAGACATTTTTCCTGCTTCCTTTCGGCAGGAAACCGTTAAAGGTAATGTTTTTTTTTATCACATAATTACAAATTAAAGTGAATATAGTTGTTCCACAGCAGTAAAATAACATACTTAGTTGTTTAACACAACTAATAACTCGCAAGTAATTTACTACTCTAAATATTTATTAAAAGAATATTTGTTTTTGTACTTAAATTTTATTTAGAAACCTTTAATTTTTTTTTTATAAATTTTTATTGATTTATTTTTTATTTGAGTTTTACTTTAAACTGATGTTTTAAAGATGAGCTAAAAATCTATACTAAAATGTTGCTGAGAAGAGGTCAACGTACATGATAATTTAGTTGTAGTAAATTATTATTTTCCAATTGAAACGCGCATCTTATATGGTGGCCTTACTAATTTAAATATTTACATTTATACTAATTAGAGCCAAACAGACCTTGTATTGGCTCAATAAAATGAGTTTCATATGAAAATATAATACATACTACAGAAGGAAATGGATAGAATAAATTACCCTTTTTTGAGGCCTTTTTGTATCTATAAACAAATAGATGAACTCTTTTCTTATTACCTAATTTAATTGCTTAAAAGTTACCATAGCAACTAACTTTTAAATATTTGTAAAAAATTCTTTGTGAATTCTTTGAAAACTACTTCACGCAGCAACAAAGCAAATTTTCCAACAAAACTAAATATTCTTTGTCCACATTTTTCTTAAACTTCTTAAGAAATAAAACAAAACATTTTTAATTTATGAATTTCTTGGACCTTTTGCAAATGAAAAAGACTAATTCTCCCCTTTGGTTTTTAGTTAATTTCCTTGAGTATTCGTATTATTAATTTTGTTCTACTTTTGAAATGCATGCACCAAAAACTTATAGATAAAAGTGAAGTTCATAATTAAATTATATTTTTATTAATTTGTATTCTACAAAGTTTTCAAAATATCTAAATGTTTCTTTACACAGAAAAAATTTTCGTATATATTTCATTACCAAATATGTATAATGATTTATTTTTGTGTATCTTCTAGATGAATCAAATGCATAGGAAATATGTAGCAATATATCGCATGAATGATGGGGTCTATTTTATATTGCACAGTGGGGCAGAGTCGAAATTTTTTGGAAATAAATCTGTAACTTCTGATCGGCTGGTTGAATTTTCATGAAATATTTAGGCGTAGCAGAGTAGTGTACAATGTTAAGTTTGGAAGGGGGACACAACAAACCCCTCAGTGGCGGAGCTAAAGGGGCTGAAAGTTAGGTACCTCTGATATAAACAATTTTTAATCACTTGCAAAATTTTTGTTTCTTGTCCGATTTATGATATGCTCTACATATGCACCAAATTTTATCTAAATCGGTAACAAGGGTCAAAAATTTTTTGAATTTAAAATGGAATTATTCTTTTTCTTTATTTTTTATGACAAAATCGATATGCATATTTTTGCATATTTTGGGCTCAGCAGGATATTTTGTCATATTTTCGTAAAAAATCCCTATATTTTAAGAGCATATTTTTGTAATTTCAATGACATATTTTTGCATATTTTATACTTAAGAGCATAATTTTGCATATTTTATATTTAAGAGCCTAATTTTGCATATTTTACACTTAAGGGAAATATTTTGCATTCAATAGAATTTTTTACATAATTCACCTTTAGTGAAATATTTGTTTTACTATCAGATACGTCTTTCATATCCGATTCCCTAATAATTTGTATCTTATAAATTGATAGAAATTTTATAATTTAATAATGGAATGTATTAACTTTGAATATTTTTAAATGCAAAAAGCAAATATTTTTAGCAATTTCTAATAAAAATCATGTTATTTTTTAGCATGAATAGAAGATAATTTAAAATTTAGCCGGAAAAAATAATATTTTATAAACATGGCGCCGCCTTGCACTGGGTGCAACTTTGAGGAACTTAGTTAGCAGCGCCATGCGTTTGGAGCAAGTAAAAGAGATATTGAACCTAGCGTCGTAAACGTTGTTAAACATGTGGTTATAGTAGTGTCGTAAGCCGGCATCCGGTTCGAAGGACCATAAACAAGTTTGTAATCGTAAATTGTCCTATTGTCTCTGTTTGGCAGTATCAAAGCAGAGTTTGTGGGCTATAATTAGACATCAGCAGAATGGAATACGTATTTTCTGTGCCGCTACATACTTCGTCAGCAATCGCGTTTGGGGCAAGTAGAAGAGAGATTAAAACTAGCTTCGTAAACGCTGTTATAGCTGTGGTTACAATAATGTCGTAAGCCGACATCCGATTCGAAGGACCATAAACAAGTTTGTAATCGTAAATTGTCCTAATGTCTCTGTTTGGCAGTATCATATTTTCTGTGCCGCTACACACTTTGTCAGCATTCGTGGTGTCTTATCCATTTTGGTTTCGTTGAAACCTAAACATTTTAAGAGCATATTTTTTAATCTTTAAGAACATTTTTTAAGCGCATAAAACACTTTTTTAGAGCATATTTTTACTTGACCTGGTGATCACAGATCAATATTATTTTTTTAATTGGAGTCTTATTTGAGGAACTACAAGCAATTTTAGTTTTCTTATGACTTTTTGTGAAAAATATCAAATTTTGAGATAAAATATACGTGATCATAGTTTAACATTATTTTTGCAATTGGAAGCTTATTTAAGAAACTACAGCTAGTTTTAGTTTTCTTTTAATTTTTTATGAAAAAAAAAAAACTAATTTTAATAAAATATATAAGTGATTACAAGTTAACTTTATTTTCGTTATTGTAGCATTATTTAAAAAAACTACAGACAATTTTAGTTTAATGAAGCTTGATTAATGTTATTACATTAATATTATTTCTGTCATTAAATTTTTATTTTTCGCTAATAAACCTAAACATTTTTACAAAATATCTAATTAATTAAACAAACTCTAACATAAATTCAAAATAATAAAATACATTTTCATAAATATTTTGCTAATTAAAAAATTCTTTATCAAACTCCTTTTCAATATAAAAAAAAACAGTGAAATTTTAATTATTACATCAAACACATGAGCATATTTTTTCCAGGCAATTAGTAGGTCTTTAAACACAAAAAAAAAAAAACAAGTAAGAAAGATAATATAGTCGGTCAAGCCCGACTACATGATACCCCACACCATTGTGTATGTCCATCAAAATTCGTGAAGGGGTGTTATATTAGATATGGGGACAATTGTGGAACGATACTTTTACTAATTGTAAAATAAAATATACAAATACAGAATATTACGTTAATACTAATATTTATATTATAAAGTGCATAAATTTCACTTTATGGTAATTCCCGAAAGTGGGCTTATATGGGAGCTATGATCGAATATAAACTTGATACTAACATGTGCATGTGATTTATGCACGTTAAACTGATTTTTGGAAGACAGTTTTATATAGGAGCTATGGTCAATTATGGATCGATCTTCATGAAATTTGGCACAAAGATTGAAACTTCCTTATACGGAATTTCATTAAAATATTGCTATATTTAAGGCATTTATGATCGTTAAAGCCCTATTCCGGGAGGAAATTTGTATGGGGGCCAGGTGAAATAATAGACCGAACATAACCAATTTCAATAGGTATCATGAAAATCCTACGTGCCAAATTTCATTGAATTATCTTCAAAATTGCGACCTGTACTTTGCGCACAAGGTTTACATGGGCAGCCAGCCAGCCGACCAGTCAGCCAGACGAACGGACGGACATAGTTAGATTGACTCAAAAAGTAATTCTGAGTCGATTGGTATACTTTAAGATGGGTGGTGGATGATTTTTTCTGTGCCTTACAAACATCAGCACAAACGCATAATACCCCAACCACCTATAGTGGTGTAGGGTATAAAAAAAAAATTGTCTTATAAATTAATAAACGTTTTTGTAAGTATATTTACAATATAAGCTATAATAAATGTTGCTTTATTTTTACAGCCGAAATAAAAATATAGTTTAAGGGATAATAAAATAAAATTATAAAATATAAGAACGTCAAAATTTGAATATCATAATGGAAATTCAAATTGGTATATTATAAATTTTTTATCTAACCCACTGTAAATTACATCGAAATAAAATAGAAGAAATTATTTTGCATATAAAATTTATTTATTATTTTTATAATACAAAATTTTAGAATACTTACTTATGTATCCGCATAAAATAGCTATTATTTGATGTACATATGTATGAATGAATGGTGGTAGGTTCGAGTTTGATGTTGCTCATACTTCATCATACATTTTGTTTGGTCACAACTTCTTTCTATAGCAAAGTATCGCAATACCTTTTTTATTAATTAGTTAAAAAAATACTCCTCTTAATGCGTATTGGATTTACTAAGAAATCAATATATGAATAAAAACTCTTAAATAGATTGCATATGCGTCTCATGGGATCAAAGTTGGCATAATTGGTTCGAAAATATTTGATTTTTAAAGGAGTACAATTTTTAATTGGACGATTTGGGATTACGAATTTGATCTTATGGAGCAGGAACTCAGAATGGATTGAACCGTTTATTAAATTAATTACAAATGAAATATTCATATATTTTCTCATTTCTTTCAAGAGTGCGAAGATCAATCGTACTCTTATAATCGACTTTCATATGATGGTAAATTAATATTAGGATTCCATGGAAGATTGCGAAGATAAAATAAGAGAAATTGTTTCTGGACCGATTAAATTGTCTTTATATGAACTTCGTATTGAGGATCCCAGACCACGGAAGCATATTTCAAGATTGGTCTTACGAGAGATGTGAGAATAATTGCTTGGAAACGTAAGGATCATTAAACTCTCTTCACCAGCGCTTGAGAAAATCTAGAACTCCTTTTGCCTTATTAACGATTTGCGTAACATGGTATTTAAAGTATAGTTTACAATACAGCAACACAACCAGATGAAGAAATTCTTCGACTAGATCAAGTTGAAATTCATTTATTGTGTATCTACAGAGTACTAGACTTCTTTTATAGAACATTATATATTTACACTTTCTTAAATTCAGATACATTAGATTTATCATAAACCAATCATAAAGATTGTCAAGATCTGATGGGAGTCAGAAACATTGATAGGAATAGTTAAAGCTATGGAACAGCTTTATATCATCAGCATACATTAATATTCTAGAATTCTTAATGCAAGCTGGTAAATCATTTATAAATATTAGGAATATTAAAGGGGCAAGATGACTACCTTGAGGAACACCGGATAAAACAGGAATGGTTTTCGACATACATTCTCCAAGTAATACTCGTATATAGATATATATACAGATATATACGAGGGTGGATCAATAAGTCCATAAAAAATAGGATTTTTCGATCGATTTGATCGATTTGATCAATAATTTCATCGTTGGAGCTGAATCCCTTTCCACCGAGCCATTTCTTTAGGTTTGGAAATAGGAAGTAGTCACTAGGGGCTAAATCTGGAGAATATGGCGGATGAGGTACCAATTCGTAGCCCAAATCATAGAGTTTTGCTATTGAGACTGCACTTTTTTCTTGGCCATATGGGGTCGTTTTCTTTTTAAATTCTCATTAAATCGGTCTAATAAGTTGGCATAATATTCGCCGTTTATTGTTTTTCCCTTTCGAAGGTAATCGATGTGGATTATCCCGCGTGCATCCCAAAAAATCTGTTGCCATCACCTTATTGGCCGACAAACTTACCCTGGCCTTCTTCGGAGCAGGTTCACCCAGAGAAATCCATTGTTTAGACTGCTGCTTGGTCTCCGGAGTACAGTAATGGATCCACGTTTCTTCCATAGTTACAAAAATCCGCAAAAACTCATTCGGATTGCGGTTAAATAAGTCCAAACAATCCTTTGAAGTTATCACACGTTTACGTTTATGGTCAATTGAGAGCAAACGCGGCACCCATCTTGCAGACAAATTTCTTAAACCCAGCTGATCATAAAAATCGAAACCACACTACCATATGAAATGCCTATGGCATCAAAAATCTCACTCACTTTTACTCCTCGGTCGGCCAAAACATAACGTGGATTTTTTCGACATTTTCGGGTGTACTGACCTCAATTGGACGTCCAGAACGATCAGCGTTATTTGTACTTCTGCAACCACAACGAAAGTCAGTAAACCATTTTTTACCATTGAAATCGATGATGCAGAGTCCCCATAGTATTTATCGAGCTTTTCCTTGGTTTGATTTTTCCATTTTTAGAAAAATACACGAGGTTGTATGTTTTGAACAGCTGTTAAACGCAAAGTAAATGACGACACTTGCTCAAAATTTGACAGTAGTCTATTAACAGGTGGTACTTGATGGGAATACTATTGCATTTCATATAACTACGAGGGAAGTTCGAAAAGTAGAATACATTTCAGGAAAACAGGAGAAAATCCGAGTTTATCCAATTTGAATAATAGGAAGTCGTGATTTACTGTATCGAAAGCTTTACTGAAATCTTTAGAATTTTTTTTTTTTTTTTTTTGATGATAAACATTATAGAACTATTGAAACAATAAATTTGACTACTCAGTACTGATGAAAAGAGTATCTTTATAATATCTAACTAAGGCTCAATTATCACTAACTATTATAATTATATAAATAATTTGTCAGAGTAACTAGTTAGTAACTGAATATATTTTTATGTAAGTAAGTTTTTATACAACAGTTAATGTTATTTTCCAAAAAATAAATTTAAGTTTTTTGTTTCTTAAAATGTTTTTAAAAAGTTAAATAAAATTTGTAGCCAATCAAATGGAAGGGAAAACGAAAACAAACTTTTTCAACAAAGTCGAAAATGTTTCTTCTTGATAAAGCAAAAGAAAATTATGATTTATCATTAATAAATTTATTTATTTATTATACAAGTTTTCTTCTTTAAAATACATAAACTTTAAGAAACTTAGTCTTTTTTATTTTTTTATGTGGGAGAATAATTTAATAAGTAGGCAATCTAAAAATTCCTTAAAAATGGCTAAAACGTTTCCATTTAATATAAAAAATAATCTCAACATCCCTTTAAAAATCAAATATATCGAAATAGTTTTATTACACTAAGATGGTGTCATTTTGTGCACGGATGTGGTCAATATTTCTCTGGCTGTAGGTATAAAACAACAATAAAAATATTAGTTTTATTTCGGCTGTATGACGCGGAAAATATACTGAATTTGTTAATAGCTTTAGACCGAAAGATAAATTTACAAATTATCACCAAAGAGTCTTTTCAGCCTAACTTCTTCATAGACTAATACTTTAATAATGTTGGCTCGCTTTTAGAAAATCAATATATTGTCAAAAATGTATCTTAAGTTATAGTGGTTATAGTTTCCTTTTTGTGTACCCTCTTTTGTAAAAATGCATTCAATGAATTTATTTTTTCTTATTAGCTGAAAAAATAAAATACTATAGACAAAATTAATTGTTTTGCCTATTTATTAGTTCTTTCATCGTTTCAATCATTCCTTCACGTATTGAACGAATACATAATCGTCTTAAATTGTATAATTATAATTTGCTATACACTGGATTAATTTGGGAAAAACTTAAGTTATCTAGACAATTTTAGAGATAAACAACATCTATTGTTTGATTTTATATCAATAGATTATTTCTGTGGGCGTTTGACAAAATAACTTAATTTAAATTTTCCAGAAGAGTTCAGAAAACAAAAAAAAAAAAAAAAAACAACCAAATGATACTATGGAAAAATAATTTTTTGTGAGTTATATTTAAGCTATGAATAGTTAGTATAATGACGCCATTTTGTGTAGATAATTTAAAAAATTTATCTTATCTCGACTTAAGATGTTTTACCAAAGGTCCACAGATTTATTTATTGTTTATGAAAATGATTTCTGGGGCTAAATATTGAATATTTTAGATCAAGTTTTCTCAAATGGGGATCCGTGGCCCCTAGGGGTTTGCAAGAGAGAACAAAAATGTATATGGCATTATTGTACATGATATATTTATTTATTTTTTGGCATATATAATTATGGCAAAGTTGGATTCTACAGGTGCCCGTAAGTTGGATGAGGAAAATCTTTTGAAGTTTCGTATAGTATACCAATGCTAACAGCAAAAGCAAAGAAACTAGACACAATTGGTGAAATTTTATTAAAACCTTATTTGGAAGTCGTCGTTAGGTAGGCATAAAAGGTTGGCGTCTTCACGTCTCCACTCAGATATCAGTCGGTACATTGTGAGTCTCTTTAGTATGACAGAAGAGAGTCTAATGGAAATTCATGAAACCTACAACCTGACAATCAAGAACAATTTCCCCTAAGCCTCCTTATCACGATAACGAACGCTAACCTGCTCTAGTTCTAGTTAGTGCAGTGTGTGACTCCCAAACAAATCTCAGCTTTCCGCGCTGAAGTTCTACAAAATGACAGAGTATATTCTCCACTGTCTCACTTACTATTCATATTCCCTATTAAGAAGTGACCAGTAATCATACCCACAATGACCCTTAGATTTCCCCGACTCATGCCCAGAAGATGTTTCGAATCTGCTAGTTTAAGACTAGGTCATAACGCTCTATTCTTCCATGCGCGATTCATTTTGTCTAGAGTTTATTCCTTTATGGCCCTAAAGTATGACCGATACTTCCACAAAATACCGATCTAGCTCAGAGCCACTGCGAGCTAGCTCATTGGCTATTTCATTGCCGAGAATGTCATAGTGACTAGGAACCCAACAGAGTCTTGTCCTATAGGTATCTATTAGCATTCTCAATTATTTCCTACATTCAAGCTCTTGCTTGGACCTGACAAAATGACTTGTCATTGCCAAAGTTTACACGTTTGTTAAGAATGAAGCGTTGGAACTTTTGCTACAGTTTGTATCTATATATTTGTACGAAATTAGTTTGAATGTAAAGGATGAAGTCAGATGTGCTTTGTCAGAAATTTCTCCCAATGTTAAAAAGTTAGTAAAAACAAAGATATTTTATTTCATTTAATATTTTTTAATTGTTTATGAGCTTTAAAAGGCTTTAGTTTTTATATTTAATAAATTAATTAATTTTATTAATGCAATTTTATTTAAAATAAATATCTTTTGAGTTTTTAATATTTTTCATTTCTTCTATCTAAATGTGGCAACGGGTCCGCGAAAAAAACAAAAATTTCAAAAAGGATTCGTGAAGCATGAAGAGATGGGAACCCCTGCTTTAAACAATTAAAGTAATTAGTAAAGAAAAATTGTGTTTCAGACATATTTTCTTTATTTTTAATTAAAAATCATTATAATTTGGTTCAATAGATATGTCAACTTCAAATTTTACTTGATTTTTTTTTTAAGATTCAAGATTATTGCTCAAATATTATGTAAAAATTCTTAGAAACAAAGTTGTGAAAAAGTCGCTCAAAAATTTACATTTCGACTTTCTAATATACATGTGAAAGTAATCGGATTGATTTTTAAATAGAAAATAAATATTTAGATATGCAAGTTATATAAGATAAAAATCTGAGTTCTCCGTATTTTCTCTAGAAGCCATATAAGGCCCTCAATCGTTGATATGGCAACTCGCATCAAACTGATGAAGATAGTTATAATTTCGTATAAAATTTCGTAAATACGAGAAGTTTTTTAAAAGATTTGAATTTCCAAAAAATAAAAAATTAAAAATAAATTTATATCAAATTGTCTCTTAATAGTAAATTTACATAAAATTTAATATAAATAGCATATTTAAGTAAACAGTCAATTTATGTAAAATTTACTTTTAAAAATAAATTTACTTGAAAAGTTACATTTACATGAAAAGCTAAATTTTCGTAAATAATAAATTTACATAAACTTTACTTTTAATATTAAATTTTCATATAATAAATTTAAAAAATAAATTTACGCAAATTTTGCTTTAAATAAATTTACGTAAAATTTATTCTTAATAGTAAATTTACGTAAAATTTACGTCAAGGAATAAATTTACACAAAATAGTAAATTTACACAAAATTTGCTCTAAATAGCAAATTTACATAAAATTTATTCTAAATAATAAATTTACCGAAAATTTTCTCTAAATAGTAAAACTACAGAAAATTTACTCCAAATAGTAAATTTGCAGAAAATGTACTCTAAATAGTAAATTTATGTAAAATTTAATCTTAATAATAAATTTACGTGAAATTTATTCTTAATAGTAAATTTGATTAAATTTACTTCAAGTAGTCAACTTACTAAAATTTATTTTAAATAGTACATAAAAAAGCATGTCCAAAGAGTAGATTTAAGCGAAATTTTCTTTAAAAAGTAAATTTACATAAAATTCACTTCAAGTAGTAAAATTTATTTTAAACATAAATAAAAAATAAAAAAAATTATAAATAGTAAATTTACACAAAATGTAAATTTGCAAATTTACATAAAATCTTCTCTAAATAGTAAGTTTACATGATATTTATTCTTAATAGAAAATTTACTAAAAGTTAAATTTCATAAATAATAAATTTACATAAACTTTAATAGTACATTTCCGTAAAATTTACTTAAAATTTTCTTCAAGTAGTATTTAAAATTTATACCAAGCAGTAAATTTCTGTAAAATTTACTTCAAGTAATAAACTTACGTAAAATGTATTTTAAATAATGCATTAAAAACATAGGGTAAAAAATATGTCTTTAAATAGTAAATGTATACAAAATTTGCTTTTCTATATAGAAAATTTATACAAAATTTTCTGTAATAGTAAATTTATATAAAATTTTCCGTAAATAGTAAATTTATACAAAATTTTTTGTAAATAGTAAATTTATACAAAATTTACTCTATATAGTAAATTTACATAAAATTTACTTCGAAATTAATGCAAAATTTACTTTAAATAGTAAATTTATAAA
The DNA here is from genome assembly GCA_932274085.1 of Protocalliphora azurea. Lineage (NCBI taxonomy): Eukaryota > Metazoa > Arthropoda > Insecta > Diptera > Calliphoridae > Protocalliphora > Protocalliphora azurea. Next base: position 131,086,864 of record OW026522.1, on the reverse strand, counting down.
AAATTTGCTTAAACATAAAATTTATTCTAAATAGTAAATTTATACAAAATTTACTTAAAATAGTAAATTTACTTCTAGTAGTAAAATTTACCTCAAGTAGTAAATTTACGCAAAATTTACTTCGAAATTTATGCAAAATTTACTTCGAAATTTATACAAAATTTACTGTAAATAGTAAATTTATACAAAATTTGCTTAAACAAAAAATTTATTCTAAATAGAAAATTTATGCAAAATTTACTGTAAATAGTAAATTAATACAAAATTTACTTAAAATAGTAAATTTATACAAAATTTGCTTAAAATAGTAAATTTTATACAAAATTTACTTAAAGTAGTAAATTTACTTCTAGTAGTAAATTTACGTAAAATTTACTTCAAGTAGTAAATTTACGTAAAATTTACTTCAAGTAGTAAATTTACTTCTAGTAGTAAATTTACGTAAAATTTACTTCTAGTAGTAAATTTACGTAAAATTTACTTCGCAAATTATGCAAAATTTACTTCGAAATTTATACAAAATTTACTGTAAATAGTAAATTTATAAAGATTTACTGTAAATAGTAAATTTATACAAAATTTAATTAAGATAGTAAATTCATACAAAATTTACTTTATATAGTAAATTTACATAAAATTACTTCGAAATTTATGCAAAACTTACTTTAAATAGTAAATTTATACAAAATTTGCTTAAACATAAAATTTATTCTAAATAGAAAATTTACTGTAAATAGTAAATTTATAAAGATTTACTGTAAATAGTAAATTTATACAAAATTTACTTAAAATAGTAAATTTACATAAAATTTACTTCGAAATTTATGCAAAATTTACTTCGAAATTTATGCAAAATTTACTTTAAATAGTAAATTTATACAAAATTTGCTTAAACATAAAATTTATTCTAGATAGAAAATTTATACAAAATTTACTTAAAATAGTAAATTTACTTCTAGTAGTAAATTTACGTAAAATTTACTTCAAGCAGCAAATTTACGTAAAATTTACTTCTAGTACTAAATTTACGTAAAATTTACTTCTAGTAGTAAATTTGCGTAAAATTTACTTCAAGTCATAAATTTAAATAACTAATATAAATAATAAGAAATTTACGTGAAATTTAATTTTAATAGTAAATTGGAGTAAAATTTGCTTCGAACAGTAAATTTACTTGAAATTTAATCTTAATAGAAAATTTACGTTAAATTTACTCTAGTAAATTTAAATGAAATTTACTTTTCGTAAATTTTACTCTAAACAATAAATTTACGTAATTTATTGTAAGTAGTAAGGTAACGTAAACTTTAGTCTAAATAGTAATTTTACTTAAAATATACTCTAAATAATACATAATATGTATTCTAAATAGTAAAATTTCACAAAAATTTACCCTAACTAGTAAATTTCAATATAATTTACACTAAATTATAAATTAAATTAATTTTCTTTAAATAATTTATTTAAATAAATTGTATTCTAGATGGAAAATTTACGTAAAATTTACTCTACATTAAAAATTTATATCAAATTTACACTAAGTTAAAAATTTACGTAAATTTATTCCAAATTATAAATAGTAAATTTACTATTTATATACATTAAATATATTTAAAATTACCTCTCAATAATGAATATCAAGAAACTTTATTATAATTTACACAAAATTTACTCTATTTTGTAAATTTACATAAAATATATTGTTAATTGTAAATGTTCCTATCAACTGAACCATGTTTTGCGTTATCGAAAAAAAAAGAATTGAATTAGGGAAATTTCATTATGTAAATTATAATAAATATTTTTATTTGTTCATTTGTTATTATTAAAATTTCTTAAGATTTTTTTTCATTATTATTAAATTTTATAGACATCTGAATTTGACATAACTATAAAACCACAATTCTTCCGCAGCGAAAGAATTTATGCCTTTTAAATTGAACAATATTTATTTAAATGTAATTATATTAATCCTTCTTAAAAAAAATACAACTTAATACAGTTGAAAAATTTTTTTCGTTAAAAAGGATAATCGGGTATTTTATACTCTTCACTAAAGGTGACAAGTAATAAATAAATCAGTTTGTAATTTCAATGGTTTTGAATCATACTAAATAAGTACATCATAAACTGAAAGGTATAAGATTTAAGAGTCTTTTTTAGTTTTTTTGTTTTGTCTTTTGCATTGTATTTCTTAAATGTTCCCAGCAAATACTAAGGTTTGAAATTAAATAGTTCTTTAAATGACAAACGTTTGATAATGGTTTGATAATAATTTAAGAATAATAAATTCTCAACAAAAAGGGGAGTTTTTTTCTCAAACTGAGAAATGTAATCAAATCATTCTCAAAGTTAATACTCAAATGTATTTCAAATGTGTACGGCGTTTACACGTGGTACATAAATATTTATTTCAATTAAAATTTTATTTTTTTTAATTCCCTTCTATTTATTTTAGTTTAAAATGTTGAGTTTTTACATTTTCTTAAATTTAAAATTGTTTTAAAAGTTTGATTTGAGAAAAACATTTAACATAAAATTGAGAAAACACTATTTTTCAAATATTTTCTTGTGAATATAAATTTATTTTTATATCCTTCACTACAGGGTAAAGGATATATATAAGTTTGTCATATCGTTTGTAATTTACAAAATTTTCATCGGAGAGTAAAAAAGTTTATATTTTCTGCATCCTTATAGGCAACGTTTCTATTGAAACTCGGAAAAACCGGTTTAAAAATAGCGAAGATATTAAAAAACGGGTTTTGAACCGGTTTTCGATTTTCTGCAGCTTTTATATAAGCTAGGGACTTCGTTTTTGCAAATTTTTTTCTAAACTTCACCGCCGAAGAAATGAACTCAGTTGGTATATTAGTTACAGAGATATCGGCCAAAATGCATTTTTGGCCAATATCGGACTTGTTTCTTATATAGATCGATCACAAATATTTTTCTTGAATTTCGGTTTTTTGAATTAACCAAATCGGTTTATAAACTACCGAATTATTGGCAAATCTGTTTTTTTTTTTTTATTTAATGTCAGATTCCCTTATAATTGTAGTTTTCATGGGTACTGAAAAACGACAACAGTAAATTAAGGCATATTTGGTTTCTTAAACTTTTTGAAGCACCTATCTAAGCTATAAACTTCGTTCTTTCACAGAAAAATCCCAAATTTATTTAAGAATTTTTATGTTGAAAATATGAACTAAGTAAATCCAGTATTAACGGAGTTATAGGCGTAAAACACGTTATTAGATTTTTTGAAGCTCCTATATAAGCTATGGTCCTCATTCTTGAATAAATCTATCATAAATATTTTTTTCGAAGCTCGGTTTTTTAAATCAGTCAAATCGGTCCATAAATTTTCCATTCATACCCTTTTTTTAATTTGATATTTTCTTACATTCATAAAATAATTGTTCTGCACCGAAGATTAATTATATCTTCCTTAACTATCTTTTCCCCTGGACCAATCCGTCCTATTTTTGATAGGATAAAGGTGCTCACGAAATCACTGAATTAGTTCCTTCGATATTCTATAATGAATATTTGGTTTATATAGGGGGTACTACATCCCTTGCTGTTATTTTAAGCTAATTGGTTTATCCTTTTGGGAGTTTTAAAAAGTGGTCTTAAAATATGGGCGTGGCATTTTATCAAGCTCCAACATAATCTTTAGCATTCTATAGTGCAAGCACTATCTGTGCATCAAATTTCATGGAAATATTTCCATTAAAAACGTGCAAAATTGAAAAAATTGATTTTTTTTTAAGTGGGTGTAAAATGTGGATTTGAATCGAGATCTAACAAGACCTATAAGTACTTCTCGCACTGGTACTATGTGTATGTCAAATTTCTTGAAAATTTTAAATCTGTTCAGCCGTTTAGTCGTGATTGTTACACAAGCAAATAAACAAAGTTACACCTCATTTTTATAATATATATAAGGATTTATAAAATCTTGATTCTATTTCAGCTTTATATGAAAATTCAAATTATTTAAAGTTTTAGGTGTTTACATAGATATAATATAGGTAAATATATTTGTAATTACATCGAATATAAGAAAGGTTTCACTTTCATAAAACACATCTCAACACTGGAGAAGGGTATACAAAATTCGGCACAGCTGAATATAGCACTCTAACATTCATTCTCAAATGAATCTCAATTTGAATTCAAACCTAAAATTCAAACATTAGTGTCTATGTTTGAACATAGCTTGAGAAACGTGTTTGATAACAAATGTTAAAAGCATCGTACTTTGAACAGCGTTTGAAAAACTGGACTCAAAGTAATTGTAGCAGAAAAAAATAACTAAAATATTAGTTTAAAAAATGTTGAAAACTTATCGTTCATTTGTCTAAACTACTGCTACACAAAATTGAAGCAGTAGTTTTTTGTATTCAAAAACTACAATATTGAAAGTAGAGTAGTTTTTATAATTTTATTACTGCTTACCTACGTACCTATACCTATATTCATAAAAGAAAACTGCTACCTTCTTTGCTTAATTGTAAAGGTAGTAAATATAGTAGCAATAGAAAGCAGAGGTAACACTAAAGGTAGCAGTTAAAGTAGTTTAATAAAAAACTAAGTAGCTTAAAAATAGCAATGCAAAGTATAAAACTCAAAGTAATGATAAATATAGTTTTTCATTCATTTACTATTTTTTATATATTAAGATCTTTTATATTAAATTTAATTAATAGTTATCAATGTCATATAAGTTTAAAATTTTAAATAAAATTCCATAAAATTAATTTTGAAATATATTTAAAAATTAAAGAATTATTCGCTTATTTTATTTGTTTATTTATTTCTTTGCTTCATATGTATATCTCATTATTTATACAGTTTTGGACATGGTTATAAAATATGTTGCCAGATTTTTTACAAGCTTCAATGTGTCATTACCTGTTGTGGAAAAACTACAATATTTTTCTTTAATATTCGAATTTTTCTAATAGTATAATTTTTACATGAACAGTAATTTTTTTTCTTTTAAAATTTATATATGAAGTTTTATGTATTGAAAATACTAAATTAAAATGTTTTAATGATTATAAATCTATCAACAATATGGCAACGATGTTCACTAACAAAAAATAAAGTTCAATATATTGGTAACACTATTATTACAACTTTAATTTTAAAAAGTTCAAATTGTGTTGTGAAAGTAGTAAAATTTTATTGTCAATAAAAATATTACTGTATACAAATTAGAAATAAAATAAATACTGGTTCCTGTTCTTTACTTACAAAATGTAGAATTCAAAGTGATTTTTACATAATTTCTTCATAAAAATATTATTTTTACTTTAGTAAAAGTAAATAAAATACATTAAAATTAAGTAAATTATAACTGTAAGTTTTTAATATATTGTTTTTTTTTTTAATATACTAAAAAACCTATACAAGTCTTTATGGTACCACTAAATATCTTTAAATATCAGTCAAAAGATTTATTTCTTAATTTAAAACAGAAATTTTATTAATATATATGTGATTAGCAAAGAATTTAACGTAACGTATTTAAAGGCAATATAATAAAATTCATAATTTGGAAGAAAATTTAAAAAATTCAAAAGTCCAATTAATATGTAACATAATGCAATAAAATAGCAATATTCAATACATTTTATTTTAAAATGGTAGCCTTACACCATTAAAAACGAATTGTTTTAAGTCTTATTACAATAACAACGTACTATGCTTACTTTCGTTTATATCTATTTTCTCGTTGTACTATGTCTACTGCTACTTCAAAAACTACTTTTTATGCTACCTGCTAGTATTAACAATATAGTGAAGATAGCAGTAAAAGTAAAAAGAGAAGAAGTTATAAAAATTAAACTACAAATAACCTAATATTTTATTTTAAAAACTACTGCTGCATTTGACCTACATGTTTTATAGCTTCTGCTTAATTTCAAGTTTAATTTTTTACGTGGTTATAGACTACAAAAAATGAGAAATTCTTTTGCTACAACTACTGACAAATTTCAACAGCTGTAGTTTTAACCAATCCAAAAAACTTGGTAGCAGTTGAAGTTTTTCAAACGCTGATTTCAAACATTTAACTTTGTGTTTGCTGGGTTAAGGAAAAAAATAATACACATACGAGTATAAAAAAGTCTGTGCGTATTTGCAACCCAGCAAACCAAAAGTTTGATTTAAAATTTGAAAATGATTTGAAATCATTTTTTTCTCCATTTTAACGTTTGAGAATGGATTGATCATGTTTTGAGAATAATAGCATTCTCAACAAAAAGGAGATTTTTTTCCAAATTAAATGCAAATATTTGAACTAGGATTTGAATTAATCTATGATTTCAAAGGAAAAACACATAATTCTTCAAACGTTTGAAATATGATGACTCTATGTTTTATGAGAAATGTCAGTTAATCTCCAAATACATTTGCGCGTAGTCAGCGAAAGTGTCAGATCTAACAATCAGTTTATATTTTAAAAAGCACAGTTTGTTATTGAATTGAATACATTTGTGCAGTGACGGTTTGTAGTGCTGCTTTGTTTAGTCTCAGGGATGGAAAATAAAAATATTTTGCTGTATCAAAAAAAAAAAAAGTTTTTTTTTGGTATTTTTTCACCCTCAGAGTACTAAAATATAAATTTTTTTATAGATATTTATTTTTTATATTTTTTTTTTAAATTTTTTAAACTCAAATAATGTGTATAGATTTAATATATTTAAAATGAATATTTTGTATATATAAAATTAATATTATAATAAGATCTTTAAAATAATGTCCTTTTCCTAAAACAATATTATGGAAAAAGAAAAAAAATCTGTGAAGATTAATTCCTTAAAAATGAGCTCTTTATCTTTTTTTTAATAATCTATTATCTATTATTTTTGAAATTTGGCACATCTTAGCACAAATCTTTCTATCTAATTTAGTGTATTTGCCCTAGAATAGTCTTAATTACATGTGTAATATTTTGAATTCGAACTTATGTATTTACAAATACACAAGTAGAATAAAGCAAGATAGTGATTGTAAATTATTGCTGTATATATGTGAATATAATGGCAGCAACATGTAATTCTGAAAGTAAACAGCTGATAATTTCTGTTGATGCTGTCTTTTACTATGCGTTAATGTAATTGCACCTTAAAGCTTAATTTAATGTCAGAGATGTACAATTGGTGTTATCTTATATTGATCATTATTTTTAAGTATAAAATTTGTAATTTTATTTGTAATTTACACAATATTTATTAACGTTATGAAAAATGTATATTCTGATATCTATCCTACTCAAGAAATTAAATAGAATTAAATAAGAATTTTCCGAACGGCAGGTCAGATTTCAATGAAATTTCTCTTAGTGTAGCAGAAGTGTAGTATAGTTTAAGTTTTGACCTTGGACTATATAGACATAACGGGGGCGGGTCTACAGGTTCGCAAAGTTGGCCACCTTAGGTATGACAAATATTTATTTGAAAGCTTTTTATATGAGAGAATTCTGTTGGTCGAGATCTACAAAAAACATTATTGTATATAAAGGTTATTTCTTTAAGTTTACAAGATATATTGGGCTATAGTGGGTCCAAATTTCACCCGATTTTTCTGAAAAGTGTAAAAGAGAAAAGATTTTAAAAGGCCCAAGGTCTCCCGAACTAGACCTATTTTTTCCATAAATTTCCAATTTTCACTTTAATTTTTCAAATTAGAGAATTTTAATATTTTTTATATTATCTAATACTTTTTAATTTTTTGGTAATAAAAATTTTTGCTTTCCGATATCGCACAGTGTCATATTGGCAGTTTTAGAATTACAAAAATCCAGTTTTTGGGGATATTAGACTGAAATTTTATATTGTCTTAGTAGAAAGACTGTAAAAATTCCTACTAAAACTGGGTGAGTAGAATCATTGCCATGCCCGCACTTAAAACACAATTTATTTATTTGAATTTCGGACATATCTTAATAAATTTTATTAAAACAAAAAAATAATTTAAGGTATGCGTGGTATGATCTAACCACACCTATCTCAATGTATTATTTAAGTATTAAATTTTAGTCAATATAGTTTTGAAATTATTCTTAACAACTTGCTAATATGAGATAACGTATATTTTTTTTCAAATACGAGTATTTTAAAAGATCGCAAATAATTGCAGCCAATATTCCCAAATATAATTTTATGGATGTTTTTTTTATATATATTAATCGGATCTTTAAATTGAAACACGATTTAACTTTTTAGTTCTAGTCCAATAAAAATAGGATTTCCAAAAAATCATATATTATTTAATATTAGCTTCAGTACTGAATTTTTACCTAAAAATTTATAATAACATAATTCGGATATATTTATTATTACATACCAAAATGTAAAATTAATATCTGCAGTATTTATTAATTAAGCATTTAAATTTAACATACTTATTCATAAAAATTTTAAATAAAAATATTTCTTTTTTTTAAGTAGCAACTTTGAAAAACAGAAGTCGCGCTATAAGCAGTATATATAAGCAGTACCCAGCAAAAACTTTGCTTTCCTGGTAAGCTAGCAGGTATAATTGGAAACAAAAATAAACTACTTATTTTTTGCCTGAATAACTAGTTATTTTTGTTCGACTTGTCCACAAATTCATGTAGTTATTTTTTGACTCTAGGGGTACTCAAAAATATGTACCTAAACGAAAACAAAAAAAAAAAAAAATATAAAAAAATTTGCAGTCAGTCAGACTCGAACTTGGACACACACTAACCATTCGTTTTTACTGAATAACGGCTTACTCAGTACACCATCTCACACATAGCATCCTAAGCGACAAAAACTCTATTTAGTTTAAAATATCTTTTTAGACATTTTGTTATAAAAAACTAACAGCTTCAGAATAGGGTTGAACACCAAAAACCTTCTGATTGTTAATCCGGCGCTCTAGCCAACTCATCCACGTGATTGCAGTATTACTGTGCTATTATACTATTGAGTACTTATTAATGTAATACAGAGTAGGCAAATAATAATGACGCCTCATTACCAAGAAACTACTTTAATAAGTAGTTGCCATTACCGAAAACCAAAAAGTTTTTGCTGGGTATATATAAGTATTTCTAGTATATATAAGTATATATATATATATATATATATATATATATATATATATGATTATATTATTTATTTTATTCTCTTTTTGTTTGCCTTGACATCGTCTCTCAATAACTGCTATTTATTGGATGAATCGCTCTTCATTTTAATGGGTCATCGGTGCCAAATTTTTGGAGAAAAAGTCTTATTGCTATTCAAAAGATGTATTGTTAAATATGGCATTTCATCTTGTAAGATTCTTATAAGATGAACGTTATACAGCTTCTTTTTCTACACAATTTAATGTTCAGATGAATGAAAGATTCTTTGTTGTCAACTGTTTTATATTTAGTTATTTAGTCCTTAGTTTTGCTTTCGCTGAAAGAAGGAAAAGTTTCCTTCAAAAATTTGCATCTTTGATTTCAAAATTTGTATTCGTTTTGCTACCATATGGTAGTTGTTCAAAAAAAAAAAAAAAAAAAAAAAAAAAAATCGGCACCCAAGAGTACATCCTTAACTCGCTTTTAAAAATATTTAAATAATATAAAGAGTACATTTTTTCTCAAACTTTTGTTGTCCACACATTTTTGGCAGTGAAATTTTAACTGTTTTGTAACTTTTTAATTTTACCCTACGGGGTAATTGGGTGCAGTTAGTGCATTTATGTAGTACAGTTTTTTCCTCATAAGACATAATTTGCTCTAGTTTTTTACGTAGACAATTATATAACATAAAAATAAAAGTTAAAAAAAGACTATAAGATGCTAAAATAAAAAGGGTAAATTTAAACTTAAAGAATTTAAACAGGCAAAACTGCATATATGTAGTTAAAATAAAGGAAGTTGTATTGTAACAAAATGAACTCTTATTCCCGAAATTCACAATTTAAAAACCATCAAAAAATCGAACACAAAATTGTTCATATTTTAGAGTTTACATGTTTTGTTCACGTTTTGGAATAGTCTGTGTAAAAATAAATTTGTTCATGTTTCTGAATCTTTCACACTTTCGAGTGTTCACGTTTTCGCGAGTGCGCTGTATATACATATATATATATATATATATATATATATATATATATATATATATATATATATATATAGATGATGTATGCGAAAAAATTGCTTCAATTACTTAGCTTTTACCTTCGTATTTTTGTCGTTCTAATTTGTATCGGTTAAGAAGATATAGCAAAAATAAAAAATCCGGGATTTCTGTTGATAAATCTAAAAAATAATTTAATATTCGAATATATTTATTTTCTGTATCTTTTTACAAAAAGTTTTTTATATATCTAGATCAGCAGAATCCAGTCATATAAAAATCAATCAAATCGGTTTAGATAGAACGAATCATTTTAAATATTAGTTATACCCGAGGTGTCCAACTTTGTTATCCTTCAGACCCGCCCCTGTTATGTCTATATAGTTCAAGGTGAAAACTTAAACTCTACTGTACCTCTTCTATCACTATGTGAATTTTTAATTGAAATCGAACCAGCCGTTCGAAAACTGCAGACTTACTTTCATTTCATTTTTTGAATGGTACACTTTGCAATGTGTGCCTAGGGTGTCTTTCTAATACAATAAATAACTTACCATTTTATAAATCATTAAAAAATGCATTCAATATTATATATTTTTATTTTTTTATTTTGCATCAATATTATTTACATTTTTCATAATCTTTATTTTCCATTTCTGTAGTATAAAAAAAAAAACATTTTATTAGCCTACTTTTGGGGATTTCTGTTATGTGTGCGTTAATGCAAATAATACAGGAATCATTCATGCTTTCGTCGCATTTTTCTTTTAAAATCCTTTTTTACACTTCATGAGTTTTTTAAGGAAAATAAATAAAAATGGGTATACGTATAATTAAAATTTTTGTATGAATTTTTATGACGTTAAAGAAAGGAAAGGCAAAACAAAAGAAGAATTTAAATGGACTTTAAAAGCAAGTTACACAGAAACACAATAATTAACTTCCAATTTTAACAATCTTATTCATAATGAAATTTTAAATTTAACAAAGGTTAATATATACAAAAAAAAAAAAGATTTGTATAAATTTGTATTATAAGAATTATTTACTTAAGACGAATGAAGAATATATATATTTTTTTTAACAAATAGTGTTTAAGAAATTTAAAAAAAGCTTCATAAAACTATTTAGTTTTGCTTATTAGGAATAAAATTAATTAATGCGAATAGAATTAAATAATTATGTTAATTTCTCTTTCCTTTCTTTGCTTAAATAGAACGGAAAATTATTGTATACAACTTAATACAAACGTTTTCTTAACCACTAAGCCTTGAAATTTTTCTTTATAAATAATTGTAGTTTTCTTCTTGAAGGAACAATTTTAAAATGTCATTTAAAGATAAGTACAACATTTCATAATCTGCGTTCTACTAACATTTTTATTCTTAGCTCTAGAGTAGAGAAATACATTTTTATCAAAGCTTGTTAATATTATTAAATTTAAAATAAAAAGTTTTTGTTGTTTATTAAAAAAATATATATATAAAATAATTCACGAGTGTATTAAATAATTCTATTAACTTAAATTGGAAAAATTGATTATTTAGCTAATAACGAAATTTTTTAACTCTACACAGTTCCAGTCCTTTGCTATTATTTGTTAATACTATTATTTGTTAATAAATTTATTATTTATATAAAAAATATATGATAAATATGCGGATAATTTAGAAATGATCGTGACCATTAAGGTGAATATCGTCTGCGACATTTATGGAATTAAAGCAGAAATCGTAACAAAATTATGAACTGATACTAAAAGTAACAAACATCTTCAGAAAGTTACTATTTGATATGAAATTGCTGTGTATGAACTCCGTCTAATAACTTACTTAAGCATTGCATATGTTATTCATATTTACTCCAGAAAGTATGCTCCAAATAAGACATTACTTTTTCTTAAAATATATGAACATTTTATTGATAAACTTTTGAACTGTTTAATAAGTTTTTCAGTTTTTAACCGATTTTAGAGATTGATATCTAGTTTTGTTCTTAACAAAATATAATTCAAAAATATATAAACAAATATTTTTAGTTTTATATGCTGTTTATACCAAAGCAAAAGCCAGTTGGTTTTTGAAAAACTAAATTTCAAAAGCCAGGTCATTTACATACCTTATTTTCCTTAGATATGGTTTTTCTTAAAGCCGCGAAATTACGAAATTTCATGCCGAAATTACTAATGAAATCTAGAGTATTCATACTGGCTAGATGACATTTGATGTAATTTCGTGAAAAGCTGATACTTATTGTTTACATTTTAAATTGTTATAGGGGTAAATAAAATATTTTGAAGTGGAAACAAATAAGAAACAAACTAAATTGAAAATTATTAATTTGCAACAATTAAAAATGTAACGAGGATAGATTTCATTTTGTAAAATCACTTTAATAATTAATTTTAAGATTTGTGTTTAAATTTAAGATCAGCTATGAATTGTTTTTTTCTTCTCACGGTTGAAACATGCAGTACATAGTTGAAAAAAAGTATTTTTTCCAACCATGTACAGAGTTGCACGCAAATGGGCATCGTAATTTCAACACAAAATTATGTAATTTCGCAAGTGTCAAAATGTATGGGAAATTACGTAATTTCAACTTGATTTCGGTACAAAATTTCGCGTCGGTCTGAATGCCCTATAACGTACAAAATTTTCATTAGTTGTTATTCCAAGCAAATTTGGTGAGCTTCTTTTGTTAAAATGCTTTTTTTTTACAACATTTCAAATTAAATTTGTTTAAAAAAATAAAATGACAAATAAACTATTGCATATATATAAAAGCTTACTGTTCTGAAATGAACTGAACAGACTGTATTATAAATAGTTATTTTAGTTTTTTTTTAATTTTTCGAACATTTTCCTTTTATTGTTTACGTTTGTTTATATTTTTTTTTCTGTTTATATTCATCTAATAACAAATATGGGTTAAAAACTTTACTTCTGGAGCTCTTTTTAGCACTAAAATTTCCTTCCAGTGACAACAACTATGTTCAAATACTTTTTTAAGCTTTTTTTGCTGAAGTATTGTACTATGCTTATTTTTCATGGTTTTTATTTAAAAAAAATCTTGTTTTAATTAGGAAAAATTTATGTTTAAATATTTTTTTTTCGAGACTCATAATTTTCAAAATTTTTTTGAAAATCCCGAAACCAGGGATTTTTAAAAATCAGTACCGATTGGCATCCTTAATTTTACCCCAATATATTTTGCCACAATACCCTAATTTCATAATTTTGACATCAAGTAGAGATCTGAAAAGTCATTATGTTTTTGGGACAAAACTTTTTTGCTTTTGAAATATTTGCGTAATAAAACATTCAATTTTGTATTCACCGATTTAAAAATGACCATGATTTGGATATCTTCCTTAAAAAAAAAACTTGTTCAGTATATTTTATTTGCTTCCGCTCGAAAAGCTATACAATCAAAGATTACATGGATGAAATATAAATTAAAAATGTTGTACAGTAATAAACGAGAAAGAAGGGTATAGTCGGTCAAGACCGACTATATGATACCCTACACCATTATGTAGGGTATAAAAATTCGCAAGCGGGACTTATATTATACCTGTGGCCAATTTTACTAAATGTAAAATAAAAAATATACAAATACAAAATAATGTGTTAATACTAACATCTAAATGATTTTATGCACTTTAGGACGATTTCTAGAAGTGGGTTTATATGGGAGCTATGGTAAATTATAGAACGATTCTCATAAAATTTGGCAATGTTGTTTCTACTTACAAAAAACTTATTTGTGTTGAATATTAACTTGACACTAACATTTGTATTAGATTTATGCATGTAAAAGTGATTTTCGGAAGAGAGGTTTTTATGGGAACTATGGCCAATTGTGAACCGATCTTCATAAAGTTTGGTAGAAAGATTGATACTTACACAGAACTTCTTTGCACTGAATTTCATAAAAATATTCTTATTTTTAAGGCATTTTAGAGTGTTTAAACTCTATTCCTGGGGGAGGGGAATTTATATGGAGGCTAGGTGCATTAATGGACCGATCACAACCCATTTAAATAAGCTTCGTCTTTGTATCATACAAGTCCCAATTTTCATTGAAATATCTTTAAAATTGCAACCTGTACTTTGTGCACAAAACTTACATGGACAGCCAGCCGTCCAGCTTGCCAGACGGACGGACGGACATCGTTAGGTCGATTTTAGCATCAGCACAAACGCATAATATCCCAACTACCTTGGTGGTGTAGGGTGAACAAAAAAAATATTTTTATTGTTATATCATCCCTAGGTCGGAAAGAAAATTTGATATACCCTACTGTAATGTTCCTTCCACAAGGACTTTTCTTCGAGTGAAATAAGTATTAGTAAGTTTGATTGTAAGATTGTAAGATTACATACTCAGTGACATATTACAAACATTTATTACATCACATGTTACTGTTATACAAAAAGTAATAGTCGGTCAAATCCAACCATATGTTACACTACACCATTATATAAGTGCTAAATTGTCACTTTCATGAATTCCTTCTTTTCCTCATAAATTGACTATTGGTCAATAAACGTATAGAGGACTTATACAAGATTATTCTTCGATTACGAATCTATAGTTATACAATTTGACAATACTTCCTAAAAATTACAGCTCGGTATAGAGAGATTTTGAATCTGTAAAAGTGAAATTTGATACTCATGCTATGTGTTGCATTTTATATTTAAATACAGAATTATTTGAGACATTAATAATAGTTGAAAATCTATTCTCGTATATCATTTTTATGGAGCCGAGTTTTATTACTGTACTGACTTTAACCAAATTTTTAATTTTATCAATAAATCTTCAATATGTAGTTTTTTATACGGATAGCCAGTCAGACGAACACCGCTAAATCGAATCAAAAATGAATTCTGAATCGATTGTTATACCTATAAGAGCGATCAGCATTTCTGTGCGTTACAAATATCGGGAAAAACGCATAACACCTCAACATTATTAAATTAACTCAAACGTTATTATATACTGCACATAATGTATTTATAACATTTATATATCAAATACACTTTAATATTTAGTAATTTATGTAAAGTTATTATGATAAATTGATGTCATTTACATGTGCTTGAATTTTCACAATAAATAAATTTTTAATGCATTTTTTTATTTTTATTGGAAGCAATATTTTTGAGAAAATGTACAGATTTAGTTAAATTTTTAATTTATTCAATCAATAACTTAGTTACTTTAAAGTGAAAATTCAATTATAAATATAATTAATTTAATTATTAATATTAATTAAAATTTGTCAAAAAATCTATTATTTTCACTTAATTAATAATATCATTTTGATGATTGGAGCAAAATCAAACAAAATTTTAATTAATATAAACAATTAAATCAATAACTTAGTTACTTTAAAGTGAAAATTCAATTATAAATGTAATTAATTTAATTATTAATATTAATTAAAATTTGTCAAAAAATCTTTTATTTCCACTTTAATAATAATATCATTTTGATGATTGGAGCAAAATCAAACAAAATTTTAATTAATATAAACAATTAAATCAATAACTTAGTTACTTTAAAGTGAAAATTCAATTATAAATGTAATTAATTTAATTATTAATATTAATTAAAATTTGTCAAAAAATCTTTTATTTCCACTTTAATAATAATATCATTTTGATGATTGGAGCAAAATCAAACAAAATTTTAATTAATATAAACAATTTCATAATTGAAATCCATTTTTATTTTTACTGTGCTTCCTGGTTTTGACTTATTTTGAATGTATATAAAAGATTTTAATACAGTTAAAAAGCTACGTTATTCTATTTTTGAATATCTAAAATTATCTTAAAAGTTTGTGAGATACGAGAAATTTAGTGCTGAAACTACCCCCAAAATGATTTTTTTTATTTTGTAGCAAGAGTGTAATTTACTAGGTTTGTTTGAATTAGTATTTTTAGATTTCTTGTAAATCACTTTATAAAAATCATTCTGATATCAATAATAATTTCACAAATATTCAGATTGAAATTTATGAAAATAGACATAGACGGGCTGACAGGCTAAAATCGTCTTAAAATAACTTTCTGTACATAAAATTGTTTGTGAGACAATTATTTTTGAATGTTACAACAATCAAACCAAACGCATAATACCTTCTCCAACTATGATGGTATAAAAAATAAATTTGATTGAAATATACACCATGGAGCAAAAGTGAACACTTTTTTGTGACTATTTACTTTTTTAGGCTCTATCTTCTCAACGAGTAAAGTAATATAAAAATAATTAATAGTGTGAATTTGTCAGGATTTTATTTAAAATAATAAATTTTAAAATTGGTTATAATTAATTTAATTAATGCAAAAAATAAAGATATTGTTGAAATAAAAAAGTGTTCAGTTTTGCTCTAAGCAAAAATAAAAATTTTTTTCGTATTAAATCCAAAATATAATTTGGTCTCCAAAAAATTTTCACAATGACTAAAAGTATCTTTATACTCCCTGGCTTCTGTTTCCAATTCCATATTTTAAGCGAGTTTTGGACAAGTTTGAATAAGTAAGGACTTGCTTTTAGACTTGAGATTGGGATTAATATTATGCTGTAATGTCTTTAATATTATATTCCCAGAAACTGGTAAAATTTTAGCAAATATTTGAATTAAATTTTCCTAGCATAAAATGTTATTAATTAGTACCAGTGTTGCCGATTTGGTTATTTTTAACCAAACTGTTTTTCCATTTTGGTTATTTTTTTTTTATTAAATTCAAATTTTATTTTTAAAAATGCTATTTACTCTGTTAAACTTGCTAACAAGAAAAAAACAATAAAAAGAGAGAGTGTGCTAAAATTTCATCACACATTTAAAAACTAAAGGTTCCTTCCTATAACTTCTCTTTTTAATTTTAACTGACAAATGAAGAAAACAATTTAAATCAATAGATTTTCTAATATTTAACCAAAAAGTGAAATGAATTAGAAGATTTTTGTAAGAAAGTTCTAACGACCTTATAATACTTATAATTACAAAATAAAATACTATTAAAATAGAAATGTATATTCAGTGAAGGCCGACTACATGATATCCTACAATATTGTGTATGTGACTTAAAATAATACATATTAGAGAGAGAGAGAGAGAGCATTATATGGGAGCTATGGTTAATCTTATTTGAGCCAAATTTTATTAACATACGAATATTTATGTGGGATTTAAGTGCTTTTAACTGATTTTCGGGAAAGGACCCTATATAGAAGCTACAATTAATTTTAAAACGATCCTTTTGAAAATGAGTGTCTTATTTTATGTAGGTACATACAAATTTTTTTTATAGAATGTTTTAGGACTAACAATGTTTTATTTCTGCAGAATTCTGTAGAAATACGCCTATATGTATTTAAGATATTTGAGCTTCAAAAATATTATTCCAAAAGAACATTTATTTGGTGACTAGGTAAAATAATGAACCAATTTCGACCAGCTAAGGAGATTCTGAATTGATGGGTAATATTTTAGGGAGCTCTTCAATATCGTGCTGTAGCGATTAAAAACTGTATCTTGTTTAGGTATTAAAACTGTGAAAGACAACATAATTAAATAATCAAAATTTAAAAAGAGCACTACAATATAATTGTTTTATCGGTACCAATGTATTTTCAATGGGACCACAATTTTGTAGACAATTTTTTTTTTTTTTTTTGAATTAACTTATTAAAATTTAATATATGTTAGTGCTTTGGTACATGAACGATTGACATTGAATCTTTTCGTCAAACCTCCCAATTAAATATCTTTTAATTTAAATCTTTAGATTTTGGAATTCATATTACCAAATGAGATTGGCTGAGTCTCTGTAAAAAAATAACTCCTATTTGAATTCATTTTCTGTGAACACATAATTATAAAAGCCAAACTTATTTTCTTGTACTGCTCGACTCAGCTGTTTTGAAATTCTAAATTTATGACAATCTGGTTTGCTTTCGGCAACATATCATAAGGACGTGAGAATAATAAAATTTTTATTATTAAACTTTATATCTCGGTTCCCTACGAAATTGGTACCTGATTCACATTTTGATAAACATTATTTTAAACACATAAATTTTAAATAATTTTTTTTCCTAAAGACTGAATACATATATTAAGATTAATTAATTTATATTTATATATTTTAATAATTTAGTTATTTTTTTCCAAAATTTTTGTTTGAAAAAATTTTTGCCATGGCAACACTGGTTGTTACAAACAGTTCCACACCAATGTAAGGGAAACTTTCATAAACGATTATAAAACTATTCCATCGTTTTACAGTATTCTTAGCCTAGTTATAGTGAAAGACAATTTTTATTTGGACCGACATCAATTGTTAAATTCAGGAAAAATTACTCTTCTATCGATTCAACTCGTTTTCAGTTTATTTTTAGAATTTTTGGAAATTTATTTTTTATTTATTTAATAGATATTTTTATTAATATTTACAAAGGTAAGTAATACAATTTTTGAGATCCTATGTCTCTTTATTGTGAGCCAGATTGACATTTTAAAGATAATTTTAATTAAATTAATTTATAAGCGAATTTATTTTGGTTCTACCAAATTTTAAATTGTTTATATAAAAAAGAACGATTTATACTAAATCTTTTGTACATCAAATTAATAATAAATTTTAAAGGAATTTAATTGAATTCATTCAGTATAAGTTTTCTGTACTTTAAACAAATTTCCAAATATTTGTATAAACTATGGTAATCATTATCATTGACATTTTTCTAAAACATTTAACCAGGAACTCATTAAAAATAGGACAAACTCCTGAAAAGTGAAACGTAACAGTAAAATGTCTAAATGTTCTACTATTTAAATCAAGAAGACCTCCACGTACTCTAATTATTAGATTTGTAGCACGTGACGAAATTTCTGAAGTAAAAATAGGATTTGTGCTACAAGTTAATTGCGAATACAAATCATGAAATTGAGAGCCTGTTGCGTTAGATATAAGATCTTCCCTTTCCGTTGTTTTCAAAAGTTCAAATATTGGTTTCTAATATTCACACAGGGGCTTATTAGCATTTTCAGGAACATATTGAATATTTTCACATATATTTCGACACTCCTCAGCCCAAAAGGTTTTCACTGAAATAATTTTTACAGCTAACATTCGTGGTAAACTATATTTAGATAATTGTTAAACTCTATTAATGTAAGAAAAATGTAGCTTTAAGATATCAGTATACAGGGAGTTTAGACCAATTTCTGAAAAAAAAACGTGTAATTTGGCGTATTGTATGCTAAAAGTAACATTTTGTTTATGAAATATCTAAATAATTTTGCGACTTCATCATATTTTTTAAAAATTCCAAATTTTTGAAGATTTATAAGATTCACTAAATTTTGTCTAATGGTTAGTTTTAGCTTATTTGTTTCTTTGGTCGCCATAGCGTCAGTTTTCTTCAGATATTGGGATAGAGTTCAAACAGTAGAATTGCATTTATTGATTTTAATAGGTTTTTTTTGGGGGGATTTAATTTTCCCCGATATTAGTAATCTTCAAATTTGTTCAGTATTTCTGTTTCTAAATATTCTTCAAAAATCATTCCTCAAAAATAGTTATATAAAGCGTGATCCATTTCGAGGTTCCCTACTTTTTTAAAGAAAAAAAAAAAAAAAACACAGTAAATTCAAATTTAATGGGGAATGTTTATTATCATTTGAAAGAACATTCTTTGGCTTTTATTTTTTAAAGATTATGTCTATCAAATGTTGGCCGTTGCTACGTAGCAGATGGTCCAACCGTTGAGTCCAATTTTCGATGACTCGTTCGAGCATTTCGACTGGTAACTGGCGAATGACACGCGTGATGTTTTCCTCCAAGGCCTGAATCGAAGCGGGTTTGTCAGCATAAACTTTAGACTTTACATATCCCCACAGGAAAAAGTTCTAACAATGTGATATCACACATGATCTTGGTGGCCAATCGAGCGGCCCAAAACGTGAAATTATGTGCTTACCGAAGTGTTCTCTCAATAAATCCATTGATTGATGCGATGTGTGGGAAGTGGCGCCGTCTTGCTGAAACCAAATGTCGCCGAGATCACGAGCTTCAATTTCAGGCATCAAATAGTCGGTTATTATGGCACAATAATGGTCGCCATTGACGGTTACGTTCGCACCGGCATCGTTTTTAAAGAAATGTGGACCGATGATTCCACCAGCCCACAAACCACACCCAACCGTTGTTTTTTCTGGATGAAGTGGCAGTTCTTGAATCTCTTCAGGTTGCTATTCGTCCCAAATGCGGCAATTTTGTTTGTTTACATACCCATTGAGCCAGAAATGGGCCTCATCGTTGAACAAAATTTGCCTCGAAAACGTCGGATCTTCTTGAAACTTTTCAAGAGCCCATAGAGCGAAGCAACACGACTCACACGTGATCAGTCAAAAACAGACTATTGAAAAAAGTATCTCTACTTGAATCACCCATTAGATAGATATTTTCACTTTATTTTATTTCTCTTATCAAGATTTTGAAACGTTTTGACTTCTTACTAATTTTTCTGGAGGAAATCTATCTAGAAATATATTTTTAATTTTTTTTTTCGACTCCCGGATTTACTTTGACTATTTAATATTATAAACAGAGGACTAAGAAGTATATTTTTTCACTCAACGATCTTCAATTAATTATATATTTTTAAGTTATTCATTCGCAAATTTAAACAACGGAAATACAATTTAAAAATTGTGCAAAAGAGAACACTTTCATATCCCAGCAAAAACTTTGCTTTCCTGGTAAGTTATCGGGTATAATTGGAAACTAAAATAAACTACTTATTTTTTGCCTGAATAACTAGTTATTTTTGTTCGTGTTGTCTACAAATTCATGTAGTTATTTTTAAACTCTGGGAGTGCTCAAAAATATGTACCTAAACGAAAATAAAAATAAAAAAGAAAAAACAAAAAAATTTCGCCATTGGTTTTTAATGACTAACGTCTTACTCAGTACACCATCTCCTACTTTATTTTCTAAGTGACAAAAACTTTTTAGTATAAAATATCTTTTTATACATTTTGTTAAAAAAAAAACTAACAGCATCAGAATGGGTTTGAACCAACTACCTTCTAGTTGTTGATCCAGAGTATAGAATAGGCAAATAATAATGACGTCCCATTATCAAGAAACTACTTTAATAAGTAGTTGCCATTACTGAAAACCAAATAGTTTTTGCTGGGATTTTGAAGATTTCGTTATTTTTTTATATCAGCCAAACGAATACACTCTGCGACAAATGGGAGGAGTCAGTGATCAGGAAGGGTCCAAACTACCGGAGAAAGTTATATCGGTAAAAAAGAAGTTATACGTGTTCCAGCGTTTCGCTGGGTCACGTCTAGGAATCGAGATATATCGATTTGAAGTTAGTAACTATCATATAGGGGAAATTGTGACCTTTGGTGGTCTTTTTTTTTTTTTTTTTGACATAACTTGAGAACCACCAGTCCGATTTTGCTGTAACAAATTTAAAAAAATTAGGAATTACAATTCCTTTAATCTGTTCATACAACGTTTTGCTACATAAGCAACAGTTTCGCAGTTATAACTATATGTATGAAGAAAAAAAACTATTTTTTGCCTAAAAAATTCAATTTTTTTATTTTTAATTCATAAAAAATCCAAAACGGTAAAAAAAGTGTCAAGTCCTTTTACTTTCACGTAAAGTCACATAACCTTTAGACAAAATGAGACATAGATCACGAAAATCGATGGACGCGTTTCGCTTTTATTCACAATTAAGTGAAGGTATGAATTTCAAAAATTTGCTCCAGATATGCTCAAAATTCCTTGGAAAAAACATTGATGACTTTTTTTATGATTGTCAGAATTAAAAAAAAAGTAATAAACAAAAGGTTATTTGATTTTTATGGTAGCGGTAACAAACTAAAAAACGCTTATAAATGTGCGTGCACAATTAAAAGGAAAAAAGGAAAGTGCACTTTTTTAATTATTTGGGTTTTTTCCGTTGGCTACCTGCATGATTTTTTTACACAAATTGCACCAACATTTATGAGTGTTCATGTTTTAGAACGTTTCGAAAAATTTAAAACGCACACGAATCAGGTTTATAGCCACCCTTAAAAGATGCGCGAATTCATAAGTACCTCTCAGTAAAATATTGAAATTTACGTTGTATTTATAGGTGTTTTGTCATTCAACAAGTGTCTCCGAACGCGTAAAATATGGACCAAAAAGTAATAAAAGTATAAAACCGAAATGAGTGCAAATTGTCCAGAAAATATCAATTTATTTTGTTACGTTTGTGGCAAAAGAGCTTTTTCAACAAATGCTGCATTACTCACTGAGCAAGTGGAGCGCGCTTTTAAACTTTATTTTGATTGCGAAATAATTCGTGGCGTTTCGTGGATCCCAGACAAAATTTGTAAAACGTGCTACAATGGCCTTAACATGTGGATCCAAGGGAAACGCAGTTCACTTCGTTTTGGTGTACCAATGATTTGGACTGATCCAGGAGAGCATAATTCCGACAACTGTTATGCTTGCGCAAACAAAATATGTGGAGTAAATCGTAAAGGCCTTAAATGAAGAGTTTACATATCTGTTAAAAGTGCACAAATACCTCTACCGCATTCGGATGAAATACCAATTCCACCGCTTCCAAGTCCTGACAGAGAAACTTCTTTTTCTATTGAAATAATGGATCAATCGGATTTCACCTATAAACCAACACCAGAAGCCGGCCCATCGAATTGTAATTCCTAATTTTTTTAAATTTGTTTCAGCAAAATCGGACTGGTGGTTCTCGAGTTATGTCAAAAAAAAAAAAAGACCACCAAAGGTCACAATTTCCCCTATATGATAGTTACTAACTTCAAATCGATATATCTCGATTCCTAGACGTGACCCAGCGAAACGCCGGGACACGTATAACTTCTTTTTTTACCTATATAACATTTCCAGTTGGTTTCATCCCATCCCGATTTTGACTGTCGCAGTGTTATATTAACATTTGGTATGTAAATATTTTAAATTAAATCCTAAGTAGTATATTTTACTATTTTAATTTTATTTCTGATCTGTCGTTAAGAAGATAAAGATTAAAAAACTAAATTTCCATAAAAAAGTGTACACTTTTACTACATAGTGTACATACATATAAATATTTTACAAAATTAATATTTTATAAAAATATCCTTAAAAACTATTTAATACTCAAGGCAATAATATTATCAACAATAAATTAATCTGCCATCTATTTTATTGTTTACGATGTAATTGGCCAATAACAATAAATTTAAAATGTTTTTCAAAATTTTTCAGACACTTATAAAACCTCTAAGAGTAAAGTTAGCATAAAATACAGACTACAAAAAAAAAAGAAAAAAAATAAATAAATAAATAAATAAATAAAATAAAATGTTGTTAAATTTTTTAAAGACAATTATAAAATTAACACTTTTGTATGAATTACTCTGGCAAAAATCAAATTTAATGGGTAAATATTTCTATCAAATAATATATATATAAATTTAACAAAAAATATAAAACAAAAATCTCTCAGCATTAGCCACCCAAGGAAAGCAAAATCCACTTCCCTGTTTTGGCAAATATCAAATAGGTTTTGATAATCCAGCTGATTTCGATTTAGTTCGTGGAGATTTACAATCAATTGAATTTAATGATTTCGATAAAATGCCCAATGAAACTACTTTGGAAAATAATTCTAACACCGTTTCCATAGATTTGCATTATAATGACTCTGCACCTACAATTAAAATAAATTTTACCGCCCAATTGGAAGTGGAGGGTACATTTCGTTTAGAGTTTTTATATTTTCAATGGTTTCAACAGGCTGCAGCCTCTTTAGCTTATGATAATATAACATTTCCTGGAGAATTTCATTTAGTTTTCTACAATGTTAAATATAAGGATTTTTTCAAATCTATAAATATAGAAAAATCGATTGTTATTTTAGCGTTTGGAGTGCAGGTAATAGAAAAATTCCATTAACATTTTTATAATAAAATAATTTTAAATAATTTTCTTAGGTCAATCCTTTTGCAAATCAAAGTTTTGAGGTCTTACAAGAAAATCTAAAATATGTACAGGAACAATATATAAAACATCCTATAACAAATTACAATTTAGAATATTGGATTCAAACTGAAATGCAACGATTCTATCTCTATGAAAGTTCCTTTTTGTTATTTAATTGTCATGGTAAGGTGGTGTGGATTGACTTTGAAGCTCCGGTATCAATGACACCAGATCTGGTAAGTCTTCAGTAATAAATATTACTTTTATCAATAGCAATATTTTGATAATTTATTTTTTGTTTAAAGATTAAAGAATTTCAAAAATTAAAAAACCATGATAATAAACCCTTAATGGAAAGTTTTCTAGATTTTATTAAACCTAAAGGCAAAGTTTTTACAAATATACCAGCATTACCGCAATTAGGAAATTCACCACCTTTATCTTTTGTATATCTGGAGGAAGAAAGTAATCTTAAATCTGGAAGTCAAATGCCGGAATTAATAAATGTTAAACAACTGATTGTTTTAATTTTATTCTTGAATTTATTTTGAATTTTTTTTATTAATTAAAATAACATTTAATTTATTTTATTTATTAAATAATTAATTCATTAATATGACTGCACTTAAATACTTACTTATATATTTCAAAAATAAAATATAATTTTCTATTTTAAACCTTAATAATATTGTGTTAGAGTAAAAAATTACTTAAACAATTATAGAAAAAATTATCCCAAATAATTATAATTATATAAATCGATCTAACGATGTCCGTCCGTCAGTCTGGCTGACTGTCCATGTAAACCTTGTACAAAAAGTACAGATCACAATTTCAAGATAATTAAATGAAATTTAGTACGTAAGACTTTCATGACACAAGTACTAATCTTATTATAATTGGTTGTGATCGGTCCATTATTGCATCTAGTCCCCATACAAAAGTCACCCCGGAATAAAGTTTAAAGACTCAAAAATGCCTTAAAAATAAGAAATGAAATTCGATGCAAGGAAGTTTTGTACAAGTATCAATCTTTCTACCAAATTTTATGAAGTTCGGTTCACAATTGATCATAGTTCCTATATAAACCTCTCTTCCGAAAATCACTTTTATATGCATAAATCTAATACGACTGTTAGTGTCAAGTTAATATTCAACACAAATAAGTTTTATGTAAGTAGAAACAACATTGCCAAATTTTATGAGAATCGTTCTATAATTTACCATAGCTCCCATATAAACCCACTACCAGGAATCGTCCTAAAGTGTATAAAATCCATCTAAATGCTAGTGTCAACGCATTATTCTGTATTTGTATATTTTATATTACTGTTAAGTAAAACTGGCCACAGGTGTAACAGAAGTCCCCTTTCCGAATTTTTATGCTCGTAACAATGGTGTAAGGTATCATATAGTCGGTCTTGACCGACTATAGAAGCCTGTCAATAAATCAAAATATAAAAATAAAATGTATTTAATTCAATTTCCAATTATTTTCATTTCTTTTGGGCTCAATCTATCGTTAAAAAATAGTAATAGGAAAGATTTACGTGATATTCTCAATCTTCGATGACGTGTTTAATGTTGAATCATTTGGTGACTACGAATTTTAAATAATTGATGAGATTATTAATCCTTCTATGCTATTGTAGATGTTTCCGTCATTGGTAAAGGAAGTTACATTCAATTTCAAGATCCCAGTTTGTTTAAAGCTGTTCTATGAAAAATTATTTATGTATGTATTTAAGGTCAGTTCATATTGATTGTTTTCGACGATTTGTTCAGACATTTGTAATATTTTTATTTGTATTCGTATCTCGTCCTAGATCGCAAGATTTGGTAATATGATCTTCATTGTGAAGTTTTCGGGAATTATATATAAGTATAAACATTATATACTTTAAATGTATTAAGAGTACATATACATACTTACATACATACATACTTACATACTTTCATACATATATACATACATACATTCATACATAATTGTAAAATCTAGTTAAATAAGTGTATAATACCAAAATTTAATGGAGAGAAACGAAACTTGACATATATCTTATGAATCATTTTAAAAGTCACCGATAATGACATGTGAGCTTCATGAGATACTCGAGGTCAAAGGGTAAAAAAATATGATTTATACGTAATTATTGGTGATTTCAATAGAGTATTTATGACTCCAAGATGAAACTATGCATATATATATATATATACCAAGTTTCGTTTCCTTCAATCAAATTTAGTGTTTTAATCAGAGATTGTCTGTTAATTTATCGATATATTTGATTGCGTTGTATATATTTTATATTTTTTTAATTTTTTTTTTAGACAAAGAAGGCGAAAAATGTCGAAAATATTGTATAAAATCGAAAAAGTGTAATATAGTCGAAAAGTTGGAAAAAAGTCTAAAATAGTCGAAAAGTCGAAAAAAGTCAAAAATAGTGGAAAATTCGAAAAAAGTCAAAAATAGTCAAAAAAATCGAAAAGTCGACTATTCCAAAATTGAAAAAAGTCGAAAAGTTGAAAAATCGACTATTTAAAAATTTAAAAAGTCGAAAAATTGATTATTTAAAATATTAAAAAAAGTCGAAAAATCGACTATTTAAAAACTATAAAAGTCGAAGTGGAGAAATCGATTATTTAAAAATTCCAACTACAAGAACCTAATAAAAATATTAACATAATTTTCCATGAGAACATAGTTAAAAGGATCGTTTGTGCGTTTCGCAATACTAATTTAAAGCCGCTCGGAAAGTCATCACTTTTCATTACGAAGTTTAGACCTTTTAATGATCATTAATCCACACAGTTTAATTAACACCCACCAGATAAATAACACTTAAACATTGTATATTTATCAATTACAATAATATAAATAAGTGCAAAGGATTTTTATTTTATGCCACAAAGAATTAATAAAATATTTTTATGATTTTTATTTCTTGTTTAAAAAAATAAAAATTAAATACTGATTTTTAGTTTTTGTGATATAAAATAAAACTTGAGTTTTATTTAAATTTGAGTTTTATTTAAAAGATTATCAATAATTGTTATTTGAAATTCATTAAATAAAATTCAGAAATAATTTTTCTTTCTGAGAAATAAAAAAAAAATCAAAAATAAAAGTTTATTACACAATAGCTTAAATCATAGAATACAGCTAGAAGTTCATGTGAGAGAATTTTCAAAAAAATTACTATTTTTTAGGCTTTTGACAATTGAATCAGGTTTTTTCTCTCACATAAATATCTAGTTATTAATCTATGTCTTAAATAGTGTTATAGCAAGTGCAATGGTGTACTCAGGATATTTTTAACCAATTTCCTTCATATTGATTTTTTTGATCCAAAATTATACAAATAATAATTATTTTTAGTCTCTGGTTTTAATATTTTTTTATTATATAATTTAAATAAAATATAAATAATATTATTTAAATATTTCTAATAATTAATTGTAGAATTGAACCAATAAAATTTTAAGTTGACTTTAGGCTAGTGTATTCAAAAACCGGTCGACCGGTTTCGAATAATTTCATTTTCGAATATTGTGGCAGGCCGGTTTTTTTTTCAGTCAGTTAACCGGCATTTTATGAAATGTTCTTTCTTATATTTTTACTAAATCAACCCATATTTCCTATTTTTATATTTGATTAGGGAACTTTATTTAGGAGCTGTTTTTTTTTTTTTGAGTAGTTTTCATAAAAATTTAATTTTTAAACAATTCACTTGTTGTATTAAATCGGGCCCACTATTATTTAAAAGTATTTCTCATAACAAAGCTTTAAGATAAGTTTTTTAAAATTTCTAATTTGAGACTTGAGTAACACCAGTCTACTGAGAACTGAGATCTATCTAAGTTTAAGTTTACACACAGCAATTTGGCTTTCTGAATTTTTTTTCTTTTTATTTTGAACTTGCATCTACGTTCACACACAAAAATTTACTTCAGCAATTCTTGCTTTAATTGCCTTGATTTATTTTTGTTTTGAAGTACGAAAGTGAAAAACAAAATGAATTTCAAAGTACAGGTAAGTTTGTATCCTTTCATATTCTCTCTCGCTCGCTCTCACACGAAATCAGAATTTTTGCAACAAAAATTGTCACGTGTGAACTCAGATTAACAAAATCTGGGTAAAAAGTCTATTTTAGTTTTATCGTTTGCCACAAGAAATCTTTCCCCCACCCAAATTAAGGCGAATTTCAGTAAATAGATTCAAATATAGGTAGAGTTGGATCAGAAGAATTATTATTAGAATTCAATAAAAAAAATATAAATTACTTGTCATTGCAAATCTATTATTTCTTTAGTAAAAATTATAAAAATTTTTAAAGTATTTTTATTTATAATAAAAACTGGTTAACCGAGTTTTAAGTAAAATCGTTTTTTTATATATGTATATTTTTCGAATAACTCAAAAACCGGTTTTTTGAATACAATAATTTCAGGCAAATATTCAATCATAATTTTTATTAATTTAATTAAAAAAATTAACTGAAATTTAAGCCCAAATCAATTATTCTATTTAATTAATATTATCATTTTGATGATTGGAGCAAAGTCAAAGAAAAATTTAATTAATATAAGCAAATTTGTAATTTTTTTCTGTGTAATAGCCCTTCCAGAGGATATAATAAAACTTTCTTAAAAATTTTAAATTTTATTTCTAATAACTCATTTAAACTTTTCCTACATTTTTCATTTTTACCCCAGAAAGTATGCTCCAAATAAAATATTATATAAAATCTTTTGTTGGGCTATCTGCAAAACTGTTTCTTTCAGTAATTTTTCAACATGTTATAATTCGGTCTTCTACCATTTATTAATAATACGCCTCCCAGCAAAAATTGCTGCTTACCCAGAAACAGGTTTATAAGGGAGAGTTAAAAGAACTCTTTCTTACCAACCTGCTTCAAGAAGGAATGATTTTTGTTCGTGACGTCCCACTTGATAGATGTTTTTGCTACGCTTCGTATTAGCTTCACACAAGTTTTTTTATGCGCATTATTAAAGCATCATTGTAAGAAAAAAATATAAATAAAAAATTGATATGATCTAATAAATAAAAAAAATTACAAAACATGAACTACGTTATACGTACCGTACATAGAATTTTGGGTAACCCATATTTTATTTATTTTCATGTTTTATTCATTTTCTTCTCTCATCGTGTAAAAAAAAAAAAAAAACACCAAATGAACACAAAATTTTTTCAAAACAAGCCCAACTGAGAATTAACAGGTGAGAATGTTGTATTCGCCTTGGCCGAATCTATATGCCCACTTTTTAAAATTTCAGCTTGTATGGGAGGTGGGCGGTAAAGCGAGCGCATCACGCCCATTTATGATTTCCGACTTTATATCGATCTTCAAGATTTCGTTGTCGCAAATGCTTCTGTTTAAGACATATCAGCAGAAAAGTATGAACTGAAGTTACAACGGACTTCCTGTGTTTCTAGTATTTGGCCCATAAGTTTTTTGTTTTTTAACCGATTTTTTCCATTTTCAATACCAAGCCTTATACAAGATAAATATCTTTTTGATGGTGGGTATAAAAAATAATACAACACAAAATATGTCATTTATTGTATTTTATAATTAAGACGAAAAACAATTCATTTAAATCTTTAATAATTTAATAAATAAAACCAAGTAATAGTATTTTATGAACGGAATCATTCTATCTACAATTGATAGCATTTGATGAGTGTAGTTAACTCTCCAAAGGACTATCCGGTGGTAGGCTAAATTTTTGATGTATGAGCTTATAAACTTTTCCTTTTTAAAACCAAAGTAGTCTTAGATAAGTCGAAAAAAATAATATAAATATAGTTTGAAGCTCAATTATTTTCGCATAAATATTTAGAGCATTTAAGGGGGAATATTTTATTAGGGCTTTACCTCTACTTATAAGGGGTAATTTCTAGTCCGTTTTTAATAAATGACATGAAAGTCGTTTAAAACTTAGGTTGAATGGGTTTAATGTAGTCTGGTGTTCATCTCTAGGGGAGGAAATTATCAGGAGACTGGTTGAGAGACTTCAGAGATCGGCTTTGAGAAAGCGTTCTTGCATCTTATTCCCATTGACCTTATTGGTAGAGGAATCACTTTGAATACGCTTACCAGACTTAAAGCAATTGGACCATAAAGGGATTCCACGTTCAGACACTGTTGTTTGCTATTTGGTGATGAATTCACATAGAAACACATAATCCATGTTGTCCCGATTGTCTGTTGCGAATTTGGTTTTAAGTGCTAAATTCTACAGCTGAACGAGCGAAAAAATCTAGGAAAAAGGTGAGATAAACTTTTTCACTGATGCCTCTAAAGTTGAACGAATGGTCTCTGAACGAGATCTGGTTGCAGTACTATCTGTCCTTAATTCGATAGCCAGGATACAGTGACATATGGGGAATATTTTAGTAGATGAGCTCATGGAGAAGGTAATGTGTACATTGAAATAAAACATAACACAAAATTCTCGTAGTAACTCTTACTCCCGTAAATTTTAAATATCTTCTTTGATTACAATATCTTCTAGAGACATGTTAAATTTAACTGCAGACTGAATTATTGAAGTTCGCTCGTTTGTTCGCATGTAGTTGGCCATAGAATACAACTAGAAGTTTATGTGAGAGGCACTTCGAACTAAAGTTTCAAAAAAAAAAGAGTAGTACTCATTTTTTTTCAAAACACAAAAACAAAATATATGTTACTAATGTTTTTTTGTTGTTGCATGAATCAGGTTTTTAACAGTTGAATTAGTTTTTTTTTCTCTCACATAAATATCTAGTTATTAATCTATACAGTTGACAGTCAAAGAAAAATATACAAAATAAAACTTTAATTTTTTTATTTTTATTTTTTTTAACTTGAGTAAATTTTGACAAAAATATAATATTTCAGGGTAATAAAAAAAACTTAAAAAGGATCTAAAGAATGAAATGAAATTTAGTTCAGAAAAAGAAAAAGCCACAAGAATGAATTCCAAGCCCAAAAAATAAAAAAGCTCTTAAGAACTATGCTAAACATGTTTGGCCGCATAATTTCACGTTCTGTTCATTTCTTCAAAATCAAATCTGTGCCATGACATGGCTTTAGTCTAAGCCCAAAGCTAACAAAATTTTAAATAACAAAGCTGAGAAGAACTCTGGGCAATAATAAGCTCCTCAATAATAAAAGTAAAATAAAAATATATTTAATATTTTGCATTAGCCTGGAAAACATACTTTTGCATACCAAACAATCGAGAAAATTGGTTCTGAATAGTGTAGAACTGAAAGCAATACAAATTTATAAAGTAATTGTTTTGATTCTTTAGCCTGAATAAACTCGATTGATCATAACAAAGATTACCCTCTTTGAAATTAATGACACTCGTGACATGCAACAGTATTTTTAGCGTTTTCTGGCCAGCAATTGGATCCAAGTTAAAAGCGAATTTAAGATGACCCCGACAGGGCTAAACTGTGATCATTAATTTTAAATTCTTATAGAGAGATACCGCAAAATAATAATAATAATAATAATAATAATAATGTATGTATATCAATAGATACGAGCAAGCTACATGTTAGGGAAGTGATTCTTCGAGAAGCAAACAATTGTTGGAAAAGTTTGAATACTTGTCAAGTTACAAAAAGTGTCTGGCCAAAGCTCAGTTCAAAACGATATAGAACGATATCGTCTCTCTCGAAAGATAAACTCTTTCTATTAGTGATCATTCTCTCGAGCCATTATCTTATCATGCTCTCAGTATTGGGTTCATGCAAAACGATCTCGCCTTCTCTGTTCAGGTCCGGCTCTGGCGGAGAGAAGGAGTCGTCTTCTAGGGGAACTCTTCTTTGATGGCCCTGATGATCTGGGTAGTCAGATATTAAGAGAATCTTATACCTTATTAAAAGTTCAGAATGGTTCGTGGCATAGATAGCTCTGTACTGAATTACCGTTAAAATCTAACTAACCTTACTAAAGCGTTCATAACGAATTTAGCCGCTAAATACTGGAAACTCGATTTTGAAGGTAAAGGCCGTAAAATGGTCACACTAACGATTACTCGTTTTTCTAATAAAATTTTATCATTTGGTCTGTAATATTGATCCACCCTTATTGAAAAACCTTTTAAATCAAAAGTAATAGTGTTTTGTTAATTCTACCACATTAAAAAAAAAACTTTTTGTACTTCAACTCTTTCCATTTAATTACGTGTTCAGCAAATTCATATTGGAAATATTAGAAACCTTTAGTTGCCCGCAGGGACTTCAAATATTTATTAAAAAGTATTTGTCATAAACTAAAAGCACAACAGTTGCAAAATGCTTCAGTTATAGATTACTATTATAAGTATAACTAACTAAACCGTGCACAAAAGATA
Organism: Protocalliphora azurea; assembly: GCA_932274085.1. NCBI lineage: Eukaryota > Metazoa > Arthropoda > Insecta > Diptera > Calliphoridae > Protocalliphora > Protocalliphora azurea. The sequence goes on along the minus strand of OW026522.1, from coordinate 131,054,325 downwards.
TTATTACCTTATATCTTTCAATTAACACAGGTGTTTCATTTTGCATCTAAATTTAATAAATATATTCAAATAAATATAAAATAAAAATAAAATTGAAATAACATTTTTCACTTAAATTTTTAATTCACTCAATTATCTACTTGATTGATTTGATAAATTTTTTAATTGGAAATGTAAAAAATGTGTTTTTAATTTTGTACAGTTTTTAGTAATTGATATTTGGCAATTGGTGACTTATTTCTGTGTGGTAAAATTTTGTTCAATTTAAACAAATATGGAAAATTTATTTTGGCTGTTATTGATTTTATTCTCGAACAATATAATAAAGGGTAAATAAAAAAAAATAAATAAATAAAAAACTTGGAGTTAAGAAAAGAGTTTCTAATTATAATAATTTTTTTAGTTGCCACCATTCCAACGCAAAACCCTAAACAATGCTTTGGTAAACATAACATACCTATAGACCATTTTTCCGAGTACGAAATAGCCGCTGAATTATATGAACCTTTAAATTTAACCAATTTTGATATTCTGCCATACCAAACGTTTGTAGAAAATGATGGCAAAACTATAGTTGTTAGAATGAAGTACAGTAGCGCTACAGTACCTACTATTAATTTCGGTCCATCATCTGGTCTGGGTACGTATCGTTTTGAGTTTTTATATTTTCAATGGTCTGAAAATTCTTCATCAGAGGTACCCATGGAATTGCATGCAGTATTTTATAATACTAAAATTATTAGTTTCTATAATGCGTTAAATCTTAAAAATAATATTGTGGTATTTGCCTTTGGATTGCAGGTAATTATGGTTTATTATTTAAAGAAATTTATTAAAGTTTTTAGATTGGCACTAAATTTTCCAAAAATGTTCGCAGATTGAAACTTCAACTACTACTGAAACAAAATTTTCTGTCTTACAAGCAAATCTAAATGCAGTACGAACTGCATTTACAGACATCAGCATTGAAAATCTATCACTAAACTCCTGGTTATCAGATTATATGACGGAATATATTCTCTATGAAGGTTTTTTAACATTCTTCAATTGCGAAACACAAGTTTTATATACTGATTTTATAATCAGAATTAAAATACAACCACAATTAGTAAGTTCTTTAAAAAAAAAAATTATTTAAAAAGTTTGCAAAATTATTTATAAAAAATTATATTTTAGCTTAAAGAGTTTGCTTTGTTAAAAAACTATGAAGGAGCTATTTTAATGCAGCAATATAAACCATTTTTGGAACCCACTGGTCCATTGGTAACATATTTTGGAGAATATTCTGTTATTGGTTCAAATGTTGTTGGTATACCTTTTGTTAATGCCTATTACGACGATGATGAAGATGAAGTTTTCAGTGGATCATTGCATAGATTAGAATTGTTCAAGAAAGTGGGTATTTTTATTTTATTTATACAATTTTATTTGATTTAATTTGAATATGCATATTTTAAAGTGCACTTTAATAAATGGTTATTTTTCGGACACTATTTTACTAGTCTAAAACTATAATTTTTTTTAAATATTAAATGTATAATTAAAATTCATGAATTACTTTAAATAATAAAAATATATTCATTGTTTATATTTTTTGACTTTTTTTTTTTTTTTTGATTAGTTTCCGTTTTTAAATTCTTATTACTTTACATTGATTTTAATTGATAACAAAAATTTAAATTATTGTTTATTAGCTAAATTAGTTATTGGAAATTATTTAGTACATAAATAATATTTTAATGCATTTTATGAAATATTTGCTTAAAAATATGTCGTCACACAGTGGGTTAAATCGCTTTCTGCTAATAAATCGGTACCTTCTACACTGGTGCATATTCCTATAAACACATTTAAATTTTTTGTTTTTCTTTGAAGCACATTCGTTTCTCTTAACCAAAAACAATGTTGTGTTGTTACAATAACACGCTTTATAATGGTACTTTTTTATGTAAGAGATATTTGTTTCTTGCTTTTGTTGTTTTATTTAATTTAGCAATTAGAAGATATTGATGATCATTTCAGTCGAATATTCCTATAAACGCAGTCGAGAAAAATTTTTCTAAAAATTTATTGCAAAAAAATATTCAAAAATGTTGACAATTTTAGTTGTTTGTTTCACTTAAAATAAGTTTACTGGAAATATTTTTTTTTCAATTGGGAAATTTTATCAGCTTGAAGGATGCCCAAAGAAACTTTTCTTACAAACCGGGAAAAAAAATTCAAATTCAATTTTTTCGTTATCAAGGCTATTCTAACAGAGAAAATTAACCGTTCGAAAGGAGTTATTTAAGGCTTTCTTAAGAGAGGGCAGAAATATGGAATGCGGAAACCAGCAAAAGGTAATCAAAAATTAACAAAATGGCAAATTAATAAAATAAAAGAAGAAGCCAAACGCAACAAGTTAAATGCTACACAAATAAAAAAATAAACTTGACCTTCCTGTCACTTTCAAACATGTTGCACACATTTTGCGAATACATGGCAACATAAGATGAAAGAAACCAAAATGTAAGTTAATCTTTAATTGCATCAAAAGGAAATTCGTTTAAAATTTGCGTGCAAATACATGAAATGGACAGATGAGTGGATAAAGTAATATTTTGTTATGAAAAGAAATTCAACTTGGACGGTCCCGATTCATATTCTTGCTATTAGCATGATTTGAGGTCGAACGAAATTCGTATGTCGAAACGCAATTTCGGTTAAGGTAGTGTTATGGTTTGGGCAGCCTTTTCCACTGCAGGAAAATCAAAAATATGTTTTGTTTCTAACTAAAATGACCAGTGCAATTCATAATGAACTTTTGGAAGATGCTCTTCTCTCATTTATGGATGAAAAAATTTAGGAAATTTGCATATTCCAACAGGATAAAGCTGCAATCCATCGTGGCTTAATGAACATAGTATTCCACTATTGGACTGGTCGGCCTGCAGTCCGAATTAAAATTCAATGGAGAATCTGTCATGGTACATGGCTCGTAAAGTTTACGCAAGAAATGCACAGAATGAAACCATTAGAACAAGAATAGAATTAAAACTAAAAATGAAGCGAGCCTGGGAAGAAATTGACAGTGATTTTCTTCATAGATTAGTCATATCAATGCCAGACCGAATTTTTGAAGTTATCCAAAACGAAGGTTCATCAACACATTATTAATACTGCTAAATTGGTTCATTAGTTTAAGTGCGTATATAGCTTTTTTTAAGTTTTTTGTTATTATTTTTTTAAGTGAAGTCAATAAATAATAATTAATTTTTACCACCCTAATTATTTTTTAGCCGCATTTTTGATAAGTTGATTAAAAAAAATTAATGTGCGTTTATAGGAATATGCACCAGTGTGTAATATTGGTCGAATCGAAATGTATGTAAAAGTTGTACAGGATGATCTAAACTTTTAGAAAAATTATCTTGTAATCACCCTGTAATAATACGAGATAAGCTACAGGGTGTAAATCGGATTTTAAAGAATTTTATATTTCTGTAAAGTGCTTGGCGACCTAAGTTATCTCTTACAATTAAATTTTGAGTTTTTGATTTTTTTTGCCTTGACTTTATTTAGTACCTGTTTCTCTAAATGCGAACGAAAGTTTTGTTCGAGTAAATGTATTGAAAGCAACAAATAATTTTCAAATTTATTTGTTGTTTTCAATACATTTAGTCGAACGAAACATTCCTTCTCATTTAAAGAAACAGGCAGTAGTTTTTCTAGAATTAGTCAAGAGATTTAGGGGGAAAAACTTTTTTAAAAATATTCTGCAATTTCTAATACATTCCAAAATAATATGCTGAAAAAATTTTTGGATTATTTCAATTTGTCTAGATGTGAAAAATGTTCAAAGTCAGCACTCTGAAGTCAGTATGAAAAATGACTATTTTTTTTTACAAAAATATAATACAATTCTTTTGTTCAAAGTTTTGTTAACAATTTTTTTTCTTTACATACTTCAAAAGACAAGGCTACATAAATTGTTAATAAAGAAATTTTAAATTGATTTAGATGTGTACCCTACATTCAGCATTGTTCGAAATGGTGAATTTTAGAAAAAAATTTCATATTTATCGATAAAAAAAAATGTCATAAGAGTTTTTTTTTAATCTACTGGCGTTATCTACACGCACATGTGGAAATATGCAATAAAATAATGAATTTAGTGAGTTTTGACACGAGTTGTCGGTTTTGAGGCCATTATATTATATTTTTTTACAACTACCTATATAGACATGTTATATATCGATGGATTGGTAAATAAAATTTCTTGAAATATTTTATAAGTTTTTGAATGTAGACTTGCCTGAAAAAATATTTTTTTCTTTTTTAGTTTTTAACTTTTTATACCCTACACCACGATAGATGTTTGGGGTATTATGTGTTTGTGCTGATGTATGTAAGACACAGAAAACATTAATTTAACGATGTTTGTCCGTCCACTTTGAGAAAAAAGTGAAATAATTGTACTATATATTTTTTTTTTTAAATAGTAATTTTTTACTAATTTAGAGTGCTGACCTTGAATATTTTAAGTCGAGGCAAAAAATCAGAAACTCAAAATTCAAACGTAAATATCTTTTTAACTGTAAGAGGTAACTTAGGTCGCCAAGCATTTTACTGAAATATAGAAATCTTTGAAATCGGACTTGCTTTGTAAAAGTTAGGATTTTTTGAAACTTTTACATACTCGAGGTGGTCAACTTTGACATCCTTTAGCTTATCTCGTATTATTACCGGTTGACTACGAGAAAATTTTTGCTGAAAGTTTAGGTCCTGTACAACTTTTCCATACATTTCATATATTTCACTTCGATTCGACCAATAGTTTAGAAGATATAAACTTACTAAGAAAAATTTTGCAATTAACTCCACTGTGCGTCGGTGCACTCGAAAAGTCCTATGTTTTTTTAAATCATTTTTAGGAGGGAGCGAAAAAAATAATTAAGTTTTTTATTAGTCATATAAATTATATTACATAATAATACCTTTGCTAACTTTGACCTTTTGCAAAGATTCTTAAGGACATCTAGCTGACTATAGAATTAACCGCTGTAGCCACTCAAATCGCATAAGGCTTAAACCAGCAAAGTCCATTTCAATGGACAATACTCATGGCACTTGACCTGTCACACCACTTTCTTCCAGAACAACCTGCAGTACACATTGCCAAACAAACTGAAAAATTGAATTAAAAATTGAAATTATTTGAGTGGCCGTCAGTTTTTCGTACATTTTCGGAATGAATGCTCAAAACCTCCATAGAGTTGGTCCTTTAGCCACTCCTGTTTAACTTGTACGTTCCGCGCCTCCACCACCAAGAATTGACCTGGTATCATACACCGTTTGGTAAATGTATATCTAAGCAAAATTCACAATGTCATCATTGTGCGTAAATTAAAGTTATTACCAGCGATGTGGACAGCAACACTCTTTAAAACTGAATCTAGGCATCGTAGTAGATGAATACAAAATTCCGAATGTGCACTACCCAAAAATTCTGGTTATAACTTTTAATAGCTTATTAACTTCCTCAATATTGGTTACGTATAAAACAGTCAGTGGTCAGCTGCTCCAGTGTGGACATCTTCACTGAGTAGAGAAATATCCAAAGCTGTCAAAATGCAGCCTTAAGAACCGTAACAGGATGCCTCTCCACGCGACCTACAACATGCAACAAAGGCACTACAACTTAAGTAACACAATTTTATGCTAAGTCAGCAGTTTCTCTTGGGCTGTCACCAAACTTCAACACAACACAATGCAGATATTTTCAAAATTTAAAATGCATTTTGAAAAAGACACATTAGACTTTGCAATAAGTGCCCATAACGAATTCTAGATCTGAGGAGACTACAAATTTGTATGCCAAATTTCAATTCCTTTTTTTTTTAGTAAAAATTTTACAAGTTTTATTTGATACACATTTTTAAAATACCTTTTACGCCAACATATAAATATTAGGATTATAATCATTATTTTTACTTTATTAAATAATTTTGTTGGGCAGTCTTGTCCATTTAAAATAAGTACAAAACTGTGCTTTATTTTGAAGACATCTTAATAAAATTTGATACGAGTATGTAATTATTTTGGCATAGGGGCGAAGGCTGGTTACTATCGATCCATTATTTCATCTGGCTCCCATATAAATATAATTCCGAATTAAGATTTTAATCTTATAAATGTCTTAAATATGAAAATATAAAATTTAGCACAAATAATTATTAACTGTCAAATTTCATGAAGATCGGTCCATAATTGACCATAGCTCCCATATAAAACCCTCTTCCGAAAATCACTTTAACGTACATAAATCACATACACATTTTAGTATCAGGTTTATATTCGGAAGAGGGTTTTATATACAAATAAGTTTTATATAAATAGAAATCATAGCAACAAATTTTATGAGGATCGCTCCATAATTTACCATAGCTCCCATATAAGCCCATTTTCGGGAGTCACCATAAAATGTGTAAATTCATATAAATGTTAGTATTTATGTAATATTCTGTAATCGTATATTTTATTTTACACTTAGTAAAAGTATCGGTCCACAATTGTCCACATATCTAATATAAGACCCCGCCACCGACTGCATCTTTCTTACTTGTTTAGTTCTATTCCCTAGAATTTCGAAAACTTACATAAATATATTGTCTTTTAAAAATTGCGACCGCTAAAAATAAAAGGACAAATTTTTCTTTTCTGGTTTATTTAAAATTAATCTAATTTTTAAATGATACAAAAAAATTATTGATTGATTGAATCATATGGGTACAATCCGTTTTCAATAATGATAAATTTCTCTAAATGCTTGCATTTTTTGCAGATAAAAAAATGAACTTTGAACGGCTAAGCAACAATATTTAACCGATTCGAAAAACTTTTCTTATATTCTTAATCTGTGACAAATCCTCTAAAGCGTGATCCATTTCGAGGTTCCCTTACTTTTTTAAAGAAAAAAACACAGAAAATTCCAATTTAATGGGGAATATTTATTATCATTTGTAAGAACATTATTTGACATTTATTTTTTGAAGACTATGTCTATCCTCCATGGCCTGAATCGAAGCGGGTTTGCTCGCATAAACTTTAGACTTTACATATCTCCACAGGAAAAAGTCTAACGGTGTGATATCACACGATCTTGATGGCCAATCGACTAGCCCAAAACGTGAAATTATGTGCTCATCGAAGTGTTCTCTCAATAAATCCATTGATTGATGCGATGTGTTGGAAGTGGCGCCGTCTTGCTGAAACCAAATGTCGCTGAGATCACGAGCTTTAACTTCAGACATCAAATAGTCGATTATCAGGGTACGATAACGGTCGCCATTGACGGTTACGTTCGCACCGGCATCGTTTTTAAAGAAATATGAACCGATGATTTCACCAGCCCACAAACCACACCCAACCGTTGTTTTTTCTGGATGAAGTGGCAGTTCTTGAATCTCTTCAGGTTGCTATTCGTCCCAAATGCGGCAATTTTGTTTGTTTACATACCCATTGAGCCAGAAATGGGCCTCATCGCTGAACGAAATTTGCCTCGAAAACTTCGGATCTTCTTGGAACTTTTCAAGAGCCCATAGAGCGAAGCGATGTCGCTTGGAAAGGTCGAGTGGCTTCAGTTGTTGCAAAAGCTGTATTTTGTACGCTTTCAATTTGAGATCTCGACTTAAAATGCTCCAAGTCGTTCCATACGTCAGTCTGAGTTGCTGCGAATCGACTCTCCATGCTCTTCGTTTACACTCTCAGCTACGGCCGCTATATTTTCTTCACAGCGTCCAGCAGGACGTGATGTATTCGGTCGAACATTATCCAATAATGAATGCTGGGTCTCAAAAAGGGTGGTGGTGTTGCGAATAGTACGCTCAGTAGGCCGATTATGTTGACCATAAGTTGAGCGAAGTGCACGAAACACATTCCTCACAGAACGTGAATTTTCGTAATAAAGTTGAACGATTTGTAAACGTTATTCAGGCGTAAGTCTTTCCATTATGAAATGCCAAACAATACTAAACAAAAATAACATGAGAGCATGACACGACTCACACGTGATCTGTCAAAAAAAAGGTTATTGCAAAAAAGTATATCTACTTGAATCACCCATTATCTTATTCACTCATACTTTTGCCAAATTCTTCTGGCAATTCTCTCTCCAACGCGCAACGAGTTCTTCAAAGGGAAACCGTTTCTGCAGTAAAATAAGTGCAACGAACACTACTCATTTCGATTATACTCGTAATATTTTAAGATTTGTACTTCAACGTCGACCTGCCCTTATTGAAAAACCCTTTATTTTTAAAATAAAACTACTTGTTAGTTAATCATTTCTATTTAATTACATGTTTAGCAAATTCATAAAATATTAGAACCTCCTAAAAATGCTCCCTATGGATTTAAAATGTTTATTGAAATATTTGTAATAAATTAAAAGCATAACAAATGAAAAATATATAAATCAGTTGTAGAATTATATTACAAATAAAATTAACTAAATCGTGGTAAAATATTTTTCAGATTTAAACAAAAATGGAAAATCTATTTTGGCTGTTATTGATTTTATTCTTTAGCAATATAATAAAGGGTAAATTTTAAAAACTATTTGCATTAAATATTAGAACTTCTAACAACATTTTTTATTTAGTTTCATTTAGTACTCCCCAGAAGTGTCTTGGTAAACATAAAATTCCTTTGGAAAATTTTTTCGATTATAATGTGGCCGCTGAGATATATGAACCTTTAAATTTAACCAATTTTGATATTTTGCCATATGAAACGATCATCGAGAATAATAACTATACTATAGTCGTTAACATGAAATACAATAGCTCTACAGTGCCTACTATTAACTTTGGTCCATTAAAGGGTCTGGGTACATATCGTTTTGAGTTTTTATATTTTCAATTTTTTGGAAATTCTTCGCCAGGTGTGCCTGTCGAATTGCATGTAGTGTTTTGTAATACTAAAGTTAAGAGCCTGAAAGATGCTATGCATCGTAAAAATAATATTGTGGTATTTGCATTTGAATTGGAGGTAATTATAGAAAATTAATTGGGGAAATTTATTAAAGTTAGTAGATGAATAGGTTAGAAAGAAAATGTTGTAGAAAAGTTAGCATTTTGTTTATTTAAGAGATTTATATAAGAGTTAACTCAATGAAATTCTTGATTGTTTCGAAATTTTCCATAAAGAATCGAAAATATGAGTCTGTGTGTTGAAATCAACTTTCCAAATGCCGTTATTAACTAAGAGAAATGTCTGCTACTTTAATAAATAAACCTGATAAGCTCGTAAAATTTTTGGTTTTAAAAATTATTAAAATCGGTATATAAATGCCTAAATTATGGACAAGTGAATTAAGTAAATAGATTAAAAATTAAACAAAAACATTATAATTTTTTCTTTATTAAGAAAGAAAATATTGAAATTTTCCTAGATTGAAACTTCTACTTCTAAAACAAAATTGCCTGCCTTACAAACAAATATAAAAGCAGTACGTACAGGACTAACAAAAGTTCAAATTGAAAATCTACCATTAAACTCTTGGATATCAGATTTTCCAGTTGAATACATTCTATATGAAGGTTTTTTAACTTTCTTTAATTGTGATATACAAGTCTTATATGCTGATTTTGTAATTAATATTAAAATACAACCACAATTAGTAAGTTCTTTAAAAATAAAATATTTAAAAAGTTTATAAATTTATTTATAAAAAAATTATATTTTAGCTTAAAGAGTTTGCTTTGCTAAAAACTTATGAAGGAGCTAATTTAATGCAGAAATATAAACCATTTCTAGCACCCACTGGTCCATTGGTAACAAATTTTAACAGTTACCTCAATAAAAATGACACTATGGGTGGTATACCTTTTATTGATGCTTACTATGACGATGATGATGGAGCTTTGGGTTTTAATGGATCAATGCAAAGATTAAAATTACTCAAGAAAGTGGGTATTTTAATTGTATTAATGCAATTTTATTTAATTTAAATTTTATTAAATTTTAAAGTTCACTTAAATAAACTTGAAATCGTATAGAAATACGATTATTATAAATTTTTTTTAACAAATAATTAAATATATTTAATAAATTATTTAAAATTTTAACAAAGGTATTTTAATGTTTTGAAATTCTGTGAAACTTTTTGGTCAGTTTTCGGTCATAAATTCTTATTTAAATTGATTGCAAATAATAACGTCTAGTCTATACTAGACAAACGTCTACATTTTATCAGGATAAAAATTTGCTTAGGTTAGGTTAAAAAGGGCGGCGTCCTCACGCCTCCACCCAGAGACCATACGGTCCATTGTGATCCCTTTATAAAAAAAAAAAACAAAAAAAAAGCTAATAGAAGAGAAAAGAGAAAATACTAAGCAGAAGAAGGCACTAGAATAGAAAGATAAGGAAATAAAAGAATAGCGTGTAACCCAAGTTACAAAATTTGTTTAACTCCTTTTGACCCTTAAAAGTTCTATTCCATTAAAATTCAAATTTGACAAAAATATAGTACTTAAGAAAAGAGACAGAAATACTCTTTCTAGAGCTGTCAGAATATACCAAATGACGTAGAAAATTAAAATGCGGCTTAATTATAAAATTATTCGTCCTACAAATTCTCACGGGGCTGGATTTTGAAATTTCGAATAGAGAGCGAATAATAGTAAAGAAGTTTTTTTTAAGTTTGCTTGGTATATGCAGACTTATTAACTATAATTTAACCATTAACTTTTGGCGACATCTGTTAATAGTATTTAAAATTTGTAATTGATATTGAACTTTGAGGGGTCTACTTATATTTGGTTTTTACTTGGAATTTATTCCTTTAAAATATAACGATTCTTGGAAGAATGAGAGACATTTTGTAGGACAAAAATAACATTATTTTCAAAGTACCATTTTTAATGAATTAACAAAATTTTTAAATTGGGCCGGAGAATATATAATATGGTGTCTTATTTCTTTTTATGGTTAAGGTAACAAAAAATCACTCACTTTGTTGCGTTTAGAGATAGCTTGACATCCGAGAAATTGTTTAATAAATTTGAATTATTTTTTTTTTTTTTTTTTTTTTTAGAACAACACTGTTCAGGAAGAATTTGTCGATTATTCGGTATAAAAAATTTCTGCCTAGGAAGTTTAGATATATCTGTAATACCGTAAATATGTTTTGCAGTTTATTACAAAACATTGAAGCTAATTTTGTACGCCTTATTAAGGATCTTTGATCACTCTGGTCCTTAATAGTCTTCTTAGATAATTTATTTAATTCATTCTGAACATTAACAGATTAAGGGCCAACTTAACTTTTCTCCATCAAATTTCATCTTATTCGTTAGACAATTATTACTCACTAGAAATTTTCTTCTTTCACTTCAAGCGGTCAAAACAAAGGATTTTAAATTAAATCTGACATATCTTGTGAAGGTATTATTATCAATAAAAGTAAGGTAAGAAAAATGTATTTTATATTACATTCTAAAGCACACCTTATTCATAAAATCTTGGAATTTGTAATATTAGATTTATTTTTGTATGTTAGCCGAAATAATTATTTTATTATATAAGTTAAGTTATATAAGTTAAGTAATCACTCCTTTATTATTTAGCATGAACAATTTCAGTAATTTTCTATTACATTTACCTTTATAAAGAGATACCCTTTATATGATCACAATGGAGCAAAAAAATGTGTGACCATTTATCAAGACAAATTTCAAAAATTAATTTGAATTTTTAGTGAAATTTAGGGTTTTCGAATTTTTGGTGAAATTTTAGATGAATTTTTGTGAAATTTTAGATTTTTAATAAGTTTTTGGATTTTTGGTAAAATTTCCTACTTTTGTGAAATTTTAGATTTTTTGTAAAATTTTTGACTTTGTGAAAATTTGGAATTATAGTAAATTTTTGGATTTTTGGAAAAATTTTAGGATTTTTTGTGAAATTAAAATTTTTTTTTTTTTTTAGTAAATTTTATAATTTTTGGTCAAATTTAAAATTTAAATTAAAATTAAATTAAATTAAAATTAAAAATTTTTGGTGAAATTTTTGATTTTTATTGAATTTTTCCCTTTTTTTTGTGAAATTTTATGTGAAATTTTTTGGTGAAATTTTCTACTTTTTGTGAAATTTTAGATTTTTAGTTTTATTAATAACACAGCAGGTGTAAACGGTACAGTGATACAGCAATTACTATTATTCTTAAAGATTATTATCAAACCAACATAAAAAAATGCAGCCAATTACCGATAATATTTTGCGAGTAATGATAATTTACTTTTGATCAAATATACAAAAATCACGTTTTTTTTTATAAAATTAACTGCATGACACGCCCACAATCACCAATATTTTAATCATCTTAGTTTCAATATGTTTACTCTTGAATGGTATCAAAAATTTTGAAAATCGGTGTTAACAAAAAATTTAACTTTTGGCCAATGAAATAAATTTTTGAGTCACCATGCGGCGCTAATATTTTGCAATCTATTAATGAGTTAAGATCTGTAACCCGTTTGTTTAAAATAGTACAGTCGAACACGGTTATAACGAACACCGGTCATAACGAACTATTGCTATAGCGAACATTCTTTTTTGGTCCAATTATACATATAACTATGTTTATAGCGAACATTTTTATGGTTCCAAGAAGAATACAAAATACACAAATACATACAAAAAACTACGTTTACAATAAACTCCCACAAATAATAGTTTTAGATAAATAAAATTGCACATTTCAAAATCTTTCATATGAATAATTTTTATTCATTTCAATTTAAATTATTTGACAAATAGAAATAATTTGCATAAATTTCAATTTAAATAATCGGGTAAATAAAAGTGAAATTTTATATTTATAGTTAGTTGCTCTTTTTAACATAACGCATACACATTTAGCGAAAATAGCTAAATATATAAGAGGATTAAAAATTAAATATAAGAAAATCCATATGCCTCAAAAAGTAAATATCTCAAAACATGCCAATTTCAAAACCTCGGTAATAAATGAAAACATTGAGTTAGTATAAAAAATATAATTAATTTCAAATTTCCACTTGTCTAGTGATTAATGAATGTAAAAAATATTCTCCCTCATATATTAAAATCATTAATAAATATTTAAAAATTCAAAATACATTTTTAATTACAAATAATGGGTGATTCAAGTAGAGATACTTTTTTTAATAGCCTTTTTTTTGACAGATCACGTGTGAGTCGTGTCATGCTCTCATGTTATTTTTGTTTAGTATTGTTTGACATTTCATAATGGAAAGACTTACGCCTGAACAACGTTTACAAATCGTTCAACTTTATTACGAAAATTCACGTTCTGTGAGGAATTTGTTTCGTGCACTTCGCTCAACTTATGGTCAACATAATCGGCCTACTGAGCGTACTATTCGCAACACCATCACCCACTTTGAGACCCACCATTCATTATTGGATAACATTCGACCGAAAAGACTACGTCCAGCACGCTGTGAAGAAAATATAGCGGCCGTAGCTGAGACTGTACACGAAGACCGTGGAGAGTCGATTCGACGCCGTTCGCAGCAACTCAGACTGACGTATGGAATGACTTGGCACATTTTACGTCGAGATCTTAAATTGAAAGCGTACAAAATACAGCTTATGCAACAACTGAAGCCGTTCGACCTTCCCAAGCGACATCGCTTCGCTCTATGGGCTCTTGAAAAGTTCCAAGAAGATCCGACATTTTCGAGGCAAATTTTGTTCAGCGGTGAGGCCCATTTCTGGCTCAATTGGTTTACATACTAACAAAATTGCCGCATTTGGGACGAAGAACAACCTAAAGAGATTCAAGAACTGCCACTTCATCCAGAAAAAACAACGGTTTGTGGGCCGGTGGAATCATCGGTCCATATTTCTTTAAAAATAATGCTTTTGCGAACGTAACCGTCAATGGCGACCATTATCATGCCATGATTATTTGATGCCTGAAATTGAAGCTCGTGATCTCGGCAACATTTGGTTTCAGCAAGACGGCGCCACTTACCACACATCGCATCAATCAATGGATTTATTGAGAGAACACTTCGGTAAGCACATAATTTCACGTTTTGGGCCGGTCGATTGGCCACCAAGATCGTGTGATATCACACCATTAGACTTTTTCCTGTGGAGATATGTAAAGTCTAAAGTTTATGCGGACAAACCCGCTTCGATTCAGGCCTTGGAGGAAAACATCACGCGTGTCATTCGCCAGTTACCAGTCGAAATGCTCGAACGACTCATCGAAAATTGGACTCAACGGATGGACCATCTGCGACGTAGCAACGGCCAACATTTAATAGACATAATCTTCAAAAAATAAATGCCAAAGAATGTTCTTTCAAATGATAATAAACATTCCCCATTAAATTTGAATTTTCTGTGTTTTTTTTTTCTTTAAAAAAGTAGGGATCCTCGAAAGGGATCACGCTTTATTATTATCGTAATGAAATACGATATTTTGTTTATTATTTCCTAGAGTAGTATTCATGAGAGTCAATACATAAGTCTAATTTTTTGTTAACACCGATTTCCAAAATTTTAATGTCATTCAATAGTAAACATATTGAAACTAAGGTGACCATAAAAAAAATAGATCAAAATGTTGGTAATATTGGGCGTGACATGCTAAATATTTTATGTTATTTTATAAAAAGAAGAGTTTTTGTAAATTAGATCAGAAGTCATTTATGATTACTAGTAAACTATTATCGATAATTGACTGCATTTTTAATGTTGGTAAAATAATAGTATTTAATAAATGGTATAAGTGTCCCTGTACCGTTTATACCTGTTGTGCTATTATATGTTTTCTCAAGTACTATATTTTAGTCAAATTTGAATTTTAATGGAATAGAAATTTTGAGGTTCAAAAGGGGTTAAACAATTCTTACTACCAGAAGAAAGTCGAAAGTGCCCTCTTTAACCCCATATATAATTTTGTAACTGTCTGAACTCGTCTGCAGAACGCTATTTCCATTTGAATGAAATTAGAGGAAATAACGACCAATAAGGAATTAAGAAGTTTAAAAAAAACACGAATTTCTCAAATATGGGTTAACTATAGATCAACCAAATCAGGGATCAGGCAATACGAATGATGGTAACACAGCAAGAAGGTTCTTTTCAGATCCTGAAAGAGCGTCTGGAATAAATCTTATTTCAAGATTTGAAACAATTATCGATGTATTTGTGTGCAATGAACAAATTGATGTTATTAAATTTTTTTATTTATTTATTTTTTGGTTTCTATATCGATTTAAAAATTACTTTACCCAATAAAACAAAATATTCAAATTTAACATTTTTGAAATAATTTTTTTTCTAAAGTCAAATAATGATTTAAAAATATTTGTCGTAATTTTTTCTATGCAATAGCTTAAATACATGTACAATATTGTTAACCAATTTCCTTCATATTGATTTTTTTGATCTGCTAGAAATTCCTCGATCTCACGATATATCATAGATCAATGTTGCATAATCAGTGCACGCACAGCAGCAGTGTTTTTTTTTAGCAAATCAACCGTTTTTATAAGGCCTTCACAATATTCATTCTGGAGCCAACAGTATTCATACCAGCGATATGAGGTGATCAGATATGGAGCTTGATTTTCAAAAGTTGATAAAAGATAACCAACATATTGTTTTTCAATTAATCCACATCGAAATTTACAGAAAATCATTGCATGGAACATTTTTATTGTAAAATTAAATTTTTTTACGAAGACGACTTTTTAAGCAACTTTAGGACACAGAAACAGGCCTCATATAAAAAAAATTCTGGATACATTCTGGGACCTCAAAAATATTATATTTTATGATACAGGTGTCAGATTTGACATACGTTGCGTAGTTTTGCCATTTTGCAAAATATAAATAGCACCACCCTTACATATATTTGTTGGTATTTTACGGATATAACGAACTATGTTTATAACAAACTAAATTTGTTGTTCCCTTCGGGTTCGTTATAACCGTGTTCGACTGTATTACCACAAATCTTATTAACTCAAAGAGAGCAGAGTAACGGGAAAACAATTTTATTTCCAACTTTGTGTTAAGGGGTGGAAAAAACATACATGAGAAATTTATATGTTAAGTTGTATTTTTTTTTTTTTTCGAAAATTTGAATTTATTTCGCATTCTTATTTTTTATTTTATTTCAAGACATAATTAATTATTTTGAAATTTTCTTTTTGTTAAAAAGGGCAAAATTTTAAAAGATAACAATAAATTTGACAGCTTATGTTAAACATTATTGCTCAGCTTTGTGTTTAAACATTTGTTGCGAAATAGATTTCTTATTGGTCCACACGTAACATTTTAAAGTGAGAGATAGAATTTCAAAATTGCCAACATAAAAATGTCTACGTATAGATTAGGTGTAAGGATTAAAATCAGTTTCAGTCAGGTTAAAAATTTTTGATAATGGCCCATATATAAAAAATTATATTTAATACAGACAAAAATTTAATGTTTGTCTTGATAAAAATTTTTATCTAGTATAGACTCGATGTAATAATTGGAATTATTGTTTATTATTTAAATTAGTTAGTAGCTATTATTATTGAGTACATAACTCAAATGAAATAGAAAATTCATTTATTTAATTTATTTTATGAAATATTTAATTAAAAACTATAAATAGGATTTAATATAATACGTATTTAATACATTAGGGTGGTTGTAATTTCATGACTTCAGAATTGTCTAAGCAAGCTTTAGAACTTGTGCTGCAATATTTCGACCTGAAAACATTTTTTTTTTTTTGCAAATAAATGATTGCCACTTTAATATACATTTTAATTAGTTCATATAAGAGATTTAACGTAACTTTAATTAAAATAAATTGTATGTTTTAATTAATTATTTCTATAGAAAAGGCAAATTTTAAGATAAAATAATATAATTTTTCCATTAAAATATAATTGCTAATATTTTGCTATTAAATCGATTAATTCGATCACGATCTAAATATTCTTTTTACGTTTATATTTTTTAATAATCACTACTATGAGTATGTAAACGAAATATTTTGATTCGAAACAAAATGGGGAACTTGGAAGTATTATAAAGTCAAATCAGATAACAATAAACAGATTGGAACCAATGGAATTTCCATGCTGATGCTAAAAAACCTTGATGAGTGGGGAGTTCATTCAGTGAGGATTCTGGTGATACTTAAAGCCTGGAAAATGAGTAGAGTCTTTCTGATACTGTAATATGGGAAAGACACACAGCTCAATATTTCTTCTGTTATCTGTCATATATAGTTGATACTTGAGGTCCTTATCCGCCATCAACTGACCTGTGTAGTAACATATAGTGCTTTATTCCATAGACATAAATCCAAATAAAAACATTTTCCAAATTGTGTTGAAATATACATTTTTGGAAAGGTTACAATATAACCTATGTAATTTTAAAATAACTTTTTAAGGATAATTATTTTTGTCACTACGAGAGAACACTAAAATCTGGGAGAATTTAAAGCAAATATTAATAAATAAAAAAAGTGATTTTAAAATGTTTCAGAATAAATATTTTTCAAAAAATAAATTTTTGTTAAAATACGTCGATATTTTGTTTTTACAATACTTCAGTATATCTTTCAATTAAAACTTTAATTATTTTTTAAATATAATGTTTCAAATATACATATATATTTTTTTGCTCAAAATTTACACATATTTTTTATTTAAAATCCCAAAAAATATTTAAATTTGATGAAGGATATACAAAAATTATATGACTTTCTTTTACTGTTTATATACTTTTTTATAGTTATTTAACAGATTGAAAAATAATTGGTGCCTTTTGGTGCCACAACTTTTAAAAAAGTTAAATTGAAAAAGAGTCTAATATCCTATTTTTGTTTCAATTTCAGAGAGTTCTTAATATTAACGTAATTTATTTATTTTATTAAATTGAAATAAAAAATTAATTAAAATTATTTCAAAAAAATTTATTTTAAAAAACAAGTAAGGCGCCTATTATGGACCATTTTAAAATTACATGAGTTCAATGAAGTATTATAAAAAATTATATACACTTTTTTGATTAATTCCGTAATTTACTATTATTTTTTTAATATATAAAATAAGAATTACTTCCTTTTTTTTTGCCACAACTAAAAAAAATATTTAAAAAATAATTTTTTACCTTGAAATATTTCGTGATGTTAAATCGACATTACTTTAAAATTTAATAGAATATGGAAAACTAATAAAAAAAAAAAAAACAAAATTTAGACCGGAGATCGGACAAATTTTAGGCCACTTAATTACCTACTGAAAAAAAATGTAGGTGCAGAAGTTAAAATAATATTAAAAAATGACAGAGTTTGGGGGAGGTAAACATACACTAGCTGCTATTAAAGAAGAAAATTTTGATAAACTTCTGGCTAGTTTTTTAGAAAAAAATTTTGTTTTTTATATTGATTATAATTTAATTTTTTACAACAACTCCTATTTTTGTTCCATCGATATATACCACAATAACCGTCATAGCCACTCATATCGCATAAGTTTAAGCTACACTGGTGCCTATTCCTATAAACGCATTTAAAATTTTTGCTTTTCTTTGAGGTATATTCGTTTCTCTTAACCTAATACAATGTTGTGTTGTTACAATAATTCACGATATAACGGTAATTTTTTATGTAAAAAATATTTGATTCTTGCTTTTGTTGTTTTCTGTAATTTAGCAATCCAAACATATTGGTGATAATTTCAGTGGAATACTTCTATAAACGCAGTCGAAAAAAATTTGTCTAAAAGTTGTTTGTTTCACTTAAGGTAGATTTTTGATGACAACATATTCACTAGAAATATTTTTGTTTTAATTGGGAAATTTCATCAGCTTGAAGGATGCCCAAAGAAACTTTTCTTACAAACCAGGAAAAAATTCAAATTCAATTTTTCGTGATCAAGGCTGTTCTAATAGAGAAATTGGACGAAAAATTAACCGTTCGAAGGAGTTATTCGAGACTTTCTTAAGAAAGGGTAGAAATACGAAGTGCGAAAACCAACAAAAGGTAATTAAAAATCAACAAAAAGTCAAATTAATAAAATACAAGAAGTAGCCACCCTACACAAATAAAAAATAAACTTGACCTTCTTGTCACTTTCAAACATGTTGCCTAATGCCAATGTTAAAACAGCATCATAAGGAAAATCGTTTAAATACATGAAATGGACAGATGAGTGGAACAATGTAGTCTTTTGTGATGAAAAGAAATTCAATTTAAATGGTCCGTATTCATATTCTTGCTATTGGAATGGAATGAAACGCAATTTCGGTGGAGGCAGTGTTATGATTTGGACAGGCTTTTCTGCTGCAGAACAGTGCAATTTATAATGAACTGTTGAAAGATGCTTTTCACTCATATGGATGAAGGTTGCATATTCCTACAAGATAAAGCTACAATCCATGTTTAGAACTAATCTGAATCGTGGTTTAGCGAACATAGTATTCCACTATTTCACTGGCCGGCTTGCAGTCCGAATTTAAATTCAATGGAGAATCTGTGGGGATATGTGGCCTTATAGTTTACGCAAGAAATGCACAGAATAAAATGACAATAATGGAGTTAAAACCAAAAATTTACCAAGCCTGGGAAAAAATTGACAGTGACTTCATTCAAAAATTAGTCGAATCAATGCCAGACCGAATTTTGAAGTTATCCAAAACAAATATTCATCAACACATTAAATTGATTCATTAGTTTAACTGCTACAATGTCAAAATGCCACAAAAATGGTATTAAACTACTAAAGTTGCAATGAAAAAAAAAATATGTACATTTAAAGTTTTTTATTATTAATTTTTTAAGTAAAGTCAATAAATAATTTAAACGATTTGTAGTACCTTAATTATTTTTTTGATAAGTTGATTATAAATATTTATGTGCGTTTATAGGAATATGCACCAGTGTAGCAGAGGCCATGTTAATTCACAATGCTCCTGGCGCTTGACCTGTTAAAGATCTTTGGCATCGTCTGCCATGCCACTCTCTTCTAAGATATCCTGCGGTCCACAAGACCAAACAACCTAAAAAATTGAATAGTAAATTGAGTGCCCGTTGATCGTTCATGGAATTTCGGGACAAATGCTGCTGGCTGAGTGTCTTTCAGTCATTCGTAAAGTTTTGAGATAAATGTTCAAAACCCAGTAGAATTAAATAAGGACGGGTTCCTATATCCCAACGCCTCTACCAATAGTTGACATGTTACCATAAGTGGCCGACTGCACTACTACAGCGACGTACATAATGTTGACAACCTTATGCGGTTTCTTCACTGTGCGAAACTTGAAGTTATGGCCAGTGTAGTCTACGGCAACAAATCGTAATCAATGTAGCCCAAATATCGACTGTGAACAACCCAATGATCACTTTTGTTAGCCTTTTTACCTTCTAAAATAACGCAAAAATTACTAAGTAGAAATAAGGTCCTTAAAGAACTAACCAGCATCATTTGGGGTAAGTGTAAAGAAACCCTTTAAACGATTGGTCGACCAATGGTAACTATGCTGCTCCAGTATAGACCCTTTCTCTGAGTAACATCCAGTGTATAAATATCCAGAGCTGTCTAAATCCAGCCTTTAGGGGCCACCCAAATCTCTGGAAAACATACGGAGGTATATCCATGATCGTGCTCTGAAGCTGTCAACTGCAGACAATGAGAAAAATCTTTAGCAGAAAACAAAAGTAGTTCTGGCACAATTAAGGTCGGGATGAAGCAATAGCCTTATTGCTTAATGGTCATGCATAGACCGTGCCGGAATCCCATGATATACCTCACATATTTAACGGTCCGCCAATTCTATTTCATGCTGTTCAATGGGTTTGTTAATACATTATGTGGAAGTAGCTGAATTTCTTTACATTGATGTGTAAACGTGTTCTGCAACTTGTAAAAAGTTTTCGAATCGGAAAAAAGTTTAACATTCTATTACTCAACCAGTTTTTAACAGGATTATTGATATAATATTTAAGGTGAACGTATTAAACGTCGCAAAATAATCATGATTTTAAGCATGATGACCATAAATTTAAGGTGAACGTATTAAACGTCAAAAAAAGATGATTTTAAGCAAGACGACCATAAATTTCATGAATAAAAAATTTCTCACATAATTACCAAACACGGGTACTGATCACTGAAAAAGATTACACTCTCTCTTATCTGGCTTTGAAAATTTTTTTAAGATAGTGGATTAACTAGCATTAAAGTATACATCATTTATATGAATCGCTACTTGAAAATAAACAGTCATAAAACCCTAAAAGAAATTCATAATTATAAAATACTAAATGTTCCAAGTGTTCAGCACACACTTAATGTAAAACAAATATAAATTTAATAGTCTTAATTTTATTTTTAGCAACTCATACTCTGCTATTGGAAATTATGCAGAAAATTTTAATCAAATATTTATGTTCATAATATTACACTCTGCTACAGTGAAAAATCAGTCGAGAAATGGCTTAGCTAACCTTATAAACCTTTTTCAGGAAATCATAAATCAGTTTTAAAAATGTTCAACTACAGCCTAACAATTTTAAGTTATGCTAAAAAAAAACTGGTTGCTGTATAAATATATCTCTACATAAATATATCGTCCAAAAACATAGATTTTGTCATATTGAGTTTGCCATTCCATTTGTTATATATCGAAATATTCTTCTAAGACCTCATAAAGAATATTTATCCTGGATCTTCATGAAATTCTAAAACGATTTACCTATTTCCATTTGTCTGTTTAAAGAAGGATAGGGCTTGAGGAAAACGAAGGCAAAATTTGGCTCAATTATTATTCTTTGATAAGGCTCGTTTGATATTTAAAATCGATTTATAAACAAACAAGTTATGCGCCAAATACTACAAAAAGTTAGTGTCCGTAGTAACTCCAGTTAATATTTTTCCGCCGATATCTCTTAAACAAGTGCATGTGCGGCAATGAAATTTCTTACAAATGGTTAGGAATCAATACAAACTTGGAAACAAAAAATGGATTCGATACGGCCCACCTCTCATATTAAGTCGAATTTTACATAAGAATTAGATTTGGGTAAGCCGATTATATCATTCTTACTTGCTTCTTTTTAAACTTTTCTAAGAAGTAATAGAATCAGGCTCTTCAGCCGTATACATTTGCTTATATTTTGGTCAAACATTAAAGGCAAATTTTTAAACAAAAATATATAATTTTTCTAAAATTTCATGTGTTTAACTGCAATTTATATTACACATACATTTATCTATAAAAGGCTATGCAACGATATAATAATTTTTTAAAACATTTTCTATAAAAGTCTATACAACGATAACAACGATGAAATAATTTTTGAAGACATAAACATAAGATTTAATTTGGTTTTGGATTGGACAAAAATTGCTGAACATATTCGGTTTTACCTAGAATAACTTAAGGACTAAGTACCAAAAACTTCCTGCACAATTTAAGGCTTATAACTTTCATTATACGTGAAAAAAATAGTATCTTTAACTTGTTTATATTTGTGATTATTCTCAGTATCTATTTGCTAAATTTTGTTGCAATAATTAATTTTTCATAAATAAAAATTTAACAAAACTCATGCAAACGCATTATTCAAATTTGTATTCAAAACACATGTCGACCATATAGAAATGATCATCGAAAGAAACCCAGATAACCGAAGAAAAATTTGATTTGATCGCAGACCAAATTAATATGAATTTTAAGAGAAAATCTCTACAGAATGAATAGCATTTCATCCAGAAGAATGCTATTCACTATTTTATATCATATTTATATATATCTTCAATATCTTTTATCAGAAAAGTTAAAAAATCTGACTTGAAGACCCCCGAAGTAAAAAAAAAGGTTTCTAATAGAAACGCTAGAGAAAATGTCAAATCAGAAGGGAGGATAACTGAAACTACCTAAAGGGCGATAAAAAAGTATGTACTGGTAGACTTTTTACAATATCCTGGTCATGAATTCCATATTACACATGTTATTGGAAATATCGTGTAAAAAATCGAAATTGTCAAATAAACTTTTGGTCCGGTATAAATATATCTCTTCATTCATAACAAATGACACTTTTAACAGAGAAATGTATACAAATGAGTGCCGTTGGAAAAGATTCCTTCCTATCATTACTCTAGTCTATCTACACGAAGACATTTTTTTCATAACATTGCACAGTGGGGCAGAATTGAAATTTTTTGGAAATAAATCTGTAACATATGATCGGCTGATTGGATTTTTATGAAATTTGGTATAGGTGTAGCAGAGGAGTGTACAATGCACAATGGGACAGAATTGAAAGTTTTTGGAAATAAATCTGTAACATCTGATCGGCTGGTTGGATTTTCATGAAACTTGGTATAGGTGTAGCAGAGGAGTGTACAATGCACAGTGGGGCAGAATCGAAATTTTTTGAAAATAAATCTGTAACTTCTGATCGGACGGTTGAACTTTCATGAAATTTGGTGTAGGCATAGCAGAAGAGTGTGCAATGTTATGTTTGGAAGGGGGGCACAACAATCCCCCCAGGGGCGGAGCTAAGGGGGCTCAAAGTTAGGTACCTCTGACATAAAAAATTTTTAATCGTTTGCAAAATTTATGTTTCTCGTCCGATTTCAAATATTTTTATATAATGTTGTAGGCGCTGATAAGACCTATAAAAGACATGCTTACATGTCCTATTTATCTCTTATAGTTTTCGAGTTATTTGGGTTTGAATTTTTAAGCACCATAATTTTGCATGTTCTTGGTCCAATTTTTTTCCTAGTATTTCCGACCGATTTTATTAGTTTTTTTTAACTAGTTAAAGAAAAAAATTATCTATTGAATAAAAAAAATTTGAAGACGATATCTTTACCGAGACCAAAAATAAACGATTTTGAATTTGAAAATTGCAAAAAGACGACTTTTTGTGTTTTTTCTTTAGCCGAAAAAGTATCTACACTCTTTTTTATCTAAAATAAAATTTCCTTTAGCAACATATAATAATTTTGAACTTTTCTGAAAGGTAACTTCACAGAGATGACTTTAAGATGAAAAAACAAGCCCAATAACTCAATTGGTCATGGTACATACCCTCCCGAATTCGACCCATTTTATATGAAAGTTTTGATTTTAGACCATATTTTCTCAAATCCCAAAACACTAATCGACAAGCGGAATATATTTTAAGAATCTTCAATATGTTTTTAAAAGTTTTAAATCAAAATCTACGGGACTTCGGAAAAATGTGGATTCTATAGCCAAAAATGTAAAAAATCCCATTATAGGGAATTTTCACTAGTTTTTTTTTTTGGGAATTCAGGAAAACTTACTCCTGATTGAAATTTGGTTAACGTGCTTTTATTTATATTAATAAGATCCACATTTTCTGAAAATTTCACTACGATATCTTTATAAACAAATATGTTATTACAATTAAAAAATTTGTATTTTCCCCAAAAACCCCAAATTGGGCCTTTTGTTTGGTTTATTTCTAAATAGCGAAAGAAATCTTAAAAACGTGTATTCCGTGCCATCATAATAAAGCTCTCTTTTGGTTATTCCAGAAATATTAAATATTTTATTAAAAACGAATAAAAAATTACTTCTTTTAAATTTAAAATACGAATATAACAGCATTTAACAGAATCAAAATTTCGAAGAGATTGACCCATTGGTTTCATTTCTATAAGCTAAATTGTATGCACTAAATTTTTCGTGCACAGTTCTTACTTAAAACTTCTTTTCAATTTTCGCGCCAAAAAGTATGCACCAAAAAGCATAAATAAATACTTTAGAAAATGTTTAATAAAATGTTTAATAACAAAATAGCATTTAAAACTTTATATACACATAAATTTAGTCTTAAAGAAAAAAATCAAAAAAAAAAAAATTACATGAAAGTCGAAATTTTGAAAATTAGTATTGATGGTTCGATTCGGCATTAAAGAAAAATTATAAAATGAAAATACAAAAATCAAAAAACAATTGGAAAAGTAAAAAATTTTTATATTAATCGAGTCTGAACATGTTCTCTTGAACCAGTCCTGTGACTAGTTTTGAATAGGTTCTCCCTTCTCACGTGACTATTTTTGAATAGGTTCTCTTATCTCTAGGGTAGTATTTTATTTTTTTAGTGGAAAAAAACATTGCACCATGGGAAATTTTCTTGAGTTTTTTTTTTTCTTTGTTAAATTTTAACATGCTAAATGTTGCCATGTCATCGAAAATTATACTTTCCGAATGGACAGCATAGCAGCGTTAACTTTTGAATAAAATTATCTTTAACTAATAAACGTTAAAGGACTCTTTCGGGTCATGAAATAGATTCCGATATTTAATTCGATTTGAAGGGTTTTACTTAGAATTAAAAAAAAAACTAAATGGAGCACCCCGTACTTATATAAAAATTTTAAAAACCTACACACTTCTGTTCCTACATGAATTTGAAACTTTAAAATTGATTTAAATTTAAGGAAGCTATGAGACTTTAGTGCAGAAAAACCTTTTTTTTTTAAATCGCAAAATTTAAAAGATGTTTCGAAATTTTTGAAAATTAATATAAAATGTCCTCAAGAAGATCTACAATCCACATTAGGCAGTAGTTATTCGAGTGAAAGTAAAAATTGTTATTTTATAGCAGAGTGTTATTTTATAATTACGCTAATTTAAAAATGTTATTAAATTATATTATGCAAAATTAATTTTACATATTGTATTTATTTGTATATGTTGCACCAACAATAAAAATAACTAATTTGTGTGGGAATTTATGGTTTGAGAAATCAAAACTATCTGTCTGTAAGGCACACTTCTTGTTTAGTTGCTAATTGAACATGTTTTGCAAATTATTATTTAAATTTAAAAAAAATACTTATTTTTAACATTTGAAATTTTTTAAAATAGTCACGGCATCAACCTCTGCATCAACAGCAGAAAACAATTTAAATCACCATAAACCAAATAAATATTAATATTAAACGCTATATGATTTATTTTCTTTTTCTAATTACCCTGCGGGAAATTGGTGGTAATAGCAATAATGAACCGGTCCCTCAGTACCGGTTGAGTACCAAATGACACCTTACTCGTCACCAAAGTTCCAGTTGACACCACCACACTCTACACTAAATATGAGTTGAGAGTCAATTTCAACAATCTGTGGCTGAGTGGTTAGTATTGAAGGTTCGACATTAAAGAAAAATTATAAAATCAAAATAAATATAATTCAGTAAAAATAAAAAATAAAAAAATAAAAAAAATATAATTGGAAGAGTAAAATCGACTCTGAACATGTCCCCTTGGACCAGTCGTGTGACCTGTCCTATAACCTGTAACAAGATGCCGATGACAACCCCGTGTAAAAGTGACAGGTTTCCCCCATATAAAGTTCCGGAACTGAAACCTGTCACTAATCCTGAGAGCCTGTCAAGTGACTAGCTTTGAACAGTTTCACTTTCCTCTAGGCTAGTTTGTCATTTTATTAGTGGCAAAAAACATTGCACCATGGGCCAAAAGCTGGAAAATTTTGTTGAGCTTTTCCTTGTTTTTTTAATTTAAAGCTCTATTTTTTTCTTCAAGTTAATTGATTACTAGACCTTGAACATAAAATAACATTGAAAAGCGTGATGTGACACATTTTAATAATTGAACGATCACTTTTCTATTAAATTGCTAAAACGTGTCTGATAAACCAGATTGACTTTTAACTGGATGGAATTTTTTTTTTCTCTCTCTCTCTCTCTCTCTTAATTTATGAACTTTTTATTAATTTTGCAGCTAAAAATAAAATTAAAGAAACGAATAACGTATGTGGAATAAAATTGCAACAAAATTTTCGGCGCTGGTTAAAAACAGTATATTTATTTGTCATAAATTTTAACTTCACATTACTGTGAGAATTTTATGAAAACGGGACTTTTACTCAAAGAAATTTATTTTTTCAATAGGTATAAATCCATTGATAGAAAAAGTATAAAAACTAAAAATCAATTATGACGAATTTTTAAATTTTCAAAAATCAGATTTGACTGCATATTTCGATTAATATATTAAGATGTGTAACAAGGTATATATCTTCTAAAGTAACTTAGTGTTCGTATATAACGGCAGGATGATTTTGAAGGGTAACAAAAATTTCTAAATTAAAATTAAAAATTAAAAATTAAAATTAAAAATCTCTAAATAATTTTATATTAAAATCGATTAATAAGTTTTGTACCAATTTAAATAGAGGAGAATTTGTAGAATCCTTTCGACACAATTCTAAGGTAAACTAGGATATAATAAGCGAATAACAAGTTCGAAAATTTCCAACATCGAATTTTTAAACTCATGATAGAAAAGTACTTCAAAATTGATCCAGAAGTGCATAAAAGATATACAGATATTGGGCAAATAAAAACAATATTATTTTTTTATTAATTATTGGAGAAATTAGAACATTTTTAATTTTGTAGCAAATTTAGTCTGCATACACGTAGACAAAAAATGTAGTTGTAGTGACTATAATCTAAGAGGAACATATTATGATTGGAACATATGATGAAGGTGAGAAATAGAAATAGTTATAAGTATTAATAATTATTATTTCATTTTGTCACATTATGTCCAATTTAATGGTTTGTTTTTTCATGTTGTGATTTTAGTTTTAGAGAAAATCGAACAATGTTACTACATCATTATCCCATTCATTCAGATTATTTTTTGATGTTATTATATTATTATTCTATTTTATTATATTATTCCCCATTGTTATATTTTATAATGTTATTCATATTATTATTCCATTTTATTATATTATTATCCCATGCTACCACAAAGTTATGCAATCTTATCATATTATTATTATTATTATTATTTTTATTCCATCTTATCATATTTAAAAATAAAACATATTAATAAAAAATTATTTTTATAAATTTTTTATTGAAAATGATGGAGAAAAGTGTTCATTAGCAAAATATATATATATTTATATATTATTTGTTCATTCATTATACTCATTTTCAATATATGTTTATTTTTTTTAACTAAACCCTTTAATGGTAGTTAATCAATATCTTATATTACTTGAATCACAGCGAATATAGCCAAATCTTGTTTATCTATATTTATACATATATAAACTAAATGAGAATTACAACAAGCATAAAAAAAACATATTAAAAAAGAAATAAGTACGGAATTTATCCACAAAGTTTGTGGAGAGGAAAGGTATTATATTTATTTGAAAAATTCTATTACGGAAATAATATTAAAATGGTTTAGAAATAGAATATGATTTAAAAGCAAGGAAAAAGACTACAAATATATAATGGTTATAGAGGTAATGATATTTTTCATATTAATAAAATTTTGTTTACTGTAAAAATATTTAAAAACATATAATTTTTTCAGTCAACCATATTAAAATTTTTATTTGGTGTAAACATTAAATGACAACATTTTTATCATGAATACAGAGTTATTATAATTAAAGAAAATTAACAATTATAACATAATATAGTTGTAGTGGTAATGCTGTAACCATGTTCGTTCTCTACGTGTACGTTAATAAATTATATATATATATATATATATATATATATATATATTCTTAGTTAAGAGTATATATATATATTCTTAACTAATGAAAATAAGCATATTTTTATTTTAGAAGTTATTAGTTATGAAAGGTTTATGAAAATTCTAAGCTAATTTTTGCGTGTACACCCTTCACTAATTTTCTTACAAATATAGCAAAATATCTATTGAAAATATCTACTCAAAGGCTTTAGAGGAAATATTTATAAACATTTAAAATTGATCGTCAGAGAATGATTAGCTATATTTGGGAAGTAAAAAAAAACCAAATGACGTAGTTTGTTTTTTTTTGTTAAATTCGTTAATTTTTTAAATAAACTCTAAAGAGGTTAACGAATTATGTATTCAAATTAAACATATTAAAAATTTCAAGCAACTCCAAAAACCTATCAAATTGTTTGTTAAATGTAAAATAATTCCGTGATTTTAATTCGTAAACTAAATAATTTAGTTGTATGTATTTTAATTTACAATTTTGTAAATTTTAATTCCGCTATCTCATATCTCGTAGGGCTTCTTGGTTTCAGTTACTACTTATTATAATTCTATTTAATTTCTTCATAATTTCTTAACAATTATTGTACTCGAATAAAGAAAATTAACACCCAGTCAGTAAAATTTAAATTTAACAAATTTTATTATTATTAATGGAATAATAAAATTTATCTATAAACATTTATTTTATTTAATAAATGATCATGTATGTCTGTACAACTGACATTAAGTTATCAAGTTTTGTGTTAAAAAAAAAAAAGAAAAAACTGAATTAAATTTACACTCTTTTTGCAAATAGTTAAATTCAAATAAACACAACAATACTCGATTAAATAGATATTAAATAAAATTTAATTGTTGTTATGTATAACAATAATTATTAATACGTTTTATTAAGTTTAAATCAAGTTATAAATAATAATTAAAAAATACCATAAAGAAATATAAATATTAACAGATATCTCAGGAGAAGTTATTTTAGACAAACAGAATGATATAGTCGCACAGTTTCTTCAACAAAAATTCTTAAACAAAAATTTTAGTATATTTTTTAAAACAACAGCTTTAAAATGCTAGTTTTCTCCATACATACATATATATTTAAATACATACATACATACATACATGCATACAAACATACATACACATATACATACACACATAAATACATATATTCTGGAACCTTAAAGGTAGAGGATTCTCAGCAATAAGATCTGCTTAAATTTTTCGGTATAATCGACCTACAGAAGTACGACGTAGCTACCAAATTAAATATTCTGTAAATTGTTGTATATAAAGAAATAATCCAACCGAGACATGAGCGAAAAATTGAAAGATATTTTTACCATAATATTGTTGTTATTTAATTACCATATTCGGTTTCAATTTTGAATTATGGCCGAATACCGAAACGAAGATTTTTTTCGAAGTTAAAAAACATAAAAAAAGCTATAGTCGGTGATTTCCGTTCATACGACTACAACTACAGCTTTTTGTATGCGCAATCATGTGATACTCGGGGAACGATCTTATAAGGCCCTATTCTTCTTGAGTTTGATGGTGCAATTTATACATAAAATAAACCTGTTTGTGACATTAATAAATATTATATAAGGAGGCCCCCATTTAAGAGTCATGGAAAGTTATGGGCAGTGCTTAAGACATTTAAATAACGTATCATAAATTTAAAAATGTATTTCGCAAAAATATTTCATTAGGTCTAGGTGAACTAATACTCGAATTATAACATAATTGAATATGATACCTGTTCAGATGAAAATATATATCCTCAAAAAGATCGGCACAAAAAAAGTCCTAAAAAGCAATTTCGGTTAGTTTTGGGTTAGGCCGAATATTGACTTTGTTTTGGCCTAATATTAATTTTGGCTCGGTTTCGGCTTGAGAAAAAGTTTAAAAAAAGTTCTAATTTTGAAAAAGTCAAAATTAAAAATAATAAAATCATATCCTCATAGATCATCATAAAATTTGTCACTGCGATTTCTATTTATATAAAATTGATTTGTGTCAAATATTAACTTTATTCTATCATTTGTATGGGACTTATTGCCCGTTAAAGTGATTCTCGGAAGGAAAGTCGGCACACGGATTTATGTTTATATAAAACTTATGTGTCACATTTTATTAAAATATTGCTATATTTAAGGGATTTATGTTCATTAAACCCCTATTCCAGGAGTACATTTGTATGGGGGCCAGGTATAATAATGGACGGATCGTAATCAATTTCAACAGGCTTCATTAGTGGACCAAAAAAAAAACAAATTTCATTAAATTATTTTTAAAGTTGCAGTTATTTTTTACTTAAATGAAATCCTAATATTAAAAAATATATATTTTTTGCAAATTTTTAATGCACTAGAACTACAAAGTTTCATCGAGCTCCAATTTAAAGATACGATTAATATATAAAAGAACATGCACAAAATTATATTTTAGAATATTGGCTGCGACTATTTGCGATCTTCTCAAATATTAGAAAAAAATGTGAGGTACCATATTAGCAATTTGGCTAAAAATTTGATATTCAAATGGTACATTAAGATAGGTGTGGTTAGATCCTGCCACGCCTACCTTACAGTATTCCTTTTTTTAAATATAATTTATTACAGTATGACCGAAATTCAAACAAAAAGTTGTTTTGTTGTAGGGTGGGAGCGGCAGTGATTCTACCCACCTATTTTTTTGTGGAACTTGACGACCTTGTCTACTATAATATTTCAGCCCAATGTCTCCAAAACTTGATTTTTGACGTTCTAAACCGGCAAAATGTGACACTGTGAGACTTAGAAAGGAAATCTAAGACGATTAGTATAAATTAAGACGGGTCTTAGACCAATATATTTGGGTGTTACAAACATTACCATAAACGTATAATACCCTCCACACCTATGGTGGTGTAGGGTATAAAAACCAATTAAAAAAATAATAAAAACTTAAAAATTTTCAAAACAAATACATAAATTTCCAAAAAAGAAAAAAGTTAGCAATTTTCCGAAAAAGAAGAATTTTTAAAAAAAGTACTATTTTTAAGAAAAAGTCTCAATCTTTAAAAAAGTACCAATTTTCAAAAAGTATAAATTTTCAAAAAATTAAAATCTAATAATCAGGGCAACCAAAAATATGCAAAATCACATTTTTTTCTGGACCTCAAATAAACCAAACTGTTGCTTTTTTTCCGTTTGAGACAATTTAAAAAATTTTGAGCATAATTTTCCATGTTTTATATTTGAGAGAAAAATTTATTTTATTTTGAATCCAATAGATTTTTTACATTTTTTTTATTTTTATTGTCATATACATTTTTCAAATTCGAAGAATTGATAGAAATTTTGTAATTTAGTATTACAATGCTTTAGATAATTTTAAGTGCAAGAAGAAGTTAGCAATTACTAATAAAAATTAAGATATCTTAGCTATGAAAAATTGATAATTTAAATTTTAACCACAGTTTACTTTTAAATCGGCCATAAGTCTCAACGTTTTATTATTGTTTTATTATAGCTGTTTGCAACTACTTAACTCACTGTTTATATGGCAAATTACATACAGAAAATATTAGTCATGTCGTGTGACAAAAATACAACTATTATCGTCGTTAAAGAAAGTGGCAACCTCATACGCTTTATTTTTTTAAACAGTTACTAATCAATAATTGTTTGCTATTTTTCTCTCAACATTTTTATTTTGCAAACTTTCTTACCAAATACGACGCTGTAATATTCAAGTTTTGAATTTAAAATAAAATATTTAATATTTTCTGGAATACCCTCCATAAGACCTTTATTATGTTTTCGTTTACCCTTTTTTAAGGATTTCAGAGCAGAAAAGATAATATTAAGAGTGATCATAGGTTTTGAGTAATAGAATTTTGAAAATTTTGAAAAATTTAATTTTCTCATATAAGTGCTCAAAACCTATGATCAATCTTAATATTATCTTTTCTGCTCTGAAATCCTCAAGACAATAGCTTTCGAGTCTACTAGGTCTAAATAGAGCACCTTTTTAATTTTTACCCACTTTTTGATCATCAATAGGGCCCTTATATGAGAAAATGAATTTTTTAAAAATTCTATTAGTCAAAACCTATGATCAATCTTAATATTATCTTTTCTGCTCTGAAATCCTTAAGATAATAGCTTTCGAGCCTACTAGGTCTAAATAGAGCACTTTTTTAATTTTGACCCATTTTTTGATCATCAATAGGTCCCTTATATGAGAAAATGCATTTTTTAAAAATTTTCAAAATTATATTTCTCAAAACCTATTATCAATCTTAATATTATCTTTTCTGCTCTGAAATCCTTAAGATAATAACTTTCGAGTCTAATAGGTCTAAATAGAGCACCTTTTTAATTTTGACCCACTTTTTGATCATCAATAGGGCCGTTATATGAGAAAATGAATTTTTTCAAAATTTTCAAAATTCTATTACTCAAAACCTATGATAATTTTTTGATCATCAATTGGATCATCTTATAAAGATTTTTTGAGAAATAAAATTTTTTAAAAGTATTTATTTTAAACACATATTTCTGAAACATTAGGTAGTTTAAAAATCATAGTTTTTAATTATATATATATTTTTTTTTATTCAAACATTTAAATTATAATAATTTTATTAAAAAATAATATTACAAAAATGCTATTAACATTTTCAAAAATGTAAACAAAAGTGCAGCTAAATCTATTTTATTAAATAAAAGTCATTAACATTTTTAAAAATGTTATTAAAATTGAAAATAATCAAATTCTGCTAACATAACAGTCTTTGAGTGAGAGAACTGTTAGGTAACATAAAATTAAAAAACGTAGCTAACTTTCGTAGCTATCTTCACACCCTTCTTGCCAGACCAAAAGTTTCGTCGACAATTTCGATTTTTTATACACGATATTTATCTGATACATTTTCCATAACATCTTTGATATGGATTGCATGATGAGGAAGTTGTAAAATATCCGCCATATTTTTGATAAAAAAAATGAATCTTCAATCTTTTGCCTTTACATTTTTTCTTGCGTTCCTTTTAGAAACTTTTTTTACTTTGTGGGTCTTCAGGCCATCTTTTTTAACTTTTCTGGACAGTTGTAAATCAACTTTTTCTTCGAATATCAGGATTATTTTCGCTGATCATGAACTCTTTGTATTTTTTATGACTCAAGAAATTATATTTTCCAACTCACCTGCATTCATAGTAATTGTGTTCGGTAGTTTTTGTTTCCAGCTGAGGTATTCTTAGTCTGTCCAGTTCCTTCAAAGGTCTGCTTTCTTTGATTGTTACCACAGGGCTTCCTTGTTCCTTCGTGACACGAAAAACGACGAAATGATACCTAGCTACAAGAGAAAAGAGCAGTGTTGGCAAAGTTAATTCTCGGTTGGAAAGATAAAGCCGACGAGATAAATTCTTCTGCTCTCGACCGGATGTCTATGATTATATGACTAACTGGGTTTACAAATGCTTTTGCTAAAACTAGCTATTGGGATGCAATCCACTGACATAAATTCTTCGGATCTCAGTCGGCTACATATAGGTTTTTACACAACAATATATAATTCAATGAGTTGGATTCTTCAACTCTCAATCGGCTAACTAGGATCGTATGGGCTACGTTAATACTAAATACTATCCGGCGAGATAAATGCTTCGGCTCTCGTTCGATTAGCTAAAAATACAATCCGACGAGATAAATTCTTCAGCTCTCAATCGGCTAACTACGATGATACTACTACGATCCGACGAGATAAATTATTCGGTCGGCTAGCTAGAATCGTATTAGCTACTATATAAATATAGTATATATATATATATATATAATACAATCCGACGAGATAAATTCTTCGGCTCTCGGTCGGCTAACTACAAGGTTAGACCTCCAAATATGATCCTAAGAGATAAACTACGGTGATACTACTACAATCCAACGAGATAAATTCTTCGGTTCTCGGTCGGCTAACTACGGGTTCGATTACGATTACGGTTCGGAAGGAAAAACTTCGGTCGTGTCTGGTGATACTTTGATCCCTAAGAGCAAAGTATAACAAGAACGGTACTTCGGTTCTTGCTCAAACATGTCGTCCCAATCACGATCATTTATGTTTAAATTTATATAAACTAAATGAGAATTATAAATTCTATTATTGTGTTGTAATTACTAAAGTAGTTACAATATGTTAATATATTGGTGGTGTAGTATTTGTAACTAAACGTTACAGTGTTTCGATAATAAATTTAAATTATGTATTTGAATTTTAAGAAAAACTTCATTTTAAGAAAAACTATTTATGCTATTACAACAAAATTTATTACACATAGTTACTAAGAATAATTACAAATGTAAACAATTTAACCGCACTAAGGCCTTAATGTGTGCACGGATTTTTACGTGCGCAGTCCTCAGATGAGGCAAATTTTTAATTATTTTTTCTTTAATTAAAATTCGTTTAGGTTTGCAAATTTTTAAATTAACTTGCATGGAAAAATTTCTTATTCACAAAATTTTTACTTATTTAAAACATAAATTATTCCAAAATAATAACAAATATGTAAATAATGTTCAGCCGCATTTAGCACTTTTTAACTTGTTAATTATTTACTTTAATAAGATTTTTATATTTTGAGTAAATTCAAATGAATTATAATTACAGCTATGACGTATTTTATTCAATTTTAGGAAAATGATCTTGATGGAAATGTTAATACTACTTTATTTAGTAATAGTATCGTATTTGTTGATGCTGGAGATTCGGCTAATTGGGTAAAAATTATAAATCTCTGGCTTATCATTACATGTTTGTTAATTACAATTACAAATTATCATGATTAAAACAACGAAAAAACTCAACATTTTGAATTAAAATCTTTGTTATTTTGATAATGATTCAGTTTTTAATTTTTATAAATTTTTTAATTATTTTACCAATAATAGCTTAAATAATTATAAATTGAAATAAAACTTTTGTTTTAGTGAAATGCTTTAATTAAATAAATTTTTTAAACTTATACTCATATATAATTTCTAAGTTGAACATCAATTAGCTTTTAAGTCATCTCATTAATATATTTTACGTCAAAATATTTAAATAAAATTGTCCAAATAAAAAAAGGAGAAAAAAAACAATTATATTTAATAAATGATTTAGAATAGTAAAACGAAATTAAAATGACTAAGTAAATCTCATTAGGAATTAAAAAAAAAACACACAATAAAATAATTTATTAAACTTTTATTATAATGTGTATAAAAAATATTTTTAAAACAAAGTCAACATTTCCATAAATTATTGCAAAATAAAAACAGCAACTAAATCAAATGATTGCTTCTCTCACTATTCCAAAAAAAAAAAAAAAAAAAAAAAAGTATTTTTATTACCACTTACTCATGGTCCATTATGTTCATTAAATATTTTTCCTAAATACTTTTGAAATAATTTGGGCACTTAAGCGTAAAATATGAATTTTCATGCTAAAAATATTTTTATTTTGGTTAATAAATAATTTAACATTTACTTTTCTAAGCCGTCAGAGTACATGAACTTTAACAAAATAATTTCAAAAGAATTTCTATAATAATATTCATAACAAATTGTTAAAGTTTATTAAAAAAAATAAGGTTTGATTTATTGTTATAAACCGCAAGTTAAACATGATTATTAAGTATATTACTATAATTAAAAAGATTGTAAAATATATATATTTTTTTTATTACAATAATAATTTAATATTACAATTCTGACACTTTGAAACAAATAAAATATGTTTACATTAACAATTGAAAGCAAAATTATAACATTGCAAATAAAAAGTGGTAAATTTTATTACTATTTTTTAAATTGTTTAGAAATTAGAGTGACCAGATGTAATATTTTATAAAACGGGAAAAAGAAAAATCTTTTTGACTCAGCTGAGTTTTTAATGTGTATAAAAAGTTCACTAAATAAAAACATATTGGATTGCAAACAATTATGTATTTGAACTAATTATATATCCTGATGCTAGGGCGGATCAATATTTCCATGACTTTTCGAACTTCCCTCTTAGTTATATTAAATGCAATACTGTTCCCATCAAGTACCACCTGTTAATATACTACTGTCAAATTTTGAGCAAATGTCGTCATTTACTTTGCGTTTAACATCTGTTCAAAACATACAACCTCGTGTATTTTTCTAAAAGTGGGAAAAAGTGAATTTCGAGTGCTCATTAAACATTATTTTTTGCGAAAAAAAAACGCCAATCAAACCAAGGAAAAGCTCGATAAATACTATGGGGACTCTGCACCATCGATTCCAATGGTAAAAAAGTGGTTTACTGACTTTCGTTGTGGTCGCACAAGTACAAATGACGCTGAACGTTCTGGACGACCAATTGAGGTCAGTACACCCGAAAATGTCGAAAAAATCCACGTTATGGTGTTGGCCGACCGAAAAGTAAAAGTGCGTTAGATTGTTGATGACATAGGCATTTCATATGGTAGTGTGGTTTCGATTTTAAATGATCAGCTGGGTTTAAGAAAGTTGTCTGCAAGATGGGTGCCACGTTTGCTCTCAATTGACCTTAAACGTAAACGTGTGGCAACTTCAAAGGATTGTTTGGAGTTATTTAACCGCAATCCGACTGAGTTTTTGCGGCGTTTTGTAACTGTGGAAGAAACATGGATCTATTACTGTACTCCGGAGACCAAGCAGCAGTCTAAGCAATGGGTTTCTGCGGGTGAACCTGCTCCGAAGAAGCCAAGGTAAGTTTGTTGGCCAATAAGGTGATGGCAACAGTTTTTTTTTTTTGGATGCACGCGGGATAATCCACATTGATTACCTTCAAAAGGGAAAAATAATAAACGGCGAATATTATGCCAACTTATTAGACCGATTTAATGAGGATTTAAAAAGAAAACGACCCCATATGGCCAAGAAAAAAGTTCTTTTTCATCAAGATAATGCACGAGAGCACACGTGTGCAGTCTCAATGGCAAAACTCTACGGATATTCTACGGATTTAGCCCCTAGTGACTAATTCCTATTTCCAAACCTAAAGAAATGCCTCGGTGGAAAGAGATTCAGCTCCAACGATAAAATTATTGACCAAACAATTGCCTATCTTAAGGACCTCGAAAAATCCTATTTTTTACGCAAAGTAAATGACGACACTTGCTCAAAATTTGACAGGTGGTACTTGATGGGAATAGTGTTGCATTTCATATAACTACGAGCGAAGTTCGCAAAGTCACGGACTTATTGATCCGCCCTCGTATATATTGAGAAATAGAGGGCTGTCAAAATTTTTACTATTATGTGTTTAATATCAGTTTTAAAATTAGCATGAAATTTTGTTCTCAAAAAGCTACAACTTCAAGTTATATAAAGTCGCAAATTATGCTCAATCATAAGTCTGAAATTACCTTCAATCACATACCTTATATAGCCACAAATTAACTTCAATTGGAGATCTCAAAATTCAATCATAGGTGTTTATATACTATAAAATTGGCTTCAGCTATAGGTCTCTCATGAGCTTCAATAATGGACTTTATATATCCGAAACTATCTTCGATCACAGGTTTTAAAATAATAAATAAATCTTAGGTATTTATATGCTCTCAAATTGGCTTAAATTCTAGGTCTCAAATTAGTTTCAATCATAGATCTTTATAAATCTTTATTATTTTTATCAAATCTAGGTGTTTGTTAACTCTTAAATTAACTTCATTTCTAGGTCTTAAATTGTATGTGTTTATATAGCCGAAAATGATCTTCAATCATATTTCTTTATATAGTCTACAATAGGCTTCAACTCTAAGTCTTAAATTAGCTTCAATCATAGGTCTTTATACAGCTGCAGTTTATCTCCAATCCACAGTGGGGCGGAATTAGAAATTTTTGGAAATAAATCTGTAACTTCTAATCGGTTTTGGATTTACATAATTGACATTGGCATAATTTAATAAGTAACGAAAATTTCCAAAAATATATAACTAAATAAATAATTTGTTTGTCGAAGGTGTGTTTGTGCTAAAATACGCAAAAGCTGCAATTTTTTTGTGAAATATTAAATTTAAAAGTAGCGTAGTTTTTGGTCCTATAAAAAATACGGATTTCACACTTTTTTTATATAATTAAAAATTACGATAGTGAGTAATTCCATTTTAAATTTAAAAATTTTGAACTCTCTTGGAATTTTCTCTGTAGCAAGTAGACCGATAAGGCTAACTATCAAAAAAAAATATATGTATATAAAAAAATTAAAGATGGACTTTTTCAGTTACACATCACTAAAGAAAATTCTTACAAAAAAAAAAAGTAAAAAAATATGTTAATAAAAATATTTTCAAAATTTTTATATGACATTTTGAAATACAAGTTTTAGCAAATCCGCTGCAAAAAAATATTTTCTTATCTTTTATATAACAAAAGTTATGGCCATTTAAATAAATATGGTAATCACCTTCAAAGCTATAAAGTTGCCACACTTCTCAAAACAAAAATGAGAAAAATTCATTTTACATGCCTTTGTAACCTGTACATGCACGAAATTTTATCTAAATCGGTAGCCAAGAGTCAAAATTTTTTAAATTTAAAATGGAATTACACAAGTTTAAAGTTTATTTGAAAAAATTTAAGTCCATAGTTTTTCCTGATTTTTCGAATTAAAGCAAAATGTTTGTAAAAATTTGGTTTTTAGAGAAACTATAAATATTATATATGTAATAAAATCGTTGTTTGTTAGGATATCTTAACGAAATTTTCGGAGGTTATAGACTTTATCATTTAAAATTATAAAATATAAAGTATAAGATTTTTGTAAAAATAATCTCACAATTCCCAAAAACCGGCGAAAATCCCAAAAATGAAATTTTTTGGAATTTTGCTTATAAATTCCATATTTCTGCAGGTCTGGAAAAAGCTCTTTAAAACACATCAGTATATTCCGTTTGTAGAAACATGCTTTGGGATTTTAGAACATAAAAATTTTGAAATAATTGATCAAATTCGACAATTAGCCCTGTAAAGTGATTAGTCTAGTTTTCAATTTTGAAATCATGTTCGTGAAAATATCTTTCAGAAAAGTATAAAATCATTATGTGTTTTTAAGGAAAATTTTAGAGAAAAAAAAAAGTGTAGAAACTTTTTCGGCCAAAAACACAAAAAATCCTAATTTTTGCAATTTTAAGATTCATAATCGTTTATCTTTGGACTCGATAAAAGTATCGACTTCAAATTTTCTTTAGTCGATGAATAATTACAGAAAAATCTAAAAAAATCAATAGGAAATGTTGGGCTTTATATGAAAAAAAAAACTGGACCAAGATCTTGCAAAATTGAGATATGTAAATAACTCGAAAACTATGGAAGATAATGTTATCAAGAGCTTTAAGAAGATATAAAAATTTCTGAAATCGGGTAACAAAAATTTGCCTAGCGGTTAAAAACTTTTCATGTTAGGGCTACCCTACTTTGAGCTCACTTAGCTACACTTCTGAGGGATCTGTAGGGTCACCTTTCCGAACATAAAATTGTACGCTCCTCTGCTATGAAAATGTGAAATTTTGTGTAAATCCAATCAGCCGATTAAAAGCTATAGATTTATTTACAAAAATTTTCGATTCTTCCTCTAGCTCTCAAATTAGATTCAATCATAGCTTTTTATATAGTCTCAAATTGGCTTCTATTTTAGGTGTTATATTAGCTTCAGTTATATAAGTTTGTATAACCGTAAATTAATTTTAATCATAGATCTTTATAGTTGCAAACTGTATTCAATCATAGATCTTTATAAAGTAGCAAATTGGCTGTAATTCTACATCAAATTAACTTTAATCGTAGATCTTAAATTAGCTTGAATCATCAAATTGGCTTCAAATCTACATCATAAATTAGCTTCAATCATAGGTTTTGATATGATCTCAAATATGCTTCAATCATAATAGGTCTTTAAATAGCCACAAATTGTCTTCAATAAAAAAAAAAAAAAAAAAAAAAAAAAAAAATGATGAAGAGATAATGGTCACCTTAATATCATTGCAAATCATCTTCAATTAAAAAAAAGAAATAGATTTTAGTTTATTTTCTTTTATTAACATCTCGACTTTAAATCGTATAAAAATAAATTAATGAATATGTACAAAAGAAAAAAGCTCTTCTGATGACAAACGGACTGATTGAGTGATCATGACAATTTTCATGATTTGTTTTTGTTGCTAGTGTGATATATATGAGTTATTTATTGACTGCTCTGATAGTTGATATTGATCGATTAGTTACAAAACTACTCTTATTAACTATACTCTCTATTTCTCTTTCTAATTATCTTTCGTTTGAAATGAGGAGTTTATATGGTTGTATGAGCGTTGTATTAATATATGAGTAGCGTAAAAAAAAAAAAAAAAAAAAAAAAAAAAACAAAATAAAATTATATTTTTTGGTGGTTTTCCGTCGACCAATTCGTTGGCTGATTGTGTTTTTGTTGGATTGAAAATTGTTTTAAAAAAATACACAAATCGTAGCAAAAAAAAACTTGTAAAACCGAACTTGGCATTTATTCCGTATAAAATAGAGCTTTAAAACGAATGTGCTCTTTATTAATACGCTTAAACGTTCGTTAGACACTTATGTGAACACTTAAGAAGGATTTTAATTTAATAAACGTTAAAGTTTTATTTGAAAGAAATATAACGGAAAAGTTAATAAAAATGTGTGTGTTTTTTTATAAAAATTTAAAACAATAATTTAGTGAATCAAATTTAGACAAAAAACCTTTGGGAGTTTATAAAAAAAAAAAGTAAAACAAAAATATTTTAAACTTCAGTGTAAATAATTTACATTTGCAAATCTCTAAAGTTATTATTATTTCATACATAAATTGCTCAATATTAAAATTTTTTACACTTTTTTACACAAAATTAAACATAAATATTACCATTTTATATTTAATATTTTTAAACGCTTATTACATGTGACCAACTATTTTTTTTTTTTTTTTTTAGAAAGTGAGTTTTCAAATTCAAACCAAAAATTTATTAAAATTTGGGGAAATTATGAGATAATATTAAATAATAAAAAGTGAGTGGCGTTAAAATAAATAAATGAAAAGTGTTATTAAAATAAATGATCAAAAAATAAAAAAATATGTGTACATTTGATCGATAGCAATAATTTATAATAAAAGAAATATTCATGATTTAAAATATATTTATAGAAATAGAGATTTCTCTGGACAACAGGATTAAATATAGTTAATCGAAATTTCATTAAGAAAGAAATTGTGTCTTTACATGAGAACTTTTAAGGTTTTTTTTTTCAATAGTGGTACAAAATTTTTTTCGATTATAAAACTCAAGTGGCAAAAAGTTCTTTTCATTAATTCTATAAAATTTTATCACAAATATCTGTGTTTAATCCAAAATTGTATTCAAATGTAGCTTTAAAATTTGTTTTAATTATAAAACTTTAAGTAGTTTGATTTTATATAATCATTTACCTTTATTTATTCTTAAATTAGCTTCAATCATATATCTTTATAAAGTCTAAAATTAACTTCAAACTAAAATCATTAAATAGTTTTCAATTAGCTGCAAATATAGTTCTTCAAATAGTTTTAAATAACCTCTGTCGCAAGTCTAAAATTAACTTCAAACGTATGTAGGTCTCTTTATAGTTTAAAATTATCTTTAACCGAATAAATTTAAATATAGTACCAAATTTGAAACAATCATAGTGATATTAATTTCAATCGAAGCTTTAAATTAACTTCAATCATAGATCTTTCTATAGTCTGAAATTTGTATAAATTAAAGATTTATATAGATTTAAATTAGCCTCAGGTTGTTAGGTTGTTATGTAGTCTCAAATTAACTTTAACCATTTACCTCAAAATAGCTTCATTCATAGGCTTTATATTATCGGAAATTAATATGAATCCTAGGAGTTTTATAACTTCAAAGTCAAGCTTCATATAATCTTAAATTAGTTTCAATCGTAGGTCTTTATATAATCTCAAATAACCTTCAATCATAGCTCTTTACATACATATATAAATATCAATCGAAGATCTCTAAATAGTTCCAAATTAACTTATATTGCAAGTCTCTAATTAGCTCAAATCATAAGTCATTATGTAGTTCATAAATTAGCTTCAAACGTATGTGTCAAACTACATTTATTCATTTGAAATTAGCATCAATCGTAGGTCTTTATGTAACCTTCAATTTATTTCAATCATATATTTTTATTTATTGTGAAATTATCATCAATCGAAAATCTTTTCATAGGCTCAAATGACCTTCAATCGTAGCCTGAAGTTAACTTCAATCATTAATCTTTATATAGTCTGAAAATTCAATCCTAGGTCTCAAATAAGTCTTAAATGAACTTTAAGCATATATAGTTTCAAAATAACTTCAATCGTATATCTCAATTAATTCTGGCATTAAATTCAATCATTTTTTCTTCACATAATCTGAAATAAGCATCAATCGTAGGTCTTTTTGTAGTCTCAAGTTAATTTTAATTGTATGTCTCAAATTATTTTCATTTATAGGCATTATATTATCAGAAATTAGCATCAACCGTAAGTGTTTAAATAATGTCAAATAAACTTCAATCATTGGTCTTTATATAGTCTGAAATTAGCATCAGTCGTAATTCTTTATATAGTATCACATTAACTTCTATGGTTAGTCTCAAATAGCCTTAATCATAGGTCGTTATGTAGTTTAAAGTTAACTTCAATCGTATGTCTCAAATTAGTTCTGAAATTAGCTTCAATAGGTCTTTAAATAACCTGAAATTAACCTCAATCGTATGCTAAAATTAACTTCAATCATTGGCCTTTATATAATCTGAAATAAGCATCAACCATACAACTAAAATGAGCTTTAATCATAGTTTTTATATAACCTCAATCAGCTTTAATCATAAATCTTTAAATAATTTTAAATTTGTCTCAAAATAGTTGTGGATTCTAAAATAACTTAAATATTAAAATATATTTTTATTAAGATTTTCAAACTAAATTATTATTTTATTTTTATTTATTTATTTATTTATTTTTTTTTGTTTTTAAGAATTAAAAAAAAGTTTTCTTAGGAATTTTTATAAATTGTTGGAGTTATATTTTATACTACAAAAATGAGCATATTTAACACCTATGCAATATGGCTTTTAAAAATATAAAATTTACTCGTTAACAGGGCAACCAAAAATATGCAAAATCATTTTTTTCTTGGGCTTCAAATGAATCAAACTTTTAGTTATTTATCTGTTTCAGACCGTTTTAAGAATTTTTGGCATCGATTTGTTACAGCATACTTTTGCATATTTTGGTCATATATTTTATTTGGTTTTATTTTTGCATATTTTTTGCTTAGCAGCATATCTTGTTATATTTTGTTAGAAAATCTTTATTTTAGAGCATATTTTAGCAATTTAAATGATATATATTTGCATATTTTTTACCTAAAAGCATAATAATTTTGCATATATTACACTAAAGAGCATAATTAAAAGAAGTTTAATGATTCGTGTATGACAAGTAATTGTTGTTTTTGTTTTAAAATTCTTTTTGTCATTATCATAAGGTTGTTTTAAAGTTTTGTGTTCTTATTCTTTATTATGATTATTTATTTTAAAGTAAATTTATTTTAAATGCAAATCAATTTTTTTTTTTTTCTTATTTATTGTGCTTCTTGTAAGCTACCGCAATTTTGTATTTCGTTTCATGAAATCATTTCAAAAATTTTATATTTATTACTCAATCAATGCAAAATCAATTGTGTTTCGATTTGCATATTTAATACCCAATATAATTTTTAACAGAATTT
Organism: Protocalliphora azurea; assembly: GCA_932274085.1. Classification (NCBI taxonomy): domain Eukaryota; kingdom Metazoa; phylum Arthropoda; class Insecta; order Diptera; family Calliphoridae; genus Protocalliphora; species Protocalliphora azurea. Next base: position 131,009,895 of record OW026522.1, on the reverse strand, counting down.
GCCTTTAGTGAAAACTTTTTTTTTTACTGTCACATACGTTTTTCAAATTCGATTCCCTAATAGTTCATCTAAGAAATTGTAGGAATTTATTGATACAATATATTAGCTATGAATGTTTTTAAGCAGAAAAAGTAAATATCTTTAACAGCTACTGATAAAAATCTAGCTTTTTTAGCATGATGGTAGGTAATTCAAAATTTAGCTAGAAAAAAGCATATTTTATAATTTTAAGGGCATATTTTGTGATTTCTAAAACATTTCTCTTTTTTTAGAGCATATTTTTGGTTGCCCTGATCATTAATATCGCATTTATTTTTTTTACGCTCTAAATTAAAAATATTCTCTCTACATAGTTTGCATGAATAAAAATTGAAATTCGTGTGTAAAGAAATTTATTACAACCAATTTATTACTTAAATAAAAAACAAAATTAAGGTTTAATTTATTTTTTAAACAAATTTAAATAGTTTTAAAAACGCAAAAATCGTATTAACAAAAATAAAATAAATAAATAGTTGGTCACGTTATTCTAAAATCAATTGTTTCTAAACCAATAGATGGATGATGGTCTTTCAAACAATAAACACATATTGTCTATTGTGTATTTTGCAATTATACAAAATATACTTCCACAAAAAAAAAATAAACTAAAACGTTTTCATCATTTTTTTTTTTTTCTAAAATTTGTTTACCTTTTAGCTTTAAATCTACCTATTACATATATATTTTTTAAAATTTTGGAAACAATTAAATATCGTGTTGAAAAATATTAAAAATAGAACACTAAATTAAAATAATTGTATTAAAGTTAAATAATTAAATTAAAATTTATTTAATACGGCTATACAAAAACAAAAGCAAAATTATAAAAAAACAACAACAACAAGTATAATAAAATGTCTAAAATTATACATTTAAAATTGTCAACAATAATTTTGGCCACTTTGATTAGTTGCGGTAAGTAAAAAAAAAAAATAAAACTACGAAACAAAAAAGTGTTAATTTCATCCATTAAATTACAAATATGAATTTCGTATTAAATAATGAATATTTATGTAAATGTGAATACGGATGTAGCTACTATTTAGTAGTTATATACAGCTGCGGTCAATAAAATGGCACCACATCATATATTTCATTTTGAACTTGTGTAATTCCATTTTAAATTAAAAAAAAAAAATTTGACTTGATTACCGATTTAGATAAAATTTCCTGCATGTGTAGAGGACGTTACAAAGGCATGAAGAATGAATTTTTCTCATTTTTATTTTGAGAACTATGGCAACTCTATAGCTTTGAAGGTGATTAACATATGTATTTAACATAGTGTCTACATTAGAGATTTTTTTATCAAGACAAACGTCAAACTTAACGCGAATTTGAGGAAGGTGGCAACAGTTGCACAAAAACAACAATGTGGTGTATTCATTATTGTTTTTTATATATGCAGTTTGACAACTGTAACAAACAAAATAATAATAAACTGTTTAACTAAGGTTACCTTGTATATATTCGCACTGATTTTGACGTTTGTTTTGATATAAATTTGCCTAATGTAGACACTAGGTAAATGGCCATAACTTTTGTTATATAAAAGATATGAACATATTTTTTTTTGCAGTGGATTTGTCAAAACTTGTATTTCAATATGGCATAATATAAAAATTTTGAAAATATTTTTATTAACATATTTTTTTGTAAGAATTTTCTTTAGTGATGTGTATCTAAAAAAGTCCATCTTTAATTTTTTTTTTTTTTTTTTTGTATATTTTTGATAGTAAGCCTTACAGACAAAATTTCAGAAAGATCAAAATTTTTAAATTTAAAATGGAATTACTCACAATTATTGTACAAAAACTGTTAGATTTATTTCCTATCTTTTTTTTACAAGAACATACCTTATGCACTAAATTAATAATGAGTAAAATAATAAATGAAAATGTCACATAAGTTGTGACTTGAAAAATTTATAAAATATTAGGAATTTTATAAAAATGGGCAGTCTTGAATTAATTGGAATAAATCTTAAATTATCAAGAAAAATAATAAAATTGATTAATATTATTAAGTTTGATGACTAAATTAATATTTTAATATTAAAAAAAAAATATGTTGGTCTGCTCTCCTATTAGTTTTAATGCTTGATTATCCTATCTTCCGTAATTTTCCACTTTTTTGAATTCTTAGTTAAAAATCGCATGCATAATACCAACACTCATTAGACAAAATAGCTTTTTGGTCATATTTTATATTCCGATTCTTTTATTTTGACCATATGATTTTATTTATATTCCCATCTGGGGCCTGTGGTGGCTATCTCATTACAAGATCTTTACTGTTTCAAAACTACATCAATCAACTACTGTGCTTTGGGTTATTGGGACTTTTATTAACATACAGAGGAATACATCATAGTTTTTCTTCACTAATAAGTCCGAAGGTATAGTAACAGAATCATGATATTAGAGAACAACAGTCCTCGTTTCGTTTCTTTTTTTTTAATATTTTTATATATATGTGACTACATTGTCCTTTTTACATATCTGTATGATCTTCTGCTCACAAATTAAACAATTTAAGATTTATTTGACCAAGAAATGTAGGAGGGACTTTGTAAATTCTACCTTTGTAGAAGCATGTCGTTTGTTAAAGTTGTTGAATTTTTTTTTTTTTGGAATTCGAACATAAATGTTTTATACTAGGCATGCTAAATTGGCAACACTGTCCTTAAGTGACATAATACGATAACTTCCGGTGTGGCATACTAAATCTGTGTCCGCACCAATGAGTTTCAAACTTCTTTTGCAACGTAATGTTATTTTTGATCAATCAGTCAATAAAATTCCTAATTTCAGCATAAATATTTTATTAAAGAGCATTTTTATATACAGATGAAGTCCACATCAACCATACTGTGCACCTGACCTATTTCAACCAATATAAATATAAAAATGATTCCTTATTGTAGTAAATATGTTATAAATTGTTCTAGATTATCATTTTAAATGATTTTACTAGAAAAGAAACCTAAATATTTAATTTTGTTTGGTAATTTCTGACTTCCGGGTCGTGTATGAAGTCAGTTATGGTGAGTATAATCTAAGCTCCATGGGGGCATCAGATTACATGGCCACTGAATTGGATTTTATGGTAAATCCTGTTGTGGTGATTCCTGATAGAGAGGTATGGTCTGACACAGAGAGGCTGTGTTGAAGGTTGTTCAGTATTTACAGATGTATCAAAGATGGATCGGTACTGGTGCAGGTGTATATATTATCGGTACGCATGTAAAAGACTCATTTAGACTTCCGAATGAATGTAGAGTTTTTCAGGCAGAGAGTCTTGGCATCTTAAAGGCCACGGAATTGGTCAGATTGAACGTTGCGAGGGGTTCGAAGGTTACTCTATATGTGGACAGCCAGGCTCTGAAGGCCTAGGCTAGTGGCCACCTGCAAAAGGTCATTGAGAGAACTATTGGAACATTACGTGGTGAGAAACTGCTGGGTACCAGGCCATTGCAATATATCTGGCATTGAAATGGTCGATGAATTGGCAAGGCAAGGCTCAGCAATGGATGTTTCGTAGAGTGAAACCCCCCACTGGGTTTCTTCTTTAGGAAAATGGTTCTCGGCTAGAGCCAATCAGGCTTGGGGGAGTAATGAGGATTGTAAGGCCGACGCTCAACAGGGCAGATGCAAATACTTTTCTGAGATTGAGTAGGAAAAGTTTAAGGACCATGATAAGTGTCATAACGGGACTCTTCATGAAGATGAGGAAGATGAGGTCTAAATGGGACGCTAGCAATTCCGATTTTTGTAGAATGTGTGAGGACGTTGATGAGACCAAGTCTATTGAATATATTTTGTGTTACTGTCCACGATTATAGCATCGTAAGATGAAATGATTAGGCAATCAATTTCTCGACTTGCTATTTGACATTTGGAATAGGAAGCTTTAGACGTCATAGGCTTCGTTATGGGAATTGGTTGACTCAGTGGGCATTAGGGGTATACCACTAATAGCTTTTTTATTTCTTCTTGTCACTATTTTCTTCATTTTTTTCTCTTTCTTCTATCTCTTACTATCTCTTACTCTCTATCTATTTATCTATCTATCAATCTTGGTAATTTCTAATGACAGTGCTGTTATTTTGACTGCATTATATCAGAGCTTTTTTTAAAAATCAGTTAATATTTCGTGAAATGTGAATATTTCTCAGAAAAAAGACTTATATTGAGAAACTGTGCTTCAAAAAACAATTTTATAAAGTATTTTAAGAGAAAATATCTACAAATAAAAATATAATTTGCTTTAAGTAAAGGTAGGTGCTATTAGTTTGACCGGCATTGTGCGTACATACATACATACATAAGCAATATACTTTTGCATGTAGAGTTTTAATTTAAAGTTTTTGTAGTGTCATAAATATTGTTTTTAGTGTTAAATAATAAAAAAAAAAAAAAAAATAGAAACGGACATGGCGTAAAAAATTTCACATGTTGCACTATGTAGTTGTGGTTACTAAATTATGGTCAAAAATTTATTTTTTATTACAACTCAATAAAATTTTATTTTTACAAAGCAAAAAAAAAAAAAAAAATACAATCACATTTTGAATTGAAAATTATATTTTTTAAAGAATAATTCCATATCGAAATATTGTGAGTTTAATAATAATTTTGAAAAATTACTTTAACGTTATTTAGGTAAAACTTATAAGAGTTCAACACTTTTATGTATTTAATTTTAAAATCAAAGCAAATTGATTATGATTAGGTTCTTCAAATATTTTCCAGTTAAATACAACTAAAAAAGTTATTGTCAATATAAGTTAATCTGATGCCCGGAAGAGGATCTTACAAGGGAACTATAGCCAGTTGTGAAGCGATCCTAGTGAAATTTGGTAGTGTGATTTATACATAAATAAAACTTGTTTATTATTTTTCCTTAATAATTTATTTCCTTAAAAATTTATATGGAATTATTAATAAATAAATCCCTATTCTGTTTCGTTCTTGTATCAAAATATTGGGTAATATAAAAATTATCCGCGGTTTTTGGCCACTAGATGTTGTTAATGTCCATATATCGGATAAGACTAATTCGTTTGTGTCAAAAAAAAAACACGTGTTTGAAAGGTAACATTTCAGGCTAAATATTTGGTGAAGACGGTTCTTTAATTCGTTGCTCTGACAAACAGTTATATTGTTCTAATGAGTCAAAAATCTGAAGAAATACGCTATGTGATATTTTTTTTTATCATTAAAAAGAAAAAACGCTGCAAAAATATGCCGAAAAATTTGTAAAGTTTACGGTAAGAACGCCAGGCGCAAGAGTTTGCCCCATTCCGTTTCGGAAATTTCGTTGTCAAAAATGCACATGGCTCTGGTTGGCCAGTTACTGAAAAAGTGAATGATATTTTGTAGACTTTCAGAATATAACTGAGACACTAAACATTAACCACATGACAGTTTGGAATCATTTGAAAAACACTGGCTAGTCAAAGAAGCTCAATGTTTGGGTGTCACATAAATTAACGCAAAGAAATTTGATTGACCTAATTACCATCAATGAAACGCAACAAAATCGAAATACTTTTGAAGCGTATTTCGAGACAATTTCATTTGGAAACTAGATAAAAATATTTATCAACGACAATTGTCTAAAAATGATAATTTTTGAAATAAAATCTTAAGAAAAATTTTAATTGAAAATATACATAATTTCTATATATATATATAACAGGATGTGTGTATGTATGTAACGTATGGACTCCAAAACGGCTGGGCCGATTTTGATGAAATTTTCAGGGAATCTTCAAAATATTCAGGCGGATGACACTGTGAAGTCTGATTTTTGATTTTCGGTCTGCGGGCGGAGGGGCGTGGCAAAATCCAATTTTCATATTGCACCACCAATGATATATACATATATTTATTATTTTTTTTTTTTTTTTTTTTTTTTTTTTTTTTAAAGCCGTTCTCATATTTTTCAAAACGAGATATCAAACTTTTAAATCGGTTATGTAGTTCCGAAAATATTTACAAAAAACCTATGTTAATAATGATCCAATATCAAAATTTTAAAACTTTCGAAATATTGCATTCAAAAATCTAAGTTTTCGGTTTATTTACAAAATATTTGCATCATTTGAATCGTGTGGTAATACAACACTAATGTTTGCTTAGCGCCAGCAAACGCGGGCCGGATCAGCAAGTTGTAAATAAAAATCATTACAAATTTTGAATTATGCTCAAAAAAACAGTTTTTTTTTTTTTTTGACAAGTTGCTGTATAAATTCTGTTATTGTTTTATTAATTTCTTCTTTTTAAGATTTTTTTTTTGGAAAGTAGAAGAGTCAAGCTTGTTATCTATATACATTTGTATATAGTCGGTCAAGATACCCTATATGATATCCTACACCATTGTGTACGAGCATAAAAATTCGGGAAGGGGACTTATAATACAGCTGTGGCCAATTTTACTAAATGTTAAATAAAAAAAATATACAAATACAGAATAATGCGTTGATACTAACATTATGCACTTTAGGAAAGTTGGTTTATATGGGAGCTATAGCAAATTATGGACCGATTCTCATTAGAATTTGACAATGTTGTTTCTACTTACATAAAATTTATATTAACTTGATACTAACATTCATATGGGACTTATGCACTTTAAAGTGATTTTCGGGGTTTATATGAGGGCTATGGTTAATTGTGGACCGCTCTTCATAAAATTTGGTACCAAGATTGATATACAGAACTTCTTTGTACCGAATTTCATTAAAATATTCTTATTGTGCACAATGTTTATATGTACAGCCAACCAGCCGTCCAGCCAGCCAGACGGACGGACATCGTAAGATCGTTTAAAAAAGTGATTCTGAGTCGATTGGTATACTTTAAGGTGGGTGCTGGATAACTCTTTTTATGCGTTACAAACATCAGCAGAAACGCATAATATCCCAACAACCTATGGTGGTGTAGGGTATAAAAATTTAATAAATTATTTCTTATTTGTAGTAAATATACAAGATTAAAGTTTAAAATCTATGTTCTTTTCTTTTGTTCATTCAATTAAATTCAAAACTGACTTAAAATTTAGGCAGCTACGAAATCTTTAGCTTTTGAGTTATTTCTTTTTCGAAATAACTCAAAATTTACAGGGTATTTCGAATTTTTGGAAATTTTTTAGTTATTTTGCGTTTGACAACTTTGTTGTTTTTCTTACAATTTCTTACTTTTTACAAGTAATGAAAAGTAATGCAGCAAAACTATTATTACTGAAATGAAATAAAAAAAAAAATAAATTATTTATTTTATTTAAAAAAAAATATATATATATAGATTTTGGGTACGATTCCCTTTATCAGATTAGTTCCAAATGTTTGCATCAATAAATTTTTGATATTAAGGAATATAATTAGATCTATTTAAGTAAAATTAATATTCTAAGTATCAAAACTTTTTGTGTTTTTCACGTCATTTTAATTAATTTCATTGAAATGCATTTATTTGTTTGAAATGCTTTAGAGGATAACAATTAAATAAAAACACACCTTAAATTATTAAAATTTATTCCGAAATTTACGAACCACAGATTCATTATTGTTTTTTTTTTTTTTTTTTTTTTTTTTTGTATTTCTAAAACCAAAAAGAAATAATAAAGTAAATGATCAAGTTTTTTGGTAACACAAAAAAAATATAGTTCAAAAGTTGTATATAAAAATATTGTACAAAATTTCATCACCTTTCATCAACTTAAATTTTTAGTCATTAAAGTCTTGCACATAATTTCGAATTTTTCAAAAAAAATCCACCTCCAAATGCTTTGACTGCATCCGCACCTGCTTTAGTAGAAAACCAAATGCAAAGTTTTATCATAGTCGATCCATAATTGACTATAGCTCCCATATAAGACCTACTAACGGGAATCGGGGAATCAGGCGTATAACATATGTTTTACATAAATATAATTTACACCATCAAATCTTATAATAACCGGTCGAAATTTGTCCATAGGTCTCATGAAAGATCCCCTTCCAGAAAGACTACATGGCGTAGGGTATCAAATGATCAGATTTGACCGACAACATGTTTTTTTTTCTTGTTTTTTCGAATAAATTTTCTAAAATTATTCACAAAATCACATCAAAAGATTATCTTATTTTATTATTTAAATTATGGATATACGCCTTTTTACTTGTTCTTACTTTAATGTATTAAAACTCAGAAGATAATAAATATTTTTGCAATATGAGTAAATTCAGCATACATTTTAAGTGTCGTCTTCATATTCTGAAGTTTATGTGTCAGTCTAGTACTGGATTGTACACCATTTATTCAAAAACACCTAAAAATCCAAGAAAAAAATTAATATTAAAAAAATAAAAATTTCATAAAATCGTATCTTTAAAGTTGACAGATTTTTTAAATTATTTTTGTCTCAATAGATGTAAATTTGTTACTAAAGCAATATTATGTAAAAGTAAGTAAGAAAGATATAGTCGATCAAGCACAACCCTATGATACCCCACACCATTGTGTATGTCCAACAAAATTCGTGGAAGGGGGGGGGGGGGGTCTTATATTAGACATGTTGAAAATTGTAAACCGAAGCTTTTACTAAGTGTAAAATAAAATATACGAATACGGAATATTACCTTAATACTAACATTTGTAAGAATTTATGCTCTTTAGGGTGATTCCCGAAAGTGTGATTATATGGGAGCTGTGGAAAATTATGTAACCGATCCTCATAAAATTTGTCACTGTGATTTCTACTTATATAAAACTTATTTGTATATAAACCCCTCTTCCGAATATAAACCTAATACTAACATGTGTATGTGGTTTATGCACGTTAAAGCGATTTTCGATAGAGGGTTTTATATGTGATCTATGGTTAATTATGAACCGATCTTCATGAAATTTGTCACCAAAATTATCACTTATACAAAACTTCCTTTCTTACACCGAATTTCATTAAAATATTGCTATATTTAAGGCATTTATGGCCGTTAAACCCCTATTCCGGGAGAACATTTGTATGGGGTCTAGGTGAAATAATAGACCGATCATAAACAATTTCTATAGGCTTCGTTCTTGTGTCGTGAAAAATTTCATTGAATTATCTTGAAAATTGCGACCTGTACTTTGTGCACAAGGTTTACATAGACAGAAAACCAGCCATCCACCCAGATGGACGGACGGACCGATGGACATCGTTAGATCGACTCAAAAAATGATTCTGAGTCAATTGCTATACTTTAAGATGGGTGTTGGATGATTTTTTCTGTGCGTTACAAACATCAGCACAAACGCATAATACCCCCATCACCTGTAGTAGTGTGGGGTATAAACAAATGCAGTTTGAAAAGGTAGGTAGGTGTATAGGCCCTTATACGCGTCCATGCTTTAAATGTATAAAGTAATCACAACAATGATATTAGATAATTTATCTTATAATGAAGGAAAATTACTTGCAAAAAAAAAATGTAATGTCGTTAATAAGTCAGCTAAGTATGAGATATAATGCATCATTAGTGATTTATAGACAAAGTAAATAAAGGCATAAAATTATTTAATTATTGTTAAATAAAAAATGCATTTATTCAAAACCAAGGAATTCACATTCTTGTTCTAAAACAAAAAAAAAAAAAAATTAAATAAAATGAAAAATTCCCATACTTATACTTAATCATAAAAAAATTATCATTATTACACAATATGAGTATTATTTAAAATCGTAAACGTATTTCAACTTTAAATAATGTAGACATTTTTAATTGAATCAATTACTATATATCAAATAAATAACAAAATTTAAATAACTTAATTATGGTATATTAAAGTTTAGAAATGCTTATTTACTTATTAGCAAACTTGTTAACAGAAAATCGTCCATTATTAAGTGAAATTAAAATTAAAGTTAACACTTTATTTAAATTGTAATTTAATAAACTATTTTAAACTATTTTTTTGTTTTTTTTTTTTTTTTTTGTCTTTCCAGTTCACCTTGAATCCGAATTTACCTATTTCGGTACCATGGGACCTGATCATTGGAGCGAACGTTTCAATCAATGTTCGGGTAAACATCAAAGTCCTATTAATATTAACGTTCTTGATGTAGTCAATCGTACTTATACGAAAATGATTTTTAAAGATTTTAAAAAATTACCTTTAAATGTTACGATTTTCAATAATGGTCATACGGTATTGGTCAAAATGTCTTTTGAAAGCGATATACCTAGTATAACAGGTGGTCCTTTAAAGGGCAAAGGTATATATCAATTTCAGCAATTACATTTTCATTGGGGTGAAAATAATACAGTGGGAAGTGAGGATCGTATAAATGATGTGGCATATCCTATGGAATTACATGTGGTGTTTCGTAATAGTAAATATGATAGTTTTGAAGAAGCTGTTCGAAAAGATGATGGTGTTTTAGTGTTGGCAACATTTTATGAGGTAAGAAGGAGGGAGAATTGATTGGAAATTTATTTATTATTACAAATTTCGAATGACTTTAACTTAAAGATAAATATATACTAAATTTATTTAAAAATTATATAAATTATTAAATAAATGGATATTTTTGGTGATAGCCATAACAAGTGTAAGGTTGTTCCGAGTTTCATATACACGCTTTTACTATCTTATTCAATATTTTCTTTTCGTTTTCTATGTTTTTCGTTCACATCGATATATGATTGATCTTTAAGTCATATTTGTAAAAATATTACCTTGTTGTTGACCATTTCTGTTTTCTTTCAATAGGACATTTATCCAAAGCTATATCCTATAAGATGAGGTGTTTTTCATGTCCATAATTTTTTAGAAAACTTAATTAAATTTATTTTAATAAAGAGAGAAAGGCATCATATATCGACTCTCTTTTTTATTTTAGAATCTAAAATTTAGATCCATAATTTATATATACAAAATTCTCGTGTCACGGTGCTTGTAATTGAACACCTCCGTGAAATAGGGCACGAGGGGTAAAAAACTCCCTCCGCCTATATTTTTTTAACCAATCAACAGGTTTTCCTAAAATTTGGCATGCAGACACTGTAACATCTGAAAGGAACTTAAAGATATGAATTTTTTGAAAATTTCAACATTTAGGGCGCAAAATTGGGCAAAACGGGTAAAAACACTCGCCCTTTTCTCCACAAAATTAAAATACATTCGTAATTTTTGAATTAAAAACCAAAAATATTAATTACCCAGCAAAAACTTTGCTTTCCTGGTAAGCTAACAGGTATAATTGGAAACAAAAATAAACTACTTATTTTTTGCCTGAATAACTAGTTATTTTTGTTCGACTTGTCCACAAATTCATGTAGTTATTTTTTGACTCTAGTGGTACTCAAAAATATGTACCTAAACGAAAACAAAAATAAAAAAAAAACCAAAAAATTTTGCCGTCAATGAGACTCGAACTTGGACACACTCTAACCATTCGTTTTTACTGACTAACGTCTTACTCAGTACACCATCTCGCACATAGCATCCTAAGCGACAAAAACTCTATTTAGTTTAAAATATCTTTTTAGACATTTTGTTATAAAAAACTAATAGCTTCAGAATGGGGTTCTGGTTGTTAATCCGACGCTCTAGCCAACTCATCCACGTGATTACAGTATTACTGTGCTATTATACTATTGAGTACTTATTAATGTAATACAGAGTAGGCAAATATTAATGACGCCTCATTACCAAAAAACTACTTTAATAAGTAGTTGTTATTACCGAAAACCAAAAAGTTTTTGCTGGGTACTTTAAAAATATTGTTGAATCATGAACTTATAAAATTTATAAGAATTTATTTCATATTTTAATATTCTGTTAACATTTGCTACAAGTAGTTGTAATTAAATTTCTTGGCCTTTAATATTTTATACATAATATATAATAATAGTAAATAATTAATACTTTAATAAAATTGTTAATTTTATGAAAATACCATAAATCTTTTTTTTTATTTTTATTATTTTTTTTTTATTAACACCCTGATTTTTATGTTCCTCTATTTAGGTTGGCAATTACACCAGCTTAGAGTATGACCAATTGACTAGTCATTTAGAACATATCCATGAGCCACATACGAACATAACTTTAAAACAACCCATGGATTTATTTAGTTTATTAACAGAAGAATTAAATAGATATTACACTTATGTGGGCTCATTGACTACACCACCTTGTAGTGAAGATGTTATATGGATTGATTTTATAAATCCCATTGGTATATCAGAGAAAATGGTAAGTTTTCCATTCTTTTTATTGATTTGAAAGTAATATTAATTTTATTTTTCAATTTCTTCACTTGTAGATTGAACGTTTTCGTTATTTAAAAACTTTTGATGGTTCTTCTCTTACACACAATTTTCGGCCGGTACAACCTCTAAACAATCGTAAAGTCTACAGAGCTGTGCCTGAGATAATCGATAATAGAATACCGGAAAATTTAGCTAGTAAAGCTACAACGGGTTTATTGAATACATCATTTGCTGGTTTATTAAAGATTTTAGGTATTTTATTAATAATTTCACATTTCAGCAAAGATTTTCATATATTTTAAAGTAGTTTAGAATTTAGTTTTAAGATATTCATTTATTATATTATTATTATATATAAATTTATTAATTAATTTTAATCTAGTGCTGAAACAGCGAATTTATAGAATTTATTATTATCGTCAAATTTTTGAACTCATCTTTTTCGATTTTTTATCATTCTTTTTAAATTTTTAAAATATTAACCTCTTTTGTAGTTTAATTTTACTTTTTAATCATACATAAATTCCTTTTATATAATTTGAAAATAATTTTAACTTTAATTAAATAGATTTGTTTTTTTTTTTTTAATTTAAGTTCCAATTTTATACTGTCCCCTTAGTATATACTTAAGTGCAAACTTATAGCCTTATTTTGTAAAACTAAACAAACGAATTCATTTCGAAAATTTATATTAAAAACAACAAATAAATTCAAATAAATAAAAGAACAACAATTATGAAAAATTTTAAATAATTTCGTAGATATGCAGAAATTTGCAGCTTATGAGCTGTGAAATTAAAAAGGTATTGGTGGAAAATATATAACCACACAGAAAAGAAAAATTTTAAATAATAAATTCACAATTTATTTATTGCGCTAGTTCCTATGTTCATTTCGTCAGTTGCTTAAGTCAGCACATCAGGAAACCTTTCCCACTTTCTTTATTTGATTTTGTATTTTAATTTATTTCTGTTTATTTCCAATAAATATTTTAGTAAACGTCAGACAATTTTCATATGTATTTAGGAAAAACAACTTTAGAAATTTCCAAAAAAAAAAAAAAAAAAACTGAAATAAAATAAAAAACAATTTTTAGAACTTAAGTACGATTTCGGCACTAAGTGAGTAGTATAAGACTGGGCCTACATCTCATTACATAACTTATATTGACAAGTGAGAATGTTATATTCGGCTTGACCTAATCTATTACACCCACCATTTGCAACTTTTTTGCCCTCCTAATTTAAAATTTTGCCTTATATGGGAGGTGGGCGGAATACGCCCATTTTTTATTTCCGTGTTTATATCATCATTTGAACCGAATTTTCGAATTTGCTTTCAACAGACAGACAAACAAACAGACGGACACAGCTTGTTCGTCCTAGAATTCCACGAATGACAAACTCAATATACCGCCACCTTTTTCAATGGTAGGTATAAAAATCCAATTCCCAGCACTTTTTCACAAAGAAACTGTTTGAAAACTTATTTCAAATTATTTCGGCTATCAGCTTGGCAACCAAAAATATATTATAAAAAATGTTTTATATAAAAATATGATCTAAAAACTCAATGCCAAAATTCTTAGACTTGTAAATTTATTTTTACTTAAAGCGGATCAAAACAAAATTCATATTGTATATTTTTGGTTACGTCCTCGAGATATGTTGTAATATGTGGTGCAAACTCATTAATTTTCTATATAACGATTTATCTCGAAAACTAAAGCCAATTCAAAAAAAGTGATCCATGATCAATTGTATCTAAATTATTTGAGAAAACACGTATAACGAAATCGGTGCTGTTCTATTTTATTTATAGTTATTATATATACGTAAATATTTTAATGTATCATTGAAAATGTTAAAAAAAAAACTACAATTTGTGTAATAAGTTAAAAACCACAAATAAATAATTATTTATTATAACATATTAGTATCTTATGAATATTACTTGTAACTTGCAAGTTAATTAGAAAATACCACAACAGCAGTTTATGACTAAAAAAATTATTATTTATAAAATTGAAAAAAACTAATAGGTCATATTGTTAATAAGTTCAAAATTTCTTTTAAATATTTAAAATATTTTTTACTCTTTTGCTAATAATGAAACGAAACCTTTATAAGATATTTTTACAATAAGATTGTTTTATTTTAATTTATATTAAGTTCTACAATAAACAAGTTATTATGTATATAATATTTAATAAATAAATTATTTAATAAAAACAAAATTAAAAATAAAAATTTTAAATGTTTAAGAATATTTTATTAAAACTGTCAAAATTATGTTATATGTAAATCCATGTTTGCAATAATTTTATTTTATTAAAATATAAAAATCTTCATACGTAAATTATAAAAAAAATGCCTTTTTCATAAAAAAATTCTGTAAATTCTCAAACTGCTTTCTCCCTTTAAATTAAATACTCCAAACCTATATGACGAAATCAAACTGGCAAGTGGTAACACCAACAAAGTTTCAGCAATCTTTTTGCACGTGCAATTGTTAAAAAAAAGTAAACAAAAACACATAAAAAATGTAAACAAAACATGAACAAATCTGCAATAATTTTAATTTCCTTTAATAAAATCTAAAGTCCTCAGTGAGCGTTAAAACCGAAATCGGGGTTCGATGGAGGACACTTATAGGAATTAGAAAATATGTCACCTTCGGAATAACTAGACGTTAGGAGGTACCCCCTAACAAACTTTCAAAAATGGCAATATTTGAACAAATCTGCAATAATTTTAATTTCCTTTAATAAAATCTAGTCCTCAGTGAGCTTTAAAACCGAAATCAGGGTTCGATGGAGGACACTTATAGGAATTAGAAAATACGACAGCCACCCGCATAAAAACTAGGCGTTAGGGGTACCCCCGATCAAACTTTCAAAAATTGCAAAATTTTGGTAAATACAAAATTTTCAATAAAATCTAAAGTTTTCGGTGAGCGTAAAAACAGAAAATGAAGTTCGATAGAGGACACTTATAGGAATACGACCGTTAACTACAGAAAAACTATACGTTAGGAGGTAACCCCTAACAAACTTTCAAAAATGGCCATATTTGGGTAAATTCAAAATTGCTTAAAAATCGAAAGTTTTCGGTGAGTGGCTTCAATAGAGGACAATCATAAGAATATATATTTTATTAGGGTGCCCCGATGGCCTAGTTGGTAGTGAGCTAGTCTGTCAGTCTGGGGGTTGTGGGTTGGATTCCCACCAGATACTCTGGTCTGTTTCACTACAACGAGCTAAGGTCTTCGTTACTATGCTCGGTTAGAATTAGAATATAATTTGTAATTGTATTGTAATTATAAAATAAATAAATAAATATATTTTATTAAAAATTTCTATGATTTCCCTCTATCGAGCTCCGTTTTCGGTTTTAACGCTCATCGAAAACTATAGATTTTATTAAAAAATTTGAATTTACTATTTTTTTAAGTTTGTTGTGGAGTGGTTTGATTTCTTCGCGGAGGTATACTCCAACTCATAGTGTGATAAGAAAGTGACCTCGTAAGCCCAGCTGATTTACAATTTTTTATGTACATATTCGCATTTTATGTACATAGGCATTCAGACCGACGCGAAATTACGTACTTTCGTGATTTCGGCCGAAATCAAAATACATTTTGACACTTGCGAAATTACATAATTTTGTATAATTTCGGCGAAATTACATTGAAATTACGATGCCCATTTCCGTGCAACTCTATACATGGTTGGAAAAAATACTTTTTTTCAACCGTGAGAAGGAAAAAAAATAATTGACAGCTGATCTTAAATTTAAAACAAATCTTAAAATTAATTATTAAAGTGATTTTGCAAAATGAAACCTATCTTTCTTACATGTTTAATTGTTGCAAATTAATAATTTCCAATTCAGTAAGTGATTGTTTGTTATTTATTTCCAGTTCAAAATACTTTATTTACCCCTATAACAATTAAAAATGTAAACAATAAGTTTCAGCTGTTCACGAAATTACATCAAATGTCATCTAGCCAGTATGAACACTCTAGATATTATTAGTAATTTCGGCATGAAATCTCGTAATTTCGCGCCGGTCTGAACAAGGCTTTAAGTTCATATCGTTTTGACATTATGTGTAGTGATTTTACACTAACAACATACAAGCAAATGTTGCGGTCACTTTATAATTACATTACGACTCCAACTATTTCCCACTATAAACAGGGTGTTCTAAGAAAAATAAATACATGATAACAGAATATATGTAATCTATCAATCACCCTATTGTTAGAAAGGTGATAGAACTTACTAACACTTAGCATAACTTACAACCAAAATTTCCTTTAAAAGAAGGGTTCTCATATGGGGGTCCGTACCGACATTTTTGGGGGATCACAAAGAGAACCTGAAAAATATACTTGAACAAACAATTTTTTAATGTATACATTATTTAGAATTTTAAATAAAAATTCCAATGAAAGCTTAAAACTGTTCAGCACTAGCTGCAAGAAAAAGCAATGAAGGAACCGGAACAGGGAGAACAATTAATTAAAAAGATAAATAGTTCACTTCAGTTTGATAAAACTATCGATTTTTCACATGAAACAATACTTTTATTCTTTGTAAATATATTGTGCCAATAACTTGTTTATAAAATTCTTTCAATGCCCTTTCCGAATTTCAACCATTGAATAACATCCTTTAGAATAAGATTTTTAAAATTTTCTCGACTGTTGCGACCTCTCAATGCTGAGTACTCAAAACTTTTATTTCGCATAGAAGTTTTGCGATCTATAAGAAGAAAATTTACTTAAACGACTTCATAATTTAAAGACGTATTTTTCCGTCTTTAAATTTTCAATAAAGAGTTAAAATATAAATCATGCGTTAAATTCAATTTTCAATCAACAGATTTCAAGGCATTTTAGTTGAAATATAGCAAAGTATATTGAGCTGACTAAAAAAATGATATGGGTATAACTTAAAACAAATTTGAATTATTATTATTATTATTTTTTTTTGGGATTTTAATAAACCAATTTAGATAATTAGTTCTTTAAATATTTTGCAATATGTGGTGTAACCTTAATTTCCTATATAACCGTTTATATTGAAAACTAGAGTCAACTAAAAAAATGATTTATTGGCACTCCATGATCACGTGTATCTAATTGCAGGGTTGCCAGACTTTGGGTTTCAACTCCAAATTTGGAGAATATTTGTTACAAAAAAGGATAAAAATTTTGGCTCAGGAATTGGGGAATTTGTTGGGGATGTCTGAAATATTTTGGGGATTTTTTTCGGGAAAATTATGTAATAATTGTACCTTTTCTTTAACTAATAAAATTTGAATTTTGAACAAAAGTATATAATTTTAAAGATGCTAAATTTATATGTCATTATAAAGGACTTGCACAAGCAGTTCTTGATATATTAACGATCTCTACAAGCAATGCATGTGTAGAAAGCATATTTTCGGTTATGAGTTTAACAAAAACAAAAGTTAATGCAATATGAATTTCGGGAGGCATCTTAACTCATTAATGTCCGACCGTAACTGATTATCGGCAGCTGTTTTTAAATTTTAAGTAGTTGCAGTTTTTTCCTTCCTTATTTAAATAAGCGTCAAAAATTTAATATTATTAAAAAAATTTAGGTTGATATTAATGGTAAATATCAGAAAGTTGATTGTGAATTTTCATTTTTTCAGGAAAACACCAAATATGTCATTTAACAATTTCTTCAAGTTTCGTTGTTCTCAATGTTTGTTTCGAATTTGACTTTCTTGATAATATGATACTTTATTTGCAAAATACTTATATGATTAAATATACTCGCCACAAAGAGAGCCTAATATATATTTTCAAGAATTTTTAATTTTTATACATCAAGTATAAACAATAGTAAAACAAAAGTTTTTGCACAAATATCTCCCCTAGATATTACCTTGGATATTAATATGTTAATATTAATAGAATCTGTTGTTGGGAATTTAATCGGACTTGTTATATAATTTGAATTCTAAAGTTGTGTATAGTGCCAATTATTTCGATTCAGATGGTGAATCTGAATTTTTATAACCTATATTATGTACTTATTTTTAAAATGCATATGTATTTATGTAAAAATATTCATTCAAAAATTATCTCTACAAATAGAAAGCACAAATACTTGTTAAAAGCAAAAAAATTAATATTTTTAATATTAAAACGTCTTTTTTTGTTGAGTTTTGAATTTTTTGGGGAAATTTTTTTCAAATTTTGGGGATTGGCCAAATAAAGTATCTGGCAGCCCTGCTAAATTGTTTGAGAAATTCCCTAAGATGTCTTTTAAATAGATTAGATTTATTTAACTTGGAATTTTGATTAAATTTGTCGACTATTAACTTTTAGAACTTCTGATTTATGGCGCTATTTCAATCGCGTTACAAATATTTAACAATTGAAAAATAAATCTTAGAGAACCACAAATATGCTGTTGCATGTTTTTTCCTGTACGTTAAATGAAGCCATTGATAAAATATTTATCCGTTTTAGAACAAATAAAGAATTTTGACATTGATTGGCAAGTGCATATTTTTGCATATTTCAGTCTTAAGGACTGAAATATGCAAAAAAATTTTTAGAGCATAATTAACACTTTTGGAGCATATTTATACATTTTGAGCAAAATTTTTTACCTAGTGGGATGTTTTTCAAATTTAATTATTTAGAAATGTAAAAGATCCAAAAATATTTTGTACCAAAATTAATTTTATTGAGGTAAACAAGTTCGTTAAAAACCGCAACTAAATATTATCTTGTCGCAACAAATTATGATGATTTAGAAACAGATTAATTGATCTCTATTAAAGCCGATTTTAAAATATGACATATGTAGGAGGACTACTACGTCCTTTTAAACTTTAAGCTTTTAAACTTGGCCAAAAAGGCATCAGTTAATATTGTAAAAACTATTGATTTTTTTAAATGAACATATCCTCACCTAAAATTCAAAAGGCTGTAACCACACTTTAAATTTTTACGGCAAAAGCAAAAAACATTATGAAAATGCAAAAGGCGGTAACCACAATTTTCAATTTTTTATTTTATAATAAAGCAATTAAGTAAAATTTTTTTAATCGTTCACTTAAAGCAAAAATAGATAAAGCATAAAACTATTTTCAAGCCAAATGAATCTAATGATTCAAAAATAAAATTAAAAAGTTTTCGGACGCTTTAAAGTAAGTATTTTTGTAGGTCTTTATTCTTTTAATTCAAATTCTTTTAATTTAATTCAAACAACTTTTTATATTTCAATCGAAAAAAAATCTTTTGTGTTTAAAAAAAAATTATAAAAATCCATCATAATTTTTTATTTACATCAATAGTTTAATTTTTTTCATTTTAATCGAAATAAAAAAATATTCGTATTGCGGAAGTTTCCCCCATCGGGAGAGAAGAAAAATAGGCAATATTGCTAGATAATCATCTAGATGAAAAAAAGAAGATACCGGCAAATAATCTTCTGGAAGATATAATAAATATATAGAAAAATTATTACTAAATAAATCTTGAAATAATATAATAAAGAAATCTTTTACATCTTGTAAAGCATGCATGCAAATAAATCTTAAGATCACAAAACACGAAAACTGAAACGCTCACATAAAATATCCATTTTTTTTTTTTTTTTAAGACAAAAAATGTCCGATATTTTTTTTCATTTTTGAACAATTTTTCGACAACTGAAAAAATTGTGACTGAAAAATAAAAGTATTGCATTTATTTCTTCCAGATGATCTTAATGGGATATGATCAATTTATTGCGGAGGTGATAATTACCTTACTGAAAAATAATAAAACAATTTTTAATTTTATATATTTTTTGTTGGTTATTGCCTAATTTTCTTTAAACTGATAAAAATGCAATATTAGAAAAATATTGCTTTGATGATTTTCTTCCAAATAATAAAAAGAATGTATTCACACAATACATATAAAATTCAAATAAATAAAATAGTACCCTACAAACGTTTGGAAGATATGTTCCGTAAAAGATATTTACCCAATATATTCTTTTTATTATTTGGAAGAAAATCATCAAAGCAATATTTTTCTAATATTGCATTTTTATCACTCTAAAGAAAATAAGGCCATAAACAACAAAAAATATGTAAAAATGTAAAATTTTTATTTTTTTGTCATTTTCATAGTACATTTTATATTCTAAATATCGCCCTCTTTTCCGTAATAATTGATGATAATCTATTGAAATTTTTTCAATTGTCGAAAAATTATTTAAAAGTGAAAAAATATTGAAGAAATTTGTTTTTCTTTAAGCAAAACAATTGATATTTATTTTTGTTAAAATTTATTTGCATGCTTTACAAGATGCAAACATTTTCTTTATTATATTATCTCTAGATTGATTTAGTGATAATTTTACTATATATATTCCACAAGATTATCTGACGATATCTTCTTTTTTTCACCTAGATGATTATCTAGAAATCTTGCCTATTTTTTATCCAGGAGTATTGATTTCTTATAGCTTAGATGTATCGCCTGTGACGCACAATCTCTTCCGATGGGGGCAATAAAAGTTTTTTTTAAGCAATACGAATTCGAATCGTCTTCGCATTATTTTGCTTGTAATTTAGAAAATATTTTTTGAAACAAAAACAAAAGTATGAATAAAAATAAAACTATCATTTACAAAATTTTCCATACGAATATTTATTTTTTTT
This sequence comes from Protocalliphora azurea, assembly GCA_932274085.1. Classification (NCBI taxonomy): domain Eukaryota; kingdom Metazoa; phylum Arthropoda; class Insecta; order Diptera; family Calliphoridae; genus Protocalliphora; species Protocalliphora azurea. The sequence goes on along the minus strand of OW026522.1, from coordinate 130,988,900 downwards.
TTTTCATCACGATGGATATTTATACTAAAAAATAAAAATCCCTCACATATTTTTTTTTTTTTTTTTTCAACAAATTGTTAAACATTTTGAACAGTAGATATTTATTTTTATTGATTGAAAAAAAAAAATAAAAAGTTTTCGGGTGCTTAATTCAAATTTATTAGTTTCTAACTATAATTCAAATTGGATTTTAACAAAATTTTCTAATTCACGAATTTTAAAATTCTTCTGATCATTTATGGGTTATTTTAAAACTTATCAAATACTGAAAAGTTTTTGGTCAAACTTACTCCAAAATAAAACTTCATTTAAACATTTAATATTTAAATAAATTTTGAGTTTTTATTGCTATGAATAGTTGCTGATAATTTTCAGAAAAGTCACATGTTTAAATGTTGTTATTTTTTTTATATTTTATTTTTCTTTAATTTTATTTTTAAATATATATATTTGATTTTATTATTATTATTATTTTTATGTTCATTTTTCTTCAACTATGTATGTATATAATTATGTGTGTGTTTTCTTTTTCTTTATATATATACGTATTTTAAATGTATATGTAACTATAAATATAAGTAAGTATTATTTCATAAATGTAATGTACTTATTACTGTTGTTTATATTTAAATTTTAAAGTGTTAAACATTTGTTGTTTTTTTTTTATTTTTTTGTTATAAATTTTAATATTATTTTTTTATTTTATTTAAATTCTTAGGTATTAATTTGATGCTATTTATAATAATATTAATAATAATTTAATTTAATATATAAATGTTTAATAATTATATGTTATTCATTAATTTTAAATACATTCATTTATATATTTTTAGTATGTGTTTAAGAGGGGAAGGGGGGGGGGGGGGAGGGTTAGAATGTGGTTTTGTTTGTATGTAAATCTGTAGATTTTTTATGTAAAAGGTATATTTTAGTTTTTATGTTTTGTTTAAAATAGATTTTCTATTATAAATACGTTTAAATATGAAAAAAATCTTATTTTTTGTGTTTCTTTTATTATATAGTTTTAGAATTACCTTAAGTTTATTTCCTTTCTTTCTTTGAAATTTTCTTTTTTTATTTTGTTTTTAATAATATTTATTCAAGATTTTGCTTAAATATTTAAGTTTATACTTAAATTATAAAAAAAAATACTTATATTTAAAAATTATTTAATATAATTTTTTTAATTACATTACACAAAAAAGCACTATAATACATTTAAATTTTAAAATGTGTTTTTGTTAAAATAAATTACACTTTTGTTAATACATTTTTCATTATTATTATTATTTTTATTTTAATTAAATTTATTTTGTTTATATTTAACATTATTTTGTTTGTTAGTTTGTGAGTAATTAAAAAAATATATGTTTAAGTTTTTTTTATATTTTAAGTAAATTATGTTGTCATGTTATAACTTAATTTTCTTTTCAAATTATTTAAATTTGTTGAAATTTTCTTTTTTTTTTATTAAATATTTAATTTTTCTACTATAAAAATATATGCATTATTTTTTTATTTTGTTATATATATTTTTTTATTTAGTTTTGTTTAAAAAAAGAGATTTCATAGCAAAAAAAAAAGCAGCCATTAAATTAAATTGGATTATGATAATTTTAAAACAGAGTTATTTTGGAATAAATGGAAACGTTTAACTAGAAACAAATAATACTTGAATCGACTATTAACTTTTCGATTTTTAAAATTATTTATGTACCTTTATTCAATCACTTTTAGAAAAATAGTTTATTAATTCGATTCGCAAGTAAATAATCTCGAAAATTTAAAATTCATACAATTTCGTAAAATTTGAATTACGAATTAAATGATTTATCAATAAATTTCATTCTTGTCTCTTATTTTTTACCACTGATGGTTCATTTTTTTTTTTTTTTCTTTAATTAACAATAAGCAGACAAATTTAAAAACTTTCGACTTAAATACAAATATATTATTAAGATTAAAATAAACAAAATTTAGCCCTGAATTTAAATTGCCTTTTTATGTAAATTTAAGTGCAATGCGTTCACGAAAGATAATACATTTGGTATCATTTTAAATTTAAATTCAGTAAAAAAGATTATTCCTCTTTCGCTTGAATTTTAGATGAAACCAAATGTATTTAAAGGCTTTAATTCATTATAATCGAATTGCATTTTACTTCAATAGTATTTTTAAGTAAAAAAGAAAATATTAAAATAAGTTAAACTTATTTTATTAAAAAATTTTATTGTAATAGTTTTTGATTTAAATTCAATTTAGTTCCAAGCTGAATTAATACAAAATTAATAGATATAAGGGTTGGTGTTTGCCTTTCATTGACTCTTCCAGTTAAACGTTTTTTTTTTTTCTATTTCTTAAATATTCGTTTTACTAATAAATTAATTCACAAATTAATCTATAAGAAACAATAAAAGATTATTAAAAAATAAATTTGCATTTGTATATAATTGAACACTATGGTTTAAACATTTAGAACTTTACTGCTGGGATTAAATCGAAAAAGTATGTATTTTTGTAGTAGTTTATTAGATCCTTAAATATTATGTTACTTTTTATATCACATTTAAATTTAAACATTTTCTCTGGAAAAATAATAATCATAAAAACTATTTATTTTTTTTTTGTTTATATTTACAATTATTTTAATATTATGCTTATTTTTTTTAATCCAGACTTTATACAACAGGCTTTGTGCGCTACTGGTTTTTTGTTATGTTCATTTTGATTTTGAAATGTTTCAAATTTCAAATTTTTTAAAATTGCATCCATTTTAAACCGTTTACTATTATAAAATTAGATCATTATATTGTATTAAAAAACGACTTCGTAAGGATTTGATTTATTTATTTAATTAAAATCCCAGTTGTTTATATATATTGTGTAAAGTTCTATGTTGTTTGTAAGAAACTTCTTTTTTTTTATATTTTTTAGACTTTTTGCTTTAAATTACATTACCCTGCTGATGCATATGTATTAGCAGTACAAAATCGTTATATTGATTTTGCCTTGCAATATGATTTGACCAGGTTTTTTACTTTCTGGGACTTGAATTTCTAAATGATTATTTTGTGGTTTTGTTTTTAGACTGACATTGCTAAGCAATCTAGAAAAATATACAATTTTAGCTTTAAAAAAATCAAATAATTTAACTGCAACTGTTACTTAGTAGAAAGATGTGTTTGTTAAATAAAATATATACATGTAAATATACAGTGTGTTCAGAAACTTTTATTGACAGAGACTTTTTTTGACTACAGGTGAAATGTGGAAATTTTTTTTTTAGATTAAACAAGAAGAATTCTGTTTTGATAAGAATAGAAAAAAACCTTTCTAAAGGATTTGAAATATCCAGTAAACACATACAGCCCAACTACAAAAACTAAAAAATCGATTATAAACCCATAAAGTCGACTATTATTCTCAATTTTATATCATAAAACATTTATATATATATATATATATATATATATATATATATATATAGAGGATCCATTATGATAATCTCCTCCATCCAGAAAAATCGATACAAAAACTGTGTATTTGGTAAGTTCTGAAGAGTATCATCTATTGTAAGCTGTCTAAACTTGGTGAAATTAATGCGGAAGATCTGTAACAAACACATTTAATACATTTAAAGAGAGCGCCGAACGAAAAACACAAAAATTCATTACCATTTTTTTTTTTTTTTTTGTTTTTATTTTAGTTGCTGAATTTTCAAAATAGCCTATAATTTTTGGCCAACTGAAATGGAGTTGCTATTCATAATCTAAATTTATTCTGCGTTGCCACAGGCATCACAACTAAAGTTCGCTTGCCAAACATAATCGACCTATAAATTTTAAAGTTCCGTTTTAAATTAAAAAAAAAAATCTTTTAGTTTTTTATGTTTTGAAAGGTTATGAATATTTGTTTTTATAATTTTTTTATTTTAATTTTTTGTTCTATTGGGTGAAAAATATTTTCAAATTTTTTAATGTATGAGTTTTAAAAGCCAAATAAATATTTCTTATGCTACGGAAAAAAACAAAACTTCTATTTTAATATAGTGACGATTTTAACAAAAATAAAATTTTAAATTTCTTTTGTGGTTAGGCTGATAAATTTCAAAATATTTTTTACTAAAAAACTTTTAATACCAAAAAACTTTTTATTTTTATTTCAATCGAAAAACATTGATGTTTTAATAAGATAATAAAAATTCATCATATTTTCTTTTTTATTTTCATCAATAATTTAATTCTTTTGTTTTTGATTGAAATAAAAAATAAGAAAAATCGTTTGTAATATTTATTACAAAAGTTAAAAATTATTTACAACTTTTTTCATCAGATGAAAAAAAATTATAAACAACAATTTCATTGAGTAAAAAAAAAATATTTAAAATGTATTCACATAATACATATAAAAATTTCAAATAAATAAAACAGTAGAAAATATTTTCTGAAAAAATTGTGAATAAAAAACAATCATTTGAAAATTTTTTCATACTGATATTTATTTTGAAGATATTTATTTTTTTTTTTTCGTCATGATAGATATTTATCAGAGACCATAAGTGTTATAAGTTAAAAAAAAAATATTAAATCAAATTTTAATTGTTATTTTTGATTTTTATTTTGAAAAATAAAAAATTGTTTTTTTTTTTTATTTTCATACAAAAATAAAATTTACTTTTGATTTTTTTTTTTTTTAATAAAAATCAGTTTGTGAGTTTTAAAAAATAAATGAAAAATAAAAATCAAACAATGAGTTTTATGTTTTCAAATGAAGACAAAAAATGTTTTAAGATTTTTTTTAACAATATAAAAATCATGTATTGAAATGTATAGGAATACTTTATTAATATATAGGCGAGATTTTTTAATAAATTTCGACCATTACACGATTTCCGTGATATCTTGCTAAGATTTGGCATGTAATGTATTTAGGCAAATCCAATGAATATTTGAAATTATTTGTAAATATATGATATGGAAGTTAATTTGAAGCGAAAGATTTAATTATGAGTTAAAAATTCTAATTCTTGGAACTACAAAATATTTTTTTACATTAATATCAAGGACATATCTTTCTTTTTGTGTATATTGCCTATTTAACTATAATTTTAGACTTATTTTACTTAGTTCCAATAAATCTTCAGATATTCTTTGAAAATCCTTGCTGAACAGGTGCAGGCCACCTCTGCCGTAATACAGACAACCCCGACTTTTTTCAAGATTGATGCTGCTTCCATCAACAACTTTTGAAATGGACTGTATGCATATATCTGTATGAACTGCCTTAAATTGTTGACCGAAACTCCAGAATCCACGTATCCTTCAATTTCTTCTAGAACAGAGAAGCATTTTTTGACCTGTACAAACCGCAAAACTGGGTGCTGAAGTAAGTTCCTCTCAGTATTTACAGCTCTTACAGAAATATAATTCCATCTTCTCCTGATGTTCCCAATATCCTCTCTGGATTAATTGCAAGCTCCTTGACAGGTTTTGGGAGTACTTTTTGGATCATGCCTCACTCATATAGGTATGTATGTAAACAGGTAGAACAAGCTGAAACCACAATGAATATAGGTTATGCAACATTCCTCAATTTAATTTGCACCGAGTTGGTAAAAAAATACTATCTTAGCCACCATAGTACTCTTTAAAGCAATGAAAGAAGGCGTGGAGTTCACTTTATTTGGATTTACTAATAAGGCATCTGGACAACCAAAATCACTTTAATCGGTTCAAAACGAATCGAAATGCACTGCTTGTCATCAGATGTGCGGCATTTCTGTCTGCTCAAGGATTGGGTCCCAATATTATGAACATGAGGATTCTGTCTTGTCCCAGTAATCTAAATATTTTCCATTATAAAAAGAGCAGTGCCGAGAACTACATTCGTAATTATTAAAGGTCTAAAGACAAACCACACGGTCTTTTAGATTGTCTGATAATTGCAGCGTTTTTCAGATAGAAATTCTAGACATTTACAGGGCCTTAGGATTATTGGAAGAGAACGTTGAAAGGGACTCTGAGTTAACTATCTATGTGAATAGTCAGGCGGTACTACTGGCAATGACAAATCATTGTGTTAGGTCCAGATTAGTGCTTGAGTGCTGAAAGAAATTGAGAAGATTAATGGATGCCTACGGGATAAGACCCTGTTGGGTTCCTGGTCACTGCGACATTCTCGGTAATCACTTTTGCTTTACACAGCTTAATATATTAACTGAAAAATACATAGCCTAAATTTTTGTATTTTCTTTGACTTTCATTGCCATTTGAGTTAAAATATAATTCATTTTGTCTGGGGTAAATACAAGAATTATCGATTTTCTTCTTTTTTTTCATGGTCTTCTTTTGTCACCATTCCGAGTCCTATTTTCATAAAAATTTACACAATATTATGAGAAGACATGTGGTCATTCCAAAATTAAAAAATTTCAATGAAAAAAAAAAATTTTAATTTAAACAAACAGTATGACTTTTTGTATAGAAAGTTTTTCAACACACTGTATATGTTTATATAAATTTACAATAAAATTTCTGTTGGAAACATGGACCAAAGTACATAATTTTTTTAAGTAAAAATTTGTTTTGTTCAATGTAAAACTTAGTTTTTAACTAGTATATATTTTATATAATATTTTAGTAATTACAGTATAGAATTTTTTCTTTTGCTTTATATTTTTATTTAAAACTTTAAATTTATTTCATTTTTGTTTTTGTCTTGTAAATATACATATACATATACATATATAAATACTTTGCAAATTTTCTTTTGTTAATAAATAATAAAAGTTAATGTTTGCCGCTTTTACTTTTTGTAAAATTTTTGTTAATACTCCAAAAAATATTTTCCCTTTTTAATTTCTGTTATAAATATATAAAAAAATAATATCCAAATAATAGTGTTTTTTTCTTGTTTTTAAAAATATTTGGGAAAAACTGTAACTTTTTTATACATTCATTGTTTTGTACCTTAATTTTTGTTGTTGTCCAAGCTAAAATTACAAATAACTAATAAAAATTTGTTTGTTAATTATGTGTGTATAGGTGTGGTTATTACAAGAAACTATTATTTAAATTATAATAAACATAAAAATTATAATAATACTACACGAAATAAACCTTAAAAATATTAAACAATAAATTCTATATTAAATTAAACTTTATACAAGGTGTTAGTGTTTTTTTTTTTTTTTTTTAGCAAATTAAAAAATATATAGTTACTTAAGTTTTTGTTTAATATTTTTAATAATTATTAAGGTTTAATAATATTTATTGAAACTTATGTTTAAAATTGTGTTCTTGTTGTTCATTTTTTGTATTTTTTTTTTTTTTTAATTTTCTTTAAATATTTATAAATTATTTTCTTTTTATATTATATTAAGTATTTATTTGTTTTATATTAAATTTGTCATTATTAAACTTTTGCCAAACTTCCAAAATTTTAGCTCTTTTTTTATACATTTTGTGTGTTTTAAAATGTTTAAATTCTTTTAGTTATATGATTTTTTTTTTTTTTTTGTTTTTTTTTTTTGAGAATAAGACAAGTGCCAGCCAAGTAATAGTTTTTCTTCTTACTCTTATTACATGGTTTTGTTTTATATCCTTATTATTTTTTAAATATTTATTTCCCATTTTATTTGTATTTTGTTATTATGATTTAATTGATTTTATAATTTAAAAAAAAATATGTATACGTAATGTTTAATTAGATTAATTTTAATATGTTTAATAGTATGTTTGCTTGTATGTCTATATATATATATATGTTTTTGAATTTGTTTATGTATATATTTATGTTTTTTATATTTTTTATCATTTATATACTATATACATATATAAAGAGAGGGAGAGGGAGGTTGAAAAGAGTATATTACATTTTTATGCTATAAATTATTTAATTAAAACAAACAAAATAATAAAATGTTATTAATAAACAAAACAAAAATTAAATAAAAAGAAATTTTTGAAATTTTGAAAAACATTTTTGTTTTTTCTTTTTAAATTTATCAATTCAAGTTACCACGATGTTGTTGATGGGGATGATGGTATCCTCCATAGTTCATGTAGCCACCATAGAACATCATATTGTTTAGTATATAGTTGTTCAACGCAACTGATTTCTGTAAATATAACAAAAACAATTTAAATGGATAGTTAATGTTCTGATAAACAAAATGAATAATTAATAGAAATCTTGTTAAAAAATGGTTTTGTTTTTTTAACTATTTTGCAACGAAATTATCAGAAAATTAAAAATAATAGATTACACTTGAGATGCACCGCTACCCCTATCGTATTGAAATAAAAAAAATTTTGTATAAATGAAACATTAACGTTCCTAACGATTGTAAATAATCAAATATTGAAATAATTTTATTTTTTAAAGAACCTTTCCAAAAAAAAATATATATATATATATATATATATATATATATATATATATATATATATATATATATATATATATATATGCTTTTTCTATAAAAAAAATTCAAAATCTTCAAAATATGTGGAGAATAAAATAACCAACATAAAAATAACGGTTAAATAAAAAAAAAAAACAAAATACTTGCGAATCGCAAGTTGCGAGTTTAAACTAACTCTTTCTTCTCTCTCTCCTAAAATTCTTAATGCAGAGAGGGCGAATAAAACTCGGAGCAACTGTAATAATTCTCTTCCTTTTTGGCGATTTTATCATGTTGACTTTTTTTTAATTTGTAATTTTTTGCCATTGATTTATTTGTTTATTAGCGATAGTGGAACGCATACTCTGTAGTAGACTGAAGTGTTTTGGAAGCCATATTCTATACGAACTAAATTTTTTAGCATTGTTTTCATTTTGGGGACTTTTTTATGGTTAATCGATTTTTTTATTTCAGCGTTTTTTCATTTTAGCGATTTTTTCCCGTCTTAGTATATTTTTTTTAAATTCGGTAAATTTTTTCACTTTGACGATTTTTTTTCGTTTTGGTGATGTTTGAAGATTTTTCAATTTTGACGATTTTTTTTTTACTGCCATTCTTTTTTTTGCCGATATATTTTTTTGTGATATACTTTTTCGTTCGCGATTTGTTTTTTATTTTGCTTTTTTTCCGCTTTGGCTGTTCTTTTTACATTTTTTTCCTTTTTTTATTTTAGCATTTCTTTCGTTTTGGCAATATTTTTCATTTTGGCGATTTTTTTATTTTTTATTTCATCGTTTTTTACCATTTAATCGATTTTAGTTTAAAATTTTTTTCACTTTGGAGATTTTTTCCTTTTAGGTGCTTTTTCCTTGTCTTTTTTCCGTTTAGGCCATATTTCCGGTAGATTTTTTATTTCAGCGGTTTTCTCCATTTTAGTTTTTTAGATTTTAGTTTAGTTTTTTTTTTATTTTGGCGATTTTTTCCCTTTAGGCCGTTTTTTAAGGTTTTTCGTGTCTTAGTTTTTTTTATTTTGGCGATTTTTTTGGCGTTTTACAGTACTAGTATACAGTATATATTTTCTATATGTATTAGTAGCAACTTTTGCCGCTTATAATTCCCTAAAAACGGAATTTTTCGAATGAAAACGTGTTCGAAAATCAATACATTTCAAATACAATTTCGAATGATTTTTTTTTACACAATAATCTTCTGATGAATTTCTACTTTCGAAACTGAAATTCTTATAAAAAAAAACGCTGGGGGTTCTGTATAATGTATATATAAGGCATAAAAATTCGAACGATTTTCTTTTCGAATCAAATTAAAAATAAACTTACTGTAAAAACTGCTGATGTCGTTGACTGTCTTATCAGCTAATTTCCCAAAAAGACAAAGGTGGATATTTCATTTTTTTACAACAATAATTTAATTCTTGGTTGAAACGAACATAATTGAATTAACTTTGTTTAATAAAACCGAATCGATTTCTACCTAAAGATATTGAAAGTACTTTTTGGCTTTATGATGTTTTCATATTTCTTTTTTATACTGATCTTTGTCTTATAATTTCCTGAAAACTCCTAATACTTTAACTCTTCAACAAAAAACATTTTTTAACAATATTTTTTAAGAAATTAAATTAAATAATTATTCTTTAATATAAATAGTACTAACTTTTTTAATAGAAATTGTTGTGCGTTATAATTGTAAATACTGATAAATACTTCTGCTTGATGAGAATGACGAGTAAAATTCTTTTGACTACTTTTATTTTATTGTTTAATTAATAGTTTGTCACTTTTATTTTTTTTTTTTTTTTTTACTTTTATAAATGGTCATATAGATGATGATGAAACAAGTGGTGGTGGGTGTTGATTACAATCGTGGTGGGTGCTTGTCGATTGTTAATATTTATGTTTGTTGTATGAAACAAATACCAATTTCAATTTTTTCTTTTTAGCTTTTTACACATTTTTTAACAATATATAACGAATTATTTTATACTTTTTTTAACGTTGTGTTTTAAAAAAGATTATTAACAAACAAACAATGTAAACAATATAAACAAACGAAAGCGTTGAATGATGGTGAGGATGATAATGTTGATCAATACAAAAAGTTTGCTGATTGGTGATAGATGATGAATGATGATATAGCAACAAAATAAAACGTTTTGTTTTAGGGGTCCATTTACCGGGGCCTTTGTCTGTTGAAATATAAATGGAAATAAAAACAAATAAATAAATTTCATATGAAAATTTTCGAAAAACAAACGAAAGGAAACATTTTGCTTTAAAAATAAATTTCCACGTATAGGAAAATGTTTTTGATACTCTTTCATATTTAAAGCCAATGACAAACACTCACGCACTCACACACATTTAGAAATAATTTTCTAAATGAATGTTTTTGATTTTTTGAACAAACTTTTTAAGATTTTATATTTTTTCTTAATGGATGATTTGGTTTCAATTGCTTGATTTTGTTTTTGGGATGATCATTAATTGTTGCGTTTGTTTACTATTTTCTTTAGCATTTTTTTTATGAGATTGAGGAGCCACAGTATTGTTGAAGATAGTCAGGGTCAAAGAGGCATAGACATACAGAAGCATCATCAGTTTTTTTTTCTTGGTTTTTGTACTTACCGGAAATATTGATCATGCAATGATTGACGCTGGAATTCAGCGGCCTGTAAATACTGTATATATGTAATTAATGAGTAAAATAAATTATCGAGGGTAATGGAAAACCTGAAGTTGATCAGCATAAGACATACGCAGCAAAACATCTGAGTGCGGCTCTCTAGGCATAAGCATATTTGGACGTGGAAATTGACCAACATTCGCTATTTTTATTTTATATTTAATTGGTGTTTTTGTTGATATTGTTGTTCAATTTGTTTAAAATGTTTTTTTTAGAAAACAAATGTACACATATATAGTTAACATAGATTTAGTTTAATTTTTTGTTTGTTTATAGACAATTTTTTTATATGGTTGTTGGTGGAATATCATGAAGTTGTTGGTGGTTGCAGTAGAAGATGATTAATTTGTTTCAATTGATGAATATATATATATATACAGACACACACACACATAGACAGATTATTGCATTGATGATGACAGAGCAATATGCAAAACGAAATAAAATTAAAGAGATTTAAAAAGAAGAAAAAAAATATATTGTTAATTGGATTCATATAAACATATACACAAATATAAGATAAATTTAAGAATAAATACTAAAATAATTTAAAAATTTGTTACACACTTATTTTAGTATTTGTTTTGTTTTTTTTTTTTTTAATATTTAAAAAACTACTTCTTCGGGAATCAATCTAGAACTTTCCTAATCAGTTTTCTTTTCAATCGAATTAGAAAATTTTGAAATCGGACTTTATTTGTTGAAGTTATGGTATATAATATCTTTCCGAGATGGTTAACTTTGGCACCCTGTGTCTCATTTGGTATTTTAAAAGGGTGATTATACGATTATTTTCCTAAAAGCTTAGGTCTTCTTGTACAACACATTTTCACACTACATTTCTTTTCAATCGGTTCAGCAATTTAGAATTCGGTCTTAATTTGTAGAAGTTATTAAAGCTATGAATAAATAATATTCTTCCCGAGATGGACAACTTTTACACCCTGTATCTCATCGACATAATTTTCCTAAAAGATTGGGACTTCTACAATTTTCGTAATAAGTTTTCTTTTCAAACGGAGCAGCAATTTAAAAATCTAAATTTATTTATAGAAGTTATTTAATATAAAATCTTTTTTGAACTCGAGGTGGTAAACTTTGAAGGCCTGTAGTTGATACTGTACTCCCTCAGAATAATTATAAGATTAATTTACTGAAATATTAGGTTCTCCTCTACAACTTTCGTAATAATTTTTCTTTTGAATCAATTAGAACATTTCGAAATCGAATTTTATATGTTGAAGTTTTGATATGATTAGTTTAGGTCCTCTACTACAACATTCGTATACATTTCTTTTCAGTTGGATCAACAATAAAATAAAAATCCGACGTTATTGCTGTTATTAAATCTAAAATCTTTTTTAAGCTCGAGGTGATCAACTTTGATGGCTTGTAATTCATCCTGCATTCTCTCAGGGTGATTATCAAGTTTATTTTCATTGAAGCTTGGATTCTCCTCTACAACTTTCGTATATATTTGTTCTCTATCGATCTAGCGGTTTAAAAGATACATATACATATATTTACTACGAATTTTTATGAACCGCTTCTTTACCTTTAAGTGATAATTTTATTCCGAAATTTTCTAATATTTTTTTAACACTTGGATCGGGTCAAGATAGACTAGACTATAGGTTAATAAATAGACTATAATTTAAACTATTCTATAGACTATAATTTGAATTATTACTAAAAAGTCTGCAGTCGTAAATTGTTTTGCTGTATCTGTTAGACATTATTAAAGAACAGTTTGTAGACTATAATATACACTAGCATAATGGAATACGTATATTCTGTGCCGCTACACACTTCATCAGAATTTGTGGTGTCTTATCCAATTAGGTCTCTTTGAAACCTAAACAATTTTATAGACATCTCTATATAATATGCTTAAGACTAGTCTATAGAATTCAAATTAACCTATAGAATGGATTTTAGACTAGTATATAGAATAGAACTTAGTCTATAGATAAGACTTTAAACTATTCTTTAGATTAAACTTTAGACTAGTCTATAGACTGGACTTTAGACCAGACAACATATTCCTTTGAGTTAATTCTTTGTGATTTTCTCATATTATGTAGATTTGAATATACCTTCCAAACTACCCGCTTCCAGAAAATTCTCAAGACTCAAATTTAAATTCAAGTTAATATGTTTCCTATTTCTTTAATCTTTTATGTTTTTTTATGCCTTTAAATATTTCTTTAGTATTTATTCTTGAAATTCGATTTTTCTTATAAAATTTTACACAAACTCACGTGGTAGTTGAAATCCGGCCTCCGGTGGTTGCTGCTGTGGGGGCAAAGGCAAATGTAAATGAGTATGAGAATGCGCATGTGCATGATATTCTCTCGTCAATCGTATCTGAAAATTTATAGTTAAAAAAAAAACAAGTCGTGGCGAATTTCCAAAATTTAGTGTTGTGTTTTAAAAATTTTATTATTTTAATTTACAAAAAAGTAAAAAAAACAAAACAATTTTTCCCTTAATAAATGGAAATATCAGGGAAAAAAATTGGATACAAAAACTTTATGGAATAAAATGCTTGTAGCTTTCTTTTAGGATTTTGTTTTTAAAAGCTGTGTTAACAAAAAGCTTTTTTAATATTAAAATTTATATATTGGGAATTGTATCATTTGTTAATTGCACAAAAATGAATTGTTTTAGAAATGTGAGATTAGCAATGCAAAAGATGCGAACAAATTTAATGGGTTAATTATTTTTTTTAATGGATTACTTTTTGTCAAGACAATAATTAATGCAGTTATTAATAAAATGAGTTTTTTAATTTTGGTTAATTTATTAAATTGAATAATAATTTTTAAAGGATGAAATGACAAATTACAATAAAAAAAAAACATATACAATTTTTAGCTAATTTGGCGGGGTAGGAATAAAAAACACACACACAACGCACTCTTCTATTAAAAGAGTTTTTTGTTTTTTTTTATAATTTTTTTGTTTTGTCAAGGTTTTAAAGAACAAATTGTTTTTTGTAAATTTGATATTGGTGGTTAATTCGCAAAAAAAAGTATATAAAAATTTCAAAAATCCAAATACGATTGAGTGATTGAATGATATATTTTTGTTTAATAAATGTATACAAGATATTACACATATACATAATATAATACTAATATAATACTAATACAACAATAGTGATTTTTTGTAATAATTATAAACTCGTTATTTTTTCAAAAGAATATAAATGAGTAATAGAAGTTTGGTATGTGGTACTTAATAAAAAATAAGCTTACCATATGTTCATTAGGATCTAAGCCCACATGATGGGGAGGTGGTATACCCAAACGTTCTCTTTCCATCTGAGATATGGCCGCTGGATTAGCATACATGGGAAATTGTGAAGGATGTAAGCCCCTATAAAAAGAAAAATATTATTTATTATTACTTACAAAATAAATTCCCAAAAAAAAAATTTATACACACCTTCTATAATATTCCATCCAATGTGGATCTAAACGTGATTGACCCGCTGCAGCAGCTTGTGCGTTTTTGATTTCCTCCAATTCTCTAAAATTTTAACATAATTATTTATTAATAATTTTATTATTATCAAAACATAAAAATTTTTGTATGTTTTAATGTTGGGTGATTAATTTGTTGCATGCATTAAGCATTAGAAAATTTGGCATTTTAAAAATAAAATGATAAGCAAAGAGTATGATTTGATCTTGTTTAATAAGCGTTTTTATGTATTATAAGGATGCAGTTATATGTGTTTTTTATGAATTATTGTTATTTTAAAATATTTTTTAATTAATACCTTTCTCTACTATACATGGGCCCCATTGGATGATGATAGGGTACCATCTGTTCAACAGGGCTGAAATAATTAAAAATTTTAATTAGTTTTTATTTTAATTATTTCCATTGAACATTTTATTAAAAATTTAACTTAAAAAAATAAATGCTAGAATACTTTAGACTTTAGACTAGTCTATAGTTTAGATTAGTCTATAGAAAAGACTTTAGTCTAATCTGTAGAATAGACTTTAGACTAGTTTATAAAAGTCTATTTTATAAAGTTTGTATTCTATAAACTATTATGAAGTCTATTCTATAGGCTAATCTATAATGTATTTTATAGAATAGTATCTATTCTATAGACTTATTTAAAGTATATTCTATAAACTAGTCTATAGAATAGACTTTAGATTAACCTATAGAATAAACTTTTGACTAACCTATAGAATAGACTTTAGAGTAGTCTATAGAATGGACTATCTGGAATAAACTTTAGACTTTAGGTTGGTCTCTTTTGAAAAAGTATAAAAAAATTATTTATAGCTAAATGTTTTGTCGATATTTAAGTTTTTTTTTTTAAACGCTGAATTTAAATAAAAAAAAAAAAAAAATAAAAAAAAAAAAATAAAAAAAAAAAAATAAAATAAAAAAATACATATAAAATTTATTCAAGAATTATAGATTTCTATTCTCAGTTTGTAATAACTAAAACTTTAAAGAAAAATCTTCAATATTTAGAATATGATTTCCTGACCGCGTTAATCCTTCTTTGAAATCCCTATATGAAAAATAAAAGGAAATTTTTAAAAACTAAACTCAACTTACCTAAAACCAACATGTGGTCGAGCATATTCGGAAAGTTGTCGCAAGGCTGGTGTATCTGTATAGGGTGGTTTAAGTTCAGCTTTAAGTTTAGCTTGTTGTGCTGCCTGTTGAGCAGCAGCAGCTTGTTGTTGTTGCTGCTGTTGTTGCATTTGTTGTTGCTGAAAATTAAAAATTCGAATTATAATACAACATACTAACGAAACAATTTAATAAAAAAAAAACCACCTGTCTTCGTTCTCTTTCCTTTTCGGCTAATTTACGATCACGCTCTTCACGTTTACGTGCCAATTTAGAATCGGCCACTGGTTTAAATATTAAATCAGTTCTTGTGCAAGAATTGTAATCGCCGCGATCAATGTGGCGCACAAATCTAAAAAGAAAATAAAATAAATATATTTAAAACCATAACAAAAATCAACTTTAGTAAGCATACATAGCCGATTGAGAACGATGACATTCGGTATCATCGGGTTTGGCTTCGGGACTAGGACCACGTGGTATATTATGCGTTGGACTAGGTATTTCCGGTTCGGGGTCTGGCTCAATTTCAATTGGCACTAAAAATCGAAAAATCAAGTATTTAAAGTTTAAAAGTTTGTTTTTCATTCATTATATCACTTAAAACTTACATGGTTCTGTGGGATGATGATGGGGTGGTGGTGGTCCTCCTAGACCAGTACTAGCTGAATGAGCATGAGCTCGTAATGCATCCATATGTGAAGTGGACTGGAGTATGTGTGGTTTGCCAATTTCTTGAAAAGGTGATGAGTGTGGTGGTGGTGGATAACCTGGTATGTGAGAGCCCGGATAACCAGCGGGTGGTAGACCAGTGGGCGTAGGCTGTTGACTGCCTGGCGGTGGCCCATTGGGTCCTCCACTATTCATATTGCTATTATTGCCCTGTGGTGTCTTTGGTGTTGGCGGTTTATTTTGTTGATGTTGTTGCTGTTGCTGCTGCTGCATTTGCTGTTGTTGCTGCTGCTGTTGTTGTTGCTGCTGTTGGTGTTGCTGCTGTTGGTGTTGCTGCTGTTGGTGTTGCTGGTGCTGTTGTTGCAATTGCTGTTGATGCTGCTGTTGTTGCTGTTGCATTTGCTGTTGGTGTTGTTGCTGCTGTTGTTGTTGCTGCTGCTGCTGTTGTTGCTGTTGCTGCTGTTGTTGCTGTTGCTGTTGTTTCTGTTTCTCTTGAGCAGCCAGCAATGCTGAATCATCTGGTCTTGTGGGTGGTGGTCCCGACAAACCTTGATGATGCGCAGCCGCCATTACCGCAGCTGGATCCAAAGGACCTCCTGGACCTCCGGGTGGCTTCATATATGCTGGGAAACCTGGTCCATATGGCCCATAACCATATGGAGAATTAAATGGATTATGGTGATGCGGCGAGTAAAACATTGATGGATGTAAAAGCGGGTGGGGATAAGGTGATTGCCCAGGATGTACGCCTATTGGCGGCATTCCAGCTCCAGCGGGTATTAGAGGCAATGGCAGTGGCATTTGCGGATGACGTATAACCGGTGGAGATGCACCAGGTCGCAAATGTGGAGGCGGCGAAGCTCCTAAACCCCGCTGACCCGACTGAGGGCCATACATTTTGCTCAAGGGACTCGCCATCAGCGCGGAAGCACTCGAAACTGGAGGTGGAGTCATGTGTGGTGATTGCTGGCGTAGTAATGCATGGCGATCACGTTCAGCCACCGCAGCTGCCGCCGCTGAGAGGGCAGACGATGATGGATGATGGCTAAGTGGTGATTGTGGCACAGGATGTAAAGGACTCTGTCTACTGAGACTGCTGACACTTGAGGCCGGCGAAGAGGAACGATGGCCAGCACCCGTCGATGAATTTAAACCGCTTGGGGTACCCACGTTATTGCTGCCAGGAGGTCCATTTAGTCCACTACCTGGACCTCCAGGACCCGAGTTGTTTTGAACGCTAGGACTGGCTCGACTAAATGCCGACGATGGAACCGTATTGGTGGACGACAATGAGCTAGATGACGACACTGGTGGATTCGAGGGGTGAGATGGTATCGGACCACTTGCTGAAGAAACAACAGGATGTCCAGACGATTGCAAATGTGATGGCGGTGGACTTCTTCTACTTAGACCCGACTCAGGCATACTACTAAGTGATGGTGGTCCAGCCAACAAGGCCAAGGGACCTGCACCGGGTCCTAGGCCAGCAAGAGAGTGTGGAAGCATATGATGACCTGCATGAGCCGGGTGCCCGGGTGGCAAATGTGCCAAATGAGGATGAATGGGCAGGGGATGTCCAATAAGACCTGGTGGGGCATTGCTTGACAGACCGGGCAGAGGAGATGTGCGATGTGCATGTGGCGACTGCTGAGGCGGTCCTGATGAAGATGACTGTGAAGTAGGAGGGTCTCTTAACTGAGATGGCGGTGGCCCTCCTTGTCCTGGTCTTTCGTCGTGCATTCCTCCACGTTGTGGTGGCTGAGCAGGTGAAGGAGTTCGTGCGTTCGATGCCGATGATTGCTGAGGCGGTTGCCCGTGTGTTGACAAACCATGACCCTGCAAGTGTGAAAGTGGCCCACTGCGCGGATCATGATTTTGCAATGTTAATGGTATAGGAGCAAGAGGATGCATACTTCCTGCTCCGGGTGGCAATTCCGCATGTGGTCTATGTAGTTGAGGCAAATGACTGGGAGGTATATGCTGAGGATGCATACCAGCGGATGGCGCCATCGAAGTTATACTGTGCGGTGGAGCTCCAGCACCCGAAGAAGGTGGCATTGAACTAGGTGCAGATTGTCCAGGATGATGCAATCCACCACTAGATGTAACTGTTGTAGGTGTAGGGTGATGAATCGAACCTTGTTGTGGTGGTCCACCGCTGTTCGAACCAGATGGCATACCTGGCATTTGACTTTGATGAGTCGGAGGTGGTGGTTGTAATGGACCACCATGTGAAGATACCAAATTTTGTGGATGCATACCTGGAGGAAGACCTCCACCAGCAGGTGATTGCATATGAGGTGAAGGATGTGGCGACTGGAATTGCAATTGAGAAGATGGCTGTGAACTGCTGTTACTACTCTGACTATCCTGACCGGGTGTAGAGCGCGAAGAAGCGTCGATAGGACTTTCAGGAGGAGGATATTTAAGTCCAGATTCTGGTGGGCCGCTACCATAAGGAGAAGGTTTAATGAGGTTCTCCCCATAGGGAGAAGGTTTCATACCACCCGTACTCATGTCTGTGGGTGGTCCTTGAGGTGGTGGATACTTTAAGTCTTGAGGTCCATATTTACCCACCATTGGATCACCATACTTCATCATTAGACCAGCTGCCGACTCAAATGGTGGTCTGGCCAATGGGTGCTGGACTTGATGTTCATAATGTGGCTTTGGCATTGCTATGCCTGGCGGAGGTGTAGCCCCTGGTGGTTGTCCATGTGATGGTGGAGGTTGTTGATCCGGATGACTACTTAAATATTTATGTGGTGGAGGAGCATTGTCACTCACAGTAGAAGCACTGCTCACTGGAGGTGGTCCCAGGCTCGAAGGGGGATAACCACCCTTAAGGTCTGGATGTTTCATTGAAATGTCACCTGCACTACCATATGGCGGTTTACCCGTAGGCGGTTGTGAATGTGCTGATAAATCGCCTGGAAACTTGACACCTTGTTGTTCTATCATAAACTTCATATCAAATTTGCCTGCGGCCGCCGCTGCAGCAGCAGCTGCTGCTTGCATTTCCTGGCTATATTTAAGAGTATCCAATTGACCGGGTGTATACTTAAGGTCTTGGGGAACAAATTTGCCAGGTTCGTATTTAATGCCATCAGGAAATTTATGATCCATTTCATTGGCATATTTGGGTTGTTGAGGAGGTGGCCCCGATGGAGGACCACCACCTGGAGGCATTGAACTGTCATTGGGCATAGATGTAGGTGTACCCTGTTGTGGTTGCTGCTGTTGTGATGGTGGAGCAAATTTAAGTTGGCCACCTTCTACTATATAGCCTGGTGGTGGACCTGGCGCATGAGGATGTTGAAGATGGGGAGGAGGCTGCTGGTGTTGATTCAGGGATAGAGGAGATGGTGGCTCTTGACTATCACGCTTTGTGGTTAAAGACATTGGTGCCTGACTGCCTGGTGGTGGTATCACCGGAGGCAGACCCATAATCGGCGGTTTGATATCTTCGCTCTTAACCTCAATTTTAACTTTGAGATCTTGAGGTTCATTACTATTTTGATTACAAGCGGCATCGAGGTCCTTAGGTTCCTTCTTAAAGTACACAACCTCTGGTATAATGCTTTGTTGCTGTGGGGGTGGTAGCGGAGGTTGAGGTGTTATTTGTGGTGGCGTGGATATTTCCTGTTTCATATTGGCCAATTTTTTCAACATATCTTTTGGCATATCACCTGTATCCATCATTTCAGTTTTAGCCGCTTCTTTGCGATCAACTGAGGCGTTGAGAGCCTCCACCGTTGGTACCTTTAATGGTGGCAGAGGTGTACTAACAACAATTGGAGGTTGCGGTGGTGGCGGCTTTGTAGTGGTAGTGGTGGTAATAGCTAAGGGATCTTCTTTGGGTTCCTTGTCTTTAAGACTGGTATCAGTAACCATAGTGGGTGCCTGTATATTGGTTTCCTCATCAACATTTTTGATTTTATCCTTAACATCAATTTCGGAAACTTTTGATTCGCTTTTCGGTATCAGATTCTTATCACTTTTGGTGGATGATTCAATTTCACTATTACCACTACTACTATTATCTTCCTTGCTGGAAGAACTCTCTTTGCTGTCTTTAGACTGCTGCTCGCCCGAGTCAGTGTTGTTGGACTCGCCATCATCCATGGCAGAATCTGAACGACTGTCAGAGTTTGTGCTTTCGACCGGACTTTCAGCACGCTTGCGTTTATCTTTAGGACCAGAGGAAATAGTAGGCGGACCACTATTATTATCACCCTCATCAGGAGTGTCTGTAGCACTGACCGCAGAACCGACAGAGCCTTCAGTGTCACTACGTTTCTTTTTACTGGGCGTTTCCTGACGACCAGTCTTACGTTTATTGGCCGCACTCTCTGCTACCGGCTTTGTGGGCGTTTTAGGACTTTCACCCGTAGCCGTTGCTGCAGTGGCAGCTGCTGCGGCGGCAGCAACATTATCCGGTGTTTCAGCACCACGCTTGGGTCGCTTGCCATTAGCCGTCGGCTGCGGCTGCGTGACCTGTGTCTGATCGCACTTCGCCGTTGTGCCACTTGTATTCTGTTGTTTGTTTCTCGTCCTCATTCTAGACGGTGATTCATCCCTTTTATGGGTCAAACTTGAATCGCTGTCGCACTCGCTTACGTCGTCTTCAGTCAGAGAACTGGTCTCCTCCTTATTGACAACTGGCGAAGCGCGACCTTTGTCTGCACTCGCCGTCGACGCCGTCGTCGTCGCCGTCGTTGTTGCGGCTGATGCAGCAGATTGTGGTTCTGGTGTATCCTCCTTTTTGGGAGGTGTATTACTTGCCCGTGTAACACGATTGCGACGCAATGCACTTTGGCGGCGTCGACGATGCGGGCGATTGCTATTAGCGCTCGGTGTCTTTTTCCACAAATAGTAGAATTCAACTAGTTCGGGTGTCTCTTTGTGGGGTAATAAATCCTTTTGGATTCTAAAAAAATTTTTGCCAAATTGTCGTAGACCTTTAATGAATTTCTTAATTTCGTCTTCGCACCACTTTTTTTCGATGCTTTTGGTAAGGGGTGCTTTTACAAGTGCTTGAAGTGCTTTACCTGGATCGTAACCGTTATCATGTAACTGAAAGTTGGTTAAGTTAAAATTTAATTTATAAGGGGAGTGACTAAAAGAAATAATTATTTGTATTTTAGGTTTTGTTTATCCATTATTGAAAATTTTTTAAATTAAAGATATAGAATTTTTTTATTAGCATTTAATTTTGATATTATTAGCTATGGGGAATATTAGTGATTTTATTAACAAAAAATTCAAAACTTTAAATATTTTTCAAGTATTTTGTTTTCCAACTATTGAAGAAGAAAAAAAATAATCTTAAGACACATAGTGAATCAGAGTCCATAGAAAAATTGGGGAAAAATAGAAGGAGACATCTTACGGTCATGAAAAATAGTACTTTTATCTAAATTTGTCAGCTAATTTTAAATCTAGTCAGATTTCTAAAATTATTCAAATTTATTCCGATATGGAGAAAATAACTGATAAATGTTACCATATAAGTGAAATATATTAATTTTTTATTATTACTATTTTTTTTTTTTTTTTTTTTTTTTTTTTTTTGATAATAATTTTTGTATAGTATCTATTATTTTATTTAAATAATCTGCAGCGTAATAGACGAAAAATAAATAAAGACTGCGCACAAAAAATCCGTGTACACTTTAAGGCTTATAACTTTTATTATACGTGTTGCTAAATTTTGTTGTAATTGTAATTCAAATTCGTAATTAAATCAATTAAACAATTGCTAGGAGTACAGATTATTTGAAAAATTCAGTTTTTGAGTCATAAAAAAATATATAGAGTTAATGATTACCGAAAGGAACTCTGATAGCTGAAAAAGAAGTTAATTTACAGACTTTAGGATCTCAGACAAAATAATACAATTTTTAAAAGAAAATCTCTACATCTCTGAATCGAATGTGGTTCATTTTTTAAATTGCTTTCTATATTTTATCAGAAAAGTTAAAAAAGGAACGCTAGAAAATGTGTGATGGCAAAAGAGAGAACGAAAATTATTGAAATTATTTTTTTTTTTTGCAAAAATATGAATGATGACTAAAGGTTGATTAAAAAGTTCGTACTGGCGGACTTATTAAAACAACAATAATTTAATATCACAGATGTTATGGAAAATGAATCAGATAAATATTGTGTAAAAAGTTCGAAATTGTCGAATAAACTTTTGGCCTTCATAAAACTGACACTTTTAATGTACGCAAATAAGTGCCGTCAGAAAATATTCATTACTATCATTAGAAAATAAAAAAAAATTCTAATTTATTTGTCCTCATCTATCTTCTCATTATTACAACATAAAAGTAACTGAGTACTATCAAACAAATTTTTAATGTATTATAGTAAAAGATATTTAAAGATGACTAAAAAATAAAACAGAATTTAAAAAGAATTGAACCCATTCCAACACAAAAAAAAAACAACTGAAAATACAATAAAGCTCCTATTTTGGGTATTCCAGAAAATATTAAATATTTTATTAAAAACAAATAGAAATAAATTTTTCTTTTAAACTTAAAATTTGAATATAACAGTCATAGAATACAACTAGAAATTTATGTGACAGACAAAAACCTAATTCATAATACATTTTGTTTTTGCGTTTAGAAAAAAAGTGAGTATTTTTTTTTTTTTTTTTTTAAATTTAGTTTGAATTGCCTCTCACATAAACAGCTTTTACCAAAATCAAAGTTTCAAAGAATTTGATCCCTTAATTTTATTTTTATAAGCTGAATTTTATGCACTTAAAATATGCTTCGTAAATTATGAATTCTTACATGGCAAAAATTACGTTTTTCGATTATTTTGCTGTGGAAATAAAGGTTAAGTTTAATACATACATTACATATCGAAAAATACGGAAATCGTATTATCCAATTTTTTTCTAACGCCTCACTATATACTTTTTTTGGGGTGTGAATAAGTAAAACATAAATTTGAATAATTTAAATTGTAATATTGATCTTAATGTAAAACATGATGAAATTTCAAAATCTGTTTTTGTTTTTATTGTATCTCTTTTAGTTGAAAAAATATTTGGTTTTAAATTCGGCTAAATTTAGTAAGAATGAAAAAATAATTTTTGTAAGGAAAATTTTTAATATTTCGGTACGCATTGTTTTGAAACTGTTAAACACATTTACTTTTCATTTCTTATATTTGAATGGTATATTCATGCTTAGTCAAGTACAAATTCTAATTTCAATTTCCGAAAATTAAAAAAAAAAAAAATAAATAAAAACTTTATTTTGCCATATTTTTATCTTTACCCAGACTTTTAACTATATTGCTAAAACCAGCAAAAAATTCTACTTATAGTGCAAATTTTTTTATATATAATTTAGCTGCAAGAATGTGCAAGACTGGATGTAGGAATACTTTTAATAAAAAAGATCGTGCTGTTTTGTACTTTATAAAACAAAATTAGAATATAAATTTTGTTGAGGGAAAAGAAAAGGAACTTCTTAACTCACCACAGAAACGTACATAAAATCAAATAATAACTAAAACACCAATTAGCCTGTGTTTAAAATGCGGCTAATTTGAATATTCTCACGAAAACTGGTAGAGAGAATTTTCATTTCAATAAAATATTTATGATTAAAAATGTGTATAAAATCTGTATAAAGATCTTTTATTAACCAGAACATTTTTGCTTATATTTTACGAACAAAGTATAAAAATATTATGAAGATATATAGGTATATGGAAGATAAGTTAGCGGATAATATTTAGACCTTTTTTATGTTATTTGATGATCATATTATATTTTAATTACGTCCGTCTTAAGATTAGATCTTTGAATTCTATACGCGATCAATTGGCATTGTCCGCATTGGTTGAAGTTTGCTGCAATATCCCGACCAATAAATTTTGAAATTTAAAAGCCTTGAATGAATTTTGTTGTAACTTTACAAGACAAAATATGAAAATATGCAATGATTATTGTAATGTTGACGATAGTTAATTTTGCGCAAAATGACATAAAAAAAAGTCGCCGACAAAATGTTAACCCGCTCAAAAGTTATTTATTTTTGATCACTCATATCCTTAAAAAAAAAGTACACTGTGCACCCACTAAATTTGAATAAATTTTCAAAAAATTTGCTTATTTCATACCAATTAAAAAATAAATAAATAAAGTGGATACTTTTAAAAATCTAAAATTTGTCATGAAAAATTAAGTCTTTTATGTCAAATTTATATGAATACTGTGTCATTCAAAAGAATTAGAATCCAATAATGCAATTTTCTTGCAAGACAGCAATAGTCTACAAAATTTTTGAGAGAAATTTATTTTTATACCGAAGTTTTGAGGTGTTATTCCTGATCCATTTTTGTTAATATTTTAAAATATTTGACTTTAGGAGTTATATCATATTGAACTAAATTATATTGCATCAAATTATCAAAAAATCAGACATACATGCAAAGACGTAATTTTGGGAAATTATTTTCTTGAGTCCTAATTTCAAGTTCGCAAGGTTATAATTACTTCAGTGCACAGTGGGGCAAAATCGAAAATTTTTGGTAATAAATTTGTAGCTTTAAATCGACTGCTTGTATTTACATAAAATTTCATATAAATGTGACAGACAAGTTTAAAATTTTGAAAGGCGCGGAGCCCCTGACATAGAAAATTTTTAACAGTTTCTTACCCGATGATTTCAGACTTTTCACATCATCTTAAAAAAAATGTTGCATGTGCTATTTTTGGCTCTTAGAGAAACTATAAATATTGTATTTATAATAAAATCTTTGCGAAATTTTTGGTGATTGTTGACCTTATCATTTGAAATGATGAAATGCAAACAAATTTAAGATTTTTCGTAAAAGGAATCTCGTAATTCTCAAAAAACCGACGAAAATACCAAAAATGATTTTTTTTTAATTTTTTGTGAAACTTTTTAGAACACAGAGTTTCCGAAACTGCTAAAGTCAAAATCTCGATACAAAATAAGTTCAATTCGGCAGTGTCTTTTTCGTTTTCAATTTTGAAATAATCTTCGTGTAGATACATTTCGGTAAAGTATAAAATTATTAAATGTTCTTAAAGAATTTTTAACTTAAGAGAAAAAAGAATTTAGACACTTTTACCGCAAAAAAAAGATATTATTTTTTATCATAATTTTTGCAATTTTCAAATTCAAAATCGTTTATTTTTGGACTCGGAAAAAATATCGACTTCAAATTTTCTTTAGTCGATAGATAATTTTTTTCTTTAACTATTTACAAAAAAAATTTAACAAATGTTGGAAATGGAAAAAGTAGACTGAGATCTTGCAAAATTGAGACTGTTGAAATTTCAAATACTAATAACTCGAAAACTACTAGATATAATTTGCACTTGCAACGAAAATTTGGCTAGCGCACGCACACTGGTAAAAATCCATTTTTCTGCCATAAATTCAAAAAGTATTGTTAGTGTCTTTTTGAGGTTGTGTCGAAGTCATTTTATCTAAAATTGACACTAATATTTATTAATACCGATTTTAAGTATTGTTGCTTAAAACTCTACAATACAGTTGATACATTTTTTAAATATTATATTTATTTGTTTTGCGTTTGGTTTTATTTTAATTATTTTACAAGTTTTTAGATTTTTATTGACTAGTTAAACTACCAAATAGGTTAAAACATTTCCTCCTACTTGTTTGTGGAAACTAAGAAATTTCCGCTCAGGTTTAACAAAATTTAAGTGAAAGAAAATTGACGATTGCAAAAGTTTGTCGAAAAATGCTGGCACTCTCTAAATTGTTACATAAAATAGAAACTTTGGCGGACATATTTACGTTTTTTTATCGTGCAAGTTCATGCCCAAACATAACTCTTCGTCATTCAAAATTATCAAGTTAACTTGATAAGCAACCTATATAACCACAGAACTTAAAAATAACGACAAATACACGATTTATATAAAATTTTAAATAAAAATCTTAAAATCATCTCCTGAAATTTACATCATAAAACATTGTTATATATTTTTCTGGTAATGCGATACAGCTCTAGCTCCATTTAAATAAAAATGTTAAAAATAATAAACTACCAACTTTAATGTTAACGTTGCCACGTTATATTTGTAAATATATGTTCTTGATTTCTTAAATAATCAAAAAAAAAAAAAAAAATTGGATTTTGACCAGTATGTAGCGGTTAAAAATTTTTTATGTCAAACGTATCTAATTTGAACTCGTGAGGATTGTGTAGAGTCCCCCTTCAAAACTTAAAATTATACACTCGTCTGCTACGTTTATGTGAAATTTTATGTAAATCATCACCTGAAATACAAAATAATCAAAACAGTTTTTTGATTGATAATGGCACAGTGAATTAAAATATATCTCATCACAAACTTTTAAACTTTTATTGTCAAAAATATAGACTTTATTAAAGAAATTTAAAAAGGTGTAAAAACAAATTAGTTTTTTTTTTTTTTTTTTTTTTTTTTTTTAAGGCGTAGACAGTTATTTTAAAAAAACTTAAGCAAATATTATTCCATATCAAACTAAGTAGACTTGCCAGAACTCTCAATTTAATTTTTTTTAGTTTGAGATGTAACAAAATCGTTTTTAGAACCACAATAGTTTTCGGCTTATTAATATTTTTATCTCCCCTGTAAATTTTTAAAAAGCGTTGATTGGCCCATTTTGCATTTTAGATGACGAAATACAGATTTATTTTGAAACATGTTCGATTCTGCCTAGGGTATCCAATTATTCGGGTGTCAATATTAATCAGATAATTCGACAAATAATTAATTGAAGTTAAATTTATAATTTAATATACGAGTATTGAAATAATTATCCAGAAACATAATGTAGAACAAATTCTTCACAAAGGTTTTATCTTATCAGTTCTTTCATAAACTTGTATGCATTTTTGACCGAATATTACAAAATATTCTTCTAATTCAGCTTTATTTTTGGATGTAACTTTCTTTATTTTCTGTGTAAGAATATTTTTTTTTTTTTTTTTTTTTTTTTTTGTAATATAATAATGGTAAAAATGCCATGCACTTTGTTGATGAAAATTAAAATTTTTATCACTTATATAACTTTTGAATTTACTTTGCTTAAAACAATGTTTTCACAAGTTTAAGTATTTATGAATATGTAATATTATAACCATTTCATGCCGCATTTTATTAAACATTCTATAAAAAAAAAAAAAATCATGCAAATTTGCAATGAGCACCCAAATTCTTTTTTATCTACACAAGGAAATTAGTTTCAATTTTACTAAACCAAGGCATTTTTAATAACAAAATTAATCACAATGTTATTTTCATTTGCTTAAAACAGTTCTTTTTAAAAACAAGTATTTTCAAAAATAACAAACGAATCTCAACATTTTATAGCAGAACAACTTATTTAAATATATTTTTAATAAAACCTTTGAATACTGTTTATATTACGTCTTAAACATAAGAAAACGTACACTTATTGATACCTTGGAAGTAATGAAAAAGTACTTCGCTAGAAATTATTTTTATTCATTTTTGCTGAGATATAAAAGAGATTTTAAAAAAACATGTAGTTGACATAAATTTATTATAAAAATTAAAAATGTTCTAATTTACAGCTCCAGAAAACTAAATTTTGGCTAATCGGTTATTCGGCACAAATTATTCGTTATTCGAAAATAGACAATTTTAAATCATCGACCAAAATTAATCTGAAAACCGAACGACGGTTAGTCGATCCTAATTCTGCCCCACAGTGCGGTGGTAAAAATATTGTAAACAAAAATACATATGTATATATTCAAACTACAAAAACTCTTGACTTTTCATTGATATACATATGTTTTGACAAAAATATCTTTATGTAAAACTGAGAATATTTTTTACTCTGAAGGGATCACTCTGAGAGGTATTAAATATTTAGCAATGATTTTTAAAATTTCCTAGACTATACATAAAGTTTTGAATTCCTGTCGTTTAGTAATTTTTATAACAAAACAAAAAATTAATAATAAAAACATGTTGATTAATTGTTTCTTCTTGCAACAAATAATATATATATATTATTTGTTGCAATAACATATATATATATATATATATATATATATATATATATATGTTCTTGCAACAAATAATATAAATAATAATAATATAATATAAATGTATAAATGAAATGAAAGTAAAATGTATTTTTTTGTGTAAACAAATATGTATTATGTATATACTTACAACGTCATGTGCATTAATAGTTGTGTCATCACGTGTTGCTGCCACAATACCTTCTTCTAGACCACCATCACACATTCCTGCAAGGCCAAATGAGAGAAAAGAAAATACATTAATAAAATTCAAATTCTGTTCGTTTGTAAAATGTTTGTGTGTCATTACTTTTTAGTATTTCTTCCGGTGGATATTTACCTTGAAATGCAGCCATTGAACGAGCTGCACGCAAGAACATCAAAAGATCGCCATCTGCCATAGCACCGGGACTCCATCTTGGTATTTCTAATTCACGTTCGTCGTTTTCCTTATCAACGGGGAAGCTTGAAATTGGATTATAATCGGGCAGTTTTGCCTTTTGTGTGTGTGTTGAGGTGTATATGAGTAAGTGCATATGGAGTAGTAGTAGTAGTAGAGTAGTACAATAATAGTAGTAGTTATAATAGCAGAGCAGAGTAGGATTTTGGTTTATAGTAGTAGTAGTAGTAGTTTTTGGTAGTGATGTATTGGTTGATTGATTGATTTGATAGTTGAGGTGTTTTTGGTGATAGGTTGGTTGGTTGTTTGGTTGATTGATTGGTTGATTGTTTGGATATGGAAGGTATAAAAAATAAATGTTAATTAGTGGAAGAAATCATAAATAATTTTTATGTTGTGGGGGAAAATAATGTAAAATATATTTTTTTAATAAACAAATTTATTATGTTAATTGAATTAAATGATAATTTTGTTTATTTAGTAGTACTACTGGTTACTTTTTTTATATATTTTTTTTATGCGTTTCTTATTTATATTTATTTGAAGGCTTTAAAAAAATATACAACTACGAGCAAATAAATAGGTTCTCTTCGTAACCCTTTTTTATTTATTCCTAAAAAATAAAATAAAAAACTTTCAAAAAAGTTTCTGCCCTCTGTTCCAATGCTTTATGGCAGTCTTTGATAAACCATAACATTTGCTTAGATTAAATAAGAGAAAGGTGAGATATACTTAAAATTTAAGAAAAAAATTGTTATACTCACACAAACATCGTTCAAGGGAGGAATATTTAGCAATATTTAGTTAGTTGTTTAGCCCCCAAGAACCTATAAGTCACACAATTAACCAATGCCTTACATGTTTCTGTCCATAATTGTCCATAATTTGTCTTTGTTGTGACTTTGAGAAATAAAATAAAATCACGGACAATTCTCCAAGGTTTCTTAGTTAGATTTAGATTCAGTGGATAAGAAGGTCACTCCGTGGAGTTAAAGTTTGCCATTCTAAATTAATCTTTTACTATTCTCGAGGTATGTTTACTGTCATAATTTTTCTGAAATCGAGACTTCAGCGTTATTTTATATTCCGCACATGGTATCATTGCATTGTTAAGAATATAGGGAAAGAGATGTAGATTCATATTTTTCTTGATTCGCAAAATTGAACCAAAACCAGACTAAGGAAAAGAGGAAATGATTTCGCTGAAGAATACTTGTATTGGGTTGGACCGGAATGTGAGAAAAAAAATAGAGAAATTTCTATTGTCCTACGAGTTGAAGATAAATTTGGACGGACTTGATGTCTCAACCATGGATAAGATGCCCAAAACACTAATCATATCACTCAAAGTGCACCGCAAAAGCCATATAACAAGGTGATAAAAACATACTGATATGAGATTGGTCTGGCGTTTGTTCAATTTTGTGTATCAAAGCAAATATGAATCGACATCTAATGACACTAAATATAACTCGAGAATAGTAAAAGATTAATTTAGAATGGAAAACTTTAACTTCATGGAGTGGCCATCTTATCCACTGAATGAAAATCTAAATTAAGAAACTTTGGAGGATTGTCCACGATGTTATTTTACTTTTCAAAGTCACAAATAAAAATAAATTGTGGACAATAGTACGGGATACTTGGTACTCGATTTCATTAGAAGCATGTAAGGTATTGGTTAACTGTATAACTCACAGGTTCTTGGGAGCTATATAACACAAAGGTTATTTAACAGAATATTGCTATATATTCCTCCTTTGAACGATTTTTTTTTTTTTTTTTAGTATAAGAAATGTTTTCAAATGAACTTATTTATTTTCTCGATAAATATTAACAATTTTTTATATTTTAACTATATCTCCCCTTTCTCTTAATTAATCTAAATAAATATTATGGTTTATCAAAGGCTGCCGTAAAGCATTGCAACAGAGGGCATAAACTTTTTTGAAATCTTTGTATTGTATTTTTTTAGGAATACATAAAAAAGAGCTTACGAAGTGAACCTATTTATTTGCTCGTAACTATAAATATATAAGACTTAAAAACACACTAAGTTTATATACATAATGGAAAAACAAAAAATAAATATATATTTTTATATATAAAACTATTTTAATACTAATGCAAATGGGGATGCATGATTACGATAATGAAATGAGCTGAAATGTTATAATGAGAGGATAATGGGAAGAGGATTTATAATAAAGGATAAGGATTTTGGGGGTTTAAAGCAATGAAAACGTTTATTAAAGTTTTGTTTTTATTAACAAAATTTCTATACGACTGAATATTGAAAAGAATGGAGCTAGTAATTTGGATTCAAAATTTAAAAATTGAAATATAACTCAAAGCCTGTGAAATAGTTAGAAATTTATTATCTTATATTTGAAATTTAAATTTTAAGAAAAATATTGAAAAATTCCTCCCTATAAAAATTTGAAATTTAATTAATTTTTAGAAAATTTTAAATGTTGTATATTTTCTATAAAGAAAAATTTTCGTAAACATATTTTACTGCTAGCTAATATAACAAATTGATATTTTAACAATTTAAGAGAGTTTTTAGTTAAATTCGTGTTCCTTTTATCTGTTTTATAAAAAGATTTTTTTCTTGGTGAAATCCCAGTATTTTTGACAAAAATTGATTTTTTAGTTAAAACTATTTTTTATTCTATTTTACTTTTTTGCAGTAAAGTATTCTTTTTTGGCGTTTTTATTTATTTATTTTATTTTACTTTTTATTTTTTGGAAAAAATCTGTTATTTGCTGAAAATTGTTGTTCTTTTTTTCAATCTGTTTTTTTTTAACATTTTATTTCTCGGTAAAAATTCGGTGAAAATGCGTTTTTAGAAAATATTTGGTTGGTATAGGACAAATATTTTTTTTTTTAATTTTTTTTATTCGGTTCTGTAGTGTTAAATTCGGCTTCTTGTAGAAAATTATGTTTTTGCGAATATTCAATATCTAGAGAAAATATTTTTTTTTAGTTAAACCGGTTCTGATCGATTTTTTGATTCTGTTAAGTAAAAACTGAAATTTTTGTGAATATTCGAGTGTTCGGTTCCTAAACTTTTTTTTGCCTTTGAGAAAAATTTATTTTTTTTTTTTTTGGTGATACACGGTTGTTTTGATGAAAATTCGGTTCTTAGGTGAAGAATCGGTTTTTGATGAATATTTTATTTCTTGTTTAAAAATTTAGTTTTTATATAAAAGCCGGTTTTTTCGGGTATATTTGATTTCTGAAAAAATCTTTTTTCTGAGACGTAAAATCATTTATTTTTTATTTTATTTAAAAAAATTAATTAGATGAAAATTCGAACCTTAAGTGAAAACAGGTTTTTGCTGAATATTCGTTTGATAAGTGATGCTTTTTATGTAAAATCGGGTTTGAGGTGTAAATATTAAAAATTACTTTCGAAAGTGAAAACCCCCTTTTTGGTGAATGTTTGATTAATAGATGAAATTCCAGTTTTTAGTAAATACTCTGTTTTTAAATTTAAATGACAGTTTTTTGGAGGAACTTCGGATTTTTACAATTGTCTTTTTGGTTTTTGAAAACAGTCTTTTTTAGGTAAAAAAAAACAGATTTGAAGTGAAAATAAGGTTTCTAAGTAAATAGAATTAATTTTTTTCTTTGGAATGAAAAATTATTATTTTTTTTTTTTTTTATTTCAGTTTTTTAGTGATGAAAATTTCTTTTAAGATGAAAACTCGGGTTTGGTTCCAAGTAAATATTTATTTTCTTGTTGAGAATTATTTTTTTTCTTTGGAATTAAAAATTATTATTTTTTTCTTTTTTTTAATTCAGTTTTTTAGTGATGAAAATTTCTTTTAAGTTGAAAACTCGGTTTTTGGCTTAAAAAAAACCTTTTTTCGAGTGCATTTTTTTCAAAAGATTGTTTTTCTTCAGGATTTTTTCTAAAGTTAAATCTATGAAAACTTATTGCTTAGGAGAAGACCCGGTCTTTTGAAAAAAAAAAAAAACTTTTTTCTCTGTTACGGTGAAAATTCGGAGTTTCATGTAAATTTTAAAATTTGTTTTTTATTGACTTTTTTCATTAAAACCGTGATTTTCTTAGGTGAATAAACGTTTTTAGTTTTAAATTTAGTTTTTAAAGATGTAAAGAACCGAATTTAAGTAATTATTTTGATAATTTTTTTGTGAAAACCGAGTTTTTGAGGATTCTTTTTTTTTCTACAAAGT
The DNA here is from genome assembly GCA_932274085.1 of Protocalliphora azurea. Taxonomy (NCBI): domain Eukaryota; kingdom Metazoa; phylum Arthropoda; class Insecta; order Diptera; family Calliphoridae; genus Protocalliphora; species Protocalliphora azurea. Next base: position 130,955,831 of record OW026522.1, on the reverse strand, counting down.
TTTTTTTTGCTTATGTAGACAAAAAAAAATCTTGCTGATCTGTCCGTAAACCGATTTTAATGATTTTTAACACCAAAATTTTCAAAATGCTACTCATTATATTAATATATGAAATATGACCCATGGAAAGTTCATTTCAACAAACAATCGAATTGAAATTCTTATTTCGACTCAGAATATGGTATATTTTATTAGCTCCCATGGAGAATTAAGTAGATATTACAAATAAATTTGCTCTACTACATCAATTAAAACTTCAAACAAAAGTTGTTTGTTAACTTTTTTACACTTAATTAACAATATAAAAACATATATTAAATCTCTTTCTCCAACTCATTCCCGTTCAGAAATATAACACATCAAAAGATTATATAATTATATTAATTATAGAATAAACTTAGATGTAAGAATATGTCAAACTTATAACTAACTGTATCATATAAATTCAATTATTTTCGTTCAAAATGGGAGCGGGGAAAAGAAACTAATTCATTCAATAATAAATATGTTTATTTGCCATTTACTTGTCTTGTCAAAACTTTAATAAATGTTAACATTGTAGATCTATTACGATAATTATTATTTATTAAGCCAATTGTAAATAAAACAGCCAATTATTTATTTATTATTGGAATGTATGTGTGCATATTTAATATATATAAATATACATACTAATAAACATTCAGAGAAATAAAAATAGTAGGGGGAGTAGATAGGTACACATCTACACAAAATAATAGATACACCTTATTGGATGATATTAATTAAAGTGACGATAACTTTGGAAAATTCTTCATAAATACTTCGAGTATTTTTCTTTTAATAAACAATTAATTCTTGCAATGTCATCCGTTTAAGCATTCAAATTGATTTACTTATACGTTTTTCGATTTAAATACCAAAAATAGTTGCTCATAATCAGTGTTGCCAGGAGCCGAGAAAAAAAAGATGAAAATTCAACTTTAAAAAAGTGAAAAAAGGCTAAATAAGCCAAAAAAATAAGTCCAGAAAAAAAGTTAAAATTTTTTCTATAATTTAAAAACTTGTTTTTCCTCTTTCTCATTAGTATTTTTTTAGATTTTTTAACGATATTGTAATAAATTTATAAAGAAAACTTAGAACAGCTGTCAGTAAAATAACACAAATGCAAAATCGCCCAAAAAATTTACATACAAATTTGGTTTATATTTCATATGAAAAATTACCTTATGTTTTGAAGTGGTTTTTCAGCATTTTTAAACTATAATTCCTTTTTGATTAAGCATTTTTAAGTTTTTTTTTTTTTTTTTGGCGATTTTTCGCTTTTATAAGAATTAGCTAAAATTATGTTTGTAAATAGTTTCTATGGTTAATGAAGCAAATAAAAAAAAAATATAATAATCGATTTAGTAATTCCACCAAATTAGTTATTAGTATTTAAGTATATTAGTAGTTCTATATAAAAATATAGATTTCTTGTGCGAATACATTTACAAAAATGATTAAATGAAATTTAGTAGTAGAATAATAAGAAATTATTTTCTTCGTTGTAGAAATAGTAACATTTCAGTCTTTTTAAAGCAATTTTAAGAATCAAAAAAGGCTAGAAACTAAAATGAAAATTTTGGAGCTAAAAGCAAAATAAAAAGGCTAGATTAGCCTTAAAAAGGCTAAACTGGCAACACTGCCCATAATAATAGATATAGTTAATTAAATTGTACAGTTAAATAAACTGTCGTTTATTGATTGCGTTTACGTAATATGATGAGAAAAATTGTATTTTGGATAAAAATATTATAAAGAAATAGTATTCTGGCATAGAAAATGGAAAGAAACAATCATTATAGCTAATAGGAGAGGAAAATGGTTCAAATCAAACTAAGAGAAGAAATGGAAAGTCGTTGCGTGAAATTGCAAATAAAGGTTTAAGAAGATCTTTATATTTTATTCAAAATATCTTTTCTAAAAAACATATAATAAAAACGGGTGGTAGACTCCATAAAAAAGCCCAGAAACGTATAGCATTTCTTTGCTGGCAATTTCTGTTGAAATTTTTAATAATTAAGTCCGCAAACAGTTCGTCTTCGTCTTGTGTAAGACAAATTTCTGGGAAGAATTGTCAGAAGCGTTCCATTAATGCATATAAAAAATTTAATGATACTTGTTAAAGAACAGGAATCTGAAGGCGAAAAAAATGTAGAAACATACTTTTTAGTGACGAAACGAAAAATAATTTAGTTTGTAAACGATTAACAAAGAAGTGTCCGCCGCCCTAAAGGGAAACAATTCTAAAGTTAAATTCATCGAGATGACTGTTTAACAGGGAGGAGGGAACATAAAGGTTTGGGAATGTTTTAAATTGAATGGTGTTAGTCTTATTTATCGCAGGAATATATTCGAAATTGTTATGTACCCGCCGCACGCCGTAGAGAATATACCATTTACTTTACACATTCGAGCAAGTTAATATAAAGAATAGTTTCTACCAGAATAATGTCCGTGCTTTTAGCTGCACAAGTCAATCTGCGAATGATTTGAAGAAAATACTGTCGAGAGAAGTTTTCAAAAATAGAGATGAATTGTAAAGGGAAACTAAAACATACATAAAACTAAACTATAAAAGTTGATGTCTACTATGTCCAGATGAATGCAGACCCAGCAAAAACTTTTTGGTTTTCGGTAATAACAACTACTTATTAAAGTAGTTTCTTGGTAATGAGGCGTCATTATTATTTGCCTACTCTGTATTACATTAATAAGTACTCAATAGTATAATAGCGCAGTAATACTGCAATCACGTGGATGAGGTGGCTAGAGCGCCGGATTAACAACCAGAAGGTTGTTGATCAACCCCATTCTGAAGCCGTTAGTTTTTTATATTACAAAATGTCTAAAAAGATATTTTAAACTAAATAGAGTTTTTGTCGCTTAGGATGTTATGTGCGAGATGGTGTACTGAGTAAGACGTTAGTCAGTAAAAACGAATGGTTAGTGTGTGTCCAAGTTCGAATCTCACTGACGGCAAAATTGTTTTGTTTTTTTTTTATTTTTGTTTTCGTTTAGGTACATATTTTTGAGTACCCCTAGAGTCAAAAAATAACTACATGAATTTGTGGGCAAGTCCAACAAAAATAACTAGTTATTCAGGCAAAAAATAAGTAGTTTATTTTTGTTTCCAATTATACCTGCTAGCTTACCAGGAAATCAAAGTTTTTGCTGGAGATATACAGGATATTAGTTCTTGTTTAACATTACCTAAGAATTTTTAATAAAAACTTAACTAGTTTTTAATTTATGTATTTTTCTTTTAAATGTATCTATTATTATGAGCATCAAAATTGCTTGCATATTATTTATGACTTGTTTTAACTTTTCTTTTTTACTGTCTTATTTGATAAAAATAAGTATGTACTGATGTTTTATTTTTAATGAACGAAACGTATGTATTTTTTTTTTTTCTTTATATAAAAAGAACTTAGATGTATCCATTATATTGAGCTGATGTGTTAATATTTTTAAAAGGTTTGAGGGTTAATTGCTTATTTATTGATTTGTTGTCGTTGTTGTTATAATTTTAAAAACAATAAAAACATTTAAAACAATGAATATTGCCGATATAAATACATATGTATGCAGATCATACATATATAAATTTATATACTGGTAATATACAACACAAATCTAGTAAACATTTAAACAATTAGCACAATTAATTAAAACAAATAAAATATCTTCATTATCAGCTACTATATTATTATTGTATTTCAATTTTAATATTTATTTTTAAACGAGAAAAGAAACGAGAGAAGTGTTTATTGTATTGATTGCACTTGTGTTTAACAATCATTTATACACGACTTTTAAGATATTGTTGTAGATATATAAATATAAAATATTTATTGTTTAACTATAATTATGATCTAACAAACGTTAAACTATTTTATACGATGAATAAAAAATAACATTTTTTTTTAATAAAATATAGTGAATAGACTAAATAAATTAACATTTTAAATGTTATGGTTTAATAAAAAACTGTATCGAATAAACTACTGAATTTAATAGAAAAATATAAAATAATATAAATAATTTATTTTTTGGGACCATATATAATTTTGCTCATAACTTTTCCAATTGTGGACCGATTTTAATGATTTTCAGTAACAAAATTTTTGAAAGTTTACCTGACCTACCGATGTCCTACACATGAACCTCAGTTATCGGCGACTTTTTTAGAATGCATTTCAACATACAGATATGATTATTACCACTATCATATTGGTTGTATGCATTAATTGCCATGGTTTTTTTCAAGCTGTCCACATTTAAAACTATTCCACGTGAAAATATCTACTGCTGTCATTGATTTTCTTATTTATTCAAGTGTAAACAAAACAGTCTTTTATGCTTTGAATATGGAGAAGTTTGTAACGTTAAGTTTTACTTCATTATTATTTTTTGAAGAAAATTTCATGACATTTTTGAGGAAATTTATTGGAATAATGCTTTAGATAAGATACATTATTGTGAATGATTTGAAAGATTTAAAAGTGACCATATCGTTGCAGATTATAAGGAGCATCTCAACCAGCCGAAAAAGTTTGAAAATGAGGGATTGAGTGCTTTTCTCGACAAAATTTCGAACCAAATGCACAAAGTATTTACAGAATCATTCGAAATAAATCATGCAACAGTTTAAAAGTACTTGGATTCATTAAAAGTACTTGGATTCATTAAAAAGCAAGGAAATTGGATATCACACGAAGTCGTTTTTAAATCGAATTATTATGGACGATGACAAGTGGATCCATTTTGATAATTCAAAGCGCAAAAAAACGTCTGAAAAACCCGGCAAACCAGGAAAATCAATAGCAATTCCGAATGTTATGTTCTGCATTGGAAGGGTTCTGAGGGTGTCATCTTTTATGAGCAGTTGATCCGTTTTAAGAGAGCTTTGGTCAGAATATGTCACCAGACACGTTCAAAACCAAGTCTCTGAGAAGTTTTGCCTTACCCGCTGTATAACTCAAACATTGGCCCTCCTGACCAGTATTTGTTTCGTTCGATTCGAAATACCCAAATTGGAATATGATTCACTTCAGAACAAGTTATCGAAAGTTGGCTTTATTCATTTCTTGCATCAAAAGATGAGAAGTTATTTTTTAATTTAATCCATAAATTGTTAGAAAAATGGTAAAAATTCGGGATTAATTCATATATCCAATAGCAATTTCATCCGACATGTCTGGTTTAATGCCACTAAATATTGATTTTCTTTAACAAGCTATATACACATTATGTATAGGTATTTTTATAGTTTGTTCATATTTTTAAAATTCTAGAAAAATGGAAAGAGTTTAGCTTAAAAATTTTAAGCATTTGTAAATTTGCTTTAGATTTGATAAATTATAAAAAATTATACGCTTAAGATATTAAAATGTATTTTAGAACACAGAAAGACTGTAATCTTGTTAATACAAAAACATGAAAAATAGAAATTAAAAAAGGTAATTTCAATATCTTTTTTGTGCGCTTTAATAATATGGTTCTGAAAATTTAGCTATTTTTATAAAATATGCTCTCCAGTCTACATTTCAACGCGGGCGGGAAACAATTTAATGCTAAATTGGTCTTTATTAAAATAATTGTTTAAATTTGAAAAATATCGCTCACATTTTTTCATTAGCCAGATTAACTTAAAATTTCTTTAAAAAATTTACATTTTTCGACTAATGGCAGATGTAGAGTGTAACTCTCAATCCAATTGAAATTTCTTTAGTAAACTTTTCTGATGCCTTATGAAATTTGTTAAATAAAATATTTTTTGTTAATAAAATTAAAAAAAAAAAAAAAAAAAAAACATTAGACATCATTAAAAAAATTTCCATTTTTCATTTCAAAGTCTTTTCGCAAAAAAAAAAAAAATGAAATAAAATAAAGTCAAGGCAATAAAATCTAAAATTGAAAATTTAATTGTAAATATATTTTTAACCGTAACAGATAACTTAGGTTAATTCTTAACAATTCAAACTTTTTACAACAATTTTATGGAACATCATCGAAATCGGTCTTAATCTATGGAAGTTACGAGCTCTTAGAACTTGTTCATGCTTGAGGTTGTTAACAGGGTGACTAAAGATTAATTTTCTGAATGATTAGAGACTCCTCCTAAACTTTCCTATATATTTTAATTCGATCCAACCATCATCGACATCGGTTATTATTTGCAAAGTTAAAACCTTTACATGCTCGAGATTGTTAACTTTGACACCTGTATTATAACAGGGTGACTAAAAATTAATTTTTCAGAATGGTTGGAATCTTCTCTATAGCTTTCCTATATATTTTAATTTCATCCAACCATCATCGACATCGGTTATTATTTGCAAAGTTAAAACCTTTACATGCTCGAGATTGTTAACTTTGACACCTGTATTATAACAGGGTGACTAAAAATTAATTTTTCAGAATGGTTGGAATCTTCTCTATAGCTTTCCTATATATTTTAATTTCATCCAACCATCATCGACATCGGTTATAATTTGCAAAAGTTAAAACCTTTACATGCTCGAAGTTGTTAACTTTGACACCTGTATTATAACAGGGTGACTAAAAATTAATTTTTCAGAATGGTTGGGATCTCCTCTCTAAATTTCCTATACATTTTAATTCGATGCGACCTTCACCGAAATCGGTTTTAATTTGTAGATGTTATGAGCTCTTAAAACTTGTTCGTGCTTAAGGTAACCAACTTTGACACCCTGTAGCTCATCCTTCATTATAACGTAGTTACTACAAATTCATTTTTCTGAAAGATTAGATTCTCCTCTAAAACTATTCCATGCATTTTGATTCACACCGACCATCGTCGATAGCGGTTTTAATTTATAGATTTTATGAGCTCTTAAAACTTGTTCATGCTCAAGGCGGTAAACTTTGACATTCTTATCCCATATTATAACAGGGTGACTACAAGATAATTTTTCTAGAAGCTTAGAACCTCTTCCACAACTTTTCTATACAATTTAATTAGAGCTGAGCAGTAGTTTAAAAGATATAATGGATCGATTATGTATGGAAACTGGAAGCTCTCAACTCAATTGCCACAAAGGTAACTACAAATTTCTGGTTACCGAAAATTTTTTTTTAAATAAAAAAAATTTAAAACTAACCATTTTCGTTTCTTTGCATTGCTTATTTGCTTATTTACATTTATTTCAGTGGCTGAACTTTCAAAATAGTATTTTCGATAACTTTTCGGTAACTGAAAGAAAGTTGCCATTCATAATACGTTGCAAGTAGTCAACACAACTAAAGTTCGGTTGCCACACATAATCGATCAATAATTTTAATTTTTTTTTTTTTCAATTTTTCATTTCCTTTAAAATTATTGAAAACTAAAATTAAAAAAAAGAAAAATACTCAACAAACTATACAAATTACTGTTTTTTCTAATAATGTTAATAACACGAAAATGATTAGTAAATATTAATAATTATGTAGGATAAGGAAAAGAATTTAGAATTTGTTTAGTTTAAAAAATTTTCAAAAACACTTCTTTTAATAAAAAAAAGGAAACTAACAAAAGATTTGGATAAACAAAAAAATAAGTTACAAGTAGAATTGTTACCGTGAAATTTGTGAATTATGGTACGTACATAGACATCGTTTACCTGGTGGCCGGGACCCACTCGAATTTCTCCTTGAGTGGAGGCCGCCATTACCCTTCCACAACACTTTTACGGTCCAGTGTTAAGCCTTTCTATTGCCCCCGTTGTGAAATGAAATTATTGAAATCAATTAACAATGAAATATTTTTCTGTAACGAGAAAAATTAATAAAAAGAAAAAAAACAAAATTATTACAAATTATTGTAAAATGGGAGAAAACTAAACTAACTATAATATTCTATAAAAATATTTTTAAAATTTGAATATTAAGTGCTATTAAAATTTTAAAAATTATTTAGAAAATAGTTTAAAATTGTCAAAGAATTTAAGTTTTAATTTATCTGCATAAAGAAGAGAAATTTGAGAAAGTTTTTGGGATAAGAGGAATATTACTCTTTCAACAAACTTCTCTTTTATTATAAATGTAAGGGAAAATATTTTATAATAACTTTTTTTAAGTTTAGGGTATACAATATTCGTTTTAACTAAATATTTTTTATCTTGCCTTTTTTTTTTTTTTGTCTTACTTAAAAGTTCAATAGTTGTACATGCATAATTACATTTTATTAAGTGGTTGGTTGGTTTATACGTTGTAAAGGTGGTGGTGGTGGTGGTGGTCGTTTTGTATACCTTTGTATCTATGTGTATATTGTTTGTGTATGTGCGTGATAGCTGCAATTGACAAGTAAACATGATTACATATTAAGTGGAAAAAACATGGCCTAAAGGTGGAACTGACAATAATAAAACACACTCGCACATAGTATATAACAAAAGAAAGGGTTGCCTTTTAAAAGGTGGTTAAAAATATACTCACATTTACATACACACACACATGTAATCAAAAAGAGTCAGTAGCTTATATTCAGATAAAATATGGTAGTGATTTGTTAAATCGTATAAATCAATATTGAATAATTAATATTGACTAATAATAAATAAACTGAACAAATGGTTGGAATTTAATTTTTCTTTTTCATGTGAGTTTGATACTCAAAATGATAAAAAAGGATAAAGAGAGAAAGAGAGAAAGAGAGAAAGAGAGGAGAAACCCTTTGTAAATTAATAGGTTTGTTCGTAAGAAATTCGAATAAAATTAGTAAAAGTAAGAAAAGGGAAAATAGTAAAATAAATTTTAGTGTCAATAAAAAAAATAAAATTTTTATTCAGTTTTTTTTTTTTTTTACTTATATTAAATGGAAACTTTGCATATAATTTTTCACATATTTCCTTATAAAAGTTATTTTATCTAAGTATATGTATGATTACAATTAGTGAAAAAAATAAATATTAATGGTTTTTAGCTGAATGTCATCAATTGATCAGTTTCTTGATTTGTTTGTAAACCATTGTATTGTGAGTTTTTTAAAGAAATAATAGAAGTATTATTTCTTTAAAATCCACACTGCCGGATGCTTCATTTTTATACCCTACTGATACCCTTATAAAAACTACGATAAAAATTCCCTTAAAATATACCAATCAGCTTGAATCAACAGCTGAATCGTTTTAACTTTGTCCGTTTGTACGTATGCCCGTTCATATAGACCAGGAAGATTTAGAAGGTAATTTATCGCAATTTGGTACAGAGAACTTGTATAATCCAGAGTCAAAGCCTATGGTTTAAAAGGCCATTATTTCACCTAGCTTCCAATTTTTTAGTATTGGTCTATAATTGACCATAAGCTTTACATAAGGACATTCCCTAAATTACTTAGACGTGCATTAATCAATGTCAATATGTAGGCAAATGTAGACGAATTGGTACATTCAAATCAATGTACCGATTTTCAAAAGCACCATACCATAATTGACCACGGCTCCCATAAAAAGGCCCTTTCCGAAAATTCCTTAAAGGTGCATAAATTAGTATCACTATACTTTTTTTTGTACACGTAAATTTTATAAAGGTATAAATCATAATTACAAAATTTTCAAAACTTCATTTAAATAAAAATGATCAAAAAAAAAAAAAAAATGAAAAAATTACTTATTTTCTAATTATTCTTTTTCAAAATAAAATTCCATAGGAATTTGAAATTTTTTTTACTAGTCTTGCTCGTACAAAATATAGCAAAAGAGAAAAATATTTTCTCTTGAAATGTTTACCACTTTTAATAATTTTATGTGCACAGAAACGCTTTTCTAGTAAAATACTTGCAAAAGTAGTAAAACTGATAAAAATATCATGCAAACGAACAGACCTAATCTATGAATCAGTGTTGCCAGGGGCAGCTTGTTTTCTATCGAAAAAGTTAAAATTTTTCCCAAAAAGTTACCTTTATGAATTTTTAAATATAAATTGTCAATACTTCCTTATTTGCGATTCAAAATTCCAAAGAATAAAATAATTAAAAATATATGCTTCAGAAGGTTCATAGTTTTGGACTATATTTTTCTTTAGTCATCATCAGGGCCACCAAAAATATCAAAAATCATTATGTGCTTCAATTGAATCAAACTGTTAGTTATTTATCAGCTTAAGACAATTTCATGAATTTTGGCATCTATTTGTTACAACATATTTTTGCATATTTTTGTCCTAAAAGCATAATTTTGCTTATTTAGGGCTTAGCAGCATTTTTTGTCATATATGCATACAAAATCCTTATTCTAGAGCATAGTTTAGTAAATTAAATGACATATTTAGTTTTTTTTTCTGCATCTAATAGAATTTTCACATAATTTGCCATTAGTGAAATTTTCTTTTTACTGTCACATATTGTACGTTTTTCTGATACGATTGCCTAATATTTTCGTCTTACAAATTGATAGAAATTTAGATTTTAATGAATTGTTAATAAAAATCATGTTATTTTTAGCACGAATATTAGATAATTTACAATTTGCAAAAAAAAAATATATATATATATATATATATTTAATTTTAAGAGTATATTTTTCGACTTTAAGATCATTTTTAATACAAATAAATCACTTTTTATAGCATATTTTTGGTTGCCCTGGTCATCATCAATTCGTATTCAAAAGGTTACGATGATCTGATTTTATAAGTTTAGTTAACAAAATATTCTCTCAACATATAGATTTAAAAATACATATTCCTTTTTTATATTGTTGGATATTGACACTTCTTTAGCATTTTTCAGACCGAAAAAATTTTTGCAGTAATCGTCGGCACTTAAATTAGGATTTAGTCTTATTGTCTTGTTTTCGAGATGTGAATGAATGTTGCGTGAATAAAATTAGAAAATTATTTTATTAATCAATTATGCTCTTCTGACTAAAATATTGGGCATCTTTAGGGTTAAATACTTTTATGATTTAAAAATGTAACCGTTAAAAAAGTAATCTTTAAATCTGTAAAGCAAACATTTTTATATAGCTGCGTCGCTATTTTCTTAAATGTGAAAATTAATCTGGATATTTTTTTTATATGACGAAAATCACACGACTTTTTCTATTGCCATAAATTTAGTTTTTAATCAGTTCAAGAAGCACATTACTTTTCCAAATTCTTATTCAAAAAGATAAAAAAATATGTACTATTTTATATTATCGATTGTAATACTATTTCTTATGAAAACATGGCTAACTTTACTTTTTGTATATTTTTGAATACCGAAAATTTATTGTCAAAGAACAGACAATAACATTTTGTGTTACAAAAAAAATGTAGCAAATATAACCAAATGGCAACACTGCTTTGAATAGTAAAATGCAGTGATGCCAACTATTACCAACTAAAAAGGGCTAAATTTAAAAAAAAAGACTACAGTTTTGTGGTACAATCAAGACAAATTTTGTAAAAAAGCACAAAAATGAGCTAAAATTAAAATTTCTCTTAAAAAGTAAAAAAGAATAATATAATCAACATTCTTACCATTAATCAACCATTTGGATCGTACATCTCAAAATATTAATAGCAAAATTAGGTTAATTAAAATGCAGGTTATAGAGATTCTAGTATTAATCTCGGTCCAAAAGTGTTCAGTTCTTTGAAGACCACGTTGGACAGTTTTAATAATAAAGTATCTTTACGATATATTTGGGTACTAAATAAATTTGGGTACTAAATAGTATTTTCACAAATATAGGAAGAATTTAGTACAAAAATTGTCAAATAAAAGAAAAAACTCAAAAAAAAGAAAATAAAGTTGCCCCATTAAAATAGTTTTCATTTAAAAAAAATGTAAAAAAGAGCTAAAAGAAAATTGCTAAAGGTGCTGAATTTGCGCATCTTTTAGTTTCGGGCTATAAAATATTTTTGTGTTTTGGACTACTAAAAACGATTTAAAAATCTAAGGGCTAAGTTGGCATCACTGGTAAAATGCTTCCTAAAAATTTAACACTAAGAAAGAGGCTAGGGAATCTTTTCTCTTTTTTAATTTTAGATAATAAAAAAAAAATGTGTTTATTTAGATAATAAAAAATGTGTTTATGGTTTATTTTCTAAGAGTAAGTTACTTGCTTATTATATCATTAATGCCCTTATGTTATCTGGAGTCTTTGGAAAATTAACATAAATATTACTATTTTTACTCCCCTATCTCTAAAAGTATGCTACATTCATCATTTTACAAATTTTAAAATTAAAAATATTTTGACTAAAAATATTTAAAATTAATAAAAACCATTTTTTTTTTAATGAATTCTTTTCTTAAACAAATAATTTGTGTAAATATTTTTTTAAATAAAATAAACGACATGCTTTGTGATATAAGTGAATTAATTTCTATAAATGCCTGTCAATGTTTGAGTTCTACTTGAGATGACATCTGCAAATAATTTATGGTTTCAAATGAGTCGTATAGTATACAAGTAAACAATGCCTTAAGGAATTATTATAAACGTTATATATGAATAACAATTATTTTGTCAAACAAACACAAGGTAAATTGACTTTGAGAAATATTTCCTAAAGATACAAAAGGAAAAAAGAGAAAAAAAATAGGGTGTCGAGAAAATTTGGTAATTTAAAATTTTAAAGCATTACTAAATTCTTTAAAATTTCATTTTTATACAATTTTATAGGAAATTTATAACAAATATTAATTTTAAAGGAAATTTTCTATTCATAAGAACTTTTCTAAAAAAATTTCTTTCAATAGGATATTAAAAAAAAAAACTTTATAGGAAATTTTTCAAAAATTTAAATATTTATATTTAAGTACCTATAGGAGGTATTAAAAACATTTTATGCTTTTACAAAAATAGAGACTCTAAAGAGAACAAATATGCTTGTTATTTTTGTTTAAAGTTATTTATTAGTCACCAAAATAATATAAAAATTTTAAAAATTGAGGAAAAAAATGTTGGACACATTTTACCATTTTTTTTTTAAATTTTTGTAAACTTTTTATAACCCAGCAAAAACTTTCTGGTTTTCGGTAATGGCAACTACTTATTAAAGTAGTTTCTCGGTAAGTTTTTGTCACTTAGAAAGTAAGACGTTAGTCATTAAAAATGAATGGTTAATTTGTGTCCAAGTTCAAATCTCATTGACTGCAAAAATTTGTGTTTTTTTATTTTTATTTTCGTTTAGCTACATATTTTTGAGTATCCCTAGAATCTAGAAATAACCACATGAATTTGTGGGCACTAGAACAAAAATAACTAGTTATTCAGTAAAAAATAAGTAGTTTATTTTAGTTTCCAATTATACCTGCTAGCTTACCAGGGAATATATAATAAATAATTAAAATTTTCTTACAGTTCACAAGTTTCTTGATCCCATATTAACAATACATGTAAAATTTTTTAACTAGGTTCATCCCTTATTAATTTTCTTATCTTATCATATTTAATTTAAAAAATTTTATCGATTCATTTTTCCTTGTCAAATCTAGTCAGAATATCGATTTGCACATAATTAAGTATTTTAGTTGATAGTTTATAATATTGTCTTTTCTTCGATATAGGTAAATGTTAGAAATTATCATTGCCAAACTTTTTTCGACATGAAGTTAGTTGATGCAGGGTTCAAAAAAAATTCACCCGAAATTAATTTCGTGTTTTATTTAAATTTTTAATAAAATATATATATATATATATATATATATATATATATATATATATATATATATATATAAATCTATTATAGGAAAATTTTCAAAAATCAAAAGTAAATTTAAATTTTTAAAAGTAAATTTAAATTTTTAAAAGTAAATTTAAATTTTTAAAAGTAAATTTAAATTTTTAAAAGTAAATTTAAATTTTTAAAAGTAAATTTAAATTTTTAAAAGTAAATTTAAATTTTTAAAAGTAAATTTAAATTTTTAAAAGTAAATTTAAATTTTTAAAAGTAAATTTAAATTTTTAAAAGTAAATTTAAATTTTTAAAAGTAAATTTAAATTTTTAAAAGTAAATTTAAATTTTTAAAAGTAAATTTAAATTTTTAAAAGTAAATTTAAATTTTTAAAAGTAAATTTAAATTTTTAAAAGTAAATTTAAATTTTTAAAAGTAAATTTAAATTTTTAAAAGTAAATTTAAATTTTTAAAAGTAAATTTAAATTTTTAAAAGTAAATTTAAATTTTTAAAAGTAAATTTAAATTTTTAAAAGTAAATTTAAATTTTTAAAAGTAAATTTAAATTTTTAAAAGTAAATTTAAATTTTTAAAAGTAAATTTAAATTTTTAAAAGTAAATTTAAATTTTTAAAAGTAAATTTAAATTTTTAAAAGTAAATTTAAATTTTTAAAAGTAAATTTAAATTTTTAAAAGTAAATTTAAATTTTTAAAAGTAAATTTAAATTTTTAAAAGTAAATTTAAATTTTTAAAAGTAAATTTAAATTTTTAAAAGTAAATTTAAATTTTTAAAAGTAAATTTAAATTTTTAAAAGTAAATTTAAATTTTTAAAAGTAAATTTAAATTTTTAAAAGTAAATTTAAATTTTTAAAAGTAAATTTAAATTTTTAAAAGTAAATGTTTACCTTTTTATAAAAAAATTTTCTAAAATATTTCTTTTTATAGAAAATTATTTCATTTTATTGTAAGTCTTTTAAAAATGTTCTTTTTATATATTTTTTTTTTTTTAATTTTTTTTAACTGTCCTTTTTATTATTGGAAATTTCTTTAAACTTCCCTTTTAAAAATTTTATTTTCCTTAAATTTCCTTAAAATTTCTAAAAATTTCTTTTATACGAAACAAAATTTTTATAGGAAATTTTTTAAAAATTTAATTTTTACAGAAAATTTAAGAAAAAAAATTTCATTTCTATAGGAAATTTTCTACAAATTTTATTTTTATAGAAAATTTTCCTCTATAAAAAACTTTCTGAAAATATCCTTTTCATAAGAAAATTTTTAGAAATATTATTTTTAAAGGAAATTCTCTAAAAATTTTCGTTTTACAGAAAATTTTCCAAGAATTTCTTTACATGAAATTTTTTTAAAATGTACATATTAAATATTTAAAAATGTTACTTCTTTATTGAAAATTAAAAAAAAAAATTCTTTTTAAAAAATTTTTCCAGAAATTTCCTTTTTATAGAAAGTTTTCTAAATATTCAGTTTTATAGGAAATATTCTGAAAATTTAAAGAAAAAACCTTTTCTTTTTAATAGTAAATTTTCTAAAAATTTTATTTTTATAGAAAATCTAAATAAAATTTCTTTTTATAAGACATATTTTAAAAATTTCTTTCCTATAGTAAAAATTCCTTTTTTAAATTTCATTTTTACATAATATTTTAAAAATTTACTTTTTGTATAGAAAATTAAAAAAAAAATACTTTTAAAAGAAAATTTTATAAAAATTTCCCATTTCTAAATATTGAGTTTTATAGAAAATATTCAAAAAATTAAAAAAAAAATTTAATAATTTATTTTTATAGAAGATATTCTAAAAAATTTTCTTTCTGATTGGAAATTTTAAAAAATCTTACGAGAAGGCATAAAAGGATTAAGTTCTTATAAATATTTTTGAATGAAATTTCACAGCCAAATACAATTTTTTATACCTAAAACAAAGCTAAATTTATTTATTTATTTTATTATTTTTTTTATTTTGTTAATATTTAATAATACTCACATTACCGTAAAATCTTTCCACAATTTCCAAAGATAAGGGGTCTCTAAATTTCCTTTTATAAAATAATTAAGATCATGTAAGGTTATCCAAAGGTGTTTTAGATTTTTGATTGCAGGGAAATTTATATACAAATCGGTCTAATTCGGAAGGCTCTGATTCTCACAGAAATCAAAAGTTTAGGCTTTTTTTCGCTTTTTAATAATTTCTACAATTAATTTAAAATATATATATAAATATTATTTTTTTATAAAAAAATATGGGCATAATTATCTTTTTATAAATTTTAAAATAAACTTTGATCTAGCAAAGATTTTTCACAATTATTTTTTTAATGATTCACTGATTTGTTTTTAAATTAAAGAAATCTATAAAAAGAAAAATGTTGATCGATTTGTATCCACTATAGATAAAAAAAAGCTAGACAAAGTTAAGACAACAAAACAAAAAAAAAATTTTAGAGCGCTGTGCCGAATTTTTATACCTTCACCGCCTTACCGACAAATAATAAAATTTACGTTTTAAAATATACTTTCAAATTTTGTGATTTATACTTACAAAAATAATCTACATTGCTTTCCAAACTACTAAAATGTAAACACAAAATTAAACTATCATAGCAAGCGTTAAAAAAAACAACAACACTGACAGCTTCTGATGACTATTAAATTTATGTACATATGTTTGTATGTAGATATATGCTTATACAAAAAACAACACTGACTCATTGCAATACTTTTTATATATGCTTGTGTGCATATTTTTAATAATTTGTTCATAACTTAGCCTATAACTAGGTTGTTTATGGACCGATATGGTTATCAAAAAACCGAAATTTTAAAAAAATATTTACAACAGAGTTGTATAATAACGAATTTTGAAGCTTATAGCTTCACAAAGTCCGAAAATGATTTTTGACCAATATCTCAGTTACCAATGAATGATTTTGTTCCTTTCTTCCGAATTTTCTGTGCAAAAAAGAAATCGCTAGCTTATATAGGGAATCAGAAAGTCAAAAACAAATCCGTTTTTAGAGGCCTTTTCGGTTTTTAGCCGATACATCGACCATTAATGGACCAATTTTGTTGATTTTTACTGGTGTCATTCTAAGGAATATTCCCTATAATTCGATGTATAAAACATATGTATCCGATAACTTGGGCTTTCTAAAAACTGATTTCAACAGACACAAACGGACATCGCTAAATATCAATAAGTATACCGAAAATATATACTTTTTGGGGTCTTAGATGAATATTTTAGAAATTATAAGCGGAATGATAAACTTATATAGCCTTTACACCTGTAGTGAAGGGTATATCGAAAAATGTACATAATTTTAGGTTCCTAAAAGAAATTTAAAAAATATTTCGTAATTATGACCATGACGTCAACAATTTAATAATTTAATTATTTAATATTTTATTGTAATAAATAATGTTCTACAAACATTTAATACAATCTGTATTAAAAATATCTTTAATTTCTTTAAATTATTTCCAATTTATTAAATTTTAAAACAATAGTATTAAAATTAAAAACCTTGTAATATTTATTGATTTTATAGAAAACTTTAAAACGTGCCATCAATATGCAAATTTAAAGTCAATTGATTTGATTAAAATTAATTAATTATTTTTTTTTACAAATAAACACATTTGAAATCCAATATGCTAAAAATGCAGAAGAATAAGAAAGAACATAAGTTAAAGGTATTTTAAAAATTTTAATACCTTTTCTGAACTTAAATACACATAAACATTACAAATCCGATTTAAAGATTTGTTTTTCTTTCTTTTTTCTTTTAACAAAACGTATAATACGATTGAGGAAAAAAATAAATAGATAAATAAATAAATATATATATTTAAAAAAGGGCAAACATCTAATGCTTGTGTTCAAACCATAGTAACACCTAAAAGCATTAACAGGAGGTGGCCAAATAAAAATGTAGGCTATTTTACTAGAAAAACTAAGTAAACTAATTTAAAGATTATTTTGTAATATAAAAATATAAAATTTTTTCTAGTTTTAAGTTTAGTCTAATTCGACTTAATTTTTTTTTTTTTCTATTTTTAAAAATTATAAACATTTATTTACTTATATTGTTATTTAAAATTTTTATTAACAAAAATATGCTGGCTATTTTATATTTGTTAACCATCTGGCAGCTTCGATAAAACAAGGAGAGTTAAAGGTGAAAATAAAAATAGGAAAATGGTGAAAATAAAACCAATGGAGATAAAGGTGAAAATAACAAAATCAGTGTGGTCAACTACTGTGTGATATAAAAAGAATCCGTGGTTTTTTGTCACTCAATGGTGTTGATGCCCATATATTGGGTAAAAGTAATTGGATTGTGTCAAACGGACAGTGTTTGGAAGGTGACATTTCAGGTTACATTTTTAGAGATGACAGTTCTTTCGTCGATCGTGTAAAATGTTACATTGATTTGAAAATGAGTGAAAAACCAAAGATGCACATCGCTCTAGTTGGCCAGTCGCAGAAAAAGTGAACGAAATTTTGTAACTGGTGTAACAAGACCAACATGACTATTTAGAATCATTTGAAAAAAGCTACTCAAAGAAGATCGTCCGTTTGAACGAAGCAATCAAGAAAGAGTGATCGAAATTGGCTAACAGAAAAAATGTTTTGTTCCATCATGACATTGCCAAGCCACGCACATCTTTGATGACACGCTAAAAATTGACAGCACTTGGCTGGGAAGTTTTGATGCACCCACCGTATAGCCTTACAACGTCTGACTACCATTTGTTTCGGTCTCTGCAAAACTCTCTTGGTGATAAAAAAAAATTGGCCAACCGAAGACCCTTGAAAATCACTAGACCAAGTTTTTCCCCGATAAAGCACAGACAGCGATGTAACTATAAAGCTACCCGAAAAATTGCAATTTTAATGGCAAATATATATTTGATTAAAATTGATTCTCATTATAGAAATTTTAGATCAAAATTTTTCCAAAAAAAACCGGGGATACTTTTTATATGACCAACTATTTACAAGAAAAAATAATATTAATAATTAATTAAATATCAATTGTAATTGTTCAAAATAGAAAATAAATTCCGAATCATGATTTGAATAATTTGTTAGGACATGAGAGTCAAGGAAGAAAATAACAGCAACTATTTATCACAAAAAGTAATCCTAAAATAATGGAAATACGATAATAAATTAAATTTTAAATATCTTATAAGTAAAAAATTAATTCCAAATTGAGTATTGTTTTTTTTTTTTTTTTTTTTTTTTTATGCAAATTCATGCCTATCAACTTGTACAACCCCTGTATTCAAATATGATGTGTATATTTGAAAAAAATTATAGACAAAAACAAAAAACTCAGTGTGTGGCTGCATGTTGTGTGAATGTTAAATTTTATTATACCTCTTGTTATTGTTGTTGATTTTTATTAGTATGTTCAGAAAAAAAAAAATACAAATTTGTCAAACAAAATAAAATACACTTAAGTACTCAAGTGTAACCAATTCTTAATGGTATTAAATAAAAATTTAACACAAAAAAAGCGAGAAAAAAACAAATCAAAAATATAATAAAATCATAATAACAATAAAAACGTATAAAAATCACACATTAAGAAAAAAACAAATATATAAAATACAAACATGAAAAATAAAAATAATTTTAGTCAATCAATACAACAGCCAACCGACTCTACTGAGTGACAGATACATAGACTAAAAAAGAATGCAACAACACTTTAAGAGAGAGAGAGGTAGTTATTTGAAAATGAGTTCATTATTATTTCATGACAAATAAATATCATTAATTTAATACCCCAAGAGAGATTTGTGTAAGTCCCCAAAGATTTAAAAAAGTTTTTATAATTTAAATTAAATTATTACAGTGAAATCAATAAGGCACAATAGGACTTTTTAAATATAATAAAAAAAACAGGTAGAAAATAATAAAATAATCCATATAATTAACTCCTATAAAAGAGTAATTGAAAATCATGGCCCAGAGACCTCAGCTGATCGGCTGAAATTACACTGAACCGCCTTAAATGTTAAAAGCCTTCGCCGCCGTAAAAATGTTCAGCCCAAGTTGCCTTTAAAAAATCCGCCCAATGAGGAGACGAAAAAAGTTTAATTAAGTTTTTATGACTTAATTGTTATTTAAGCAATAAAATTCTTATTTCTGAGTATTTATTAATGAAATTTGACAGCTATATAGAATTTTTTATACTTATTTTATAAAAGGGAGCAAAAATTCCCTTTTATAAAATAATTAAGACCAAATTAGGGCATATAAAAGGTCTTTTTATTTTATTACTCCAGTCTTGCATTGAAAGAAAAACGTTATAAAATGGAAATTTATATGAAAAATGTGTCTAATTCGGAAGGTTCTAGTTATCGCAGGAATAAAATTCTAAAACTATTTGGATTTTAATATTTCTCACCAAGTTAACTTTTAGTCAAATATAAATACAGGTGACCCTCCTTTTACCCGATACTTCATTTACTCGATTTCCTTATAAAACGATTTAGTAATAGTGACCATTTCTTTAACGCGAACTTGATACGACGAACTTGATATTTAACGCGAACTTGATACGACGCGTTGAAACAATAATGCCAAACCCAGAATTGCGCCTAATACAGTACCATACACTGAATCATGCGCAAAAATTATTATTGAGGAAAATATATTATGAAAATGTTTTAAAAAAGGATCGAAAACAAAAGAATTTCGAAACAATTTACTAGAAGAAATTATAATTTTAAAACAAAATAGCATTTTCACAAAATTGATTAATTCAGGGAGAATTTTCATCAGGTGATTTCAATGATACGGAAACATTTTCAGCATATTTTAAATCAATTAATAAAGTATGGTATGAAAATCGATACTAAAAGGTCCTATGTGTTATATAGAAAAATGTGAAATATAGAAAAATCGTTGGAACCATTATGGAAAATTAATAATTTCATGTGTTTTAATTTAACGCGATTTTTAGGTCCCAAACAAACATTTTCAATTAGTACTTTAATTTACCCGATATATAGAAATTCTGGTCCCGAAATATAATTTTATAATTATTTTGAACCTTATTTTATGCGCTTTTAATTTACACGTACTTTCTGTGGTCACAGCAAGCCGCGTAAATAGGAAGTTACCTGTGTTATACATTTAAAGAAATTGTTAAAATAATTAAAAAGAATAAAAGAATTTTTATGCAAAAAAAAAATGGATAATGATTAACTTAAAACTTTTCCGTTTAAATTTATATAAATTTTGATCCATTAAACCTTTTTCGTAATAATTATTGTAAATGACATTAAAAAAAAAAACAAACAAAATATTGGATAAGATTTGGATTGAGAATTTTTTATAATTATGTCGCGTGAAAGTACTGTTATTAGGATTTCTTATTCAGCATGTCATTCTGTTGAAACGTAAATAACACAGTTTTATGAAGCTTTAAATATGTAGAGTTTCGTGTCAAAAAAGTAGTGTTTAATCATAATTCACTATTAAAAAAAACCGATGCTAAAAGCCATCGTGTTTCGATAGAAGTTTATGGGGATCATGCCTTATTTGAGCTACTTGTCGTGAATAGCACTCCGGAGCCTAGTATTTTAGGCATTTTTACTTACAAAACACGAAGATTAACGAAACCAAAACAACAGTGAGCGAATAAAAAAACAAAATAAACATTTAGTTTTGTTCTAGCTTTCAACAAAGCGGGTTCATGTCAGACGGTTAAGCGAAAACAAAGCACATAATGAGCGTAAAAGAATATATATTTTTTTTCTATGCTAAATATAACAAACACATTCGCAACAAAGAGCGTAAACAAGCCAAATACACTAACACAATCAATTTTTTACATTCTCTCTTTGTGCCTATATCTGGTTTAGACGATTTAAAACTGGCGATTTCGATGTACATAATAAGAAGTATTTCGCAAAAAAAAAACATTAGGATTTGATTAAGCAACAGTTTCCAGAAGTTTAAAAAAAATTGGATTCATCCTAAAATAAGCAATTTGAGTGCCACATGATCTCAAGCCGATGTGGCGTCAAAAGAAAGTTTAGCATGTCCGAAAGAGCGCAGAAAAAATTTATCCGTTTCATTTGAAAAATTTTTTGGCATCGATTTGTTAGAGCATATTTTGTCGTCATATTTTACAAGAAAATACTTATTTTAGAGCAAAATTTGGCAAATTTAAATGACATATTTTTGCATTATTTTATACTAATACTTAGGAGCATAATTTTGCATATATTACACGAAAGATATTTTTTATATTTTACACAAGAGAAAAATTTTTGCACGTTTTGCATCAAAAATAATTTTTTTATGTAATTTGTCATTAGTAAAAATTTATTTTTACTGCCACATACATTTTTCAAATCCGATTCCTTAATAATTTTAATGTTATAAATTGATATAAATTTTGTAATTGCCTGATACAATGTATTGGATTTGAATATTTTTAAGTGCAAAAACAACTATTTTTTCTGAATTGCTAATAAATTTTGCCAGAAAAATATTTCAAGAAAATATTTCCTAATTTTAAGGGCATACTTTCCGATTTTTAAGAGCATTTTTTATGCGCATAAAATTATATTTTTACATTGCCTTGATAATAAAATATTAAGATCTTTATCTTCAAAATCCGGAAAAAAAGAACTGAAAAGGTTATGATTTGAAATTTTTGTTGTCATCGGAAGGAAGTACTTGGTGCTGAAAAAGAGTTGCAGAAGTTCTATTATTTTAACAATGGTTGTCATTAGTTGGATGTTCTTTTTTATGATTCTAGTTCATTGCTTTTGAAGTTTTTCTCTTAAAACCATATTTATATAAAATTTTTTTATATAAAAATACTGAGCTTTATAAAAAAAACAATAAAAATAGTTTTAAATTTGTGAAATTTTAATTTTTAGAGAAATTATAAACTTTTTCCTAGTTCTACATTTGAAGTGTTGAAAATGATATTTTGCAGAAGCACTTTTTCGTTTTTTTTTTTTTTGGAATATATAAATTTTTCTTTAAAAAGTTTATTTTTGAATCGAATTGTTGAGAGTATGAAACCAAAATGAATATTAAATAGTATCTTATGAATATTAAATAGTATAAAAAATACGATGGTATTAACTTTTCCATCCCTGGCCCAGACATTGACAGTTCTAACTACATTTTGTTTCGTTCAATTCTGAATGCTCTAGTCGATCCAGAGAGAAAATTGCTGATTCATTTTCATTATATTTTCAAAATCCACCAACAAGCGCCGATGTTTTTTTTTTAAAGAATTTAACAGATTATTTAAAATCAAATACAAAATGGCTCCCAACATCTGATAATTTCAATTTATCATTTTTTATTTTAAGTATGGTGTCATATGTTCTATTAAATGTGTTTTCCAATTTCTTTCCTTTTAATAATACCTTGTAATTAGCGTTGTTAGTTTTAATAACAATGCAGCTCATAAAAAAAACAAATCCCACCTAGTTTTTTTTTTTTTTTTTTTTTTTTTTTTGTAAAAAATATCAATTTTAAAAACCACCAAACGTCACAGGGACACTACATCACACACACAAGTCTTATGACTTTTTCAAGACATCAAAAATTACTTAATAAATCAATAAGCCCAACAAAACACAAACTCACACACATTCTATTAACAGCAATAACAACTGGACGTGTTGAAAAAAATTATTAAAATTATGTGTGACACTAAATGGCCATATTTTATAATTAAATAAACAAAAAAAAAACTGAAGGTATAAGTTCCCCAAAAAAAATATATATATATACAAACACACAAACTAACATTTGCACAAAACAAAAAAAAAACAAATTAAAAAAATGAAAAAAAATAAAAGCACTTCGTATAAATTCTTCTTCGTCTAAATACTCTCGCGTAGAAACGATAAAAATATAGGAAGCAAACAAAATAAACAGGGGAGAAAAACAAATTATGAATAAATTAATTTAAATTAATTGAGCGAGCGCACTTTTAAATTAACAGTAAAATTTGTGTGCGTGTGTCTTTGATAAAAAGCATAGCATAACAAGATTTCCTTGATTTTCTTCCCCTCTCGCTACCTCATTCGGTCATGACAACCATCCTCATCCCACCTTAATAACCCAACAGACATACACACCTCTGTTTAGTCGTCTATCACAAGCCACCACCATTAAATAACACTATTATTTACAAATCAACTAAAAATATAAGGGAGAAGGGAGGAGAGCGGAGGAGGACGACCAAAAAAAATGTTTACACTAGTAACTGACTCTCCGACATTTTGTCGTTTATTTGGTCTGTCTATTTCACTTTATGTACTCGTAGTTGTTGTTGTTGTTGTTGTTATTCAGCCGTTTATTTCATTTTGTTGTTTCGTT
The DNA here is from genome assembly GCA_932274085.1 of Protocalliphora azurea. Lineage (NCBI taxonomy): Eukaryota > Metazoa > Arthropoda > Insecta > Diptera > Calliphoridae > Protocalliphora > Protocalliphora azurea. Next base: position 130,931,795 of record OW026522.1, on the reverse strand, counting down.
CCATTTGCTTCATCATTTTTATTGAACAAAAAATTAAAATATACAACAACAAAATTAAGCGTTTATAATATAAATGTTGAAAAGTAGTGAAAAAAGTGATTTACAACACTTCACACTGCATAAATTTTAACAGCAGTAGCGTCAGTAACAACAAAAACTACACAAATAAAAAAAATATATCGAGGAAAAATAATAAATACGACAGAATTAAGTACAAAGTGGGCGCTTAGCACCACAGCAACAACAAAAGCAAGCGGCAGCAGTCAAAACTTGTGTTATTTGCAAAAAATAAAAAATATAAAACTGTGTTTCTTATACAAGGAGTTTGTATGTATGTTGGCATAATGGAATTAAAAAAGAAATCCTATACATCACGATCAGTTGCTATAAAGAATGAAAACTTTAAACAAAATTTAAAATTTGTACAAATGTTTTAATTTGCCAGATGAGATGATTTTTAAAATATTGGGAACTTGGAGATTTTGAAAATTTTAAATGAATTTACGTTTTATAGACAATTTTCAATTTAAATAATTTCGAAAAATTTCAACATCGGTAATTTTTTTTATAGACAATTTAATTTATATTTTTATAGTAAATTATTATATAAATGTTCCTTTTAGAGGAAATTTTCAACAAATTTTCTTTTTCAGGAAACTCGAAAAATTTTTACTTTTCAGAAAACTCGAAAATTTTCTTTTTCATAAAAATTTACGGTAAATTTTCTTTTTATAAGAAATTTTTAATAAATTTTATTTTTATATGAAATTTTCGATCAATTTTGATTTTATACGAAATTTTCGAAAAAAAATTTTTTTAAAAATTTTTTTTTTTTTTTTGTTTTGATAGAAAATTTTCGAATAATTTTCTTTTTATAGGGAATTTTCTATTTACAAAAATATATTTGTAATTTCTTTTTTAAAAAAATTTTTCATAAATTTGCTTAGAAAATTTGGAAATTTTCGATAAATATTATTTACAGTAAAAGAGATTTTAAATTTAAAATACTTGTTAACTTTTGAATAAAATTCGAAAACAAGAAGCAATTTTTGTTAAAATTATTTCTTAACAATATATATATATATATATATATATATATATATATATATATATATATATTATAATTAAAAACCCCAATTCAGAATAATTATCTATCTTCACACATCAAACAGAAAAACGAGGTGCAAAACAAATTTGCATAATTGAACTGAAGCCGTGAAATTTGAAAATATCAATTTTATAAAAAAAATTTTATTTTTTTTTAATATGAATAAAAAATGATTGCTTTTCTCGGCAATAAAACAATTTTAATAATTCTTTATTAGCCTTAAATAAATCAATTTTTAAGAAGGCAAAAAATATAATCATAAATAAAAATTATTACATTCTTTGAAAATGTAAAAGTTTAAAACAAATTTGTAATTTTTTTATAAGATCTATGAACATAAAATCCTTGCTATTTGTAAAGTTTTAAATGAAGGAACGAAAATCTTATTCAAAAGGCAGAAAATAAAGCGTAACAAATAAGAGAAAAAAACAGGAAAATATATGTATAAAAGGAAATATTAGCAAAGAAAAAACACCAAATTATTGCCACAAAATATGTTCTAGTATATGATACCGTTTTGTGTTACGAAAGTTGTGTGGAATAAAAGAAACAACATTACTCCCTGCTGTTACAAAACCCAAACCTGGAAACTAAAAAAACTTAACTCAGTAGCTAAAATAAATACCCGCTATGAAGAACTTGTAATTGTAAAGAAGCGAAGGGGAGAAGGTCTAACATCCTACCACCAAAATGTTTAATAAAAACAGAAAAAAAGTTTTTACAAAGAAAAAAAAAAAAAAATAAAGAATAAAATGGAAAATACCCAACAAAACTATAATATCAGCACAATTTGTACAAGAGGCAGTCAAACACTAGACAGAGATTTAAAAGGCTTCAATTTTGCTTATAAAAATAATAATAAAAATTTTACAACAAAAGACAATATATTCCAAATTTCCTATAGAACTAAAATTTATCGAAAATTTCCTGAAAAGAAAATCTACTGAAAATTTCTATAAAAAAGAAAATTTATTGAAAATTTGCTATAAAAAAAAGAAAATTTATCGAAATTTTCAATAAAAAAATAAAATTTATCGAAAATTTGTTATAAAAATTTTTGTGAAAAAGAAAATTTATCGTAAATTTCATATAAAAAGAAAATTCGTTAAAAATTTTCTATAAAAAGAAAATTTATCGAGTTTGGCTATAGAAAAGAAAATTTATCGAAATTTCCAATAGAAAATAAAATTATCGAAAATTACTTATAAGAAAATTTTTCGAAAACTTCGTATCAAAAAAATTCACCTAAAATTTTCTACAAAAAGAAAGATTATCGAAATTTCCAATAAAAAATAAAATTTATCAAAAAATTTCAATGAAAAATTATCGAAAATTCCTATAAAAAATATTGAAAACTTTCTATAAAAATAGAATTTATCGAATATTTTATTTAAAAATAAAATTTATCGAAAATTTCTGATAAAAAAAATTATCAAAATTTTTGCACAAAAAGAAAATTTATGAAAAGTTTTGGATAAAAAAATTATCGAAAATTTCAGATAAAAAGGAAATTTATTGAAAATTTCTGATAAAAAAGCAAAAATTTATCGAAAATTTCTGATAGAAAGCAAATTTATCAAAATTTTTTGATGAAAAGAAAATTTACTAAAATTTTTTAATAAAAGAAAGTTTATTTTTATCCGAAATTTTCGGATAAAAAATTTTCTATAAAATCAAAATTTTGTGAAAAATTTCTATAGTCATAATTTTGCGAAAATTCTTTATAGAAAAAGTTATCGAACATTCCATAAAAAAAAATTAACGAAAATTTTCTATAAAAAAAATTATGGAAAATTATGAAAAAAAATATGGGAAATGTTCTAAAAAAAAAATAGAAAAATCAATCAATTTTTTATAAAAAATACAATTTATTATTATTTATTTTTTAAAAAGAAAATTTCTTATAAAATGAAAATATATCGAAAATTGCTTATAAATTCAAAATTTGTTTTTTTTTTTTTTTTTTTTTTTTTTGAAATTGTATAACTTGAAAATCCTATAATTCCCAAAATATCTGTTTACAAATGGAATTTGTCAACCGACGAATTTTCTCAGCTCCTAAACTATTTATCAGATCGGATTGAAATATATAATCACCCTGTTATAATTTACCACCTGTTATTAAAGACTGATATTATACAATAGAATTCTCCAAAAAAGTTTCATTTGTATTGTCAATCACTGTATATAAAATGAAACATTTTATTTCTCCTACCACATAAAGAAACACTCATTTTAATAACTGCTTTTTCTTAATCCAAAATACACCAACAAACCAACTCGTACATTATTACAATCAATGCTCAAAATAATGAACAAAGAAGGATTTAATAATAACATTAACTTTGTTAAAAATGTACAGATATGAATATATGGAAAATATACATACATTCTCACACTCACTCACTCTTCCTTAGCATCAAAATTTTAACATTAACATGGATATGGTCATGTCAGGGGCCAGTTAGCTCAACACACATAAATCCCTTATTATACTTAATATACTCGTTGTACAAGTAATAAAAAGAAAAAAACTCCAAACAATCAATAATGGAATGAAATAAATGTTAAAAAGGGCTCACAAAACAGATTAAGATTCTGTAACAGGCAACCAGAAAAATTAAATGGAATGTTCTAGTTGTAGAAAACACGAATGGCAAACATGGTAGAATTGTACTTTTTTTGATAGATTTTTATATCTGTTGATACTGTGGTACAACTTGATATTATCTTATTTTCATATTTTTTATTTAAATAGCAATAATTTTTTTTATTATAGAACAGTGCTTTTGAGTCTGAATCCAAAATATTCCATAGTACTTAAAACCCGCCTTTATAAGTTAAACTTTCCATTTTATTAATAAGTGCATTCATTTATAATAATAAAATAAAAAAATCTGTGAATTTGAAAATGTAATCGGTTGATGAAAAATACAAGTATTTCTATCAATATAAATTTTCCATTTGACCAAAATAGCTCACCACTTAAATAACAAGAATATTATAATGAACCTTTCGAAAAATAATATTTAAATTGATGATAATTTTGCGGTATAATTAGTAGATAGTTGTATACATTTTCCAAAAAAGAATATTAACAGTTAATTGACGGAAATTTATAAAAAAAAAATCTAAAAAATAATTGTACAAACAATTTTGGTATATTTTAAAATGGCAGGTGTCCTTGGATGTAAAATATTTCCAGAAAATAAGAAAACAAATATTAAGTTAATAAATATTTAATATAGAACACAAGATATACTATTTTTGGTCAAAGCATTGCTGATGAAAAATGGACTAATTAGGTTTAAGTTATCGAGATTTATTTTAGGAATTCTATCTATTCTATATTCGTTAGCGAAAGCTTCCTATTAAAGTATTTATTTATTATCATAACAATACAAAGAATTGTAATTAATCTTTCTAATGTATCGAGTTGAACTCAACAAATATTTTTAATAAAATTATTTAATAAAAATATGTTTATAATCTATTCAATTTCTATGTAAATATTTGTAATTAAAATATATTGACACAAAAAGTACATTTTATTTTTATAGTTGGTACAATATAAAATATGCCACTTTCCATCCCTGAACAAAGAACAAAAGACGAAAAAAGTAGAAAAGAGATAAATAGTCAAGAGGGAGTGTATAAATTAACACACAAGGAGTTTGTGATATATAATATTGTATGTGTGTATTAAGTCATTAATTATGTTTATATTTTGAAATTAACCCCATGATTTGTAGAGTGTTTAAAATGTTACTCTTATAACATTTCCTAAATTGTAATAAAAGCATTGGATAAATGGATGGATGGATGACCTCTAATAAAGTTATTTGTAATTTGATATTATTAATTATTAATCAATTGATATTATATGAAAACAAAAATATTTAAATTATTATTTGAAAAGATAATACATACACGCCTCTGGCAGAAGTATGGTTAACGGGAGAGAAAATGAGTGAAAGTTTAAAATTGTTTATTTGGAAAACTTTATAACGGTTATAAAGGTAATATGCTTCAAATTTCAATAGAAAACATAATAAAGTTAAATTTCTGTAAAATATTTAAATAAAATTATGGAAAAGTATTTTAAAAATTTTCAATGCACAAAAAATGCTTAAATTTATTTGATTTCGAAGAAAAATTAAATTACGGTTGAAAATATGTACAATTCTTTAGTGAAAATTTATAATAATGAAAGCTGAAATTAGGGAAACATGTTTTAGTTTCCATTGAATTGTGGCCTAATATATAGGAGCTCCCATAGTTTTTCCAATGCTTAAGATTACTACTTTTCAATAAAAACAATATTGGAAGATGAGTGCTAAAGTGAGCGGATCACGCTCGAGTTTACGTTGGTTCTTGAACTATTTATGCAAAATTTTGTTGATGTACATGCTTTTTTGTAAAAGATATCGGCCGAAAAGTATAAATTGGAGTTACGACGGACACCCAGCTTTTGTACTATTTGGTCCATAACTTTTTTTGTTTATGAACCGACCGACAAACCTTATATAAAACAAATATTTGAGCCAAATTTCTTCACCCTAAGATGTCCGCCCCGAGCCCTATCCTGCTTTCCACAGAGAAAGACTGACTGACATCATTAGATCGTCTGAAATTTTCACGAGGACCCAGAATATATGTATATACTTTATGGGGTCTTTGAATGACAAAACCAATATACCCCCCATCATTTTTTGATGATAGGTATAAAAATAGAGTAAGCTTTTATTTTCCTTTGAAATTTAAAACTAAAATTATCCAAGTGTTCTGAAAAAGTATCCATTGTCATTTTTAAAAATGTAAATAAATAAATAAATATAGTAGTTTCCAAGCTTAAATTTCGCTTTTAATTATTTACAATTACTTGATAAAAAGTCGTAATATTGAAAATTGAAGTTATGGAAAAGCTTTTTCTCAGTTTCTACGTATTTTCACTCAATATGTAGAAGTTTCCATTGTTTTGCCATAGCTAAAAAATTTTAAACTTACTATATTTCAATAGAAAATAAAGTTAACTATTTGGAAACTGGTTTTAAAAAAAATGCCCATTGTGTTTCACACCCAAAGTATAAACATTTCTATTGTTTTGCAAATTCTCAAATTGCTTAAATTTAATACATCTCATTATTTTATCGGAATATAGTTTTTAAAGTAGTTTCCATTTTATTTTCGACCGATATATGAAACGTTCCATTGTTTTGCCAATGCTAAAAAAATTTCTTAGACTTTATATATTTCAGTAGAATTTCCCTGAGAAATATTTATGTAGTCGTATTAATTAAAACTAAAACTATGGAAACGCATTTCAAAAAGTTTCCATTGTTTTGACCATGCAAAAAATGTTTAAACTTACTATATTTCAAATATCATTTATATAAATATCATTATTTAAATATATCCTATCATTCAAATATAAAATTTTGGAAACGCTTCAAAAAAGTTTCCATTGAATTGTACCCCAATGTATAAAAGTTTCCATTGCTTTGTCAATGGTAAACATGCTTAGATTTACTATATTTCTTTATTATATTAAAATAAAAATTATAAAAAGTTTATCATCCAAAATACTTATAAAAATTGTTTTGCCAAAGCTAAAAATTCTTAAATTTTCTATATTTCAATAGAAACAAAATATTTTTATTAATCTTTCGTGTCATTAAGAACTGAAATTGTATAATAGAGTTAGAAAAAATCCATCTTTTTAATAAAGTTGCTATTGTATTGGCTCCCAATGGCAATTTCAAAAATTCTTTAACTTACTATGTTATGAAATATTTTTTATTTTTTATATTTTTTTTTTTTTGTGTCATTGAAAACTAAAATTATGAAAACTCGTTTTAAAAAAGTTTCCATTAAATTGTCACCCTATATATAAAAGTTTCAATTATTTGCCGATTAAGCTTAGATTTATTATATTTCTTTACTGTAAAAAATGTAATGTAAAAAATTTCAATAGAAACAAAGTAAAACTAAATTTTCTTAAAAAATATTAAAATTTTTTTAGCAAAAAGTCTGAAAATTTGGGATAGAATTTTTCAAAGAAATTTCCAAAATTTTAAATACACAATTTTCTTCTTTAAACCCTTATGCAAATCGACTCTTACCTGCCACCGACCTTAATTAGGCTGCAAGCGCCGCCGCCGACTCATGCGACTGTTATCGGCTGATTTTTATAGCCGATTGCATTCTTTTAATTTAATTTTTTCCCATATTTCTTAATGAATAAAATATATTTCGTTTTTTTTTTTTTTTATTGTATTCTTAAAGAAAAAATTTAATGACGAACATATTAGCCGCCGCCGCCGACAGCTTTTTTTGTATTTTATTAAAAAATTTTTATTTTTGATAATTTTGATAAATAATTTGTCATCTTTGGATTGTTTTTAATATAGTTGTACTTTTTCCACTTAGTAAATTTTTCTATTGCAGTATATTTGCACTGTTCCATCAATGCAAGAAAATTACTAAAAATAGCTAGTGGCATAAGGCTTTGAGATTTGAGGAAGAATTTATAATTAATAAAGAATTTATAATTAATTATAATTATCAGGACAACCAAAAAATTATCTAAAAAAGAGTTTTATAAGCATTAAAAATGATTTTAAAATAGAAAAATATGCCTTTAAAATGCAGTAATAGCTCGATTTTGCGCAATCGATATCAAACCAAGGTTGTTGCGACTACTGAATATAAAAAATTTATTCATTTTTAATATAAAACTTATATTAACCAATTAATTCATTTAAATTAAATAAAAGAAAGAAACACATGCTTTACTTCAATGTTTACGCATCGGAATCAATGAAATTACATTTGGCAAAAAATAATCTGGATTCATTGGAATTTTAATTATGACACTTATCGATACTTTTTTTTTTGAAAAGTTGCACTTATAAACCCTGTAATGTAAAATAAAGTACTTGTTCAGCAAATCGTAATGTTGCAATAAAGGATAGTTACGCAAATCGAGCTTTTTCACCTCAAAATATTAATTGTATTAAAAAATTATATAACGGATAATAATTGAAAATTATGTTAAAAATTCTTTTTTTTTTTTTTTTTTTTTTTTTTTGATGCAAAATTCTTGCTCTTGAGTGTAAGATATTTTAAATTGTGCTTTTTATTGTAATATATGCAAAATTATGCTCTTAAGTATAAAATATGCCATTTAATTGCTAGAATATGTTTTAAATAAGGATTTTTCATGAATATATGACAAAACATGCGGTTAAGCTAAAAATATGCAATTTGAATCAAAACATGCAAAAGTATGCTGTAACAAATCAATGTCAAAAATTCCTAAAATTGACACAAAATTCGGTTATTAGACTTTAACGACATCTTAAAATTTCTCAATACCAATATTTGTTAAAATAGTTTTAAAAAAATGTTTACCTAATTATATTTAACAAATTTTATTACGACTCTTGTGTTTAAATAAATTTTTTATCTCTAAAGAAACATTTCCATAAAACAATACAGATTTATCCAAAGTTATTTTGATGACTAAATACTTTTTTTCTTTTTTAAACAAACAATAAACTTAAGTACTTAAGTATTGTTTTTTAATCTCTTGCTTGCTTTGCTGCTTTAGTGCTCTTATATTCGTAATCAATTACATTTAAATTTCATCCTTGACACTTTTATTGTATTCAAGTTAATTTACACACAAATATTTCAGACTGTGTTATAAACAAAATATATAAAAAGTAAAGTACTTATAATATAAAAATAGAAAAAGAAAAAAATAAATTTAAAATTAACTGTATGCAGTTGTTTTTATATATTTTTACTAAATAAAAACAAAACGATTTTCTGGTTATTTTGTCAGATTTTCGTGATGATATCTTCAATATTTTTTATTTTTGTTTTGTTTATATTATTTTTTTATTACATTTTTATAGTTAAAATCACACACAGCGAAGAAGAGAAGAGACTGAAAGGGTGAAGAGAGAAATTTTATTCATTTAAGAGACATGTGTGTGTATAAATGTTTGTACAAAATATTTATTTTAACGCCAATAATGCAAAGCTTTCAACAGAAACAACGGCAAAAAAATACAAAATAAAAAAATTGTATATCATTCAATTAGTTGGTGAAAAATATATTTTTTTTTTTTTGAAGAGTGTGAACGAACGAATGAACCAACCAGTATTGACGTATTGAGATTTTAAAGCCAGAAATGTATTATTGTTTTTTAAGAACGAATCAAAACTTCACTAAATTTCAATTGCAATTCCATACCAGAATAGTCACTAAAATGTTTATAAGGTTTATTATTATTATTTTTTTTAACGTTTTTCTTTTTTTTTTTTCAATCGAACTTATGGCAACTCTTAAATGAAACAAAGCCATAGAATAAAAGAGAGAGAGAGAGAGGGAAAGAGTAAAGAAAACTACATATGTATGTACGTATGAAATATAAAATGTGGCAGCTGTTTGTATTAAAAAAATATATAATAAAAACTGACGACTGTAGAGTAGACGTTGGTGGTGTGTGCAAGTGGAGGATATTGGGAAAAACTCTGGGGGCAATATAATTTGTAAATTTTTGTATATTTTAATTTAATATGACAGGCTGGCAAACAGCAGGCTAGGCTGGCTGTCAGTTAGCCAGGCAGGGAGTCAGTGAGTAGAAAAACTATTATTTTAATTCATTACCATTACAATTATAATAAAAATAAACATTACTATTATTATCATTATTATTATTAATATGTTTTAATAAAAAAATAATATTATTAATAATAAGAATGTGATGAGTATGATGACGATAATGACGTTAATAATGTGATGGCATACTATATATTTGGATAATGTGGCAATGAATTGTTTTAAGAGCATGGTTGCTGATGATAAAATTAGTTTTCAATTTATTTATTTTTTTTTTTTTTTTTATGATAAACAACAAATGAATTTCATTAATTTTGTAATTAATTTATTGCAGGAAAATTTTTTTGTGCTTTAAATATTTTACAAAGAATTTTATTTGTAAAATAATTGTGTTAAAGATTTTTGTTTGTGCGTTCAAATAAAACATAATACATAAATATTGATATCAGTTGACTGAAATAAGTTGCAATTATGAATGAAAGAACAATATATTTTAGTTTTTTTTTTTCCATAGATTTATTACGTTTAACAATACAGGATAAATTAATGATTAGATATGATTTTTTTTTTTACTTTCTTTGAAACACCTTCAATTGGCCGAAGTTCTGGGCAGTTTGGAGGTTTGACATTTTTCGGAGCAAAATTAGCATTATGTTTATTGTACCATTCTAAAGTCTTTTACTGTAATGGCACGATTCCAAATCAGGCCAAAAGAATGTTGAGACTCTATGTTTTCTTTTGGAATCAGTTTTCTATTGATATATAATAAGTTTAAGCATTTGTTTGCATTGTCAAAACAATGAATAGTTTTTTTTTTTTTTTTTTTTTTTGAAAATTATATTTCAATATAGTAAAGAAATATAGCAAGTTTATGCATCTTTAGCATAATCAAAACAATGAAGACTTTAGTTTGAAACACTAGGTATTCCATAATTTCACTTTGTTGGAAAATTAAATTTAAATATTTTTCAGGGAAATTTAAGTTGAGATTTTTTTGGTTTTATATTAAAATTAATAGCTGAATAGATTATTTTTAATTTTTTTGAGGTACGACTTCTGAAAATAATTTTAAAGTACTTTTACGAAATTTTTCTTGGCATATCTCTATAAGAATTTAAAGTTAATAATCACCATTGGAGCACTGTTGGGGTCTTCTTAAATTCGCTTTTAACTTGGATCCAATTCCTATGCAATTACCAAAATTCTGGGTAGTTTTAATACCTAATACTCTGTGAAACTAAATAACATTCTTAATTCTGGGTGCTGTAACGACAAAATTCTAAATCTTGCCAGAAAATTTGAAAAACACTGTTGCATGTCACGAGTGTCATCAATGTCTTTTTATGACACTCTTTGTTATGATTATTCGAATTTATTCAGACTAAAGAATCAAAATCACATATCTTGTCACATTTTGTCGTACGACAAAAGTGTGTTCGACTAAAACATAACACAAAATTTTCGTAAAAAATCTTACTGATGTTAATTTCAAACATTTTTCTTGATTACAATATCGTCTAGAGACATGTCTGATTTAACAACAGATCGAATTCTTGAAATCTGGTGTTTGGTCCGCATGATAATGGTACTCAAAGAAAAATATACAAAATAAAATTTGATTTTTTTTTAACTTTTTTTTTTTTGTCCTACACCACAGGTGTAAAGGGTATATACAACTTTATCATTCCGTTTGCAATTTCTACAATATTCATCTAGGACATCATTTTATTGATAGGGAAGTCGATATAACGATGTCCGTCTGTTTGTTGAAATCAGTTTTTAGAAGGCCCCAGTTATCGGATATATATGTTTTATACATCAAATTATGAGATATCGCCAAAAAATATAAAAGGCCTCTGAAAACGTATTTGCTTTCACTTTTCTAAGCTCCTAGCCACCGACTTCGTTTTTGCACTGAAAATACAGATTTTTTTTAAATGTTTTTGCCGAAGAAATTTCATTAGTAACTGAGATATCGGTAAAAACACATTTTTGGACTTTGTGAAACATCTATATATAGCTTCAGAATTCGTTATTATACAAATCTGCAGTAAATATTTTTCTAAACTTTCGATTATTTTTTAATTAACAAAAAAATTTTTAATTAACTGAAAAAAAATTATGAAAAATATACACATATATAAATATATATATATATATATATATATATATATATATATATATATATATATATATATATATATATATATATATATATATATATAAAGTATATAAAAATCATTACAATGACTCGGTGTTGTTGTTTTTTTGTATAATAATGTATCTACATACAAACATATGTAATAAATTTAGTAGTCATTTTTTGTATAAGCAAGCAGTGGTTGTCGTTTGTAATATACACACAATATTTATATGAAGCATTGCAATGACTATTAGTGTTGTTGTTTGTATAAGCAAGCAGTTTAGTTGACAACAGCAGTATTATAATTAATGGCTATTAACGTTGTTATTGCCTTTTGTATAAGCAAGCAGTAGTTGTTGATTGTATATACATACATGCACACAATAATTTTTTATGTATGTTTTGGACGAAATAGAAGCATTGAATTGACTCATTGTTGTTATTTTTTGTATAAAGCATGTATCTATATACAAACATATGTATATACCCAGCAAACACAAATGTTTGATATCAACTTGAGAGTAATTTGAAATCAAGTTCTTTCTCAAATGTCAAACGTTTGAAAATTATTTGAAAATAACTTGAAAATAATAGCTTTCCCAAGAAAAAGGGGAATTTTAATATAGAGAAATGCTATTATCAAATCATTGTTAAATGTAATTCTCAAACTTTTTTCAAATGTGAATTGTGACCATATGTAAAACATAAATAAAAGTAATTTGCATTTAAAATTTTTTGTAAAGTTTTCTTTTGTATAGACTTGTAATTTTGTTCTATCAATATACGTATTCATTGATTGGAAAATATTTGATTAAATAATTTAATTTATTTGTATATAATATTTCAAATATTTTTTTAAATACATTGTTTCAAAAATCTTTAAAAATGATTTGACAATAACATTTGAATCATTAAATTGAGAAAATACAAAAAAAGATATATTTGAAATCAAACTTAAAATTCAAACCTCTACTTATTTTGAAATAAGTTTGAACCAAAGTTTGATATAAAACGTTAAAGTCATCATATTTCAAACATTTGACATCATGTTTGCTGGGTAAAAAAAATCAGAAGCTATCATTGTTGTCTTTTTTTAAGGAAGCAACGCTTGTTATTATAGTTTAGTTTGGTGTTTACATTTTTTAGTTTGGAGAAAATGGTCCCAAAACATTAAAAATATATGAGAAAACAATTTTTATTATTTAGTATTTCAATTTCTTTTCCCAAATTTTATTTATTTGATATAGTCTAAAACTTATAGGTTTAATAAATTGCTATAATTTTGTCACACTTCAAGTGTACAGACAATAGCATGAGGTTTATCATACCTAGTGCGTATTTTTACAGCATCCACTATTTTCAATATTTTTTCCTTTAATAAGCTAATGTAATGCTACATGTTAGTTCCAGAAATTTTTAGTCTTATTGCTGTGAATTTTATTGAGTTATTTTCAATTTTCCCATGTTCTATTGCTTTTATTAGATTTTCGTAAATATTTTCATATCATTGGTGATTGAACCAATTATTTATTATATTTTCAGCAAAATTGCAATAAATAATTGGTAAAAAAAATTGTTAAAATTGCACTTTATCTCAATATATTTTTGCCACAATACCCCAATTTTCATAATTTTTAAGTCAAGTAGAGATATGAAAAATCATTTATTTTTAGGGCTAAACTTATTTGCAGTTGAAATATGCGATAAATAAAAGTATTCAATTTAATATACGCGACAAAAGTAAAATGTTCTACATCACCCCATACGCCAAAATACCCCACTTTCTCCTAATTAAAAATTGTTAGAGCAAATGTTTGAGTTTTTTTTTTTTTTTTTTTTTTTTTTTTTTTTGCTGGTATCAATTCAATTATTAAGTCTGGACTGACAAAAATAAAACAAAAATTCATGAAGTATTGTCTAAATGCATTTTAAACAATTATCAGAATTTTGATATCGATTTGTTACAGAATATTTTTGCATGTTTTAAGTTTAAAAGCATATTTTGGCATATCTTACATTTAAATGTTATCATAGAAAATCCTTATTTTAAAGCATAATTTAGCAATTAAAATGACTTAATTTGGCATATATTAAAATAAAGATCACAACTCGGTAAAGCCTTGTTCAGACCGGCGCGAAATTACGAAATTTCATGCCGAAATTACGAATGAAATCTAGAGTGTTCGTACTGGCTAGATGACATTTGATGTAATTTCGTGAACAGCTGGTACTTATTGTTTAAATTTAAATTGTTATAGGGGTAAATAAAGTATTTTGAAATGGAAACAAATAAGAAACAATTACTTACTAAATTGGAAATTATTAATTTGCAACAATTAAAAATGTAAAAAGGATACGTTTCATTTTGCAAAATCACTTTAATAATTAATTTTAAGATTTGTGTTTAAATTTAAGATCAGCTGTCAATTGTTTTTTTTTTTTTTTTTTCTTCTCACGGTTGAAACATGCAGTACATAGTGGATAAAAAGTATTTTTTACAACCATGTACAGAGTTGCACGGAAATGGGCATCGTAATTTCAATGTAATTTCGCAAGTGTCAAAATGTATGGGAAATTACGTAATTTCAACTTGATTTCGGCCGAAATCACGAAAGTATGTAATTTCGCGTCGGTCTGAATGCTCTATAAAAGATATCAAATATGTTTGTTTTAAAGGCCTTAATGAACACTTTAAGAAAAGCTCAGTTTCTGAGGGTTCTGTGACATGCTCCATCAAACTCTCATTTGATATGACTGACTTATTTCAAAAATAATTTGTGTCTATATATTTCATTGGATATTGTAATAGTAAAAAACTAAATTTGTTTTATCAAATTCTTATGTATACAGCTGTATTTATATATGAAATTTTTGAATATTTTTTTGTTTTAGTATAAATGTTTACAATAGTTAAATAATAAAATTAAATTTATTTTATTGTAAATTTTTATAGTTCTAAAATTAGTTTGAAATATAAATTTATAGTGTTTAAATTCTTTTTTCCAATATTGCGTTCTTCCGCAAAAAATTCATTGTATTGAGTTTTATTTTTGTTAGATTAAAAACCCATAAAAATAAATCTAAATTATAGCTAATAAATTTTTCAACAAAAGAGATCAATTAAATATTTAAATAGATTTTTTTTCTTCCCACAAATAGATAATTTATTTAAATTTCTTTTTATATGCTAAGAAATCACTTAAAGATTTATTTCTAAAAAAAAAAACAACAACGACACTGTAGTTTCTTTTCTTTTAACAAAAAAAATCTAAAATACAAGAACTAAAATGAATGAATGAATGAATGATAAATAACACTTTTTTCATTTTATGTTTAAAATTCTTTAGAAAATGCTTAACAAAATTCTTTAAATTGTTTTTAGCAATTTTTGTTTTATTTATTTTATTTTCCTAAATTAAAAAAGAATAATATTTTTAGTTTTCAACAAAAAAAAAAAAAAAAAAAAAAAAAAAAAAAAACCAACCAGAAAATATTTTAAAGAAAATAAATTGAAATGAATTGAAGCAAAGAAATGAAAAAATAAAAATTCAAAAGAACTAATATTTTTATTTGGTTAAAAAAAAAAACAACAACAAAAAATCATTTTTCAACGTCCTACGAAATTAGAGTGGTCGCAAGAAGGGGGAATGTTCAAGAGAATGGAAATAAAAAAAAATAATAATAATATGAAGGAAATCATAAAATTTTTGAAAAACGTTTTCATACGTTTTTAGGGGTTTATTTTGTTTTTGTTAGATGTATAAATCTAAAAAGATCTACTGAAGCAAAATGGAAAAAATGAATTTAAAAACAAATATAATTGACAGTTAAATAAATATTTAAGTAACTCATCAAACAATTAAAATACACAAGACGTACGTTCAAACATAATATGAAAGAATATGTGTGTAAGGGAGTCTGAAACAGGGTTGGAAATGTTTGTAGGTTAGAAATTTAATATATAACATTATAAATATTAAAAAAAAATTCTCGACGAAAAAAAATAACAATAAGTTGAGAATTAACCCAATAAGCAGAAACCTTTAAAATTTAATATTTATTCATTTGAAAACTATTTCAAATTTCAAGTACAAGCTTTGAGAAAAGGCTTGAGTTTTCTTTTCTTTTAAATTTTAAAATATGCCTTTTTTCCATCAAAGAGGTTATAATATACAATAAAATACCTTAAAATACCTTCATAATTCAAAACTAAGCTGAATATTTTTTTTAGCAAACAAATGTTTTTCAAATATTTTCAAAACGTTTTTTTTAAATTTTAAAATATAGTTGAATTAAATTTAAAAAATATTTTTTTCTAAATCATTTTTAAAAATGAAATTTTACATGCATAAATGATAGATTAATATTTTTTACGTTAGCTGAAAAGGAAATTTTGCGTTCATCATTTTAAACATATTTTTCGTCATAATTCATGAACCATATCTGTTTTGTCCATTTTTTGCGGCACAATTGTGTACAAATATTTTCTTGAATATTTATTTCATTTTTTTAAAAAACAGGTCTCAGTTTTAAGCTTTTTTATGAAATAAATAAATAAACATTTCAATATTGTCTTAATAACAATGGAAAAAATATAAAATAAACTAAATATAAAAAATTTAACTTTATAATTTATAATGATTTGAAAATTTTATAAAAACCTAACACTATAATTTTATAGGAAATTTTTTTTTAATTGTCCTGTTTATTTAATTTGAGAAATATTTATTAAAGAACATTTTTCAAAAATTTTCTTATGTTTGAATTGATGTTTATTGGTTTATTGGATACATTTTTTTAAATATTTTTGTAGAAATTTTCATACAAATTTTCTAGCTAGACATTTTATTTTTTACTAAATCAGGGCCTAAAACATTGAAACATTTAAAATTAAAAGTTTATATACAATTTTCCACCCCTGTTTGTTATGACAGCCATAAAACTGTGGCCGTATGCTGTGAGTGTTTAAAATTCAAACAATATATTGTTTTAATAGAAAAATATGCTCAAGGGAGACCAATAGATAGATAATCGAACACAACGTAAAGGGGAAAACCAAATTTTAAAGCTGATTTTTTTATGGATTTCTATATAAAATTTAATCTGTTGTAAATTATTTTGTGTTAAAAAAAAGAAAATTTTTTTTAAAGTTCTAAATATATTAATAAAACTAAAGTAAAACTAATGACTTAAGGCGAAATGATTATGAAGGGATAAATTCTTCGAATTTTTTCTGTGTAGCAAATTAGATTTGCTCTGACTTTTGTTAAATCCTAAACGAAAAATCGTTATAAAAATATAATAATTTAAAAATAATGAATTCTTAGTCGCAAAATATTTGCTAAATTAAAAGTATTTTTTTTTTTATCTTAGATATAATCCATGATTATTGTTAGCATTCCGGGGTTAAATATTTGGATAATTTATTAAACTCTCTTTCTATTAAATTATCTTGCCTGTTGGTTTTTTTATATATAAACAATACTCACGGGATGTTCCTATGAGTTAATGTCTATGTTTACCGGTAATATTATAGATGTAATTGCAGCTTTGTTAACCAACATCCGGCTCGAAGGACCAAAAAAGAGGTACAATCGCTAATTGCCCTTGTTGTCTCTATTTGACTGTACCAAAAGAGTTTGTGGAATATTATGGAACTCCATCAAAGGCTTTCTTATTTTTTATGAGTCATTCTGTTGCGAAGTCCAAAGTACAACTTCATTATAATTTATTGAAGAAGAAAACCCTTAATTTAGTATATTTAGTTGAAGTTAGATTTAAAAGTGGCGATCAAAAAAAAAAAATATGACGATGGTCTTTATTCGATCAATACTTATGACAAACGCAAAAAGTGCTTACAGAAACATTGGGATTAGATCAAGCAACAATTTCCAACCACTTAAAAACACTTGGATTCATACAAAAGAATAGAAATTGGGTGCTAATCCAACTAAAGCCAATAAACGTTGAAAGGCGATTTTGCATTACTGAAATGCTACTTCACCACCACAAAGCGAAGTCGTTTCAGCATCGGCGATGACAAGGCGATGATAATCTAAAGGACAAAAAAATTATATGTGAAGCCCGGACAACGAGGAAAGTCGCCATTAAAGTCGAATATGCATGGCGCCAACGTAATGCTTTGTATGTGGTGGGGTTAGAAGGTTGTCATCTATTATAAACTGTTAAAACAGATGAAACGATAGCGGGAGATCTCTACAGTAGACATTTGATCCTTTTGAAAACATCATTGAACGAAACACGTTCAGAATATGCGACCAGAAGCAAGTCCATACTGGACAATGCTAGGCCTCATGTTGCGCAACCGGTTAAAAACTATTTTAAAAATAGTGGGTAAAACATTTTACTCCATACACCTTATAGTGTCCTAAAATTGTCCTTATGACTCTTATTTGTTCGTTCGTTTCATAGTTTGTTTCGCTTCAAAATAAACTACATATGAAATATAGGCTGGGTTTTGATTCACTTCTGGCCTCAAAAGATGAGAAAAGGTTGTGGTATGGTAACCATAAATTGCCAAAAGGATGGACAATACTTTGAGTAAAATACGTTTTACTTTTATCTTGAAGTAAACATTAATTTTTCATTAAAAAAAAAACGATGTAAATTAATGCATTTTATAATGAAATTTTCAAAAAATTTCCACTGTACTGTTAAGCTCTATAGATTTATTTTTTATGTTCTTTTTCCCCTACACTACCAATTCAGATTTTACATCTAGAATTGAATTAAACTGTGCGTTCAAATAAAACATAACATAACATGTTTTTGTTTTTAAAGAAAATTTGAACGGAATAATTTGGGATTAAAACTAAATCAACTACTTTTATCATTTCTTCAGTAGATTTTCTGACATGTCATTTTATATAAGAATTAATTGCTAAATATATTATTTTTTTTTTTTTTTTTTTTTGAGATATGACTTATTTAAAGTACTAAAATTATTTTTAATCTTTTTAGGTAAGACTTATGCAGAAAAATTTAAAATACTTTTACGAAACTTTTCTCGGTTTCTTTCTACAATAATCTAAAATTAATAATCCCAAATTTTGTACTGCCAGAAAATTTAAAAAATTCTGTTGCATGTTACGAGTGTCATCAATGTATATTATTTGTTATGATTATCCGAGTTTATTCAGACTAAAGAAAAAAAAACAATCAAATATATTGTCGAATTTTAAATAAACTTGTCATACGACAAATTGTTTTTTCATTCAGGTCAATTTTCTCAATTATTAAGTGTACAAAACTTGTATCTAGGAACATGAGTCAGCAATAAAGTATTTTTTAAAATATTGAAAATATTTTTATTTTTTTATTATTGAGGCGCCTTGATCATTCTTTGCTTCAGAGTTCTTCTCAGCTTTTTTTTTTAATATCTTTAACTTTGATGGTTTAAAGATTAGGCATAGTTTTAACATAGCTCATATTTAATTTAGAGAAAATTAACACAACGTGCCACATTAAGCGGCCGAACATGTTTTTCATAGCTCTTAGGAGCTTCTCTACTTTTTGGGCTTGGAATTAATTCTTGCGACTATTTATTTTCTTGAACCAAGTTTCACCTCATTCTTTAGGTCCTTGTTAAGCTTTTTTATTACCCTGAAATGTAATAATTTCAACATTTTCTAGTAAGTTCAAAAAGAAAAAAAATCAAATTTTATTTTGTACATATTTCTTTGTCTGCATGCGCAAAAAAAGCCACCTAATTTCAAGAATTCGATCTGCTGTTAAATCTGACATGTTTCTAGAAGAAATTATAATCAAGAAAGATATTTAAAATTAACGTCAGTAAGATTTATTAAGAAAATTTTGTGTTATGTTTTATTCGAACGCACTCTTTAATTTTACAGATGTAAAAAAAAAATATTTATTTGGCAATCCTTGCAACAAGGGCAGATTTAACAGGGCTGCCAGATTTGGGATTTTCAACTCAAATTTAGGGAATTTTTGTTGCAGAAAAGGATGAAAATGTCAGTTTGGGGATTGGGGAATTATTCAGAGATATTAAAAACATTTTGGGAATTTTTTCGGGAAAATTTTGTTATAATTTGTTTAATTAATAAAATTGGAATTTTGAACAAAAATATATAATTTAAAATTTAACTTACATGTCATTGAAAAAAAATTGTGCAAGTAGTATTTAATAAGCTAATGATCCCTACAATAAACGTATGAGCTTAATGCGTATTTTCGATTAAGAGTTTTTTAATTCAAAAAACCCACATTTTTATAAAACCGGTTTTCGAGTTATTCTATAAATAGCCTTTTTTAAGAAACCGGTTTCGAATACGGTTTTTTAAAATACAAATATTTAAAAAAATTATTTTTACTAAAGAAAGTACTGTTATAACACATATCATTTGTAAGACAAGCAACACAAAAATAAGAAGTCATATCGGTCTTCTGCGACTAAAGGATAATGCTCAAATTTTATATTTTTTGAATTGAATTCTTATACTGATTCTTCTGATCCAACTCTTGCTATGTACCTATTTACTGAAATTCACCTTATTCTTGTGACAAACGATAAAAGTAAAATTTACTTCTTACTTCGATTATGTTAATAAAAATAATAAAATAAATAAGGCTTAGTTAACAAATATAAAAAAAAATGGGAAGTATAGGTTAATTTAATAAACAAAAATAAAAGAAGGAGCATTTCATAAAAAACCGGTTAACCGACAGAAAAAAACCGGCCTGTTGAATTATTTAAAAATAAAAATTATTGGAAACCAGTTTTTTAAGAAAATTCCGATTAACCGGTTTCGGTTTTTGAATAAACTATTAACAAAAACCAAACTTCGTGCTAGCATGTGGAATGAACATCAGCATCTGAATGAGCATCTTAACACATTAATACCCACTGTAGCTGACTGAGTACAGTTGCATTAAAGAGTCGAAGTTTTTTTCTTTCTTAATTAAATAAATGTAAATGAGCGATTTAAAAGTAATGAGCCATATTACTAGCAAATCAGAAAGTTGATTTTCACTCATTGAGAATAAGAACAAATTATGTAATTTTGCAATTTCTTAAGTTTTCGTATTTCCCAATGTTCTTTTTTACTCGTAATTTGACTTTTTGGTAATATGATGCTTTATTTCGAAAATATATGATGTTTAAGTGTTTCCTTACTTATTTTTGTAAAACAAATGTTTTACACAAATATCTGGAGGATAATACTTTAGCTATTAATGTGTTAATATTAATAGAAATAAAAAAAAATAAAAAAATATATATATAAATAATATGCCAAAAATTTAATACGACATGTTGAATAATTTTAATTCTGAATTTATGTATAGGACTAATTTTTTCGATTTACAAGATGGGGAATCTGAAGTTTAAATTATAATTTATTTTTTCCAATATATATTTAACTATGTAAAAATATTCTTCCATAAATGATCTCTATAAGAAAAAAAAAAATGCTAAACTAAAATAAAAAAAAAAAATGAAAAAAAGTAATTATATTGAATGATAAACGTCCTTTTTGTTAGGCGGGGATTTTTGGGAAAATATTTAAAAAAATTTTGAGGCTGTCCAAAAAAGTATCTGGCAGCCCTGATTTAACAATTCATTAGCACAGCTGATTACTTGTTTTGATTTGTTGAATTGTCAAACTCAATATTAAATGATAAATTTCGCTCTCCCAATAATTCGTTTGAACGCTAAAACCCCATTTATAAAAAATTGTGTAAAAAATCCTCTCAGAATTGCTATTAACTTGTTAAATCTGCCTTGCTACCAACACTATCATTTATTAATCTATAACATTTAATTAACAAACAATTTACCATTTGATTTGTTAATACTATTTATTAAAAAATATTTCTACTCTAACATATGTTTGTAATTAAGTCTTTTAACAAATCAATTAATAGCAAATAAAAACCAATTACAACTCATTGACATAAAATGCCTGGAAGAGAGAAAAAAGAGCTACACTCACATTTCACTGTCAGCAGACATATTCCAAAAAAGGGAAAAAAGGCAAACAAAGTAAAGAGTGTTGTATTTAAAAAGGATGCAAAACAAGCAAGGTTGTTGACAAATGTTAATAATTAAAAAAAAAGAAAAAAAAAACAAATTTAATCATAGCAAAAAAAAAAATATATATATATATATATATATATATATATATATATATATATATATATATGCGTGATTCCCACCTTCAGAAAAAAAATTAGTTTTCGCTTTATGATTAATTACTTTTATCTTTTTGTATTTACTATTATATACATTTTCTTCTCCAGCTTTCCTTTTTTTATCATTAACTCCTTCAATTTGTTTGCTTTTCTCTTAAGCATATTAACGAAACTTTTTTCTTTATAGCTGTTGTTTCTTTTGTTTTTCCCTGTAAATGGATGTGCTACGAGTCTTTGTTCATGTTTTACAAAACTAAAAATTGTGAAGTAGACACCATTTTATAATTGCTGTTGTTGCATTTTGTTAAAAGATTTTTTTGTTTTTTTTTTTTTCAATTTCTTATAATTTTGGGAAAGATAATTTTCAATTAGACACAACATTAAAACATATTTGTTCTTGCTTTTTAAGTTGTTATTTTTCGTTGGATTAAAATATATATATATATATATATAGTATATGAAATGTGTGTTGTGGACGCAACTTTACTAATTGAGAGTCATTATAATTGTTGTAGAGGTTAAATGAGATTTAAAAAATTAATTAACATTAATTTAATCTACTGTAAAATTATTTTCCATATCAGACATCAAAGAGCAAAACTATTAAGAGCTATTAAAACAAGTAAGAATGTTATATTAGGCTTGGTCGAATTTTTTATACCCACCATCTGCAACTTTCTGTGCCAACCCAATTTGAAAATTCACCTTATATGGGAGGTGGGCGTTAAAATAGGCGGATCACGCCCATTTTTGGTTTTGGTTTACAAAATTTCGCGAAAGTGAGAAAAAGTACCTGAGTTACATCGGACACCCTGTATTTCTAGTATTTGAAACCTTCATGAAGATTCAATTTGACGCCATATACTTATATACGAGGTAATTCTGCTTCGTTCGATTTCGTTTTTTGCAAGGCACACTCTCAGGTCTATTTTCAGAAAATCGGTTTCCTTCGTGAATTGAGTTTTTTCGGCTTTAACATCGCATGGTTGGAGGGGCCCATTAAAATATGTAATTGCGAAATTTTTAAAGACTTTTTGAAAACAGCAAAATTTTCAGATTTTACTTCAGCATTTTTGGATGCCAAATAATGTTTTAGAATTATGTAAGGTACACTGGGAGACTTGCTGTAGCTTATTTTAATGATAAATTCTTAAAATTTTGGGTAAGTTTTCCTAATAAGCTGGTTTAAGCAAACTAAGAAATACGCGACGAAACCAGCTCATCCATACAAAAATAAATATCAATTTCATTCTTAACCCAAAAAAAAAAAAAAAACATCTAAAAACTAATTTAAAAAATATGTTCCCATAATTTAAAACTCTAATGATGTCAGTTTTGGCAAAAAAGCAGATACTAACATCTAAATGCATTTTGCTTGGGCACATCCAAGAACCGGACGAAAAAATTGTAAAAATGTGACTCAGTAGCAATATTTTGTTAGGACTTATCCTAAAACCAAGGGCGCTCTAAAAAGTTACTAAGTTTGTAGAATTTATGGACAAAAAATGCATTTTCGTAAACTTAAAAATGAAAACGTTATAAAATCATCTTTAAAACTGATTATTGAGTAATCTTCAAAGTTTCTGGTTATTTTTCTATAGTTTAAGCCGAAAATAGTTTTAAAAACAAAAAATCCACATACATATATCATGTAGAACTTAAAAATGATGTTGAACGTTTTTGGTTGGAAAGTTAACTCCCTAAATCAAATTTAGGATGTCAAAAAAACCACGACCAAATGGCAGAAGAGATAAAAAATGTATCGTAATCAAGTAAAAAAAAATCGTATTTAAGTTATCAAAAATATTTAGTAAAAATTATAAATTTGCCTGCAACTTTTAAACCATTAATGATATTAATTTAGTTTTTCGGTATTAAAGTGGAAAAATGAGAGGGAATTTCAAATTTTTTCAAAATAAAAGGAACTTTTAATATGTTTACATTTTTCTCAAAATCGACAAAAAACGACTTATTTAAGAATAGAAATCCTAATTTGCCGAATGGATATTTTCAGTATTCTCGTTGAGGAGGGAAAATTTAAGGGAAACATTTTACTGAAAATAGGGAAAAGTGCATTTTTTTCTTAAATATTATCTGCTATCACTGGTTCACAGCAATGCGCCAGGAAAAAAGATTTTCTTTAAAAAATAAAAATTTTAAGATTCTCAAGAATTATAAAAATTAAACAAAACGATAATTTCCTTAATACTCTCTCCGAAATTAGAAAAATAATTTTAATATTTGGCAATCCTGTATAACAATCAACAGCAACAACAAGGGAGGCTGTGTAGGGAGTTTATATCTATGGAGTGTTTCAAAGTGACTTTATGTATTACAAAAAAAAAATCTACACACAAAGAACAACAACCAGTGAGTGAATAGTTAAAGAACTAACAACAACTACAAAAAATTTAAAGCAACTAGAGTAAAGTAAAAGAGCTGCGAAAAAAATATGGCGCAAATATAAACTGAGTACAAAATTTACAGCAACAAAAACAAAAAAAAAATAAATAAAAAAACTAAAGCTAAATAGAATTTATGATGAAAGTTTATTTCTTTTTCAACTTTCTTTACTTTATTTTTCATTTCATTACATCAAGAGAGAATTGTAGTGATTTTTTATGTGGGGAAATTCATACAAAAACAAAAAAAAAATTAAAAATAAAATAAACCCAATCTATACGTATAGATTTTATATGGAGTACTTTTATGTTACCGAGCTCAAAACAACAACGACAACTACACAGCCACGATGATGACGACGACGACCTGAACGATGACGATGAAATATACACGAATAATACAGAAACACAAAAACAAAAAACAGCTAAATAAAGTAATGTGTGACTGTAAGTGAGAAGAAGCCAAAAAAATAAGCATTAAAGTACTACATAAATGCCACTGGCATCCGATTTGTGTTGGATTTGCTCATAAAGTTGTTAAACAGATTGTCGGTATAGATACCTTCATCATCATTTTTCGTATGATTAGTTTTATGTAATTTTATCAAGTATTTTAAGGATTTTCATTTGTGATAAATTGTTTTTACGTGGTCGTATTGTTAAGTTAATGAAAATTGTAACGAAAAGGAGTGGGAGGTGAGAGAAGGATAATTTTGTGAAACAAGGTAATAAAGGAAAGAAATTATTTGAATTAAATATTTGTTTTTAAATAATACTTTCTACAAATTAATACTGTTTTGAAATTTTGTAAAATTTAATATTTTGGAAATTTTACTTTTCTTTTTATTATATACCTACATAAACATGCCAAATTGTACTATATGCTGATAACACACTAATTTTTACAGAAGGTGATACTAATAATGAATGTGAAGATAATTTGATGCATGAAATGAAAATTGTGAATAACTGGCTAAAAATTAATAAATAATATAAATGAATGAAATAATAAAATAAATAATAATAAATAAATGAATAATGAATAAAATAAACTGAATGAAGGTAAAACAAAATTAATGGAAAATAAAATGAATAGTGAATCAACTTTTAAAATTAACAACGAAGTAATTGAAAAAGTTAATCAAATTAAATATCTTGGCTTTATAATACACAAAAAACTAAAATTTAAAGAACACATCGAATATATATGCAAAAAAATGGGTAAACAAATCGGGCTTTTTAAACGAATAAGAAACAAAGTATCAACACTAACGGCTATAAACATTTACAATACAATGATAAAACCACATTCTGAGTTTGGTTCAACAATACTATATAACCTGCTGTTCAAATACACAAATAGAAAGACTACAAAAATTTCAAAATAAGGCAATGAGATAAATCATAAAATGTAACATTTATACACCAATAGAATATATTCTAGAAACACTTAAATGGCTTAATATAAAAGAATTTAATACTCTTATATTGATACAAAAAATTAAAATTGGAAACGCAATATCTGATAGATCAATTAAATTATGTAGGTGATATGCAACCCTATCAACTAAGGAATGTTGGGAATTTTAGGCTTCCACAGGCAAAAACAACTGCAACACAACGGTCACTTTTCTATAAAGGACTACATATGTACAATATGCTTCCAACTTATATAAAAGAAGAATTTCTTCTCACATTATATTTACAACATTATATTTCGAAGAAAAATTATATCATTTATAAAAAATAATAACTTCGTGAGGTTTTGAATATATTGAATACTATACTTAAATTATATTAAGAAGAATATTGTAATGTATTTTAAATATTACTAAATTAAATTTTTTTTTTTTTTTATAAAAAAAAAAAATTTTGGTACTCATTGAACTCTCTAACCATAGAAAACAACTAGAAGTCCAACTATTTTAATTCGCTCACCAAAAACATACTCTTTATATAATTACATATAAATTAGTTCTGAAGAAAATTCTACTAACACATACAAAAGAGTTCCATTTTTTTGACAGCTGAATTACGTTTTTTAGAGCAAGTTAGACTTCCAGTTGTTGTCTGTCCCTAACTCACTTAAAATCGTAAATATTTCCTATACTATTTATTCGATTGCAAAGATTAAGATATCAATTGAAAGCTCTTATGGTGCATTTATTAAAGTAAAAAGTTATAAAAGTTTCATTAAAGCAACTTTTTTAAAATATTTTGTAATTTCAAGTGCATAACACAATTTTTTTGGAAACTTTTTTTCCCTTATAGAGTATTTTTAACTGTGTGGTATGCCCAAAAGCGGCTTCGCTAGCAAATTTTTAAATTTTTTTGTAACACAAAACTTTTTTCATATGAGTGTCTATAACTTCCATACTATTGAATTGCACTCAAAAAATTTCACATCAATATTTTCACCGTTTAAAGTTGTATCAATAACGAAAAAATAAAAAAAAAAACAAAGCTGAATAAGAAATAGAAAAAAGTACATTTTTGCAATCAATTTTCAAAAATGTTACAAATTTTCAAAAAAAGGTACCAATGTTCAAAAAAAGTGTCAGCTTTCAAAAAAAAAAGTACCAAATATCAAAAACTACCAATTTTTTTAAAAAAAAGTACAAATTTTTAAAAAATACTTATTTTCAGAAAAGTGCCAATTTTCAAAAAAGCACTAAATTGCACAAAAGTAGTGAATTTTAAAAAGATGCTAATTGTCAGAGTTTTAAAAATTTACAAAATTTTTGTACCAAATTTCAAAAAAGTACAAATATTCCAAATTTTTTGAAAATTTTTCCATTTTTGAAAAATTGTGCTTTAAAAAAATTGGTGTACTTATTTTTAAATTTGAAAATTGAAACTTTTTGAAAAAAAGAAATCAATTTTCAAAAATGTTACAAATTTTCAAAAAAAGGTACCAATGTTCAAAAAAAGTGTCAGCTTTCAAAAAAAAGTACCAAATATCAAAAACTACCAATTTTTTTTAAAAAAAGTACAAATTTTTAAAAAATACTAATTTTCAGAAAAGTGCCAATTTTCAAAAAAGCACTAAATTGCACAAAAGTAGTGAATTTTAAAAAGGTGCTAATTGTCAGAGTTTTAAAAATTTACAAAATTTTTGTACCAAATTTCCAAAAAGTACAAATATTCCAAAAGTAAATTTTCAAAAATTATTAATAAATTGATGTAATTTTTTGAAAATTTTTCCATTTTTGAAAAATTGTGCTTTAAAAAAATTGGTGTACTTATTTTTAAATTTGAAAATTGAAACTTTTTGAAAAAAAGAAATCAATTTTCAAAAATGTTACAAATTTTCAAAAAAAGGTACTAATGTTCAAAAAAAGTGTCAGCTTTCAAAAAAAAGTACCAAATATCAAAAACTACCAATTTTTTAAAAAAAAAGTACAAATTTTTAAAAAATACTAATTTTCAGAAAAGTGCCAATTTTCAAAAAAGCACTAAATTGCACAAAAGTAGTGAATTTTAAAAAGGTGCTAATTGTCAGTTTTAAAAATTTACAAAATTTTTGTACCAAATTTCAAAAAAGTACAAATATTCCAAAAGTAAATTTTCAAAAATTATTAATAAATTGATGTCATTTTTTGAAAATTTTTCCATTTTTGAAAAGTTGAACTTTTTGAAAATTGATACTTATTTCGAAATTTGCTACCGTTTTGAAATTTTGTACTTTTTTATAAACTTTTGAAACTTGTACTTTTCTTTGAAAATTGTTACATTTTTAAAAACTTGTACTTTTTTTAAAACATTATTTTCTTTCGAGAATAGGTACTTTTTGAAAAATTTTATACTTTTAATAAAATGGTACATTTCTATTAAATTTGTAACTTTTTTTGAAAATTGGTGCTATTTGAAAATGTGTATTTATAGTTGTTTTTATATGCACTTTTTCTAGTCTATAGTCCTTGCTATTGTCTTGTCTATAGTATAGACTATAGTCTATAGACTATAGTCAAGTCTACAGTCTAGCCAATAATCAAATCTATATTCTACTCTATGTCCAGTATATAGTGTACAATAAAGTATTTTGAGTATTTTGTCTATTTGTTATTGAGCGCCTTTACAAAATCATTACAAAAAAATTAAATTAAAAATTCATCTACCTTAATTATCAAAATTTACAATTTAATTACTGAAATCATCTACCATATTAAATAATCATAATAAAAATGTTATAAATATCAAAATCTTCCATATGTAATTCAAAATAACATTAAATTAATTGAATTATTTTAAGATTAGCCCACGCATATATTTTAAAATGAATGTTTATACAAATTTACTAATAGGCAGACACTCACTCATTCAGTTGCTTGCCTGCCTGCTTGATTGCTAACTTACTTCGACAACCAGCCATCTAGCCAACTACTCTGACAGTCAGTTATTTATTTATGCATTCATTCAGCCACTCATTATTAAAAAAAAAAATTGTCTAGGAGGAGTTTTAACAAAATCGTCTACACTTTATTAACAAACTGGCTGAATGACTATTTCGATGACGGACTGACTGTCGGAAATATAGTCGTAAGTATGAGTTTTGTACAGCAGCAATCGTAACCAAAATATACAATAAATATAAAACGAACATTTTTACTTACAAGTACATAAAGTCATTTGTGGTTTTGTTAAAATTATACATAAATAAAGAAACATCAATATTTAGTGTTTTGGTTGTGGTTAAAAAAAAAATTCTTATTTGCAAGGTTGGGTTTTTTATTAGGACTTGCTTTTTATTTAAGAAGAAAACCAAAGTAGATATAGAATTGAATTTAAATGTTTTATTTATTTATATTTTTGCGAAAATATTTAATATTTTTATTGCAAAAACTAATTATTAAATAAAAATTTATATTTAATTATTTTAAATTAAATACAATTTTTGAACGATTTTATTTGTCAAATTTATATTTATCATTTTTATAACATCTGGTATACATTTTTTGAAAGGGACATATCAGTTTTTTTCTCTGTGTGTGAAAGAGTGTAGTACAAATAATTGTAGTAAGAAGCATAATGTAATTACAAAGTGACCGCACATCTACAAAAACAATTGCTTGTATTTTGTTAGTGTAAAACCACTGCACATAATGTCAAAACATTATGAACAAAAAATGAGAAAATGAAGAATAAATTAACGCGGCAAAAAATATTACATATGAATACAAAAACAATTAGGCATTTTCGCGCGATATGTATATGAAAAAATTATAATTCAGCTGGGCTTACGAGGTCACTTTCTTATTACACTATGGTAAGTAGTGTTTTTGTTTTGATTTTTATTTTGATAAACAAGAATAACAATTATTAAATTTTATACGCACTTCTTACTTGCGATTAAAAATATTGCGATATGAGCATTTGCTGTATAAACTGTGAGTTAAGATTTTATTTGCAAGTAATTCGCGTATCAAAATGAGTTATTTATTTGTAAACTATTTTTATTTTCAATAATCTCGGGCGTATAAAAGTAATAAATGATAACAAAGCTGTCATTATTGGTATCTACTATATATATATATATATATATATATATATATATATATATATATATAGAGTGTTTATGTGATGTTAATAAATTTTGATCTAATTTACGATTTGTTATAAACTACTTCTGCTTTGCTGACTTTTTAAGCGGCTGTCATTGCTAATATTTATAATTCAATTTAAATTTACTAGATTTATTTTTCTCCCACCTAATTTTATACAATTTTATTTAATTTGTTTCGTATTGTTTTTATAATTGAGTTTTTTTATATCGCTTAGATAAAGTAGTTTGTCATTGTTAATGGATGCATGTGTTTAAATAAACAAAATGAAAAAAGAATAGTTGATGAGCATGATTATCTGGATTTATATTTTTATAATGATAAAGAGCTAATTTGATTTAAATACTTAAATTAAAACCAAAACAACCTGCTAAACATTTAATGGCCAATGAGTAGTAGAGGCATAGAAAAAAAATTTTAAAAGGGGGGTTAAAAAATATTTAATAAAAAATATTAATTTTGTATTAATCAAAAAAAACTCATGTCAAACAAAATTTCTTTAAATTTCTTTTAGATTCAATTTTGGAACGAAATTTAAATAATTGTCAGTTTTCTCAACTTCGTAAATATTTAATTAAACGTTACTAAATATCTATATTTTTACTATATTTCCAAGTAATTTAATTTTATTCTTTTGTAATAAATTTATATTTTCTTTATATGTATATTTTTAACAAATTCTTAATAGAGAAAATAAATTGTTAATCTTAAAAAGGACGCTCTCTAATAATCCTCTTTAATACAACGCTGTTATTTTACTTTCAACCTTTTTCTCTTTTTTTCCAACCGTGTGACAATAATATGTATCAAAAACAACAGTAGCTAGCTACAGACAATAAAAACAACGTTGGTAGTGTTTTGTTAATTAATATGTATATTACACAATTTTTTATCAAGACAACAGTTAAACAGCGGATTATTATTTTTTGTTATTACAGCTGTCAAACTGCATATATAAAAAATATTCATGAATACCCTTTATTATTGTTTTTGTACAACTGTTAACGCCTTCCTTAAATTCGCATTGATTTTAACATTTGTCTTGATAAAAATTTGTCTAGTATAGACTCCAAGTAAAAGTGTTTGTTGTTATTATTTTTTTTTTAATAATTTAAAAACCTCTTTCGTTATTAACAAATAAATAAAGAAAGAACAAGATTCAATCAATTTGTCTCCATTTATTAATTTAACAATTGATATCTCATCGCCTTAAAAAAATACAATAATAATTTTATATTGAATTTCTTTGAAAATTATTAAAACCGGTTATTAAATTTATTATGATTTATTTTATTGTTTTATAGAATTATGTATATACAATATTTATTTTCATTTTATTACAAGGGGTGTTGATAATAATAATAAAAAAATATAAAAGACCAGTGTGTAAATTTATTCATTTATTATATTACAAATTATTTTCAATTTGTGAAAAAAATTGAGAAAGAGATTAATGAATATTAAAATGCCAAATGACAACAAAACCAAAATAGTAAAATAGTTGTTGTTAATCACATCACAATTGTGTAATTTGTATTTAATGTATTTTGCTACACTGATTTTTCTACGGGGTTGCCAGAAATTTTTATTTTTGGTCTATTAACACGAAGTCAAAAATGTAAATTTTTAAATAAATAATCCAGATAAAAGTTACTCAACAATTAAATTATCTTAAGAAACATTTTATTAAATCTTATTCTTTAAATAGACTCATACTAAACAAATATTAGTTGTAACAAAAAATTCCTTTTTATTAAATATTTTGGTTAACTAAAATTTTATTTAACATTAAAAAAATATATAAAATTCATTTATAATACTCAAATTTTCCAAATATTCTCTCAATGGCAATAATTGCCCTTCTTTATCCATTACCCAGATGATTATCATACATTAATTTTTTTCAAACTTCAATTTAAGTTTAATAATACAGAAGTTCATTATAATTGTTTTAATGCTTAAAAACAATAAAATAATTATAATTCTATAAAATGACTTTAAATACCTTATAATTAATAAATTGACTTAATTTGCTATTTGTTATTGTGTTTGTTGTTGTTATTATTATTGGAGTGGTTGTAGCTACAAGCTATTGATATAATAATAATTCATTTAGTTGTATATTATTATTGTTTATTATTATTATTATTTGCTCTATTCTCTATGAGTACACACGAATATGAAAGACAATTAAGAGAATTAATTCTTTGCAGAAAAAAAAATTATTATCATAGTAACTAATGGTGTCTAAATAAATCCTTTTGACATAATAGGCATGCTTTATATATATAAAAGATCGTGCAATTAACAGCTTTACATGGTAAATCATTATTAGGTAAAGTTTACTTTTATGTTCTTAATAGTCAAATTGAGGGTAACCAGTGTTACCTAATAGTAGAACAACTTCAATTGAATTATTTATTTACAGACAGCGGATTACTCTGATAGCAGAGTTATTAGCCAAGATAATTGTTTCATAAATTGTCGTGTTATTGGCAGATGTTCATAACGAAAAACAAAAACTTAATACCAATTTTCAAAAATATTCCAAGAATATATTAAAAATCTATAAAAATTTAGTAAAATTTTTTAACATTTTTAATATGCAGTTTAAAATTAGTTTAAAAAATGGAGCAATTTTCAAAAAGAAGTTAAAAAAAAAGAACAGTAAAACGTAAAAAAAGTACTTTTTATAAGAGTTACTAATTTCAAAATATAAGTACAAATTTTCAAAAAAATACTAACTTTCCAAAACAAATTAAAAATTTACAAAATGTTTTAATTACCAATTTACCAGTTAAAAAACGTTTATATTTTGAAACATGCACTAAAATTCAAAAATAGTTTTAATTTAAAATAATAAATTTTCAATAAAAAATTTCAGTTAAAAAACTATTTTATAAAAAAATATGTGCCAATTTCAAAAACTTTGTTAACTAAAAAAGCATTACTTATTTTCAAAAGAATATTAGATTTCAAAAAGAACAAATTTTCAAAAAAATACTAATTAAAAAAAAAAAAACAAATATGAGAAAAGTAAACAAATTTTTACAAGTAAAATTATTCACAAATTTCAGGAAAATAACATTTTCATAAATAGTACCAATTTTCAAAAAAAAAGTTTCAATCACTAAAAAAAATTAATGAAAAAAGTAACAATTATTATTAAAACACCAAGTCTTAATCTAATTAAATTGTTTATTATCAAAAAGAATTCATCCTTTTACTCCTTATTTAGAAACCAAAAACACCCTCCCTCTCATAAATTATAAAACTTAGTTTGTGTTTACTTTTTAGATTTATTGTACTATTTTCGTTTTTTATTCGTTCGTGTTTTTCTGTATAGTTTTGATGTAGGAACTACAAAAATAATAACAAAAAACTAAAAGCTAACCGCAAAAATTAATTAAGTCAGTTTAGCTTTATAAAAAAAATGAAATGTGGAGAAAAAATATTAAAACCTAAATAAAAAAATAATAACACAAGTACTTTTACACACAAAATCAAAGTAATTTGCCAGAGAAAAATTTATTATTAAAATTAGTTTGTAATTTTAGTTTAAATAGAGATCTAATGGTTTTGTAATTTTATAGTGTTTAATCATTATCATTTACATTAATATTTTTTTTTCATGTCTATTTTCATAAATTAAATCAAGTGTAAAAATGTTTAGTTTACACAAAGTTAATGAAAAAATGATAATAATTTTTATTACAAAGAAGGGAGGGTTTTTAGAAAATAATTTAAGGGTAATAAAATTAAATCGTGTAAATAATTATTTATGGTATAACAATAAATTTAAAAATTCTAAATAAGTGAAATTTAAAAAATAAATTTATAATATATACATATATTTAGTAAATGTAAACGTTTTCAAATTTTCAAAATTAATTTTATATTAATAACTTACTGTTAACAGATATTAATGATAATTTATAGATTATCTGTCTGAAGTAATGAAGAAATTTTCACTTTTTTACACTTAACTGATAATAATTTAATTATATTTTATTTTTAATACACAATTCAACAATCTTATTAAATGTCTACTATTTTTTTAATTCTTCACAAGTAAATATTAAATAAAAAAAACTTCTTTAACTGATTATTTTAAATTGTCATTCATCATAAAACATTTTTTGATAACATTTATTAAACCTTTTTTGATATAAATATAGCCGCCTTTAATATAAAACAAAAATTACACATTATTAAATAATAAACGTTTAAACAAAAAGTGATTACAAGCAAATATAAATTAAAAACAATTTTACTAAATTTGGTGATAAGATACAGACCACAAAAAATATAACCAATAAATCAAGAGCCGGAAAGAAATCATAAAATTTATAAAATCAATTGATTAAAAATAAATAAGCAAAATAAACAAATGTTTAAAAATTAAGTAAAATACTCTATATTTGGTTAATTTTAAGCAATTATTCCATATTTTTATAGTTGTTGAAATAATCAAATAAAATTTATAATAAACTAGCTGAATACCCGTAAAGCTTCTTCTATTAAAACTTCCAGTTTTATCGAAAAATGAAGAAAAATTTGAAATGTAAAAAACCGCAATATTTTCACCATTTTAATCAATATGCAATTAGTTTTTGTTTTAATTTATACCCTATAGTTCCTTCCGCCTTAAAATGTATCTATTTTTAAAATTTCTTTAAAATATGTTCAGCGATTTAGACGTGATTGCATCACAAACAAACAAATAAATAAACTCACAAGGCATACACTTGATTTTATAACATTAATATGGAGGTAAATGAGAAAATATTTCAAAACTTCTTGAGGAAAAACAAAATTGCAGTTTTAATTTAGATAAAACTTTTGATTGGGATAATATTTAAAATTATAAAAACTTTTTTAATAAAAGAATTTTTAGAAATTATTTAAAAAAACACAAATTTTTGAATAAGGTTGCAATTAAAAAACCTTACTTTTATAAAAGTTCAAATTTTTAGAAAGAAATAGCAATTTCGAAAAGTTCCTAACTTTCAAAATATGTATCAATATTTTTAAATCGTATTAATTTAAAAATTAGACCAATATCCAACAAATTACAAATTTTTAAATGTCAATTGTCAAAATTAGATATAATTTTTCAAAAATGCTGCAATTTTCAAAAACTATTCTAATTTTAAAAAGTAGCCCTAAAATAAATTAAATAATTTTAAAGAAGTACCAGTTTTCAAAAAAGCAGCAGTATTCCCGAAATAAAATTTCTTTTAAAGAAATACTGAGATTTACAAAATATTACTAATTTTCACTTTTAAAAATTTTTTCAATAATATATCATTTTTCTAAATATATATATATCCAACTTTTATAAAAATGAGATTTTTTTAATTGCACTTATTTAAAAATTTGTAATCCCTTTTACGCTCACACTATTCATCCGATTTAAAAAAAAAATATATCATAAGAAAGATATTTTTCATAGATGGGCAGAATATAATTTGAATTTTATTTAAATCCGTCAAGTATTTTAGAAGTTATAAGCGGTAAAAGTTGCTACTAAAACGTATAAAAAAACGTATATGTGTACAAGCCTCAAATTAAAAGGCGTCTTAAATTATTAAACTCTTCTCTATTTTATTTCTCATGTCTCTTAGACAATTCTCTCAATTTAAAACAGGGTCATTGTTGTTATTTCTTTACAAAAATAATTTGGACAAGTTGCAATGACATAATATCGGTCAATTAGAATTTTTCCACTTTTAATTGAGAGATTTGTAAGAGAAAAATTATAAATAAAATAAAAAAAGAGTTTAAGTGCCTGCTTTTTATAACAGGCACTTAAACTCTGAAATTTTGTTTTTGTTTTAAATGTAAGTTAGACGAGTCGTTTTTTCGCTCGTGTTATAAAAACAGGCAGTAATACTTTGAATTACTTTGTTTATTTTTTCTGAGTCTAATGCATTACGACAAACAAAGTAGAAAAAGTAAACAATTTTGATTCTTTTTGAAAGGTGTTTAGTGTTTTTATACCGTTCCTTTTTACTTTTAGAAAATACACATTTTTATGTAAAATTAATTATTTCTTTGCGTTATCAATATAAGCTCATTTTATTGTTCATTTATTTTCGATATTTAAAATCAGGGACCGTAACTATTGTGACTTTTATCATAAAAGCCTTAGTATTATATTTTCACTTTTATACTTTTTGTGCCAATATAATAGTTAGTTGATGATTTTTATTTCTTCGAAGGTATGTAAAAGTTATTTTCTGATTGTTATTAATAGTTTGGTTAAATAGAGATAAATCGCCAAAAATGAAAAAAATCTACAAAAAAAAAGAACGCAAAAAAAATGCTAAAAAAAAGACTGTCAAATCGGAAAAACTATGGAACGAAAAAATCTGAAAAATTACCAAAACGAAAGAGAATTAAATGGTTGCATTTTATAAAATATATTGTATAGGAAAATTATTTTTTTTTACACTAAACATTTTCTATCACAATACGATAGGAGTTGGTAACGAACGAAGCGCCCGAGGTATACCCTAGTTTAGATGAATCTATTTTAAAATATTTGTGCATAGATGAATGGCAGATAATTTAAAGCGAAAGATTTGAGTGTGAGTTAAAATTTAATTCTTGCAACTACAAAAATTTTTTTTACATTAACTGTCTGTCCTTAATATCTTTCATTTTGCATGTAATGACTTTAAAACTGTCACTATAGACTTATTTTACTTGGTTCCAATAAATATTCAAATGTTCCTTGACAATTTCTTTCTGGCTGAAATTTTGTGAATTCTCTAGCTATCACTTAATTTTAATTATAGCAGTGCAAACCTCAATACAATTTTCTATGAAAACATAGTCAAATGGATAACTTACGTGTTTCGCAATACTAATTTGAAGTCGCTCGGAAAGTCATTCCAAAGTTTAAACCTTTTATTCACCGTTAACAAATAACATTAATTAGCACATAAACCTGATAAATAACACATAAACATTGTGTATTTATTAATTACAATAATGTAGATAACTGCAAAAGATTTTTTATGCCACAAAAAATTAAAAATCATTTTATGATTGTGAATTAATCTTTCTTAAAAAAATTCAAAGCATAGACTGATTTTTTTTTTTTTTTTTTTTTTTTTTTTTTGAAAGAAAATAAAAATCACAAATTTTTATTTCTGATAAATAAAATAAAAATCAAAAATACAAGTTTGTTACACAATAGCTTAATAGCGTAATAGCAAATACTATGGTGTACACAGGTTATTTCTAACTAATTTTCTTCATATTGGTTTTTTTTAATTCAAAATTACGCAAAAACTAAATATTTTTGGTCTCTGGACTAAAGTCCCTTAAGATCCGATTTTTCAACAAAATATTCTAACCAGAAACTTAACTAATACAACACATTTATTTTGTCAAATATATCAAGCGTCATACGAAATTAATAAAGTTAATTAATTAACTTAAAAAGACAATACAAAATAAATGTTATTAAACACGTAATAAAAAAAACATAATTCTATTAAAAAGTATTAGCAAATAAGTTGTTCTTAATCTGCTAATTAAAATATTATAAAGAATAAATATGTAAACATAAAATTAATAACTATGTAATCACTTAAAACGCTTATAAAAATGAACACATAATATATTAAAAAAAGAACATTTTTTTTTTTTATCATGTGAGGGAGGTTTTATTATAATACTAAATTCTGCAAACAATAAAGTTTTGTTAAGAAGAAAAATACATAAATATAAGTAGAAACTTACCATACAAACAGAAAAAGTAAAAAATATAATAGGATGTTGTTGATATTGATGATTATTCAATAGACAACCAACTTGTTATGTTTATATAAAGAGTATTAATGTTTTCTTTGTATTATATAAATTTCTTTTCGCAGAACTTAAACTAAACTTTAAGGTTTTAGTTGTTATTCTTGTGTCATGTTGTAGATAGTTGGGAAAAACTGTTGTATGGTATTCCTTTGCGGAACAAAGTTAATTGTAGTTGGTAGATTTTTTTGTTGGTGTTTTTGTTGAATGTTTAAAAAACACTTAATTCCAGAAGTTGTTAAATTCTGTGTTGATTATTTAAGACTCATAAAGAGATGACCTCAATAATATTGATGTTGACGTCGTCTTAAGACGCGAACACATTATTTGAGGTATAAAATAAAAGCGTTGAGAGTATGTGCATAATAATGTTGTTTGTTAAATTCCTTTTAATTTAGCCATAATGATAATTGTAATATTGCAATTCCTTTTATAAGTAAAATTTAATATTAAGTTGTTTTAAACTGAAAAGAAAAAGAAAAGAGAATGTATTAAAAATAAATTAAAAGTATGTTAATATTTTATATCTAAATATTAAATCTAAATAATATAGTTAAATATTGAAAAAGCTAAGGAAAAATAAACTATTTTATTTATTATTTATTTTAAAATTAACAAACTCTTGTGAATTTTAAAACTTTTTCGTTTTTAAAATCAAAGTAAAGTAATTATCGTTTATTTAAAGTTCAATTATTTTCAAATTATCTGCAAACATAAGTGTGCGTTCCAATAAAACATAACACACAAATATTGATATAAAATTTGACTGGAATAAGTTACAATTATGAATGAAACTATATCTTTTAGGATTTTTTCTACCGATTTATTACGTGCAGCAATAAAAGATAAAGTATTGATTACACCGTGTAACAATTTGCCAAAAAAATTTCTCACACATCTAAAAATTAAAATATGCATCAAACTAGAGTCCATACATAATAAAACTACGTAGCCATTTTTTCTCCAGGACGTCAAATTTTCTCTCAAAAGGACCTTAAAGTTTCGAAAAATACATGAATTAGGCAAAAATATAAAATATTTACGAATATTATATCAACCCAATATAGATATCAAATGAAAACTAAGAATCCCTACAATATACCAAAAGTTATTATTTAAATGTATAATTAAATGTTTTTTTATACACCTATCAATAGTATTTTGATTGTACTTTGAGTAATGTTTTGTGTTTAAAATTTGTCAGTAGTTTGGGCTCAGCATTAGTCGTCCTTAATTTCTTTTTGACAAGGGCCCAATATCTTTCAATTTCGGTAATTGATATAATTATTCAGGAGGGATGCCGAAGTTCTGGGCAGTTTCGAGGATTAACATTTTTCGGAACAAAATTAGCCCAATGTTACATACGATTCACTTCTTTCACCATAGCTGCATATATTTTTGAGTACTTTTCTGGAACATTTCCTCTAACATCTGCTACATAAAACTTTTTTCTAGAAAGTTGTGAGAATTCAGAAATAATGTACGTGTCATCACCCATTACACAACATTTAAATTTAAAAAAATTTAGGGCTTTGCTCTTTTTTCAGCTACAGCATTCTTCTTTGAGTTCTTATCTGGTACCGTAAATGTTTTAAGTCCAATATTGGCTTTAACTTTGCGCACATAGCTTTCAGAACATTTGATTCGTCTAGCCGCTTCATGCACGGAAATGTTTGGAATAATTCTTAAGAACTGATTTGGATTTGTATTCGTTTCGTGGTCGCTTGTAAGGTCATTGTCTAACTTTCTTACCGCTCTAGAAACTAATTGATCTTTTTAAATTTTTTTGTAACTTTAATTTGGACGAGATTTAATATTTTCTAAAAATTTTTTATGTAATTTCCTTTCACTCCATTTTATTCTAACGCATACCTTATTTGCTTACAAATATTATTATGTACATATATTTTTTATTTTTATTTATATACAATAAAGAATATATTTATTACCTAAAGTCACATAAATATCGTACAAAACAAATTAAATTTGAAAGAAAAAAAAAGTTGTCAATCAAAATTTATTTTATATTTTATTTTTCAACGCCCATCTATAAAATTATACAAACTTTATGTGCATTCCAGTTGTATATGATTCCAGTAAGAATATCCAATAACATCAAATATTACTTAGGGTATATAGTTTATAGGTTTTTTTGAAGAATTCTTTCTCTAGTTTATTATTTAAAAAAAATTTAAACAAATTACATGAGAAATTTACTTTTAAGGACACTCACTTAAAACAGGCCAAAAATTTTGTTTTGACTTGCCTAAAATGACAAAGGAAATTTATTCAATAAGCTGTTTTAAATATTTTGCTTTAGAACTCTTCAGTCCATATTAGTATATACAGAGATATTAAGCAAAAATATATTTTAGAAAATTCAAAGAATATTTTCGTTCATAAATATGCTGATAATTACAAATTGTTGAAATTTATTATTTATAATATATTTTGGGTACATTTAGTGTTGACTCCGAACGACTCCGAA
This sequence comes from Protocalliphora azurea, assembly GCA_932274085.1. NCBI lineage: Eukaryota > Metazoa > Arthropoda > Insecta > Diptera > Calliphoridae > Protocalliphora > Protocalliphora azurea. The sequence continues at coordinate 130,891,467 of OW026522.1, read as the reverse complement.
AACTGGCGAACATGTTTTATACATCAATATATTGGACAAAGTACTGAGTATTTTGATAACGAAAATCATCAAAATTTCTTCATAAAAGGCCGAGATTTAAAAGAAAAATTATATAAATTAAAAAAAAGACATATTCCTAATATTCCAATTCTCAATATATATAACAAATTAAAAAAAAAAACTGCTAATTTCTAAAAATGGAAAAAGGAAAAATGTATTCAAAATTTTCCAAAATTTACATGGTACTTTTTCAAAAAGTAAAAATTTTTTTAAACTACAAAGTTTCCAATAAATAATATATCAATTGAAAAAATAACAATTTAAAATTTAAAAAAGTCCCAATTATCTAAAAAAGTATTAAACTTTTTTAAAAAGTACCAATTTTAAAAAGGTATCAATTAAAAAACTGCCAATATATCAGATGCAGTATAAAATTTCGAAGATTGTACAATTTTGATAAAATACCAATTTAAAAGAAAAAAAATAAAAAAGAAATAAAGTACTAATTTAAAAAAGTAGCATATTTTGAAAAATTACCATTTTGCGATTTTCAAAAATTTTACCAACAATGTATCGATTAAAAAAACATATACATATATATATATATATATATATATATATTTAAAAAAATACCAATTTCTAAAAAAAAATTAACAAAAAAAAAATATTTAAAATTCAAAAATGTACAAATTTTATTATAAACATTTTTGAGAAAAAGTATCAAATTCAAAAAAGTACTAATTTTGTTAAGAGTACAAAATTTATCTTAGTTGTTAATAAAATGATTATTAAGCACTTTTTAAAAAAAGATTCAAATATGTATGTACTAACTTCCCAAATTCCAGTTTGTAAAAAATGTTATTACAAATTTAATTAAGTATAAATTAAGTACAAAATTATTAATAAAATTATTAATTTCAAAAAAGTGCCAAATTTCAAAAAATGGACCAAAAAACAACTAATTTTTAATAAAGGTAACCACTTCACAAAAATAGAAAAATGGAAAAAAATAGCACTGAATTTCAAAAAAGTATTAATTTACCAAAACAACAAAACAAAAAAAAAATATATATATATGATTAACTTTTCAAAAAAGTAAAAATTAAAAAAAAATTACAATAAGTACAATAAAAAAAAAAGTATAAAAAAACGCGCTTTCAACAGACAAACGAGGAGGCGTACATATGTATGTATATAAACCGCCTTAGAATTTCATGAGGTCCCAAAATATATTTATGAGATTCTAGAGAAATATTTTGATAAGGAACAGTTAGGTATAAAAAAACACAAATTTACAAAGTTTTAGAATTTATTATTATTATTTTTTTTTTTTTTTGATTGAATTAATTAAGAAAATTTAACATGTATTTTCTTTTTCAGTATTACTTAGAAAATTTTTATTAAATTCACTACATTTTTTAAAAGACTGTAATTTTTGTCAAAAAAGTTGTTTGTCACATAACGCAAATTCAAATATCTATGAAAACATAAAAAAGATTTATCTATTAAAAATCGTTTATTATTTTTAAAAATAAATGCCCGATAATTAGATTGAAGTTTTGGCATGGTAAAGCCTTGTCCGTACTTCAATTACAACAAACTAAACTGAAAGCCTAACATTTCTTCAAAAAATGTTCCAATTTTCAATAACATCGTTTCAGTAGTTTACAAGATACATACTTATTTTCATTTACTTTGAGCTGAGTACTTCTATTTAGAGTCAAAAGGGCTATTCGTCATCTTTATTTTCTTTGCACAAATGTCAATTAAACTGTCAATAAAGATCGTAACAAAATAAAATTTGTACAAATATTCAAATTATGACGTGTTCTCTTTATATCGATCTCTGGCTTAAGTAGCTAAAATATTTACAAAATAAATCGAAGACCCAATAAATATTAAAATGTTTGCCTTGAAAAACCTCTAATATTAAATATAATTTGTTATAAAACTTGTATTAACAAATCTAAAATAAAAAATATTTCTAAAAATCATTATATAAAACAAGTAAAATTTCCCCCACTACAATATGTATCTACTTTGATAATGTTGTTCCTCCCTCTTTCCATTGCCCTACAAAAACTATGTGATGAAAATTGAAATTGATAGAAAAACGAAAGAAATATAAAAAAAAAACATTAAAATGTCTTGTTTAACAAATTAATACGAGTTGAAAATGATTTTGTGCTATTTCATTCATTTTATTTAGCGTACTTAGATGTAGTTGTTGTTGTAGCTATTTTTGAGAGTTGAAAGAAATAGAAGCAGACAACACGACCGACCAAGCAACCAAACGACCGAGTAGCTCCTAACGAAACGAACGTGTGACGTATGTATGTCTTAAAACAACAAAAATAAATAAAAATATAAAAACAATATCAATAAAAAATGATGGTCGTTTTGATCGCTATACCTTCACCACCACACACCACCAACTAACTATACATCCATACAATGCACGATACATACAACAAAAAATATACTAAAAATGAAAAACAACAACAATAATATACAAAGAGGGTGGTTAATTTTGGTTTGAGTACCGAAAACGTCGACAATAGGCAAAAAATTAAAAAAAAAACAAGATGTTGATGGATGCATTCATTATTATTCAGTGGTGCACATTCTAAAAACCAGGATTTCTTTCTTTGTACACAATTTTACATCTTTTTTTTTCTCTCTGTATGTTTTTGGTTATTATTAAAAAAAATTAAATTGTTTTGCTTTTGTTCTCGTGCTATATATTTTTTTAATATACTCTCTTTTTGCAAAAATAAAGACATTGTTTTATTTTATTTCATATTTTATTTTAAGTATTGCACAAAGCAATAGCAGCAGCAATAGTTTCTCATACACAAAACCTCACTCTACACCATTTCCAGTTTTATTTCAGAAATTTCTATTTATATTTAAGAAATTTTTAAGGAACAAATTAAGATCACCGTCCCAGTTGAAATAAAAAATAAAAATATTTTCTTCTTATCGTTAATAAAAGTAATGAAGTTTTTCCGGGCTCAGGCTTTCTGAGTAACTTTTTTTGAAAATAAAAAAAAAAAATGCGGTAGTATATCAAAAAAAAAAAAATAAATAAATAAATAAATAAATTTTTCTCTCAAAAATTTAATGACTATGGTGATATTATACATCAATAGAAAGGTGTTTGAACGTACTTTAAATTTTAAGTGATATGCTTATTAATAAAGATATTCAAAAAAATTAAAAATTTAGTGTCCCATAACTCGCAAACTAAGAGCAAGCGGGAATTTTTTTCATTACTTTAATCACTTCGGAATCATTACAAAAATTATTTAAAAATCAAGTGATCTGTCGGTGATCTTAACTTACGTCATATTTCAAAAATTTCTAAATATGTTTTAGAAGTTTCTAATTACATTTCAGAAATTTTTATTTGTAGTTTAGAAAATTCGAAATGTAGTTTAGAATTAGCTCTGTTCCAGTGCAGAGCTGTTATTATTTGTAGTTCAGAAAACTATAAATGTAATTAAGAAATTTCCATTTGCTTTTCAACGTTTTCTAACTGTATTTCCGAAATTTCCATTTCTATTTTGAAAATTTCTAATTTTTTAGAAATTTTCTAGAGAAAATATAAGTATAATTTTCTGAAATGCAATTGAAATCTTCGAAAGTACAATTAGAACATTTTGAAATACAAATGGAAATTTCTAAACTACAATTAGTATTTTCTGAACTACAGGTAGAAATTTCTGAAATATAATTAGAAAATTCTCAAACATAATTAGAAATTTCTGAAATATAAATAGAACTTTCTGAAAAATGATTAGAAATTTCTAAAATATAATTTGACATTTCTGAAATATAAATACAGGTTTCGGAAATATAATTAGAGATTTCTGAAATACAACTGGAGGATTATTGTGTAACTCGATTCGAAAGAAAAAGCTTTCGAAAATTAACGTAGAGTTTTGAAATATTTTCTTTTGCAAATCGGATTATACAATAATCCCCCTGGAAATTGTGTAGTTGTAGTAGTAGTAAATGAAGATGAAGAAAATAATACAGCAAAAACAACAACATCAGCAAGAGAAAAAGCTTTAGCCAGTTATTTTTACTTCCACAATCTCTACACTACATTACACTACTACTTCTCTACTACTAATTTTATTGTTGTTGTTGTTTTTCCTGTTGTTGCTTAATGATGATTCTCAGTCTTCTTCTTAATATTGTACAAAAGAAACCAACAACAAAGATTTCGTCTTCCTTTTTTCACTCTTTTGTTGTTGTTGTAAAACGAAGTTGTGTCTTTTTCCGGATTTTTCACTTACAACAAAACGAGGACTAACCAAACGACAGACGAAACACCATACCATCCATACAAAAAAATATTGTATTCTTTCTTCATCATCATGTCGTTTTTGGTCTTTTTTTATTATTGTTGTAGGTTTATGGTTTAAGCACTTAAACGTTATTTCTTTTCTACATACTCTTTTATATACAAACTGTATATAAATATTCCCATTTATATACATATATTTATAACGTATGTATGTGTGTTTGTATATAGAAAAAAAAACATAAAAAAATTTCATGTGAATGTATGTGCGTGTTTTAATTTTTAAGCGCCTCTTAATTTTATATTATGTACCAATTCTCACCTCTTAAAAACTAAATAAAATCTTTTAGATTCATTTTCTTTTTTGCACTGTATATATTCTACTAGACATTTTTTCTTAACTTTTTCTCTAAATTTCTTTAATTTTTCCAATTAAAAAAAATATATCACTAATTTTTCACTTCATTTTTTTTTTTTTTTTTTGCATATACAATATTTTTTCTTTCCCTTTTTTGCCTCATACACAATCACTCATTCTTTTTTAATGACTTTTTTCAGCTTGATGAAATTATGTATTTCGTTTGTTACATTTCAATTGATGATTTTCTTATTAAATTTTGAGGTTTTTTCTTTTATAATTATTTCAACACTTGGCACTTGTCTTAGTTAATGTTTTAAGTTAATTTTTAAAATTTATTAATGGTTTTTTGCTAATTTTTCTTTCCCAAACAAAGAGCTAACAATTTTTTTCCTTCGCGCACGAACTGGCAACCATTTTGTATTTGGCTAGCCATTAGCGACCATTGTTGCTAAAATTGGTAGCATTTTATTACTACCTTGTTGCGAAGAAATGCAACTCTGTTTAAGTTATCGATAAAGAGAAAATAATGCTATGTTAAAATGTAATGCATTGCAGAGGTGGGTTATTAATTTATAAATGAGAGGTAAAGCAGTTATTTTTCAACTCACTCATGGCGAAATGATACAGGTGGCAGCAGTTCTTCAAAAACAACACGTGGAATTCATTATTTTTTTTGCATGGATTTTGAGACTTCAACGGATAGGCAAAAATTGTGTTTTATATGAATTTTGACGGTTCGAAGTACTAAAAACTAATGAGCTGATGAAGTGTGGTCATCTATTTGAATTCACCTTGCAACTCACTATAGAAAAAACCATAGTGAAATGAAAGAAACAATACAGCGAATTCATTAATTTTTTATATACCTGTAGTTTGCACTCCAACGAGTAAGCAAAAATTGTGCTTATATGGAGTTTGAAAGTTCTAAGTACTAAAAAAATAATTAGCTGATTAATTAAGGCCACCTGTTTGAATTTGCCTAGGGAAAAACTGCACCATACAAATTTCAACATTACACAGAGGGGAGAATCGTAAAATGGAGAATTAGGCTTTCAAAATATTTCTTTGGTAAAATGTAAAATTAGTGGACAGAAAAGGTTATGTAGACCCAAAGTTCAACACCAAGTGTGTTGAAAATCTTTTGAATCGATATTTTTACATTTCCTAAAACTTCACAAAAAGACAAAACAAAATCATGCTTATTCAACTATATCATCTCTTATGATTCAAGAGTATTTGATTTAAACAATTAGATTTTTATTTTTATTATCATTTTTTTACTTTTTTTGCCTTTATTTTTTGTTTTTTGGTATATATTTTTCATATTTTTTTAATTCTACAACAAAAATTAACTTACTGTATTATTTTTTGTCTTATAGTTTAATAGATATTAGACACTAAAAAAATAATAATTTTTCAGTTTTAACCCTTTTAACTTGTTAACCTTTAACATTATTAATAAAAACTAAATCAAAAATATATGTATATAATAAATTTTCTAATAATATTACAAGTCGAAAAAATTTCTAAAGTTAAATTTTTTAGTTTCCTACATTTCACAAATAGGAATTAACATTTTACAACTTTTATCCCTTTACAATATTTTTCTTAAATTTTTAAACTTATATGCATATCAATTTTAATCTAGTAAAGATTTCCTCCAATATTCAAAATTATATTAATTTACTGGTGAGGTCTGGAACATAGTAATTTTTACATATGAGTCAAAATAAATAAATTTTGAATTCATCTGTGAAAAATATTGCTTTCCAGACCTCATTATTTAATTAATATATTTTTCGCATATATATCTATCATTAGGCAAACGTTTTACTTGGCAAATGTGGTCTGTATACTCTAAAGTTGACTAAATATTAGAAGGTACGCATATTTTAAGGAAGGAAATTTATTTTTATACTGTTTTATTTTATAATTATTACTTTATAAATTATTATCCAAACTCAGAAACTTTGAAAGCAGAAACCACATGATCCAAAATATAATCAAAAGTTCATAAATTATACTTGTGTGCTTGAATTAGTGTGTTTAAAATATTACCAGTGTAAGTATACAATTTATTTTTTTGTTTCAAAAATTTAGTTATTTTATAATATCTTATTTGAAATTATTAAAACAAAGTTGTTAAACAAATTAAACATAATTTATAGAGGGGTAATTAATTTGTGCTTTAATAACATTTTGTTTCAACTTAAAAGCTTTACCTAGTGTCTACATTAGGAAAATTTTTATCAAAACAAACGTCAAAATCAGTGCGAACATATACAAGGTAACCTTAGTTAAACAGTTTATTATTATTTTGTTTTTTTTTTTTTTTTTTTTTGAAGCCAAAAATTCTCTGACCCAAAAAATGTTTACTTATGAACAACTTACTTTTACTAATTGGTGAAAATTAACTTACGTGGGGAACAAATTCGTGATGGAACCAGTCCTTGAATATAAATGATATCATCCAGGCGTTATTACTAGAATTGTATATTACAGGATTATTGAAAAAGCATTTAAAAGCACGTTTTTCCACCAACCAACAATTTCACTTTGTCTGTGCCATTCGAATTTGAACAGGACAAAAAAGTTATTCACTCTTTACATATTTTTCTTCCGGGAGCAGTTTTCTCATTACATGTGACATAATTGTGATTTGGAAGCATCCTATTAATAATATAAAACGGATTCGTCGGCATTTAGGTTTTGTGAAGAGTCAATCCATGCTCATCAACGTATTCCTTAAACTCTTTCACAAATGGATCAATAAGATGATGTTTCGAAGACAATTTCTCGCCGGTAATTTTTAAAAATTTCTTCAACCATCCTTCACTGGCACTGAAACCTGAATTGGTTTGATAAATTTTGGAATAAAAATAACTGGCTTTTACAAACCACTTATAAAGCATTTTTTCCCATTCTTGGGGATTCAGCTTTCTTTAAGGTGCAGCATTCGCCAGGGCGACTTTCTGTTGTACGTATGAACTTTTTTAATGAATTTTGTTGTTTTATAATGCGGTAAACCGAAGACTTATACAACGTATAATTCACGCAAAAAGAATTTATGGAATCTTCACTTTTAAATTTTTTTTAAATCTCTTTTGAAAAATCGTTGGCTTTAAAATATGTTGAATTTTTCCCCGTATTAAGAGATGTATTTACATAAAAAATGACACGAATAAACTGACAAAATTGAAGATCAAAATCATCCAAAAAAGTTAATATACCAAAAGACGGGGATTTCCCTTTTTTGGTTATTGACATTGTAATCAAATTTAAAAAAAACAGATGAAAATAGAACCCGTTTTTCGTAAACTGTCGCGATTATAGAACCAGCAATTTTAAAAATTAAGCCGTCGCGATAACCGGGCCGTCGCGAAAACCGGGCAGTCGCGATAACCGGGCCGTCGCAATAATGGGTAGTTGTGTCAAGTGTCTGTAAGAAATAGATATATACTTTTTAAACTAAACTTGAGTACCATCAGTCAAGTGTTGAAAGTGTTTTCCGTTATTTAGTAAATTTCTTAAAAACACCTGCGTTAGACTTCATACTTTTATAATTTTTGATAAATAAGATAGTGAAAAAAGTGCTTGAAAATAGTAACATCAAAAATAAATAAAAATGTTGAAGTAGTGGAGGTCAAGGACAGTGATATTTCATATATATTGGAAACAATCGAGGATGAAGTTGTTTTGAAAGAGATTTCATCAGACGCTGATTCAATTGTTGATGACGTTGGCGATCTCGATGATCAGAACTAACTAACCAGGAACTTTTTGATCAAATCCTTGCAGTCGACAATGAAGATAAATACTTTGATGAAGGTGGAAACCCGGGATGTAGCGGAGTTTATAATATAATAATATATGGGAGTAAAAACCCAGGCCACTATTGGTCATCTCGCTCAGAATTAAACGACAGCTATATATCGAAAATAATGCCTATAAGAAGATTTGATTGAATTCTATCTAATATCCATTTGAATGATTCCATCCAAGTGCCTAAGAAAGGATCAAATAAGTTCAACAAGCTGTATTAAGTTGAAACGTTTTTGGATATGTTACAAGAGAGATTTAAATTGTACTTTAAATTACTTTAACTAATATCTAGCGGTAGATGAATTAATGATTAGATTCAAAGGTAGTTTCCAAGACATATATATTTATGGCTTTATTTTATTTATAGTTTACTATTTTATTGGTCCTTCAACTCTAGTTCCGTATATGTAAAAAAAAACAATAAAAAGAGGGTTCAAAATTTGGATGTTGTGCGATAGCAGCGGTTACGTTCAACGTTTTGAAATTTATATATAAAAAGTGAACTAGTAGAAAAAAGGCTATCAGATTTTGGTGGGAAAAATCATAAGGTATATTTTGATAATTTTTTACTTCCTACAACCTCATTATGGAATTGAAAAAACAGTTAATAAATAGTTGCGGGACAGTGCGAAGTAATCGAAAATATCTTCTGACTAAGCGATACGGGGGTGATGGATGGATTGACAAACAAGCGGTCACGCTTTGTCCACTTTCCATGATCCAAATAAACTTGTTAAGGTAATGCTTCTTCAACGTGATGCTACAGTGATGGAAATTGATAAACCAGGCATTGTACATGATTATAATATGCGTATGAACAACGTTGTCAAGTTAGATCAACTAAAGAAATATTATGAATTGAATAGAAAGAGCCACAAATATTGGCATCGATTTTTTTTTCATTTTCTCGATGTGACAGTCGTAAATGCTTATATAATTGCCAAAAGTGCTGGGTATAAGTTACCACTAAAAGATTTTAAACTGGATATATTTTCAAGTCTGTATCACTCAGTTTTATGTTCATCAGCAACTTTTGCAAAGCCAAATAAAAAAACCATTGTTTGACTAAAAAACAATAAACCTTTTGTAGATGCTAGCATACGAGCCTCATCATCCCAGAAACCAGTAACATAGTGTCTACATTAGAGATTTTTTTATCATGACAAACGTCAAACTTAACGCGAATTTGTGTGAGGTGGCAACAGTTGCAAAAAACAACAATATGGCGTATTCACAATTTTTTTTATTTATGCAGTTTGACAACTGTAACAACCAAAATAATAATCAGCTGTTTAACTAAGGTTACCTTGTATATATTCACATTGATTTTGACGTTTGTTTTGATAAAAATTTGCCTAATGTAGACACTAAGTAGGAACCACACTACGCAGATGTGTGCACTGCAGCAAGACATGATACCAGAGAAGAACTCAGTGGATGTGCTCTACTTGCTATGTTCCACTTTGTTTACCTCAGGTCTACAACTGAGATTAACGCTGATATAATATGTGAGATAACGCCGGCAGAGGAGAGTAAACATTTTGTTTATATTATGTTAAATCTTAAATAAGGTGTACACGTATTCTAATAAATCCTATAAGATATTATTATTTTCAATCAGTTACAGAGTAAACATGTCCTTTTTATTTAAGCAATTCGCACTCTTTTAACATAATTTTTATAAAAATGATTTTTAACATTTAAAACAAACACTAAAAGGAAACAATTTTACAAAATAACATTGTTTTTCAGTAATTTCCAAAATACACATGCACACACACAAGCAAACTTTCGTGTATGTGTAATTTTTTGTCAGTTCATCTTATAAGATGGTTGTGTAGAGAAATCTCATCACAACAGTCTCATAATACATCTTATAATACTAATATTTGAATCTACACGTGAAATAATTCTCTCAGAGAGCGAATTTGACACTCTCTGACACAAAAATCTTACATATTATGTTATGTCTAGACGGGCTGTTAAGTAAAATGAAATCCTACTTTCATAAATTCTATAAATAAGGCTATCACGTAAGCAAGGTGGTATAAAAATCATACCACATCCTTGCGCGAAATCCTGTAAATATATTTTTTATTTTTTTTTTAATTTTTTCCAATAAATTACTCCTATAAATAAAAGCAAATAAAAATCTTCTTTATTTTTTGTCGATTTCATATAGTACGCCGAAAAGTTAAAGTGAAAAATATGTCTATTTTTATTTTTAGCCTCATTAAAATAATTAATTTATATTAAAAAAAAAAACGTTAAAAATTGATAAATATTATTTTAACAAAAGTCTTTAACAAATTGTTAAGTAATAAAGTATTTTTTATACAAGACACAATTTTCTTAAAATTGATATATTTATTTAAATTAAATAAAACTTCGACAAATTCTAAATAATAATTTTTATCTTTTTATTTTTTTTTTACAAAAATCCTTAATATTTTATTTTTTAATTATTTTATAATTATTGAGCAATCAAATCTTATTTATACTAAATCAAAGAAAGCACAATTTCTTTTCCCATTGATATATTTTTATTCTATTATAATTTTTTATTATATTATTTTTTATATATTTGCAAAATAATAAATAAATGAATTTAATTAAACAAAGCGTTGAACATTTTTAAATATGATTTTATTATTTTTATTTTATTTTATCAAAATCATCAATAAATTATTAAATTATAAAAACTTTAATACATTAAATTAAAGAAGGTAAAAGTTTCTTTAAATCGATATATAGTATGTTCATTTTGAGGTCGCCTAATAATAAATTAATTAATTTATACTAAATAAAATGTTAAAAGTAGCTACAAATGATAAAATTTTCTTTAAATTGATATATAGTATGTTTATTTTGTGGTCGCCTAATAATAAATTAGTTTAAATTAAATAAAATGTTGAAAATAGCTACAAATGATTTTAATTTTTTTTTTTCATTTAACAACAATCTTAAATAAAAAATTTCCTTTAAATTGATATATATGTCTATTTTATATTCGTCGAATAATAAATTAATTTAAACAAAATGTGGACAATTGCTAAATATTTAGATTCTTACCAACACTGTTCATAATATCTGTAATGTAATAACTACCCTGTTTTTAAAACAAGGTGACTTTTATTAACACCCTGTTTAATTCTGTAAAATTAAACTTTTTGAAAAATACAAAAGCCGCCGCCGTTGAAATTGTTCAGCGCAGGTCTCTGAAATCAACTTAGTTTCTTATTAGATTTCACACTTTGTGGATGTTTTATTTTTTCTTGTGATGAAGAGAAAGTTATAATAATATATATAACACTTTGGATTAAATAAAAAAAATGTTGTTACAATAAACAAAATTATTTAATTTGAATTTATTCAAAGAAAAATACTAAAAAAAATTTATAATAATTAACATTTTAATAGAAAAATATAAGTTGGGAAAATCTGCTTAAGACCTAGAGTGCAACGACCTTGAACTCAGCGGCTTTGATTTTTGGCAAAAAATGTTAAATGTACAGCTTTTCTTATTAAATAAAAACAACAACAATATAAGTCATAATAAAGTGATGTAAAAAATATATATAGCAACTTAATCTTAAAAAAGTGCAACAGGAATTTTCTTACCTGTGACTAAAGAAAAAAAAGACCACAGAAGAAAAGAAGACCACACTTGAAAAATTATTTGCTCAATTAGAATTAAAGCTCATTGTTGTTAGTTCTGCAACAATAACGTAAAAAAAACAGCAAATTACTGTAAATACTGTGAATGTTTGTGTTTATGTGAGATTATTACAATAAAAGAAGGTGATCATGCTGTTTATGTTTATCTTTCCTGCCAATTTTGTGTAATTTCCACCACATTCTTGCTGTTGTTGATTTTTATTGTTATTTGCCTATTGACAACAATAAATACAAAATTTCTTAAGCACTTTTTAATTAGAAAAACAAGCGCCTTTAGCAAAAAAAAAAAAAAAAAAAGTTAAAAAATACATCAAAGAAAAACAAATACTTGTCATAATAAATATTTAATTGCAAACGTATTATATAATTTAATTAACAAATTCAACAAAAAAAAAAAAAAAAAAAAAAAAAAAAAACACTTGTTTCGCCTAAATTTCCCAAAAACTAGCAAGAAAAAAAAATAATTAAATATACATTTAATAATATAATTAAACTAAACAAAAACCTTAATAATATACTTTTAGGGAATTAAATTGCGCCAAGTTAATAACAATCTACCAAGAACCATGTCACAAGGAGCAACAATTGATCAAGCCGGAGGTGGTAAGTTATATGGAATTTTTCTACATAAATAAAATAAATTAGAACAATAATAAACAACAAAAGCCCCCATAAAAGATATATTCTCTTATGTCATTTATGCAAATAATTTTTTTATTTTTATTTATTTTTTTTTCTTACCAATTTTGCCAAAATATTAACAGTATGCGACAGTCTATTTTCTTCTAGAAATAGTAACGCATATTCTCTTACGTCCAGTCTATATTAAACAAATCTTTATCAAGACAAATATCAAACTTTTGTCTGAATTACAGATAATTTTTTATGTCGAGTCTACACTAGACAAATTTTTATCAAGACAAATGTCAAATTTTTATCAGGATAACAGCGTGCGAGATGCCGTTTTGATTGTTGGTGGTACTTTTTACATGGTTTATTATGACAAACATTTTTCCCTATAATTGAAAGAGGTAAAGAATTATGTGAAAAGTAAAAGCAAAAATCAAAATTTCATCTTATGTCAAACAACGTTAAGACAAAGTTGTCAGTACTGGAGATCTGACCATTTTGTATTAACATAGTGTCTACATTAGAGATTTTTTTTTATCAAGACAAACGTCAAACTTAACGCGAATTTGTGGAAGGTGGCAATAGTTGCACAAAAACAACAATATCGCGTATTCATTATTGTTTTTTTATATATGCAGTTTGACAACTGTAACAACCAAAATAATAATCAACTGTTTAACTAAGGTTACCTTGTATATATGGCACTGATTTTGACGTTTGTTTTGATATAAATTTGCCTAATGTAGAACTAGGTAACGCTACAATAATACTAACAAATTCAGTTTACACTAGGCAAATTTTTGTTCTGATTAAATTTATCTTGATTAAATTTTTTTAGTATAGATTCGGCGTTAATAATTTCTGTGTGCTAAAAGTCAATTTAACATCCCAAAAAGGAGATTTAAAACTTTAATTTTGTCATTTTTTTTTGATTCGCAAATGTTTGAATTTTATTTATAATATAAACAATATGTTGATTACAATAAAAGTGGAATTAGTTTAGATTTTAGATTTTTTGTTTTTTTAATTTTGTAAAGGACAAATATTTTTTATGTTTAGAATATCAAATTTCCCCAACATTTTGCACTCAAATTGAAACTTTAAACATGTCAATCCTAACAATACTTTATTAAAAAATATATTTTTTTAAGTTTAAATTTTTTTTTTTAAATTAGTACATTTTCTGGTAATTTTTTATTTTTTTAGAAAACTGTAGTTTTTTTTCAAAAATTCCTATTTTTGCTTAATACATTCCATTTTTGAAAAATTCCAATTATTACTCAAGGTGGCCATTTTAATGTCAAGAATTTATAATTTTTCTTATTCCAAAAAACAATTTTTAAATAGTGATACTTTCTTATTCCCATAAATATATTTTACTTTGCAATACATAGTGTCTACATTACACAATTTTTTATCAAGACAAGCGTCAAACTTAACTCGAATTTGTGGAAGGTGGCAACAATAGCACAAAAACAACAATATGGCGTATTCATTATTGTTTTTTATATATGCAGTTTGGCAACTGTAACAACCAAAATAATAATCAGCTGTTTAACTAAGGTTACCTTGTATATATTGGCACTGATTTTGACGTTTGTTTTGATAAAAATTTGCCTAATGTAGACACTAGGATAGGTATCCCTTTTAAAAAATATTTTTTTTCTTTAAAAATTTGCACTTTTTGGAATATTAATACTTTTTTTGAAAATTGGTGATTTTTTGGAAAGTAATTGGTACTTTTTTCAAAATCATATTTTTCTTTCTTTTTTTTAATTGAGGCGTTTTGAATATTTTTACCTTAATAGCAAATTTATACTATATTTTGAAAATTAATACATTTTTTTGTTTTCAAAAATTTGTATACATATATACATACATATATATATATATATATATATATATATATATATATATATATATATATATATATATATAATGGAACTATAAAACTGAAATTCGATTTTTTTCCTCTATTAGTTTGCAAACTTCAATTGCCTTGCTTAGCGGTACTAAAGCAGCGTTTGAGTGCTATAATTGGAACCCTAGTATTTTTTGAGCCGCCACACACTTCATCAGCATTCGTGGTGTCTTATCCATTTAGGTTACATTGAAACCTGAACAAGTACAAATATCTATCTCCTAAAGCAAGAGTTTAAGTTTATAGACATTTCTTTCTCGGCGACTTCCAGACATACTTTAATAGGACGGCTAAACATATTTTGATAGTAATGACAGTATTAATAGGTTGGCAAACAAGTACGTATGATCAAAAAGAAGTGTATACAAAATTTGTAGGAAAAAATCGAAACAAAACTGTAAGCTCGTTCCTTATTAAAAATAAAAAATATAGATGTTATTCAGTTACATGGAGCAATTAGGAAAATAATGACAATACATTATTAAGTAATGAATGTGGTAACTAGTGGTGGTTATTATAAAATGTTTACCGTCCTTTTATGTACAGTAAAGATTGCCTGGTACTTTCTTACAATTTTTCCTACAATTAACAATTTATTAATAAAACAATTTCATTCATTTATTATAATAAAACATAAATAAATATTTAAGAAATTAATAAGTAAACTAAAACGATTTATTCAAGTATTAATAAATTAAAATCACAAATATTATTTCCTACAGAACTTTGTGAAAACTTTGAAATCAAAGAATCATTTTAAAAAATTTTGTTTCACGTTTAAAATTTTAAAATTATGACAAATAACTCGGCCCATTCTTGTATATTGATCTCTTGTGTGGTGGACCGCTACTAGTAAGAGGTATGTGGTGGATCAGCTTTATAGGATACAAAGATCCGCTTCCATTGGCATTGCAGGTGCATTACGTACTAGTCCATCAGAAGCTCTGAACACTATATTGCACCTAACACCTATAGACCTATACATAATTGAATCATCAGTTAATAGTGCGATAAGATTATCTGCGACGAATAGCTGGAGATCAAGAACGTATGGGCACGCGAGGATATTAAATTTAATACCCCCGCAATTCAATAAATTTACCGACTATATGATTCCCTAAATGGACTTCGGGAATACTATTAAAGTCCTATTCCCCACCAGGAGTGAATGGAGAAGGGGCAATCTTCTTGGACAATTTAGAACTAGGATATACACTGACGGCTCAAAGATGAACTGCGGTGTAGGCTCTGGTGTCTTCTCTGATGATCTTGGAATTAGACACTCATGTAGACTCCCTGACGAGGCAAGCGTATTCCAAGCGGAAATACTAGCGGTCAGGGAAGCGTGTAAACTAATTCGCGATAGAAATATTCAAGGGAATATTGGTTTATTTGTCGACAGTCAAGCGGCAATACTATCGCTCAAATCACCGAAAACTACCTCTATTCTAGTCAGACAGTGTAAAGAGGAACTGCTTGGACTAAGTCGACTGTATGACATTACTATAATCTGGGTTCCTGCGCATAGGGACTACTATGGTAATGAACAGGCAGACGAATTAGCCCGGGCAGGCTCTGCTATGAATGCCTCCTTAGCGGTTTCAGTCGCAATCCCGTTGGGAACAGTCAAAAGCAGAATCCAAAAACACTTTCTAGAAAAGGCGAAAAATAGATGGCGAAATCTGGACAAATGTAGAGTCGCGAAAGAAACGTGGCCTACTTACAACGAGAAACGCTCAATGCAACTCATTGGCTACAAACGCAAGGACATCTCGAGACTAATGGCACTGTTTACAGGTCACTGGACGATCGGTAAACATGCAAGTAGACTTGGTCTCCCTTACAATGAATATTGTCGTAGTTGTGGCAATCGCGAGAAGGAGGAAACAGTTTTTCATCTTCTATGTGAATGCCCAGCCTTGAAAGCAAGCAGACATAAATTTCTGGGAGGGCACCAATTAGACAACCTCTCTGAGATATATGACACTAGACTCAGTGACATCATTAAATATCTCAATGCTACAGGCTGGGTCTAATTAATTTATGTTCTCATTGTTTCTTCCCTACATTTCTATCTCATTACAGACTCGACACAACTAATTCACCTGGCGAGTAGTGTGGTTCCATCAAAACGGACTCTAACGAGTCTATTTGATTGCCCGTAAGATTACGGGCTACCACGTTAACCAACCAACCAATGACAAATAACTATACTTATGTTATGACATGGATTGAATTTTTATTTTAATTTATATAGAAAATTTAATCTAACTGTGTTTATGCAAATTTTTGTCACTCTGTTGTTGCTACAACAA
Source organism: Protocalliphora azurea (assembly GCA_932274085.1). Classification (NCBI taxonomy): domain Eukaryota; kingdom Metazoa; phylum Arthropoda; class Insecta; order Diptera; family Calliphoridae; genus Protocalliphora; species Protocalliphora azurea. Next base: position 130,874,428 of record OW026522.1, on the reverse strand, counting down.
AGCAATACAATAAAGGAATTTAATTTCTTCTTCGCATAAAAACAAATTTGCCTTCTTATACTTTTTTCGTTGCCTAATATTATAATCGTTTTAGTATTATTTCTAATGAAAAGCGAACAATATTATTTGCTTCTTTCTATTCTGTTTTTTGTTGACAGATATTTTTTTTGGCATGGAAACTAAAATTGTTTTATAAATACTTCCATATCTAATCTAAAAAGAACCAAAAAATTTTTTTTATACATACTCGTAGATTGAATGAAAAAATAAGCAAAACAATGCATTATTTTATTAAATAAAAATCTTAACTAAAGCTTTAGTAAAGTTAGTCAAGAATATTAAAGCAACTTAAATAAACCTTTAAAGTGTTTATTTAATACATATTATATACTTATATAAATATTGTTTAAAAGGAAGGAATATCTATGTTAATACCTACCTCATCGTGGCCAAGTTGCAACACATATAAAAAAATATAATGCATTTTAAACGAAGGCCACTTTTATTTTTCCCATAGAAATGTATGTAAATATGGATAGGTATTCCTTATGTATGTTTGTAAGCATGTATTTATTTGTGTTAATGTGTTGAAAAACGTGTATCAAAGAGAAATCCATTTAAAGGTCAACATCAGTGTAAACCCCTATTTTTTTGTGTTAAGTTTTATTGGTTTCTTTTAAGAGGTCTGTTTGAAAAGATTTATTTTAAATATTAGAAAATTTTATTGAAATAATGAACGATGTCGACTATCATAATATGGCTCGTGGTATAAATTTGTTACTGCCCAGCAAAAACTTTGCTTTCCTGGTAAGCTAGGTATAATTGGAAACAAAAATAAACTACTTATTTTTTGCCTGAATAACTAGTTAGTTATTTTTGTTCGACTTGTCCACAAATTCATGGTTATTTTTTGACTCTAGGACTACTCAAAAATATATACCTAAACGAAAACAAAAAATAAAAAAATAAAAAAAAACAAAAAAATTTTGCCGTCAGTGAGACTCGAACTTGGGCACACACTAACCATTCGTTTTTACTGACTAATGTCTTGCTCAGTACACCATCTCGCACATAGCATCCTAAACGACAAAAACTCTATTTAGTTTAAAATATCTTTTTAGACATTTTGTTATAAAAAACTAACAGCTTTAGAATGGGGTTGAACTAACAACCTTCTGGTTGTTAATCCGGAACTCTAGCCAACTCATCCACGTGATTGCAGTATTACTGTGCTATTATACTACTGAGTACTTATTAATGTAATACAGAGTAAGCAAATAATAATGACGCCTCATTACCAAGAAACTACTTTAATAAGTAGTTGTTATTACCAAAAACCAAAAAGTTTTTGCTGGGTGGATACCGAGTAAGTTTTTTTTTTTTTTTTAGAAAAGTCCTCTAGTCTTCATTGGTTAACAGAGGTAAATGTAAAACTCTTTTAAAGTCAATATGAACATATGAAATCTGATAATGTTTAATACATGTAATGAACTTAAGCAGAGGCTCTATAACAAATGAGAATATCCCAAAACTCCTAAAAAAAAAGATTATCCATGTCAGGCAAAATGGTCTTGTTATAATAGAAATAGTTTCACAAAAAAAGTTCCGTATTTCATAACTGTACGCCTACACCAAGAAAATTTTATTTCCTAAAATAAGAAATAACGTCGGCTGAATAACGAGAACAAACTTTTATTTTCAACTGTGGGTGGAGATATACGTGCACGAGAAATTTAAAATTTAAATTGCCTTTTTTATGGATAATTTTAGGGCCTAATTTTGTAAAGCACATTACTTTGAAAAGTTTTTCATATAATTTGTTTTTATTTTTCAAAAATTTGTATTGACAAATTTTCAAAGTGATGAGAAGCTATTTATAAAATAAGTGGGTTAGTTTCATTTTCATTTTTTTATTTGTCTTTTTAAAATAATATTAATTCATTTTGCATCTTTTTTTTTTTTTTTTTAAAGAGCAATAAAGTTGACAGCTTATGTTAAACATTATAAATTTTATAAATTATAAATAAATTGCGCAATCGATTTCTTAACATTATAAAGAGAGAAATAGAATTTGATAATTACCAACATAAAAATGTCTACGTGTAGACTAGGGGTATTGATTTGAAGAAGAATTAATTCCACATATTAGACGATTTTGAACTTTTTACGTTATTTAGGCGCTTTAGAAAGCACTGGAAAGAAAACCTACAGTAAAATTTTTAGGAAATTATTTTTAGAATATTCGTAGAGCTTTTGGAGAAGGTAGAGTTAAAGATTAAATTATTTTTAGAATATTCGTAGAGCTTTTGGAGAAGGTAGAGTTAAAGATTAAATTACTTATTGTTAGAACTGACGTTCTTCTAGTAAGGAGACATTAAATCGTTCGGTAACGGTTGAAACCACAAGTCTCCTATAACTAACAATTTATTAATAAAATTGTTAACTCAGTATTGCCAACGGCGTTCTAAAAAGAAAAAAAAAAAAAAAATAAGGCACAAACTCCATCGAGCAACTCCATCGAGAATTGTGTTAAAAAAAATGTATTAATATCTCAAGTATCTCAAGATCATTCCAGGTTAGATTTTACAGTGACCATCTGTTCTGAAAAGCCGTCATGGGTTCTTTAAATTACCTGAAAAATAATTTATATATATATATACATACAATATATAGGATAATATAGAGGAAATAGGGGAGCTAGATACGAGATAATAGAGGAGCTGTAATTCAGGTTTAAATGCCCCGTTCTGATTCCTACTAATATCAATTTAAAGACCTATCAACGGCCATATTTGATAGGTCACTAAAATCACTGAAATGAAAAGTATCAAGTACCGGTACAGAGTCATCACAAAGAATGTGAACAACTTTATGATGCTATAGAATAGCGAAGTCTGAGACATTCGAACATATAATTTCCAGTAATTTAGATTAGATATAAATGGCTCCTTGCACTATGACCCCAACGTATCTTTTGTGCAGCCAATCATTTCGCACCACAGCAGGTTCAATTTTCGGATGAAGCTGATTGCCCTAGATAATGAGAGACCATTAACTTCATTTGGGGTCAGTAAAATGGCCCCTAGATAACTCATTCTATAAGACCCAAGGACTAGACAGTCACAAAGCACATGTTCTCTAATACGATTCAATAAATTTTAACGATTTGACAATCGACCAATATGTCGATTCGTTAGGCATCTCTGTCAAAATAAACAGAAAACTTAAATAGGAGTAGAAATAAAAAAAGAATTTGGGAATTATTTTTAAATTATGCACATGTGTACTTGCCGCTTTAGTATGTTAAACATATGTTTTAGTTGATAAAATAAACACAAAAAATGTTGTGGTTTAGTTAACGACTGAAGCAGATGTAACGACAACGAACAGAGGTTTCATCATGTGATGTAGTTAATGCAATGATATTCTTAGAGTTATTTCCCTTGTAACCGCAAGAAATACACTATTCTCTTGGGGTTAAGTGTTAGTCATGTAGTCTAATTTATAGAGCATTAGCTTTTGAGTGACCATCTCACCCGAGTTAAAAAAAACAAATTATATGTTTTACATACAATTTACAATAAGAGAGAGAGATAGAGACAAAGCACAGATTATTGTCACTTTCTTATCAAAGTTCTCTTAACAGTTCCCATAACCATTCATCAAATCGATTGATATAATTGAATGTCTCGATATATCAGTTAAAGATGTCTGGAATTTTTCGAACAGTGTGTTTACAGTTTATGGCAGCTTGTTTATCGGCAAATATAAAAATATTCTTACTGAAAGTCAATATTTAACTTAAGTAAATTTTTTTTTATAGGTGATATATTTGCCCCCTTTTTTTAAGAAGTATTAGCTTCCAAAAAATGCTTCCTTCTTTTTAAAGATTCAAAGTCAATTTGACACTAGAAAATAACTCAATAATTGTTAAAACGGTGGCCCTTCAGAGTCAACGCTTCGACATTTGGTGTACAATTTCCAAAAGACCTTCTCTGTAACCGATCAACCAAAGAAAAAACAGATAGGACGAAAGGGTGTAGAATAACCCAAGGCAGTCAACTAATTTCTTTTTGATCCGAATTAAACGATATGGACGTGTACACGTGTGGTTCATGTAGGACGATTCAGCGGACGGCGGCGAAGGTGACATTATACTTTTCTAATGTTGCAAGGCTATGTCAATAAAACACAATCGATCGATGCCTTTGAATGGATTTTGAAAAAGAAGGAACCTTAAATTTTCCAAATATAACACAATAACATAACTTGTGTTATATTTTTTTTTATTAGCAGATCGATTCTGAATTACAGAAACAAGCCATAAAAAATTGTCGGCGGCGGAGACGTGGAAGTTTTTAATCGGCGCGTGCAAACCTTCGGCTAGCATTTTTTTTAACTAATATTGATCCTCTCAGAAGCACTGAAAAAGAAATTGAAAAAATTTAAATAAAAATGATATTTTCATCGTTTATTAAGTATTTACATATTTATCTAAATACGTTCTAGGCTGCTAAATTATAATACAGTTCCTCTTTAAGAAAAATTTAATAAAAGATGTAGCCAATGCATTACTCATATACTTCTAACAACATTCTTGTTAAAATCTTAATGAAAATTTAAAAATTTCGTCGGCTGATTTTAAGCCGGGTTTCTTAAAGAAGTGACAGAAATTAATATTTAACTTTCGATCGAATAATCAAATTAAAGTATTTATTATAAATTGTCTTTTAATTTATGTTGTTTTCATTTCAATAAATTCTAATAACTCTGTTTTAAGTTTCAAGTTTCTTAAATTATTTTGAAAAAAAAACTCTAAAATAGTTTTTCTTCTTTATCGAACTTTTATCGAACATTCTTAAAATTTCACATAGACTTTTCTTTATAACCATCGTATAAATATATAAAACTGTTTTACTCTTATATAATATAAAACACCTACCAACCCTGTTGCAATCTCTTCCTTATACCTACATACTTATAGAATATATAACTGTTTTTATTTTCTCATTATTCTCTTCTACTCTGTTAAGTTTTGTCACCTAATAATCCCTTACCTAATGCAATATCCCAGCGGTAAAAATTTTAAGGCCGCTATCGTTTAGGTCTTTTAAAAAAATCTATTTACACCTTATTTTTTTAAATACAGTCGCTCATGCTAGTAAGGCCTTCAGGAATGCCTAGTCCTTACCTTCTAAAGTATCCGATAGAACTTTCGACTTCCTTCTCTTAAAAGGAGAGTAAGAAGCTGTATTTTTTAATATATTTTGATTTAAGCAACAACAAATGTATGTATAAAAAATACATCGAGGGAATTAACCTCTCTTAGGAGGGAAGAAAGATTATACTATTTTTTAAGAAAAACAAAACTATTCAGAAACCGTTACAAAAACAATATCAAAATTCAAAGCAGAAATTCCAAAAAAATAATAAGAATTCATTTAGTTTTGCTTAATGCTTTCTTTGAGTTAGTTGTGTTTTTCTAAGTTAATTTTATTTTTTCTAATAATTTTTTATTATAGATATTTTATTAAAGACTGAATTGTTAATATTATATTTGTGTACTTTTAACAAAATAGATTAAAAAAAACACACATTTTTTCAGGAGAGTTAAACTGTTAAAAAAAAATCAAGAATTTTTATGAAAATGTAAATTTTCGCATTATATGTCTTATCTCGACTTAAGATGTTTTGTCAAAAGTTCAGATATGTTTTTTAATACTGAATATTTGCTTTTTTAAGTTTTAAACTTTTTACAATAATTTAAAATAAAAAGTTTTTATTTTATATAAAATATTATTAAATAGTGTAGAAGACCTGTTGAGAGCTTTTTCTCAGAAGATCTGTTGCCCAGCAATAACTTTTTGGTTTTCGGTAATAAGAACTACTTATTAAAGTAGTTTCTTGGTAATGAGGCGTCATTATTATTTGCCTACTCCGTATTATATTAATAAGTACTCAATAGTATAATAGCACAGTAATACTGCAATCACGTGGATGAGTTGGCTAGAGCGCCGGATTAACAACCAAAAGGTTGTTGGTTCAACCCCATTCTGAAGCTGTTATTTTTTTATAACAAAATGTCTAAAAAGATATTTCAAACTAAAAAGAGTTTTTGTCGCTTAGGATGCTATGTGCGAGATGGTGTACTGAGTAAGACGTTAGTCATTAAAAACGAATGGTTAGTTTGTGTCCAAGTTCGAGTCTCACCGATGGCAAAATTTTTTTGTTTTTTTTTTTATTTTTGTTTTCGTTTAGGTACATATTTTTGAGTACCCCTAGAGTCAAAAAATAACTACATGAATTTGTGGACAAGTCGAACAAAAATAACTAGTTATTCAGGCAAAAAATAAGTAGTTTATTTTTCTTTCCAATTATACCTGCTAGCTTACCAGGAAAGCAAAGTTTTTGCTGGGTGGTAGCACTTCTTCAGAAGTCCTGCTGGCAGTTTTTATTCAAGAGGTCTTTTAGAAGAGCCGCATTGGGTCGTGAATGTGTAAGGCCTTGCTCTCAAGACATTGTGTGTAAAAAATACATGAACATGAAATGCAGGTAGAAGCTCATCTATCTATAAAAAGGCCTTTTAGAAGTGATCTTTACCCCTTCTTTTCAGCACTAGGATGGTATTTAAATTATACAATAACTAATGTAGCATACTGTTTCTTTTTGTTATTTTTCGCAGCTCACAAGTAGTCACCAACAGCAAAACTATTAAAATTATTTAATGCTTTTATAAAAAGTACCAGCACGCTTACGACTAGACCGATAAATATCCTCATTCATCGTCATAATAGTCATTGTCGTTTGTTTATTAAACATTAAACATTTTTATGCTAAACACTTTATAAACACGCGATTTTACAACAATAGCTACTTGGATAACAACTTGGTTACATGTTAATGTAAATTTACATACATATACGTATGTACACATGAATGTACATCTGCTGTGTGTAGATAACATGTGTGTGAATAACAATTTTACCTAAGAATGTAATGGATATTAGATTTTTAAAGAGCTAATGTTTTAGTAAGAGAATGTAGTATGCAAGGGTTTTAAGTGGCTTTTGATTTGAAATAATTGTATTTTTATGTTGTGTTTGGTTTAGTTGGAGCTTCTTAAATACAGCTTATTACCTGTACAATTGTCACCATAATCGTTTAAAAAAATATAAATAAATGATAATAAGATTTTAGAAAAAGGGATTTATTCAATAGAAGAATAAATGAGTCGTTTTGGAAATATAAATTTGAATAAAAACACAATTAAGGTTCTTAAAATAAGAAGTTGAAATGTGAACTAAACTCTGATAATATTTGACCTGATATCGATTCTTCGTTTTATTTTTTTTTTCAATTCTTTAAATACATATGTCAATATTTATTGTTAAAGCTATAAACAAAAATTAATTAACAAGCTTTATCATAATCAGTTTTATTATACCCAAAATGTCAGCAAATCATTCTATTACTTGTTAACATTTATTAAATTAAATATTGTGATTATATGCTTAACCAAAATAGACCTCCTTATCAACAAAAAACAACATATGAAATCTTTTCTGTAATCAAAAACACAAGTGTACAAGGTTTTGGACCGGAGCAACAAACAACAAATTCTGTTTTTCAAAATTGGTTCTAGTTTTCCAGATATTGGTAAAAATCAATTTCGACCAAATTTGATAGTTAATTTATATTTTATAGTTATAAATTGGAAATAAAAAACGGCCGAACTAAGTATTTTGTATTCTTGTTGGGCATCTGTTTCACGTTTAAGAACAAATTCTAATTTTTAGAATATCAATAATATGAAATTATTCTCTTTGCGCTCTTCTATGAGTTGTAATGACCGCACAGTAGAGCCAACATGCGAGAACAAAAAAAATGTAGAACAAATCTTAAGCAACGGTTTTCATATTTGAAGTCAGCGCCCCAAATAACTCCAAAATTAATTTTCATCTACTTTGGCCCAAAAATTGACACTAATTTGCAAACTTGTGCTAGGTCACGTCTAGGAATCGAGATATATCGATTTGAAGTTAGTAACTATTATATAGGGGAAATTGTGAACTTTGGTGGTCTTTTTTTTGACATAACTCGAGAACCACCAATCCGATTTTGCTGAAACAAATTTAAAAAAATTAGGAATTATAATTCCTTTAATATGTTCATAAAACGTTTCGCTACATAAGCAACAGTTTCGCAGTTATAAATAAATGTATGAAAAAAAAAAATATTTTTTGCCTAAAAAATGGAATTTTTTTATTTTTAATTCATAAAAAATCCAAAACGGTAAAAAAAAGTGTCAAGTCCTATTACTTTCACGTAAAGTCACATAACCTTTAAACAAAATGAGTCATAGATCATGAAAATCGATGGACGAGTTTCGCTTTTATTCACAATTAAGTGAAGGTATGAATTTCAAAAATTTGCTCGAGATATGCTCAAAATTCCTTGGAAAAAACATTGATGACTTTTTTTTATCCCATCCCGATTTTGACTGTCGCATAGTGTTATTGTTTGGTATAAATAAGAGCGTTATAAAAGAAAAAGAAAAACGTAACACATTTTTGTATATCACGTGCATTTTTCATAAATATATTTAATTTATGGAAGAACACATTTATATTGGGTATGTGGACAAAACAAAACTTTTAAAATGCGATTAACAGCGCTTTCGACGAACAAGAAAATATATATTATTAAACTTTAAGTAAAAGCAATTGTAAATTTGAGCGAGCAAAAAAAGTGTAACTCTAAACAAATCAACATGATTTTTTAAATTTTGATAAAAATCGTTATTGAAAAAGTTTGGAAGTTATAGTATTATTAAGTTCCATGATTTGATATTCTTTCACATATACCAAAGAACATGAAATCTACAGATAATATAAATACACGCAAAGAAAAAATATGGTTGGTAGTAACCATAGTCAAAAACTGTCATATTATTGTTGGAATTTATGGTTGTTTGTAAATTATATTATGTTTGGATGTAACACCATGAAATGGTTGCGCTGCAATCATATAAGGGTTCATATATGAGTTTAATTTTATGTATATAACAATAATATGGTGGATACATAATGAAAATATAATTGAGCTCAACCATATTATAATTGTATATGGACTCGATTTCATGTAAATAACAATAATAAAATGGAACCATATTATTGTATATGAACTTGGTTTTATGTATATAACAATAATAAGGTTGAGAGGCAATAAAAAAAAACAGCGCAATTTTAGACAAGCATATTGTTGTCAACATTAATTTATTAAGTGGATTTAGACTAGACTTTAAAATTTCTATCAGGGAGCGGAGATAATCCGGTTTATATATAATTTTCTAAGCATTTTTTTTCCCATTCCAAAGCTTTCTGAAGCTCCCAGATGACGTCGAAAATTCAAATTCGGTTTACTTATAATACTCTTCGTCCTACAAATACTAACAAAGCCAGACTTTAAAATTTTTAGCAGGGAGCGGAGATATCTATATAATTCCCTAAGCTCCCATACGACGTAGAAAATTAACATTCAACTAACTTATAAAAATATCTATTAGAGGACGGAGATACGCGGATTTATTTTTTATTTTATGTAATATTTTTCAAAGTCGATTTTGGTTTTAGGAAATTTAAATTTAATCATGTTTGCTCTCCAAATTCTATCGGAAACGGATTTTGTATTTCGATCAGGGAGCGCATTTACACCGATTAATTTTGTTGGTTTTGAAAAGTTTACTTTAAGCATTATTATCCCATCAAATTCTTACAGCTTCAAACCTTTTAACTTCGATTAGGGAGAGGAAAAGCATCAAAATGTTGTTCATATATTATTTATCAGATTTTCGGATTTGTTTGTGCGTATTTTTATTATTATATTATTTTTCTTGGTATATTTTGGCTTATACGCTAAATATAGAACATTACCATACAATGTTTATAATAAATAGATATAATAAATAAAAGAAAACCAAATACAATAAAAAAAACAAATATTTTTGTATCTTTTTACGTTGGGGGATTTATTACCGTTTTATTATATTAGGGCAACTCACAGATTTGTTTAGGAATACGTAGAAATACATTATTTTTAGTTTCTTTAAATATCAGGATAGTATTTGATTTAATGTTACAAAGGGGAGTATTTTCAATTATTTTTTTTTTATATTTTTTTCTATTTATTTTACAATCGAGCAGAGTAACGTAGGCTATTAGCCTGTTGTAGTGAAACACAAAATGAAAGACTAACTCACTTCCAAATAGTATACCGTAGCACCAAAAAAAAAAAAAAAAATTTGTAATCAAAGTCGACACTCCAGCATTTGGTTGCCAAATTTGAGAAAACCGGTTCCGTAAGTAATCAGTCAGTACCCATTCATCAAAGAATCGCCGCATCAGTAGGTAATATCATCTATGTCCCTGGAACTGTGCTAGATTATTATTATCTCTCTTATTATTAGATTATAAGTATCTATCTCTCTCTCTCTCTCGGAGGTGTCGTAAATTGGCTACAAAGGTCATGTGAAGTTTTTTAAATTCAGAGTCCATTGCTCAAATTCAATCTTGATTTCCTGTCAGTGTGATATTTCATACAAATTGGCTTACAAGGGTCTGTCAAATAAAAACTACATCAAATTGAGAACTAAAGATCTCAAATCATCGAATTATATATATTTGTCTGCTATTGCTAATAAGTAACAGATTTTCGAGTGGGAGCCAAAGTATGAAGATCAGTTCGCATTATGTGTTTTTCTTTCAACACATGAACCTGTAATGAACCTCTTAAGACAAAGGATCACAAATGATGTTACTAGAAAATGTTCAAAATAATAAATATACTTACGAGGGCGCATCAATAAGTCCGTGACTTTGGAATTTTCCTCGTAGTTATATGAAATGCAACACTATTCCCATCAAGTACCACCTGTTAATAGACTACTGTTAAATTTTGAGCAAGTGTCGTCATTTACTTTGCGTAAAAAAATATAATTTTTCCAGGTCCTTAAAATAGGCATTTGTTTGGTCAATAATATCATCGTTGGAGCTGAATCTGCTTTCCACCGAGCCATTTCTTTAGGTTTGGAAATAGGAAGTAGTCACTAGGGGCTAAATCCGGAGAATATGGCGCATGAGGTACCAATTCGTAGCCCAATTCATAGAGTTTTGTCATTGAGACTGCACACGTGTTTATGGTCAATTGAGAGCAAAGACGGCACCCATCTTGAAGACAACTTCCTTAAACCCAGCTGATCATTTAAAACCGAAACCACACTACCATATGAAATGCCTATGGCATCAACAATCTCACGCACTTTTACTCTTCGGTCGGTCAACACCATATCGTGGATTTTTTCGACATTTTCGGGTGTAATGATCTCAATTGGCCGTCCAGAACGTTCAGCGTATTTGTACTTGTGCGACCACAACGAAAGTTAGTAAGCCACTTTTTTACCATTGAAATCGATGGTGCAGAGTCCCCATAGTATTTATCGAGCTTTTCCTTGGCGGTTTTTTTTCGCAAAAAATAATGTTTATTGAGCACTCGAAGTTCACTTTTTTCCATTTTTAGAAAAATACACGGGGTTGTATGTTTTGAACAGCTGTTAAACGCAAAGTAAATGACGACACTTGCTCAAAATTTGTCAGTAGTCTATTAACAGGTGGTACTTAATGGGAATAGTGTTGCATTTCATATAACTACGAGGGAAGTTTGAAAAGTCATGGACTTATTGATCCGCTCCCATATTTTGATTGGATAACGTGCTTACTCCATGCGCTTGTACACAAGTAGAATCGATATGATTTCTTTATTATAGGACCACTCCATAGGAACAAATATTGAAATATTGTCCTATATTCGAAATGTGCCTGTAAGATAGATATATAGTAAGACCAATAGGTCTCTTGTGCGTTGTCTCAAAGAGGTTGTCCAATTCTTTCACTTAACCCAATGTATTTTTTGAGACGAACAAAATAATATGGAAAAAAATATGTAAACGAACGAAGTCTGTAGCTTATTCCGCAGAGTCAACAAATCATTCGAATTGTTCCTATAAGAACATGCTTCTCTATGGGCCTCTACGATTGCATTCCATACCTGCTTATCTGTTGCTATTGTTTTCAGTTCATTCCACTATTCGTTGACTTTTGCTACTTCTGTGTTAAGCGGCTAGTATTACTACATATGTTGAACTTTCATGTAGCTATTCTGGGGATTCCAGTCTATTGACTTTGGTATGAGGTCTTCGAACGGCAAGACAGCGGTTAATGAACAATTGTATGGTATTCAGTCCAAGATTCGCAGCCCTATGACACGACAGATTTAACGCAGCAGTCACGTTTAGAGATATATTGAGAGTTACATATTGCCCAAATAGCAGAAGAACTGCACGCCATCGATCTGTTGTTGCTGTATGGTGAACTTTGTTTTGGGTATGTTTATTTTAAGATTTAATGTCGTTGCTTTAACTTCTATGTCTCTCAATTTGGAGTGCATATCATCAAATCTATGTAACAAAAGACATATGTCGTCCCGTCCTCGATGCGGGGGTAATAGTGCTCCTACTTCGACACTCATTGGTCAACTGACAATGTTTTTGATTAGGATGTGGCACTCAACGTTGTTGTGGTAAGATATGCAAGGTGTAGTAGAAGTCCCTGAATGCAAGTTCTTCAGAATAATATTCCAACAAAAAGGCGGACAAACATTGTTATTTTTAAACATAAAGTAAGATTATGGGGTTATTCTGGCGTATAACTAAAGTCGGAAGGAAGCAAAATGCTTATATTCTTACTTTAATGTGGTTGTATGATCCTAATCAGTAGAAGTAGCACAATTCTTTCCCTTGACCACATATAGAGGCAAAACCAAAATATTTAGGAAATAAATCTGTAATTTCTAATTGATCAGATTTACGTCAGGGCTCAGAGGAGTGTATACTCAAGTAACTTATATAATTATACCCTACACCACCATAGGTGGTTGGGGTGTTATGCGTTTGTGCTGATGTTTGTAACGCATAGAAAAAGTTATCCAACACCCACCTTAAAGTATACTAATTGGCTCAGAATTACTTTTTAAATCGATCTAACGATGTCCGTGCGTCTGACTGGCTGGACGCCTGGCTGTCCATGTAAAAATAAGAATATTTTAATGAAAGTCGGTGCAAAGAAGTTCTCTATAAGTATCATAAATCCTATACGAATGTTAATATCAAGTTAATATTCGTCACAAATAATTTTTATGTAAGTAGAAACAACATTACCAAATTTTTTGAGAATTGGTCCATAATTTACCATAGCTCCCATATAAACCCACCTCCAGAAATCGCCCTAAAGTGCATAGAATTCTCTAGATGTTAGTATCAACGCATAACTCGGTATTTGTATATTTTATTTTACATTTAGTAAAATTGGCCACAAGTAATATAATTTAAGCAACCTTCTCGAATTTTTATGCTCGTACACAATGGTGTAGGGTATCATATAGTCGGTCTTGACCGTCTATATCTTTCTTTCTCGTTTTTCAGTGGTTTAATATGATTTTAGATTTGAAATACTTTTTCATATTAGATTCTTCTAAAATTTTATATAATATTTTTTGAGCAAATTAATATAAACATTTATAAAAATTCTTGCTAAAATAAAAAAAAGGTCCTTAAGAACGTGTCAATTCCAAACATCATTTTCGTAGTCTTATTGTAAATCCCCCCTTAAATAAATATTTTAGCAGCTAAACTCATCTACTCAAATAAAACAGTGTGGATTTTTGTCTTTCTGTTTATAAAAGAATACAAAACAAATAATGTTTATAAAAAATTACAACATTATAAATACAAGTAGTACATGTTCAGAATATAGTATACTGTATACATACAATATTCAAGTGTATTGTGACCATTGTTCTATAAATGTTCTTTCTATTCAACACAGAAATACTGTCTAGAAAATATAATATGTGTAATATATAGTTACTACAAGTAACAATGCAAAATATAAATATTTACTTAAATAGGTTTCTGTATTTCTAAATTGACAGACACTTTTCTGTCTCTACCTTAAATTGCTATTCTTTCTGATGTATATATTTCTATTCTACAATACCACTTGTCAATATCTTTTTTAATATTTTTTTTTCTCCTATTTGCTATTTGTTAATAAATATTTTCCAAATGGCAACAAATGATAATTTATATGAATGGAAAAATGAAATGATAGAGTCTAATCAATATTACACTATCACGTTCTAGCTTTGAATTTAACTTTTTTTTAACCCTTATTTCATATTTGATTATGATTGAATGGCGAGATATGTACTTGTAACACCTGATTTTATACATATGATTTGATTTCAAATAAAAATACAGTGCAAGCTCGATTTTCGCGACTAATTAAAAACCAGACAGAACCCAAAATTTTATTGAAAAATTTTATGTAATTTTTAAAATTAGAATTGTTTTTATTGATATATTTACATTTTAAAATTTTTTTTTAAAGAAATTGGAGATTTTGAGTTGCTTATTTGGCAAATTATTTTTTAAAATAACAGCTGAATCACGTAGTTCATATAGTGCTGTTGTCGGCTTATCATTATCCAAAGCCCATTGTATGCAAATGTTTATCGATGTTATGCAATCGTTCACTTTCGTATAAATCTTCCAATTCCATATCTGATAATTCCATTTGCTCCTCATTACTTTCTACATGAAATTCTTTTTGAATCCAGTTGTTTATGTCAGCAGTCGTGAAAAAATGTTCCGTACCAATTTGTGTTACAAGTGTACCAATAGTTGAAAGATCTTCGTTTTCTTTCTGAATTATATTTTGTAAAATCTTTAAGTGCATGTTATCCTTTTCACTGCATTCACTACCGATTTTCGGATATTGGAAACTGATATTTTATCCCAGGACTTAGCTAGAATCTGAACTGCATTTTTGAGATTGAAGTTTTTTAGTTTCATCTCCGAATTTGTGCACTTCTCGCCAAGCAAGTGGATGAGCAATTGTTTTTTATAATTTAATTTAACCAAGTTCATAACGTTTTGATCTAACGGTTGAATAAGCGCAGTTCAATTGGGTGGTAGGTTCATTGCTATAATTAAACCGTCATCAGTTTTTAGTTCCTCAACTGGGTGACACGTCGCGTTATCTAAAAGCAAAACTGCTTTATGTGGCAGACACTTTGAAGCCAAAAATTCTCGGACCTAAAAATTTTTACTTATGAACAACTTACGTTTACTAATTATTGAAAATTAACTTACGTGTGGAACAAATTCATGATGGAACCAGTCCTTGAATATAAATGATGTCACCCAGGCGTTATTACTAGAATTGTATATTACAGGATTATTGAAAAAGCATTTAAATGCGCGCGGGTTTTTCGATTTTGCAACAACCAACAATTTCAGTTTGTCAGGGCAAAAAGGTTATTCGCTCTTTACATATTTTTCTTCCGGGAGCCGTTTTCTCATTATATGTGACAAGAGTGTGTTTTGGAAGCATTCTATTATATAAACCGGATTCGTCGGCATTGTAGATTTTGTGAAGAGTCAATCCATGCTCATCAACGTAATCCTTAAACTCTTTCACAAATGGATCAATAAGATGAGATTTCGAAGACATTTTCTCACCCTTAATTTTTAAAAATCTAATTCCATGTCGATGCTTAAAATTTTTTGTTTGATAAATTTTGGATTACAAAAGACTGGGTTTTGACCGTAAAATCGCTGCTGATATTGAAACATTTTTTCCCCTTTGTCTTACAAACCCCTTGTAAAGTATTTTTTCCATTCTTGGTGACTCAGCTTTCTTTAAGGTGCAACGTTTGCCAGGGCCACTTTCTGTTGTACGTACGAACTTTTTTAATGAATTTTCTTGCTTTATAATGCGGTAAACCGAAGACTTATACAACATATAATTCACGCAAAATGAATTTATGGAATCTTCACTTTTAAATTTTTTTTAAATCTCTAATTTTTGAGAAATCGTTGGCTTTAAAATATGTTGAACTTTTCTTATATTAAGAGATGTATTTACATAACAAATGACAGGAATAAACTGACAAAATTAAAGATCAAAGTCATCAAAAAGACGGGGATTTCCCTTTTTTGATTATAGACATTGTAATCAAATTTAAAAAAACAGATAAAAGTCGCGAAAATAGAACCCATTTATCATAAACTGTCGTGATTACAGAATCTGCAATTTTAAATATTAAGCCGTCGCTATAATGGGCAATCGCGAATACCGAGTTTGCACTGTATTTAACAGTTAAACCTAGAGATCTTATCAAGTCATAAACATTTAAATTTTCATTTTTTTTTTTTTTTTTTTTTTTTTTTTGTTAGAGATTCACATATTAAAATTATTTATTTAAATTGTAAACGTTTGTTTATTTTAGGGTCAATCAACTTATTTATTACTTTTATTGTTAAATTTAAAATAATACTTGATAATATCTCTTATTTAATTTTTTAAAGAAATTTATTTTATTTATGACGATTCAAGAGCCATTAAACAAAATAAGAAGCCCATTTTTTAAATTATTTCTGTTCGAATTCATGATTGCACATCTTATTTTTTTATTAAATTTAATTTATTTTTTTCATTTTCTCTTTAAAGAGGTTATCTCATTTTTTGTTATGTATAAAAATTGAAACAATGAAATTTTTTTTATGCAAAAATGCACGTACATGTTTGTCTGAGTGGGTGTGATTACATCAGGGATGAAAAATTTAATGTAGTTAATTTTTTTTTGTGGTACTGTGTAAAAAAATGTGTGAGAAAAACTATTAAATCAGTACCAAGAATTAAAAAAATTTAATTAAAATAAGAGCATATTTGGTTTTCGGTAATGACAACTACTTATTAAAGTAGTTTCTCGGTAATGAGGC
Organism: Protocalliphora azurea; assembly: GCA_932274085.1. NCBI lineage: Eukaryota > Metazoa > Arthropoda > Insecta > Diptera > Calliphoridae > Protocalliphora > Protocalliphora azurea. The sequence goes on along the minus strand of OW026522.1, from coordinate 130,857,531 downwards.
GTCATTATTATTTGCCTACCCTGTATTACATAAATAAATACTCAATAGTATAATAGCACAGAAATACTGCAATCACGTGGATGAGTTGGCTAGAGCGCCGGATTAACAACCAGAAGGTTGTTGGTTCAACCCCATTCTGAAGCTGTTAGTTTTCATAATAAAATGTCTAAAAAGATATTTTATACTAAAAAAAGTTTTTGTCACTTAGAAAATTAAGTGTGAGATGTTAGTCATTAAAAACAAATGGTTAATTTGTGTCCAAGTTTTTTGTTTTTTTATTTTTATTTTCGCTTAGGTACATATGTATTTTTGAGTATCCCTAGAGTCTAAAATTAACTACATGAATTTGTGAACAATTCGAACAAAAATAACTAGTTATTCAGGCAAAAAATAAGTAGTTTTTGTTTCCAATTATACCTGCTACCTTCACAGGAAAGCAAAGTTTTTGCTGGGAGGTTTTTAATTGTAATTTAGTCTTAGAATTATATTCCTTAAAATTAAGTAAATGAATGAAAAAATTCAACTAATATCGTCGGTGCGTTAGCGAAAAGACCTATGTTTAAATTTTCATATTTTTGTTTAAACTTTATTGTTTATCTATTTATTTATCTAGTTTATTTTGCTTTCATCAGCAAACGTACCGATAATTAATCAATTGCCTTAAATTTGTATAATTTTGGAGTCAGTTAAATATTAATATTTTTAAAGCTCTAAAATTTAAATATTTTTCAAATTTAATAGTGTTGTGTACTCTTTTATATTTTACATCCCTGACATTAAAATTTATTAGCCATGTATATTCCCTTTAAACATCTCTTTCCGCTTTATCCTCGATATGTTAGCAGACAAACAATTTTAAATTTTGATTGAAATGGAATTATTATAGTAAAATTGTATAATAAAAAGGTCTACTATTAACGCAAAATTTAAGTAATAACAGCATAAGCCGTTGTGTTTATTTATGTGATAACAAATATAAAAAAAGATTTAAACTTTATCTTTAACAGTTGTTTAAATATACAAGAATAAAGATTTAATTTGTATGGGGGTTACCACTCCCCTTAGATCTATCCGTCATATTATCATCCCAATTGTGAAACTTAATAAGAAAATTAACCGCACGAAATCTTAAGATCACTGTAATAGTTCTTTAGATATGCGATAATTAAGATTTACTTTATATTTGCTTTGCAAGGAGGCTAATATTTCACCTAGACCTGTCCGCCTTATTTTTACCTCAATTGTGGATTAAGCTCATATTATTCCAAAAAAAAAAAAAAAAAAGACTTTCGCTACAGTAATTATTTAGATATTCGGTAATTAATATTTTCTTTGTATGGGGGTACACTTCCCCCTGCTCCTTTCAAAAAATAAATATATTTATATAATTAAAACGGTCCAACGGTTTAGCTATCTATAAGGTATAAACAAGCAAACATATAAACTAACACAAATTTATTTTTATATTTTTTCCGAAAATTCTGTATTTTTTTATTAAACGATTCATTTATAAAGTTATTAAATAAAGCAAAATATCTTGGGATCATACTATAAGATACTACTGATTTGCATGATCTTAGTGCGGATGACTGCGGTAAAAATGAAAATGTTATTAGACAGATCTATCACTTCTCTTATGTTTCAAATGAATACCAGTCTTAAGTTACAAATTTTGATAAAAAGGAGGTTTGTGGAAATGTGACTACTGGTAAAGGGCCAGATGCAGAGAAAAACAAATATGGTTGCCGACACCATAATCTAAGAGCAACATATTGTGATTAAATTATATGTTTGCCATAAAAATTGTTATAATAATAATAATAATAATAAATATGACAATTATAATTATAAAGTGATCTAACTTTATAATATTAGGATTCCATTTTTTTAAAACTCTTTAAAACTTTTATCATGTTATGATTCCGTTTTATCAAATTATGATCTGATTTTTTCATATTATGATCCAATTCTATTATATTATGATTCGGTTTTATTATATGTATTTTATAAAAAATGATCAGCATTTTCCAAATTTATCTTATTATGATCAAATATTAATTTTTAATTTATTTTTTTACTTATTTGATTCATTACGCACAAGATCGCAGCAAAAAACTTTGCTTTCCTGATAGCTAGCAGGTATAATTGGAAGCAAAAATAAATTACTTATTTTTTGCCTGAATAACTAGTTATTTTTGTTCGAATTGTCCACAAATTTATGTAATTATTTTTAGACTCTAGGGATACTCAAAAATATGTACCTAAACAAAAATAAAAATAGAAAAAAAATAAAAAAATTTTGTCGTCAGTGAGATTTGAACTTGGACACAAATTAACCCATTCGTTTTTAATGACTAACATCTTATTCACCATCATAAAATCTTACACCATCTCGCACTGACAAAAACTTTTTTTAGTATAAAATATCTTTTTAGACATTTTGTTATAAAAAGAACTAACAGCATCAACCTTCTGGTTGCTAATCCAGCGCTCTAGCCAACTCACACACGTGATTGCAATATTACTGTGCTATTATACTATTTAGTACTTATTTCTGTAATACAGTGTAGGTAAATAATAATGACGTCCCATTACCGAGAAGCTACTTTAATAAGTAGTTGCCATTACCGAAAACCAAAAAGTTTTTGCTGGGATAGTACAAAGATATTAATTATTTTATTGTTTGAATCAACCCGAATACAATAAAACCTTGTTTATTTATATTTATTCATATATAAACTAAATTAAAATTATAATGAAATTGAAAAACAAAAATTATATATTTAAAAACAAACAAGCATATTTGTAAAAATATTATTTGTAACATTTTATTATTATGGGAATAATAATGTAAATATGGTTTAAAAACAAAATATGGTTTAAGAAAAAGGAAAAAAATTGCTATTATTTAATGGTTGTGGAAATAGTGATACATTTTTCATAATAATAAAATTTTATTTCTGGTAAAAAGATTAAAAAAACATAAAATTTCTGCAGTCAACTATTAAAATTTTTATTGAAAGCAAACATTAAATGACAAAACTTGAACAAAAGCATTGTTATCATGAACACAATATTATTCAAATTAATAAAAAATAACAATGAGAACATAATATTGTTGTAGTGAAAATGCCGTAAACTTGTCTTTTTTTCTATGCGTGCAATGTATATGGCATTTGGCAACGGGTAGCAGCGTTATTATCAACTCAATCAATAATTTGTTTACAAAAAATTAACAAATGAAAATTTGATTGTGAGAGGCGGCCGAGCATCAAAGTTGAATTTTGTTAAGTTTTTTATGTGGATCGCGCGACCGCATAAGAAAACTAGATCAGCTGATTGCCGCTTGTTGTCTTATGCCGCGTACATTGGCCTTCCACTTTAAAGTACCAGCTGGCGAAGTGTAGGGATGTATGCTAATACTAAGATTCTTTGACATCTTCGCTTCTAATATAGTCTCCGATGTATTCTCTTTGCGTTCTCTTAAAGGTAAGGGATCAGTGATTAATTATACTTGTTGGTTTGAAAATTTAGATCATGTTTTGTTGAAAGAAGATTAAAACGGAAAAAAAAAATCCAATGATACAAGCGTGTTTATCCTTTTGTTACCAATATTATCCAGGCGCAGATTTACGCTATCATCGCTTGGTTTAAAGAGAGTTGAAGAATTTCTTATGTCATATAGCATGATGTATAAACAGTGGCAACACATTTGATGTATAAAAAAATGTAGGTAGACATTAAAGAAAGGGAAAGAAATAATATTTTATTAGAATTTTAAGCAAGATAAAATACCACAAGAAGGAGATGGCGATATTTTTTGCCTAGTGTTATCTCTGGTCTACTTTGTGGCTGGATAGCCAGGATGTTCTAATGGATGTTTTATACTCTCAGAAGATAAGGTTCAGGGTGTCACTCCTCTTAATGAATTTGGTGCAGGCAACATATGAAATGAACGTGGAGATTATTTTTTCTTACAAATGGACTAACAGTGCGTTTTTATTGCTAAGGAAAGTATTAAAGCATGATTTGTATCAGAATTCTTACACCAATGAAGAAATATGTCTGTAACCAGGCAGCTTTTTACTTTCTTTTTTACTCTCGGGGAAATTTTTAACAGATGCTACGGCTAAACAAGATATTGTGGCCTGAGGTTACACTAATAATATATTTTGGTTATATTTTGCGAAATGTACGATGAGAGCTGAAAATTTAGTATTATGTAAGACAAGAATGTTTCAGAAGGACTTAAGGACTCCAAAAGACTTTTAAAATCTCTTATCGACTGCAGTTATTGGCTTTAATAAAAGCCTAGATTTTAATTTACTAGGTGCAGATCGATTTTAGACGACTCATTTTGCAGCTTTTCTTCCATATCATTCATTAAGATTTTAACAGAATTTTCATGAAACATGATTTATATTATTCATAGAATTACTAGCTTTATGATAAAGGATAACAACTAAATATTTTATATCCTAAGTAATTTTTCAAAAGAACTTTTAAGGAGCAAACATTTTTCAATATGCATGAAAATTTAATAACTCCGAAACTAGTGAGCAGAAAAAAAAAGAATGTTAAGATGATTTAAAGACAACTTGGTCGGTATCTTTTTACTTACATTTATCTAAATCTAATCCTTTCCGAGTTTTGATAAAATACACTTATTAAAGAGAAAATATTACAAAAAAAAAAAAAAAAATAATAATCTTTATGTGATAAGAAAAATTAAAACAGATTCTTGTTTAGCACGACAAATTTCATCTAGCGCACCTATATTTTTTTAAAAGAGGATTTCTTTTTCGACGATATTTGGTTTTAATTTGTCAGATACAAAATCGCTAAATTATTTTTAATTGAATTTTAGAATAAAAACTCCTTTGAAAAAAAACTTGAAAATGTTAAATAAAGTAAATATTATTTTATTTAGTTATTTTTTAGAACACAAAACTATTAATTGCCAAACTTTAAAATTTATGTAAATATTTTCAATTGCAGCCTTGGATAAAAAGTTTAATGAACTTTTTGTTTTTTCTTTCCTAAAGCTTTTTTCTTGTTCACTTAGGCTTTTAAGTTTATCATATTACAAACGCTTTGTTGTAGAGTAATTGCATTTGGTTTCTTTATGTTATCACAAAATATTTTGCAAGAACAGCAATGTTCGGTATAAAAGTCTAAATGTTTTTTGTGCTGCTGCAAGTCCTTTATAGAAGAGAATTTGTTGAAAATGAAATGTCAATTACAAACATGTTTTTATGTATATGCATTTGTTACTATAAGTATATAAAGTATGTAGACGGTTTATCAAAATCTAGCAAACAAAATTTAATGTCGTTTAAAAATAAATACAAGTAGGCAAATCTCTTTCTGCTCGTTATAAGATCCTAGCTGAAAACAATATAATATAGAACCTTAAAGGAGATATTATTCAAATAAAACTTTTGAAAGCTTGAAAAATATAAAATTTATATTTTGTTATGAGACGAGTTGTTATTTCGTAGACATATTTTGTTTACATGCAAATGTATGAGTTATGTATTTTTTACACGAAATAAAAATATAAGCAAATGTTCATACATATTCCATATACATATGTATGGAATTATGTATGTATGCACTTTATTTTTTAGTTTAAACATTTTATTATGTTTATGTTTTTGCAAAAGGACTTTATTTACTTGACCTCCAACATTATTGTTTCCTCATGCACTATGTGTTTGTGTAAGTAGGAATATATATACATACGTACACATATGTATGTTTCTTTGGTGTAGATTAAGGTGGCTCCTAGTTTGGTTTAAACTTTAGCAAAATTTACGAAAAAGATATTTAAGATATTACATTATGAGTCAATTTAGCAATATTTATGACCATCAAGTCTGCAAGAAATATTCTCATGTCCAAAGTATTAATCTGAAATAAATTAAATTTTGTGGGAAAGTTTGTGGGTTTCCTAATTAGTTTGCTATTAAAAATCAGCTAAATCAATTCAGAAGAAAAAAAGTTATAAAACAAAATCTGTAAAACCTTAGGAAAAATTTTATTTATTTATTTTTTGCTAAATTTGCAAATTATTCAGCTGAATTAAGTAAATTGTACCCTACATACCCTACGTATATTTGATATTTTTCTCTCCCAAATTAACCCTAATAAAACCACTGTTTTGAACTGCTGCTGTTGCTTTGCCAGTATGTTGCCTATTGTACTAATTGGAACTCTTGCACATTTTTACATCATTCAAGTTTATAACATGTCCCGGCATAAATTGTTTATACCTGTAACAAAAATAACATTGCAACTGAATGATGAGGGAGAATTTTTGTTACAACAAAACCATTAAAAGGTCAAAGTGCGTATAATGTTATAGAAGTATTAACATTTACTCAACTAAGAGTAACATGGTCACTGTATTATATAGAAGTGTTTTTGCTTTTGTGAAATGAAAAACCAATTACTACAGAAACAAATTATGGAGTAAAAAGAAAAGTCTTTTTTTTATTTTTTTTTAATAATAATTTTCCAAGTAATTTAAAAAAATTATAGAATTAAAACTATTTTTATTATAACTGCAAGGAAAATGATTAAATGTTTTTAACTGTTTCTAGTTTAATAATAAAGAATTAAAAGTTTTAAATATATTTTTTGTTAAAATTAAATTTATTTTTATTTTATTTTTTTTTTTTGGTTACAGTTTGGTTACAAAATATAAATTTCTATTTATTATTTTTTAAATTTAATTAAAAAAAATTGTTCATTAAAAAAAAAGTTTCTATCAAAAAATTTTTATATTATAAATTTCAATTTAAATTTTCAGGTAAATAAATTTTTTATTGTTTTTACACAAACATTGACAACAATTCTACGACACAATCAAACGTTTTCAAGTGAATAAATTTGAATATTACATTTTATTGAGAGAACATAAAATCTAAATATTTCTAACAAAAAAAAAAAAAAAAAAAAATATGTGAACAATGGAGGGAACATTATTTTGTCTCAAACCCTTTTATTTCATAAAATTCATAAATAAATCAAATGAAATGTGCATCAGAATTTTTTGATGCAATTTACACATGTTACAACGACGTGATAAATTGTTTTTATTTTTAATATTTTTTTGTTTCACTAAATAAATATTTAAATAGTTTTATACGTTTTTGTTATAAATAATGTTTTATATGAAAATGTTTAAATTTTTTGTGACATTGGCATTCAAGTGTAAATTGAATAAATAGTGATTGGCGGGGAAGTAAATATATATATAGGATTTAATATATATTTGTATTAAGGTAAAATTGAGGGAAATTGTATTAATACGAGATTAAATAATTTAATATTAAATTAATTATTAATATTAAAGTATAATACAGTTTTAGGACCTGATTCCTTTTTTTTTTTCAAATATTTTTTTATCATACAAATTTGAATACGATTATAACTGCATCTAAATTTCCTGATAAATGGAAAGTTGGAAAAGTTATTCCTGTACCAAAAATTAAATTACCTAGATTAGTTACTGATTATCGTCCTATTATTAGTGTTATTAAGGGAGCAGCTTTTGGAACATTTAAATTTGAATTCTGTTCTTATATTTATTTATTACAGTAGGGCCTTTGACTCATTAAGTCATGAAATACTAATTAGTAAATTATTATCTTTATTTAACTTGGGGTCATCTGCCTGCAAACTAATTTGGTCATTTCTGAATTAGAGATGCAAATACGTACAATCTGGAGGTGTTAGGTCTTCAACACAGAAAATCCTAAAAGGAGTGCCCCAAGGCTCCATTTTAGAACCTCTTCTATTTATGATTTATTTGAACAATTTATACCAGCAAATACAATTTTGTAAATGTTATGCACATGTAGATGATGTTCAATTGCTGGCAGATGATAAAGGGCTAGGTCTCAACTTTTTGGAGTATAATGTTAATAAAGATTTAAGACTTATTTTGGAGTGGTCTAATATTAGTTGTCTCAATTTGAATCCTTCTAAGACGAGATGTATACGGTTTTCGCAAATATGTAGAGTACCCAAGTTGGTAATATACTCAGAGGAAATAGAATTTGTATTATCCCAGCAAAAACTTTGCTTTCTTGGTAAGCTAGCAGTAGCAGGTATAATTGGAAACAAAAATAAACTACCCAGCAAAAACTTTGTTCTCCTGGTAAGCTAGCAGGTATAATTGGATACAAAAATAAACTACTTATTTTTTGCCTGAATAACTAGTTATTTTTGTTCGAGTTGTCCACAAATTCATGTAGTTATTTTTTTGACTCTAGGGGTATTCAAAAATATGTACCTAAACAAAAACAAAAATAAAAAAAGGACAAAAAAATTTTGCCGTCAGTGAGACTGGAACTTGGACACAAACTTACCATTCGTTTTTAATGACTAACGTCTTACTCATTGCACCATCTCGCACATAGCTTCCTAAGCGACAAAGACTCTTTTTAGTTTAAAATATCTTTTTAGACATTTTATTATAAAAAACTAACAGCTTGAGAATGGGGTTGAACCAACAACCTTCTGGTTGTTAATCCAGCGCTCTAGCTAACTCATCCACGTGATTGCAGTATTACTGTGCTATTATACTATTGAGTACTTATTTCTGTAATACAGCGTAGGCAAATAATAATGACGCCTCATTACCAAGAAACTACTTTAATAAGTAGTTGTCATTACTGAAAACCAAAAAGTTTTTGCTGGGTATTTTGTACAAATGTTTCTTTAATAGATATAATAAGCAAAAACAGTTGAAAATAGTTGGAAATTGACTTATAGTTATTTTATTTCTATATTTTTTTTTTACAAGTTTTTCTTTTTTCTAAATTTATGTTAGAGCTGTCGATTTTTGTCAAAAAGTTGTAAATCAATTTAAAAGTTAATTATATTAATTAATAATATAATTAAAATTCACTATAAAATTAATTGATTAATTAGTTAATTAATTAATTATTTTATTAAAAAATTATTTGGGATATTTTTTTCTGTGTATTATTTGTGCATAAAATTATCCGCCAGACTATTCGGGCTCGAACCAAGACATTTTTACCTTACATGAACTTCAAGAAATTATAATATTTTTTTATTTTATTTATTAATTACAGTATTAAAATAAAAAATTACATTTATAGACAAATTTGTTTTTTTATTTTATTTTTTAAGATTCTGCCTTACTCATTTGGCTACTTTACCCCATGGTTGGGAAGTATCTCCAGTTTTAATCACTTCAGAAATTCAGAAAAAAAATTCAGGACTAAAAGAACTTAAATTATAGTCGAGGAGTGGTTACTTCAAAAAATGACCCTTCTTTCCTATCAAAAATTCATTACTTTCAACTATTAATTCCTCTTTACTTGCTATTTATATACATTTAAATTTTCAAACAATATGAATGTTGAAATGTTTATTATAAATATAATATTGTTGGGCATCATGCCAATGCCATTTGCATTTGATTTGGTTTTTTTTTTTTTTTTTTAACCAAACAAAACTAAATATTTAAAATAATTTGTGTACGTAAACAATAGAGTATTTATTTAAATAAGATATCGAGGGCCTATATTAAAAACCCTCTATCCCAGGATTTTATGAAACTGCGTTTTTGATATCATTATATTCCCTGTAAAATCCCTCATCTATGATATAAATTTCAAATGAAAATTCTTAGTTTTTTTTTTTCAATTTTAACAAAGTTTTTGTATCCCTCTATGTTACAAAATAAATATTTTATTTTTATTTTTTAGTACAAAACCACCCCATATCTCTCTGAGTAATTATTTTATTTTAGACAATATAAATATAATATATATCAATTAAGACTAATTTATACATGCTGAATATGAATCTGGGCATAAAATTTAAATCGGTGGAATAGTTCTTTAGATATACAATAATAAATATTCACTTTGTATGGCAGCTACTATCCCCTTAAAAGCTACCTTACTTATTTTCATCTCAATTATGTAACTTGACAAAAAAAATATTCCACAAAATCTCAAGACTTTTAATGTAATAGTTCCTTATGCGATAATTAAGATTTATCTTGTATGGGGGCTAACATTTGCCCTACTAGGGCTGCTGCCCTATTTTCATATCAGTTATGATTCTTGATAAGGAATTAATTCCCACACAATTTTGAAACTTTTGCTCGCATAAAAAATGTTTTCAAGAATGGAAAATATGCCCTTAACAATTTAAAAAATATGCTCTGAAAATATTATTTTTCCTGGCAAAATTTTAAATTGTCTACCATTTTTTTTTTTTTTTTTTTGCTTAAACTTAAAAACTTTCAAAGCTAATACATTGTATCAACTAATGTTTACACTATATTCGGAAATATCCTTTTGGATTTGAAAAATGTTGTAAAAAGAAAATTTCACTAATGGCAAATTATATAAAAAATTCTATTGAATGCAAAATTTCCCTCTTAAGAGCAAAAAATATGCATAATTATACACTTTAATGTAATTAAAATCATGATCTTAAGTATAAAAAAATGCAAAAATATGTTATTTAAATTGCTAAAATATGCTCTAAAATAAGGATTTTATAATGAAAATATGACAAAATATGCTTATAAGCCCAAAATATGCAAAAATATGCTGTTAGAAACAAAATATGCAAAAATATGCTGTAAAAAATCTATGCCAAATTTCTTAAAATTGTCTGAACCGGCTAAATAACTAAAAGTTTAATTCTTTTTGGTTGCCCTGGTCAAAACAAAAATTTGTGAGAAAATAAAAAAACGAATTTGAAAAAGCTATTAATTATGAAAATAATTAAAATTAATAAATGATAATTTAAAAATTATTTTTTACAACTTCGTTTATAGAGATTTATTATTCATTGCTTTCAAAAAGCTTTGAATAACAATGATTGAATGTCTTTAACACTTTTCATCATTTCCTTTTTGGCACTTGATCAAATTTCAATATTTTTCATACATGAATTTTGTCAGTTATTACTCATTTAGAAAAGAAAAATCAATTAACTCTATAATTATAGCAAACGTACTTTGTTTCAATAGAGGTCACTTTCAATGTTTTAAAAAAAATCACTAGGCTTTTTAGTCAATATACGCAAATACCTAAACTAATTTTAAATTATTTTTGATATTATCAACCCCATAATTTTAGTTAGTATCTAAGTGTAATGCAAACAAACAAATAAATCGAAAGAAAATTTTTCTTTTAAATATAGCAACCAATGCAAGGAGAAAACGAGAAAGAAAGATATAGTCGATCAAGATCGACTATATGATACTCTGCACCATTGTGTATGAGCATAAAAATTCGGAAAGGGTACATATATTACGCCTGTGGAAAATTTTACTAAATGTAAAATAAAATATACAAATATAGAATAATGCGTTGATGCTAACATCTAGATGATTTTATGCACTTTAGGGCGATTCCTGGAAGTGGGTTTATATGGGACCGATTCTGATAAAATTTGTCAATGTTATTTTTACTTACATAAAACTTATTTGTATCGAATATTAACTTGATACTAATATTCGTATTTGATTTATGCACGTTAAAGTAATTTTTGGAAGAGGGGTTTATATGGGAGCTATGGTCAGTTGTGGACCGATCTTTATAAAATTTGGTACAAAGATTTCACTGAATTTCATTAAAATATTCTTATTTTTTAAGGCATTTTTGAGTGCTTAAACTCTATTGCGGAGGGACATTTGTATGGGGGCTAGGTGAAATAATGGGCCGATTACAACCGATTTCAATAGACTTCGTCCTTGTATCATAAAAGTCCCACATGCCAAATTTTCTTAAAATATCTTTAAAATTGCTGCCCGTACTTTGTGCACAAGGTTTAAATGGACAGCCAGCCGTCCAGCCAGACTGACGGACATCGTTAGATCGATTTAAAAAGTGATTTTGACCCGATTGGTATACTTTAAAGTGGGTATTGGATAACTTTTTCTATGCGTTGCAAACATCAGCACAAACGCATAATACCCCAACCACCTATGGTGGTGTAGGGTATAAATTAAATTGTATACATTTAAGACGAATTGTTTTTACTCTTTTAAGAAAATAGTTCAGGGATTAATAACACTAGTGTGCAAAGGAATAGGATGAATAAACAAAAATAGAGTGAATATGAAACATGACTAATATAACCCACTTAGTAAAGCGGTCACACTAGTAATAATTCGTAAAAGTAATTCGAGAAGGGTTTAAATAATTCGGAAACTTTTGAGCGTTTAAGAAAGTGATGTTAATATGACTCGAAGACAATTTTAGTTAGCATTTTTATACCCCTCACCACAGGTATATACGGTATATATAAGTTCATCATTTCAGTTGTAATTTCGACGATTTTGATTGGAGAGTTTATATTTTCTGGATCCTTGTCAGAAATGATGTCGATAAGACGATGTCCGTCCGTCCGTTTGTCGGTTGAAATGGCGTTTATAAAGCCCACCGATTCAAAAAAATAAAATAAAAAATTCCAAACCTTCTTTTTGGAAATTTTTTTCTGAATTTTTATGCTGAAGAAATGAAATGAGTTTTATTCATTTAAATCGGTCAAACCATTCTCAAGTTATACTAGTGTGAACGCCTTATTAAAGGGCTGTACATGATAGAAAGAAAAAAGCTGAACATATTCTTATTAATTTCATTAAACTGTTTATAATTATTTAATTATTTATGTATTTATTTATTTATTCATGTATTTATTTATTCATGTATTTATTTATATATTTATTTATTTATTTATATATTTATTTATTTAATATTTTTACTATTATTTATCATGAAATCAGTTTTATTAAATTTTCAATTTTAAGAAGTCATGAATTTCTATTGCTAAAAGTTTAAATTTAAATAAAAACAATTTTGCTTGCTCTTAGCAAAAAAATAAACTGATTTCCTTATTTCACATTTGATTTAGCTGTCAGTGGCTTGTCACATATTTGAAATGTTAAATGTTTATTTAAAAATAAACACACATGTTTTTTTCCTTTTCAAATTCCTTGAGGAACGCCATTAACGGCGACATGGAGTTGGTAAAATGTTTTGTGTTTTTCAAAAGCCAAAGTTTAAAAATCATCAATCATTAAATTGGATTAAAAGGGCGATGGCCAAAGAACTTGGGATTTATGTATATTAAAAAAGAAAAAGTTCTGTATAGAGACAATTTAGCTAAGATTTTGTAGTTTAAGTTATGGTTTGTTTTAACATTTGGGTAATTTTTTTTTTAAGCAATTGCCATCGGTAATTTCCCTTGTTGTGTCCGATTGGTGGTGCCAAAGCAAAGTTTGTGGTCTGCAATGATTTGGTTTGACATTTCGCGTTAATATTTTAGTAAAATTTTGTAATTGCTATCGATAATTGACCTTGTTGTGTCCGTTTGGCGGTACTAAAGCATAATTTGTAGACTGCAATTAATACACTACACAGCGGGGAAGAATCGAAATTTTTTGGAAATAAATCTGTAACTTCTGATCGGCTGGTTGGATTTTTAACCATCACGAATAGATAAATACATTTGTTAAATTTAGTAAACACCATAAATGTAAACTAATAAAATACTTATTGTTAAAATAGACATTTTTTGTTTGCTTTCTTATTTTAAATTCATTAATAGAAATATATGAATGATTAGAAAAGGATAAAGATTTACTTAAATTTGGGAAATGTGGCAACGCTATTAAAAATAAAAAATTTTTATTAATTATTTTTATAAAAATATTTTGTGTATAGATGTTTATAAAAGTGTACAGAAATATTCATAATTTTCTAAGTAATTATTCACGCAAAACTAAAGGCAAAAGTTGCAAGTTTGTAAAAATATAGTCATATATACAATAAATTGGAAATATAAAAGTTTAAACGCGCATATAAGATAAGCTTAATTTGGAATACATATTTTTAAAATTTCTTTCGCTATTTAGAAATAAACCAAAACAAAAGGCCCAATTTGGGGTTTTTGGAGAAAATACAAATTTTTTAATTGTAATAACATATTTGTTTATAAAGATATCTTAATGAAATTTGCAAGAAATGTGGATCTTATTAATGTAAATAAAAGCGCGTTAACCAAATTTCAATCAGGGGTAGGGTTTTCCTGAATTCCCAAAAAAACTAATCAAAATTCCCAAAAATGGGATTTTTTACATTTATGGCTATAGAAGCCAAATTTTTCCGAAGGCCCGTAGATTTTGATTTAAAACTTTTAACAACATATTGAGGATTCTTAAAATATATTCCGCTTGTCGATTCGTGCTTTGGGATTTGAGAAAAAATGGTCTAAAATCAAAACTTTCATATAAAATGGGTCGAATTCGGGAGGGTGTGTACCATGACCAATTGAGTTATTGGGCTTGTTTTTTATCTCAAAGTCATCTTTTTTCTTGGACTCAGTAAAGATATCGACTTCAATTTTTTTTATTCAATAGATAATTTTGTTCTTTAACTAGATAGGAAAAAAACTAATAAAATCAGTCGGCAATACTAGGATATATATGAAAAAAACTGGACCAAGAACATACAAAATTATGGTGCTTAAAAATTCAAACCCAAATAACTTGAAAACTATAAGAGATAAATAGGACATGTAAGCATGTTTCTTATAGGTCTTATATATAAAAATATTTGAAATCGGACGAGAAACAAAAATTTGACAAGTGATTAAAAATTTTTTATATCAGAGGTACCTAACTTTGAGCCCCCTTAGCTCCGCCCCTGAGAGGTTTGTTGTGCCCCCCTTCCAAACTTAACATTGTACACTCCTCCGCTGTGCCTATTTAAATAATTATGATTTCTTAAAAAAATCTCACAAAATTTAGAGGTTAAAGAAAACGTACAGTACCAAAGTGTTCTGATTTTTTAAAAAACAAGCAACCTTTTGCCTTTAAATACTTCGACTGAGAGCAACTTTTATGGGTTTGGGTAAACTTTGATGGAGTAATGCTGTTGACTGATCTTTGGTTTCGGCATCATACTCATAGATCCAGATTTTTTATCTGTAACATTTTCATAAATACGTTTTGAAGAACATAGTCCGATTTTATTTATTTATTTTTTTATTTTTATTTTATTTTTTATTTTATTTTTTTTTTTTTTTGATTCCTTGCAAAAATTAATGCGCATCTTTTTTAAACGATTGTAAACTTATATGGGGTTAAAAGAGAAAAACTGTCCTGGAGTAGATTTACTACCCAGAAATTTTTCGATCTGACGATATGTCATATGTTAGTGTTGCATAATCAGTGCACGCACAGCATCAGTATTTTTTTTTTTTTTTTTTTTTGAAAGCAACCGTTTTTAGAAGGCCTTCAGCGACATGAGGTGGATTCCTATGGAGCTTAGTTAGAGACTCATTAGAGTTGAAAAATATATTGTTTTTGAATTAAACCACATCGAATGAAAATCATTTATAAAACTTTTCTATTAGATATCACGTCATTTTTTTTTTACCGTCAAACCCACTGAGCCGATGCACATGAAATTTGTAACACAAGTATTAGATTTTCTGAGCTGTTCTTGAGCAGTTCTAACGCTTCTTTCATACATCTTTTTGCGCACAGTTAAATTTGTCTTTTTATATAATATTTCCACTTTTATAAAAAGTTATTTTAAAAATGTACTGAAAAATTGAAATATCTAATATTAGAATTTTACCAGAGCTTCAAGATAAACAGAAAATATTTACTTTCAGAAAATATTACATCTGAGCAAAACATAGGGATGTATTCAATTCCCAATTTCAGCCACAAATTTTTATGCAAAATTTAAGTAAAAATTGATTTTATGTATATTCAAGCAGATGTTGACTAACCCCATATTCAGAAACAACTCCTAATTTTAAAATGCCTTTTAAATTAAAATGTTCATACATACAAGTTTTGTCTCTAAAATGTATTTTAAATTTAAAATTGATTTGTGACTACGGGGATATGTGTAAAAACGATTGAGTTTTGAAGTTTTTAGAAGTTTTTATCATTTCCTGTTTTTTTTATTTTATTTTTGTATATATGTCCTTATAAGCGCACATGCTTCCATATATCTGCTATTGACTATAAAAGTTAAAATAATTGATTTGATACGATATATATACATATATATATATATATATATATATATATATATATATAACAGGATAAAAACTTCTGAAAACTTCAAAACTCAATCGTTTTTACACTTATACCCATTTTCACAAAACAATTTTAAATTTAAAATACATTATCTTCTATCTATCTATATATATAAAAGAAAGTGATGTTAGTTACTATTGTTATAACTCAAGAACGACTAGACCGATTTTGATGATTCTCACCAATTCGGACCGGTCACCGGCCAGAAAAGGATAATACGAAAAAAAATTCGCGAAAAATCCGCGATAAAAAAAAAACTCTTTTTTGTCATAATTTCTTTGCCTTAATAATCATTAAAAATATTTTTTTTAATACAAATTATAACAATTACTGTTTCTGTTTCTATCGAAACGCTTACTTTTTTGTGCAATTTGTTTTCTGGTGGTGGTGTAGAATTCTATTTCCAAACGGTAAGTTCCAAGTAAAGCTCATCATTTAGTGAGGTTGTGATATTTAAAACCATTTGTTGTATTTTTGGCATTCGTTATTAAGTGTTATTCACAATGCCGCGACCCCGGAGATCTAATATTTCGCGTCGAACACGTAATGCAAGTACTTATCGTAATATCGTCAATCAATTGAATATATATGAACGAGAAATCGCACGAGAACAACCCCGTATTAGTTTGGCCCGACTTCGTACATCACAAACGCAGGAAGAAAGGCAGGCGAGAAATGAAACGGCTCGGTTAGCAATGAGAAATCGTCGAGCAAATGTAGCAATTCAACAACTTTAAAATTTTTAATCAACGCATAAGAAGAATTGCTTCAAGTTCTGATTTGAATCAAGCAGCGTTCCATTACAACTGCAATTTCGACTACAGCTCTCATCATTCCGTTCAAAAAAAAGACATTGTCTATCCGCTAACCTTAAGATGAAGTAATAAATAAATATAAATTCAAATTTGCCTTAAATACATGCGTATATTTTTTGATTGAGCCCACATCTACATCATATTTAAATTCTTCTGTAAAAAACACTTTATAATAGGTATTCCTTAGATTTTTATTTAAAGGTCGTAAATTTCGTTAAAATATCAATTTAAATCGTTCAGTAATACAACACTAATGTTTGCTTAGGGCCAGCAACGCGGCTCGGGTCAGCTTCTACATCATATTTAAATTCTTCTGTAAAAAACACTTTATAATAGGTATTCCTTAGATTTTTATTTAAAGGTCGTAAATTTCGTTAAAATATCAATTTAAATCGTTCAGTAATACAACACTAATGTTTGCTTAGGGCCAGCAACGCGGCTCGGGTCAGCTAGTATATATATATATAACCATATATATATATATATATATAACCATATATATATATAAGCATATATATATATATATACATATATATATATATATATATATATATATATATATGCATATATATATTTATATATGCATATATATATATACATATATATATATATATATATATATATATGCATATATATAGTTATATATGCATATATATAAATATATATATATATATATATATATATGCATATATATATATATATATATATATATACATATATATATATACATATATATATATATATATATATATAAGCATTAGAAGTAAATCTGTAATTTCTAATCCGCCGACTTTTTAACATAAAAATTCTGTTTGAAACACGAATTGCACAGACCCTTCAGGATCGAATATGTGGGTTCTCAAAGTACTGTATCTTTGACATGCAAATGTTCTGTTTCTCTTCCAAGTTTTGTAAAAAACGCTGTCATTAAAAAAGCGTCATAGCACATACAACAACAAACAAATAAAATTATTAAAAAAAAAAAACAAAAATATCTTCGAAATTTAGACAAATTTTAGTTACACAAGTACATATTCTACTCCCACCTACTGCAAATCATGAATTCCAAGTTCATACACTTGACTGCTCATTTAAAGATATTTGTGAAAATTATATTTAACTTTAAGCATTTTTAAATCAATACTACGAGTACATACAAAATACAAATCAGAAGAGAAAAGAAAAAAAAAATAAATAATCTAAACAGTAAAGAAAATAGCAGCACTAAATTAGCATTAATCAAATTATCATCAAATTTATTTAATTTTTTTTTTTTATCATCAGTAGTTCCTACTTATTTTATCTATTAAGACTTGATAAATTGTTTAACAAATAATTTAGCAACATTATTATTCTTTTTTTTTTTATTTCATAATAATTTAAGGGGTTCCGCCTTATGATTCTTTTATTTTATGAAAAAAGAAAATTTAGGAAGTCATTTGTACAAATAGATTATATTTCTAGAAAAAATGTTTACGTTAATGACTGGTAACATTTTAGCACTTTATTTAATTATATTTATTTGTATTTTAAACAAATAAAAATAAATACAAAAATATTTTAACACACACAACCAAAAAACGTTGTTCAAATATTGAAATAATAAAGTGAAATTCTTAAAAAAGAAATGTATATTTGAGGTTTTAGGTTAAATGTTAAACTAAATCCACAAATCTTTTGATATTAAATGTATAGGAGAGTACCAAAAAATTATTGTAGATATCAAGTATTTGGGAATCATTTGTAAATAATAGCATTATTTATAACTTGGGCATCGCATAAGTGTCATACCTGAAACTTTAGTTGGTTTCCCATAGTACAACGATTTTTGACTTTTTGTTATATTTCAATTATAATATTTTTTGTTTTTTGGGCTATTTTATAAAATTTTTACTAAGTTCATATGTTTGTATGTCTTTTGGTATTTGAGTAGAAATGTGACTATGAATGAAATTGGCTTAATATCGTAAACACATTAAGAGATACAATATTTTCTCAGTCTTATACTCGTGATTTTTTTATTTAAAATTATTGTTTTTGCTTGTTGCTATTTTTATTTTCTGTGACGTTTATTGTAGAATCTGCATGTGCTGTTTTGTATATTGTCTAATACGCTACACAATATTTATCTGCTAAAGACGAACTATTAAATACACAGGTCTCCAAAAAAAAAAAAATGAAACGAGTTTCAAGTGCTTACTAAACATCTGTTCTTAGTTTTCTTAATAAGGCGGTCACCTTTTTATAATTCGAATACAGGTTGTACGATTTAGACAAATAAAACATGAAAAGAAGTTGAATAAAATTATCTTCAAGTTAACATCATTTTATTTGCAGAATAATTTCGAATTTATTCAGAAATTAGTAATGAGAAAAACAATTTTTCATACATCATGAAAATTGATGAACAAACATAAATTTTAATCATAAGTAAGTGAAGATACTTATAGCAAAAGTTGCACAAAACCTGTATGAAACGTACAGAGTAAACATATATATTTATTTAATTATGTATTTAATTGTGAATAAAATCAATAAAAAAATAAAAAAATTCAAAAGTATATATTATGAAAACTGATGAACAAAGTTTTCATAATATATACTTTTTGACGTTTTGAATATTTTAAGAATTTTAAAGGAGAAAAATTGTTCCAATATGACGTGAATTTTTTTTTGCCCCCAGTAATTTCTGAAACTATTGTGTGGATAAAGAAGTAAAATTAAAGACAACGGATTTCAAGTTATGCTAGTATGACCACCTTACTAATGAGGGTCATGTTATTCATATCCACAGAAAAAAATCTTTATATAATTTTAAGAAACTGATAAGAGATTCTTGTTCAGCACATCAAAATCATTAATATTTTTAAAAGAGGATTTTAAAGAAGGTTTGCAAGTCCAGTGATATTAGAGCAAGTTAATTAATTTTTTTTAATTTAATATATATATATATATATATATATATATATATATATATATATATATATACACTGCCTGCCACTTGAATAAGGAATCATATTTTTTTTAACTATATTAAGTATATCTCCCAAACTAAAGTTCAGACATATTTTGTTATACTAAAATTATGCATTTATTTAAAGACGTGTATTTCTGTGCTACTATTTCGTGTATCACTTGAATAAGGAATTCTTTTAATATTAATCAAGAAGGCTATGATTTCAATTTCTTTCAATATAAACGGCTAGAGAATTTTTAATTTGATAGTTCTTAAATAGTTTTTATTCAAAATGGGACGTGGTAAGGCTCTTAATTACTCTGAAAAGGAAAAATATTTGATTTTGAAATCTCAGGGTCAGAATCCGGTTCAAATAGCCAAAAACATTAATAGAGGAAAACAACTGTCTTTCCTCTATTAATGTTTTTGGCAATTATTTAAATAACATGGAAAGATATGGAAAAAACATGAAAGGGCGGAAGAAAATGGCAACGACTTCAAAAGAAAGACGAAACATTTTTAGAATTGCATCAAATTCTGCCGTGTCAGTATCAAAAATACGTGAAAAAAAGTGGAGTCAGTGTCAGTCTAAGAACATACATAGTCCGACGAAAACTGCAAAAAAAAAAACACCACTTAATGCAAAACGCAAATCACAACGTCTACAGTTTGCCAAAAATACAATGACATGGTCCGACAAATGGTTAAACCATTGTATTTTCCGATGAAAAAAAGTTTAATATTGATGGTACCGACGGGTATAACTATTACTTCCATGACCTAAATAAGGTGGAATTATTTTTGAGCCGTAGACACAGCCGAGAGGGCGGAATAATGGTATGGGGTGCCATTTCGTATTATGGTACCACAGAATTGGTTTTTGTATCCAACAAAATGACTGCAACGACTTACATTCTGGAGGAAGCATTTCCAAAATTTAATGATTTCTTTGGACCCACACCTTGAACGTACGAACACGACAACGCTCCGATTCATACCGCCAGAGCAGTAAAACAATGGATTAATCAACAAGGTGTTCAACTTTTGGATTGGCCTGAATTCAATGGAAAATGTCTGGGGTTGGCTTGCAAGAAAAGTTTATGAAGAAGGAAAACAATTTGGGACGACAGAATCCTTAAAGGATGCAATAACGGAAGCATGGAGTTCAATTTCGCTAAATTACTTAAAGTCATTATACAAGTCGATGCCAAATCGCATTTTTGAAGTTACTTCTAAAAATGATGGCAATACTCATTACTAATTGAATGCTAGAAGATAACAACTTTAATTTTTATAACCTAAAATTTAAAAATAAATTACAGTTTGCCTAGTTTTAAAATATTCCTTATTCAAGTGACACACGAAATAGTACCACAGAAATACATGTCTTTAAATAAATGCATAATTTTAGTATAACAAATTATGTATATTTCTTATTTCTTTAGGAAACTAAAGCCAACACTTTGAAATTTTTTTGCGCAACAAATAATTATTTTCTTCTGAACTTTAGTTTAAGAGATATACTTAATTAAATTTAAAAAAATGTAATTCCTTATTCAAGTGGCAGGCAGTGTATATAAATATATATAATAAAAGAAAAAAAAAATATATTTTCTCTTCTTAAATTAAAATGTTATAAATTAGCTTTCAAGTATATGAACAAATTTATTAACTAATAAAATATGGGTATTTATAGTTGTTAACAATTTATATTTATATAAATAACTATTAATTAATATTGTATTAGTATCAACTAGGCACCACATCAATTTTGAATAACTACATAAAATTCGATTCCGTGTGTTCAAAAGTTGTAAGCGAATGGTGTCAAATAGCAAACACCGTAAAATCCGTTAGAATTTAACTGTTCATTGTATTTTATATCGACATTTTTCTCTCAGTGTAATTAAAATATTTTTAGATGGTTTAATTATTTAGAAAAAAAAAAATAATAATAATATGAAAACAAAATAAATATTTAATTAGTTAACAGATAATGGTATTATTATTAGAATTTATAATCGTGAAAGTTTTTCTAGCTGATGTAATATTAATTGAATTTTCTATTTTATCATGTGATTTTCCTTTTTTTAAGTCGATTACAGATTTATTTATAAAAATATATAAATAATTACATATTAATTAACAGTGAATATATATAATTCCCATTGTTTTTTACATTAGATTTCATTAATAGTATATTTTCCAAGAGGTCTAGTTTGACAGAATGATACTGAATAAGAAAGACAAATGACAATATATTCACGTGGCATAGTTTGACAATTATGCCACGTGAAACGAAAACAATAAATTTTTTTAAAGCTTTGAATATCCAAAAAAGGAGAATTAGCGGGAAGTTTTACTTCGATATTGTTTTTTTTTTTTGAAGAAAATCGCTGCTGAAAGTCATCATATTATGGTGGAAGTTTGTGGGGATAATTCTTTCAAATTTAAGTATGGAAGTGACTTCTATCTTACAGAGAATAATGCAATGGTCTATACGAAACCAATTTAATCTTAATCTTATGAAAACAAGGGCAATGCTTTTTTCTTATAAACGACACTTGTTCATGTAGATATAACTGAAGGTTATATCTACATGAACTTGTTGTGAATGGTTTAAACGATTTAAAACTAGAGATTTCGAAGGAGTTTCCTGTCAACCCGAAAAAGTTTTAAGATGAAGAATTGGAGGCTTTACTCGATCAAGATTAGCGCCAAACGGAGGAAATGTTTCCTAAATCATTGGGAGTAGATCAAGCAACGATTTCCAGACGTTTAAAAGAACTTGGAATCGTCCAAAAGCATGGAAACTAGTTGCCACACGAACTGATGCCAAGAGACATCGAGTGTCGATTTTGCATGTCTGAATTTCTGCTTCAATGATAAAAAAAGATGTCGTTTCTGCATCGAGTTATTAAGAGCGATGACAAGTGGATTAATTGTGATATTCTAAAGCCCAAAGAATCGTATGTGAATCCCTGGCAACTAGGAAGATCGACACCAAAGCCGAATAATCCTGACGCGAAGGATATGCTCTTTATTTAGAGCTGTTAAAACTGGGTGAAACGGTTAAGGGACACCTTTATCGAACACAATTGTTCCGTTTGAAAAGATCATTGATCGAAAAATGGTCATAATATGCCAACAAACACGAATCTAAAAATTTTCATCATGATAGTGCTCGACCTTATGTTGCTCGGCCAGTAGAAAAACTAAGGCTCTGAGAAGTTTTACCCCACCCACTGTGTAGCACAAACATTGTCCCTTCTGACGACTATTCGTTTCGTACGAGTCGGAATGCCCTTGCTGAAATACGCTTCACTTCGGAACAAGGTATCAAAAATTGGCTTGATTCGTTTTTGGCTTCAAAAAATAAGATGAGGTATGTTCCAATAGACAATACTTGGAATAAAATACATCACGCCTTTATCTTGAAAATATCATTCAATTTTACTTAAAAAGCGATAGGAATTAATGCATACACTCATTAAATTAAAAATTTCCACTGGATTTAATTGTATATTTAACATTACCCAGCAAAAAAAGAAAAGTGAAAAAGAATTGAAAAAGTCATGATTTTAACATTGTGTTGTCATAGGAAGAAAGTACTTGGTGATAAAAAAAGAGTTGTAAGGCTTGTTCATTGCTTGGTTGGTTTACGTGGTAGCCCGTAACCTTACGGGCAATCAATTAGACTCGTTAGTGAATGTGAATTAGTGAAGGTGAATGAGTTGTATTGAGTGTGTAATGAGATAGAAGTGTATGGAAGAACAATGAGAACATAAATTAATTAGATCCAACCTGTAGCATTGAGATATTTAATGATGTCACTGAGTCTTGTGTCAGATATCTCACAGAGGTTGTCTAATTGGTACCCTCCCAGAAATTTATGTCTGCCTGCCTTCAAGGCTGGGCATTCACATAGAAGATGAAATACTGTCTCCTCCTTCCCGCGATTGCCACAACTACGACAATATTCATTGTAAGGGAAACCAAGTCTGCTAGCATGTTTTCCGATCGTCCAGTGACCTGTAAACAATGCTATTAGTCTCGAGATGTCTTTTCGTTTCTAGCCAATGAGTTGCATTGAGCGTTTTTCGTTGTAGGCAGGCCACGTTTCTTTCTCTACTCTACATTTATCCAGATTTCGCCATCTAGTTTTTGCCTTTTCTAGAAAGTGTTTTTGGATTCTGCTTTTGACTGTTCCTAACGGGATTGCGACAGAAACCGATAAGGAGGCATTCATAGCAGAGCCTGCCCGGGCTAATTCGTCTGCCGGTTCATTACCATAGTAGTCCCTATGCGCAGGAACCCAGACTATAGTAATGTCATACAGTCGACTTAGTCCTAGCAGTTCTTATTTACACTGTCTGACTAGAATAGAGGTAGTTTTCGGTGATTTGAGCGGTAGTATTGTCGCTTGACTGTCGACAAATAAATCAATATTCCCTTGAATATTTCTATCGCGAATTAGTTTACACGCTTCCCTGACCGCTAGTATTTCTGCTTGGAATACGCTTGCCTCGTCAGGGAGTCTACATCAGTGTCTAATTCCAAGATCATTAGAGAAGACACCAGAGCCGACACCGCAGTTCATCTTTATGAAGTACTTCTCTTAAAACTATGTTTATAAAATTTCTTAATAAAATATTCTGTTTTAGCCTTATTAAAAAAATTAGTGAAATTTTAATTTTCTTAAAATTATTAACTTTTTTCCTGTTATAAATACATATATTTTCACTTTTTTGGAAGTAATTACTAATAAGATCCAAAGAAGCTCAAAATATGCACTTAGTTCTACCATTTCAAAGGTGTTGTTTTTTGGAAGCACTTGATCGATTTTTTGCTGGGTTATTTTTGAATTTATTTTGTCTTACTAAATATGCTACATACTATAAGCATATTAGAACACGTAACTTAATACACACGTACATATATTCTACAAAAGTTTTCTTTTATTTTTAACACGTTAATTTGTGGGCGGACATTTATATTCTAGCGTTTTATTACAAAGTGTTTTTAAAGACAAGTTAAGTGTTTTTTTTTTTTAATTTGAAAGTAGTTTATTTAATTAGTTGCATGTAAGATATGGTAGTTTTATAATTTTATTTAAAAGAAATTAAATGCGGTTCTTTTAACCTTTAAATAAACTTACATAAATACAACGAACTACACAGGAAGTTCGTGCAATACAATTTTTTATGTGTTATCCTCTAATTACAAAAGAAAAAAAAAAAACACTTGATTCTTAATTGAATTATTTTTGGGTTAAGACTTAAAGCAAATGTAAATGTGTTATAATTAAGATAAAAAGAAAACAAACTGTTAATTGTTGCATGTTTTAAGTACATTAATATATATTGTAATTAAAACACTTAAGCTAAGTTCACACTACGCTAATATTTGACGATTTTTGCAAATATTTGCTTTGCGTAATGTGAAGACGAAATATTTTTGCAATTTTAACAAACTAACAGATGATTTTGGACAAACAAAACTATTTACCCTTAACTAAAAATTGCGCTAGTGTGAACACTGTGAGGTCTGTGTAGTACTTTGTTATTTTTTTTTTACTTTGATTTTTCAAAAATCTTAAATTCTATTTTTCATTGAAAATAAAATCTAAAAAAATATTAGCATTTTCAAATTTGTTCATTTCAAGTTTAACAATCTTAGTGCTCAATTTATTTGTTATTTAATATTATTGAAAAATAAAAAGTTGTCAAATTGAAAAAAAGGAATTTTGTTCCTTGTGTTATACGGAAATCTTATTGATAGATTTTGCAATAAAGTTTTTCTTCTAAGGGCTTTTATTGTGGTACGTATAATATTTGTGTATTAAGGATATATTCTCTTTAGATATATATTTGGAATGTATTCTGGACAGGAAAGAACCCAAATTGGGAAGGAAACTGTCAATGTTCCCTGTCCATTATTGTTCAGCCAGAAAAATATTGTTGCTTATAATTTTGCTAGATAGAGTTTAACAATTATATTTTGGGTACAACATTCGTCAACTGTTGGAGCCAGCCTTCAATGCATTAAGTGCTATTCTTCTTTTTTTTTATCATCTGAGCTTTTAAAATTTAAAAACAAATGTCATTTTTTCAATAAAACGATCCTTATTTCGTCTTAAAAGTTAAACAGCCATTCTTTCATCCAAATTCGAAATTTCCTCAAGATATAAAAAACAAGTAAGAAAGATATAGTCGGTCAAGCACGACCATATGATACTCCACACCATTGTATATGTCCTTCAAAATTTGTGGAGGGGGTCTTATATTAGACATGTGGACAATTGTGGACCGATACTTTTACTAAGTGTAAAATAAAATATGCAAATACATTCATATGAATTTATGCACTTTAGGATGATTCCCTAAAGTTGGCTTATATGGGAGCTATGGTAAATTATGGAACGATTTTCATAAAATTTGTCATCATAATTTCTACTTATATAAAACTTATTTGTGTCGAATATAAACTTGATACTAACATGTGTAGATGATTTCTGCACGTTAAAGTGATTTTCAGAAGAGGGTTTTATATGGAAGCTATGGTCAATTATGGACCGATCTTCATGAAGTTTGACACAAAAAATTGAAACTTATATAAAACTTCCTCACACCGAATTTCATTAAATTATCGTTATATTTAAGGCATTTATTATAGTTAAACCCCTATTCCGGGAGGACATTTGTATGGTGGCTAGGTGAAATAATGGACCGATCATAACCAAAAGTAATACGTGCCAAATTTCATTGAATTATCTTCAAAATTGCAACCAGTAATTTGTGCACAAGGTTTATATAGACAGCCAGCCAGCCAAGCAGCCAGCCAGACGGACGGACATCGTTACATCGACTCAAAAAGTAATTCTGAGTCGATTGGTATACTTTAAGGTGGGTGTTGGATAACTTTTTCTATGCGTAACAAACATCAGCACAAACGCATAATACCCCCCCACCACCTATGGTGGTGTAGGGTATAAAAAGTAATCATAATTTAAAATATGCAATTGTTTTTGTTGTATTTTTTTCGTCTGCTTTGTTTGTTTAAATTTAAAATTTTGTAGATAAAATATTTGTTGCTGTTTTTGTGCTTCCTTCTAAAAAATTTTATTATATACATTTTTTTTTTTTTTTTTTTTGTTTTATTATATACATTTTTTTTTGTAAACTTTCTTTTTAAAATTCCAAAGCAAGAAGAAAATATGTTTTTTATTATTTTTCTTCAGTACTTATGAAATTTTTAAATTGTTATTATTATTTTTTTTAATTCTTGTGAGTATATTGCGAATTTGAAATTTTAACTTTATAATTTATAAACAAAGAAATTTAAATGTCAGACAACAGGCCTGCTGTTATCGAGAACCATAAAGTTTTGTAAGTCAGAAATTTGACTAAAAATTCAAAAAATTTTATATAAATATACTACGCACTGAAAAAAAAAAAAAATAATAAAAAACATTCTAAAAACATATTAAAACTTTTAATACACTAAAAAATAAAATAACTAGATTTTAAAGTAATATATACATATAATAAAAAAATACAATTAAATTTATTCAACATTAAAATTTTTCAAATAGTATTATTTTTTTACACTTAACAAAAATATTTTTAAATTATTTTCTTTTCATAATATACATTTGAATTTTTTCAGAATTAACGTAATTTTTAAATACTTTACATAAGTATGATTCCAATTTAAATATGAATACTTAAATTTACTTTTGATTCCACGAAAAATTTAGGGTGAATATTTAGGGATTTTATATAGGGCTACCTGGGAATATAATTAAAGAAAGAATGGAGGGAGGATATAGAAAGAATAGAAGACGATTACATTTCGTTTATTTCATTTCGATAGATAACAAATACTATCTAAATGTTAAAATCTTATGGAGCGAACCGAAACCTACTATTCTGGAAACAAGAACCATCACAATTTCCCTGAGCACGGCCGGAACTTTTGAAAGTTAGTTCGTCACAACACAAGTTGTAAAATATTTGCCACTATTTTGAGCGATTTTTTGTTTGATCTTACAAAATAAATGTAAGATCAAACAGCGGCAAATGACAGCTGATGCGGTGATTTGAAAAAATTTTTGTTTTTATGTAAACAAACTTTAAATGACAAAAAAGATATTAAGATATAGTTTTTTTAAATAAAACTTTCAATATATTAATATATATTTTTATTTAGTCATAATAAATAATACTTGTTATACAGCTGAAAGTGACGTACAAAAAAAAAAAAAAAAAAAAAAAAAACAGAGTTGTTTTGTTAAGACAGGGCTGTTTTGTAAATGACAAGAAAAATAAACAGGATAGTTTTTGTGTATAAACGAAATTCTCTCAGAAACAAATTAAAATAAAAGAAAATATAAGATTTTCCTATAAATTCATTTAATAATTGATGTCAAATAAATGTATGGTAATTGTGTGTTTAATCAAATAATATTGAGTAAATAATTCGCATCTGGGGGCTAATTCTCGCATTCATATGTGAATAAATTTTCATTCGAACGTTCGAATTTTTTAACATTTGGGATTCCCTCATTCGATAGCGAATAAAATGTATCGAAATTTCTAATGATGGCATTCGATAACGAATGATCATTCGAATGCAACCTTGCGAGTTTTTACACGTAAGCAAAGAAGCATTCGAAATAACGTATTTTTAGCAAACAGAAGAAAAAAAAAAAGAAAATGTAAGTATATACATATGTATGTAGGTCTACGGTGATCAGAAGCAAAACGTAAAAAGGAAGGTAACATTTAATAAATCTTCAAAAAAGCGAACCGGTGGTGGCCCTTATGAGGAAAAAACTCTTTCAAATGTAGAGGAAAAAATATTAGCTGCAGCAGGCATTGAAGTAGCAGTTGAGGGTCTGAAGACTGTAAAAGGCTTTGGGTCAGTGCTGCAAAAAGATTTGGATCAAAATTTGAGTGATAATTTTCCAACAACACATACATTAATACATATGTATGTATGTACTTATTTATACTTACTCATTGTTTGTCAATCTTAAGGGGTCGGATTAGTTTCTTATTCGTTTCCTTATGACATTAATGTTTTCAATTCCGTCTTAATCAGAAGACGACGAGTAAAAAAACACAATGGGATCCATTTTTAATTTAAAATTATATCTTTAAAAAATTTGGCTTTCACTTGTGTTATTTTTTGCACAACCATATGTTTTTTGTTTACATTTTATTTTATTTTATTCAGTGTTGTAATACGTACTTATTTATTTATTTATATTTATTTATTTTACAACACTGAAGCAATGAATCGATTCGATTCGTATCGAGTACCTTCATTAGAAAATTTTTCACTGTCGAAATAAATTTCGATTCGAAAACAATTTTGATCACGACTGCCACAATTAGTCCCCTGATCTGAACAGGCTTAAAATATTTTCCCCTTCTTGTATTTTACGATATTTGATAGTTGTTTCATCAAACAAAAAATGTCAAATAAATGAGCATAATATTAAAAAAATAAACTCTGTATTTAATCGAAAAAATTGTGGGAAACACGTTGAAATATTTCGTGTCAAATATTTGCGTATTTTCTGAACTTAGCTTTAATTTATTATTTATTTATTTTTTTCTAAAAAATTTTTAAACAGTAAACACGAATTAGTGTTATTAAAAATAACCAAATTTGATCAAATAATTAAAAACTGTAATCAAGATTAAAAAGAGTGTTCTTCAGAAATTCTTTGAAAACAGTTAAGGTAATTATAAAAATCTGCTTAAAACGCTCAAAACGAACAAAAATTTTATTTCTTAAAAATGTCCAAAACGATTTAATAGTTTTGGATACTATTAAATATATTGGCATCAATTTCTTACTGCATATTTTTGGGGCCTAAAAATCATTTTAACAGTAAATTCTTATTTTAAAAAATGTTTTAACTTTTTGAATGCTATATTTTATACTTAAGAGCATTTTCTCATATTTTTTATATTCCAGATTTTTACTGTAAAATAATTTTTTTAAATCTAGCTCCCCGATTATTTTCATCTTATAAATTCATGAAAAGTTCTGTTAGAATGATCTTGAGTGCCAAAACATTTATATATACACAGTGCAAGCTTGGTATTCGAGACTACCCATTATCTATTTTTTATTTTTAATTTGATTACAATGTCTCCGTCTTTTAGTATATTAACCTTTTTGGACGATTTTGATCTTCAATTTTGTTAGTTTATTCGTGTCATTTGTGGTGTAAATACATCTCTTAATATGGGAAATAATGCTGACATAAACAACTGGATTCAAGAACAATTTCATGTGGGAAGTAATGAGGAGCAAATGAAATTATATGATACGGAATCTGAGGATTTATACGATAGTGGTCATGAAGAAAACAAAATTAAAGTAGACGATTGTATAACATCGATAAACATATGTATACAAAAGGCATACAAAGAGCTTGCACTGTATATATATATATGTATTAGTGGAACTTTTTTATTTTCTTAAAATTAGTACATTTTATTTAAATTTGACCTTTTTGAAAATTTCAGTTTTTTTCTGAAAATTTGCATTGCATTATATATTTTTTACTTTAAGTGCAAATTTCTTTAAGTTAGTACTTTTTTTAAATTTTCTACTTTTTATTAAAATTTGTACTTTTTTTTGTAAATTTTAAAAATGTGTTCTTTTTTTGAAAAATAATTATGTACTTTTTTGAAAATTAGAACTTCTTAAAAAATATACATATATATATTTATGTATTTCTTTTGTAAATTGGTACCTTTTTTTGAAAATTTTAACTTTTTTTCTAAAAATTGGTATTTTTCTAGAAAAATATATCTTATTTATTCTTTTTTATTTCTACTTTTTAAGAAATTGGTACTTTTTTTAATAAGTACTCTTTAAAAAAGTTTGTACCTTTTTTAAATTAGTACCTTTTTGAAAATATATATTTCATAAGTTTTTAAAAAATCGGTATATTTTTTGGAAATTGGTACTTTAAAAAAAATAATTTATTTAAGAAAAATATACCTTTTTTAATTTTAACGTTTTGAATTTTTCTAAAAATTTGTATTTTCTTAAAGAAAAGGTGACTGAGTATATTTTTTTTTATATTGTTAATTTTTATATTTTGAAACTTTGTACTTAAAATTATTTTTTCTTTTGGAAAATTGGTTACGTTTTGCATAAATTGCACCTCATTTTTTAAATTTATAATTTTTTTTAATGTGTGATAATTTTTTTTTTTTTTGAAGATTGGTACTTTTTGGCCAATGAATAATAACAACAGCAAAATTATATTGAAAAGTTTTTAGTATAATACCTTATCTGTATATGACTCGAAAAAATTTAAGACAGATCTGTCAAAGAATGAACCCCTAAGCTTTGTTAAGAACTAAGCTTGTAAGACTTTACCCGATATATTGAAGAATAAAATGCGCAGGCAATTGCAAAATTTATTTGAACACCCAGAGAGCAAGTAGCGCTAGTAGAGTGATATTATTTTGAACTTTGTAGCAACAAAAGTAAATTCCCATTAATGTATTATTAAATTTAACCCATAAAAAATGATTATAATAACTTATAAAGTAGGAAAACTTATGAAAAAAAAAAAATTGTAAAAGTGTTTGCCAAGAAAAAAAGGTTTTTTTTTTCACGGCTCTATAAATATTCACCCCTATCATGAATACATTTTCCCTCAAAATGTTTTCCCTTTCCCTAAATTTGTAATAGTGAAAAAATTACCCGTGAATAATTTCACGCTAAAATAAAATTCCCCTTATCGTGAATGATTTTTTCCCGTAAGTTTTTTCACTTTTCCCTTTAATTTATTCACTTTATTTTTGCTGGGGGAACATAACAGAACATTTAAGTAGATCTTCTTTTAATTCGAATATTAAATTTTAAAAAATTTATTTTAAGGGCACGATCCGTTAATAACTGATATATTGCACAACAAAATGCAAAACAACCAGTCGGTTGCCTGCGGATTTGTAAAGCTTACGAAAGACGTGGATAAATCTAATACAGAGAATTAATTTAAGTTTTTTTTTGTTTCATTGAAATGTATCTGGTAACTCCAAGGGATCAGATGCGTCCCGCAAACCTCGACGAACAATTCGCTGTGCTTGCTTTCCTCCTCTTACAATAAAATTATTGTTTCAATTCTAAACATTTTTACACTTTAATTTATTGTAATACTTTTGTTTGGTTGGATTTCCAGAAAGTATCCGAATTGTTTTACTACATCAAAAGTTAAATAGTACAATAAACAACGTTGCAACCAAAACTATCATATCAATACTAAATATTTTGCTTTGTTTTTAAGTTTTCTTAAAATATTGTATAAGTACTTGTATATTTTTGAACAAAAATTTCTTTGATTTTTAATTTTTTTTTTTAATTTTCTTCTTTTTTTACATTCACTGAGAACTAATAACGGGAAAATTTTTTTAACGAGAGATTCATGACAGCATTTTTCCCTTCGAGGGGAATAAAAATTTCATGGGTATAAAAATTCCACTTGTTATTCCTGATAGGGGTGATCAATTTTTTAGTTCTTAGAAACTTAAAATATTTTTGGAACAAAAATAATTTTTTTTTTTAAAGGCACAACTTCAAAAGTAATGAATAAGAATCATAAAAAATAGAACTCTTCTTATGAAAAAATGTGTTAAATTCATTGCTTTTGAAGCTTCTTTTTAATGTTTCGTAATAATAAATTCTATAAATTTCACATACTCCCTACAAGCAAAATAATACGAAAGTTATTCGAATTCGTATTGCTTAGAAGAAAAATTTTATTGTCGCAGTAATCATATTCGTATTGCGGAAGTTTCCCCCATCAAGAGAGAATGTGTGTCACGGGCGATACATCTTATCAATAAGAAATCATTTCGCCTGGAAGAAAAATGGGCAATATTGCTAGATAATCATCTAGATGAAAAAAGAAGATACCGCCAGATAATTTTCTGAAAGATGTAATAATTATATAAAAAAGTTATCACTAAATAAATCTTTAAATAATATAACAAATAAATCTTTTACATCTTTTCTTAAAAGGCAAACAAATTCATTTAACAACTGAAAAAAAATGTGACTGAAAAATAAAAGTATTGCATTAATTTCTTCCAGATGATCTCAATGGGATATCATCATTTTATTGTGGAAGTGATAAAAACCTGACAGAAAAAAGGATGATATTTTGAGGATAAGAATAATTTAAAAAAATTTAAAATTATATATATTTTTTGTTGTTTATTGCCTAATTTTCTTTAAACTGATAAAAATGTAATATTAGAAAAATATTGTATTGATGATTTTCGTTCAAGTAATAAAAAGAAGATATTGCGTAAATTTCTTCCAGGAAGGTATGTTCCAAATGTCTATAGGGACTATAGTTACTAAAGGCAATATTAGAGTGATCAACATTTAACATTTAGATTCCTAAATCTATATTTACCATATTCTTAGCGCTTATAAGTTGTTATCAAGTACCCACAAAATATAAATACCTATTAACCCCTACTCATTATTCATCCATTCGTTAATTTGTTTCACCTTTTCTTATTATTTTCACTTCCTACAATAAATTTTTAAAAAGATCATATCTTTTAGCGCTCACCAACAAATATAAAAAACAATTAGATACAACTTAAATTATTACCTCCTTATAAACAAAACTATAAAAATATCCAAATAAAATCATGTTCCTCTATAAAAAGCAAAAAAGTTTTAAAATTAAAACTATTAGAAAAAATTATTGAAAATAAAAATTTCATAAATAAAAACAATTAAATAAATTGATCATATATATTTTTACAGCCAGCATAAATTCTTGTTTAATAATCAATTAAAACAAACATATAATTATTGATACATAATTTATATTGATATTTTACGTTCCTTCAATTAAATAATTTACAAACATTTTTGGTTTGAATGCTGGATATACATATTTTGATGATTTTATGTATTTTTCAATGTAAATATTTTGATTTTTCTTAATTGTTTAAAATTTCTGTATTTTCCCATTATTTAGTTTTTTTTTTTATTAATTTGTGTATTGTAATTAATTCTAGCAGCCATACAAAAATTTATTGCGGCTTTGTTTGCAAATTGAATTGTAAAACAATGTTAAAGAGTCTAAAATATTCTAACCGCAGTCATTATTAAAACTATTTTCCTTTTTTACCCAGCAAAAACTTTTTGATTTTCGGTAATAACAACTACTTATTAAAGTAGTTTCTTGGTAATGAGGCGTCATTATTATTTGCCGACTCTGTATTACATTAATAAGTACTCAATAGTATAATAGCACAGTAATACTGCAATCACGTGGGATGAGTTGGCTAGAGCATCGGATTAACAACCAGAAGGTTGTTGGTTCAACCCCATTCTGAGGCTGTCAGTTTTTTATAACAAAATGTCTAAAAAGATATTTTAAACTAAATAGAGTTTTTGCCGCTTAGGATGCTATGTGCGAAATGGTGTACTGAGTAAGGCGTTAGTCAGTAAAAACGAATGGTTACTGTGTGTCCAAGTTCAAGTATCAGTGACGGCAAAATTTTTTTGTTTTTTTTTTTATTTTTGTTTTCGTTTAGGTACATATTTTTGAGTACCCCTAGAGTCAAAAAATAACTACATGAATTTGTGGACAAGTCGAACAAAAATAACTAGTTATTCAGGCAAAAAATAAGTAGTTTATTTTTGTTTCCAATTATACCTTTTCGCTTACCAGGAAAGCAAACTTTTTGCTGGGCATTTATATAAATTTAAGTAGTTATTATTTATTTATTATTATTTTATTTTTGCTTGTTCAATAATTAATTTTTCTATGTTTGTGTAAATTTAGTAGTAAATTTTTATTTTTATTACAAACATATAGTATTTGTGTATCTCACCGATTAACCTTGAATAGTTGAACTATAATGAGTCAGTTTTTTTTTTTCTTTAGCATTTAAATAAAATATTATTTAGAAGATTAAATTAAGATTTAATAGCATTTGTCATTTATATATTAAATTAAAAATACAGTCATTTATCTGCCCTCTTCGGTTTATTAAATTCAAGTATTATTTCTTTAACTTTTTTTAACCCACACTGTTATACTGTTGTTTTTCAAAAATTCTTAAGATAAAGACAGTTTAATTACATTTTGTTTAAGATTTCAAGAGTTCTATTACTAATTACTTATCTTATCCTAATGCCAACAATTTTTATTATAGACAAAATGACATGATTTAGTTAATCAACTTTAAATGATTAAAAATTGTTTGCTTTTTATTATTTGAACATATAATACTTTAAAACATATTTATTATTATGTAATTCTAATTTTTATTCTCAACACTCTTTTTGCATAACTTTTCTTTAGTATCAACTTATATTTTTACTCTTACTTTGTATTTATTAAATTGTTTGTATATTTCACTTTCTATTAAAAATTTCATTTATACAAATGTATGGAAAGAGAAAAATAACAATAACTAATAAACAATAATAATTGTTGCATTGTGATTTCAATTGAAATTAATAATGGAATTTTTTCTAACTTAAGCAGAAATCTGTCAAATAAATTTTAATAGAAAAAATGTTACCGACACATTGTGTTGAGAGAAAAAAAAATAATAATAATAACTAATAATAATAAAAAGTAAAACTTAAGTGATGATTGATCATGAGCCAATAAATCTACACTGAGTAACTGATGTTGTATACTAATCAGACTATTAAATTTTTTACAAAAATTATTTAGGAACTCAATAAAATATCTCTTAATATTTTTTAAATAATAAAAAAAAAAATAAAATATAGAATAAATTCCCGATGACGGTAAATTATTCCCGAAAGTTATAAAATTTATTTTCTAAAAAAAATTGGTTACACATTTTTGATCAAATATTTACCAAGTGTGATCCATAGCTTAAGTATCTTTGTCCCATTAAAATTATTAACTAAACAAACTGTAAAATAGGTTTAGAGATTCGGTATGGTGGACTATAGCACTGTTAGTTTTTCCTCCTAATCGGAATTCCTTAATAAAATATCTCTTAATATTTTTTAAATAATAAAAAATAAATAAAATATAGAATAAATTCCCGACGACGGTAAATTATTCCCGAAAGTTAAAAAATTTATTTTCTAAAATAAATTTGTTATACATTTTTGATCAAATATTTACCAAGTGTGATCCATAGCTTAAGTATCTTTGTCTTTATTAACTAAACAAACTGTAAAATAGGTTTAGAGATTCGGTATGGTGGACTATAGCTCTGTTAGTTTTTCCTCCTAATCCGAATTCCTAATTTATGTGAAAATTTTTTTTGAAACAATATGACGACGATAACGAATTTTAGTTTTTTTTTAATAATTTAATTAAATTTTTGTACGGATTTTCTTTTAAATGTTGTAAAATTTTATTTAAAAAAAGATACTTTAATTACTTTAATATTCGTCTTAATTTTAAAAAATTATGATGTTAAAAAATATTGTTTGTTTTTTTGTTTTTTTTTTTTTATTTAATTATTTTTTTTATTACTATAGTAAATAGTGATGTATGTTATATTTTTAAGCCAAAAATAACTTTTGATAAAAAAAAAAATCATAAAATTAATTTTTATCGTGATAAAATCATAATAGTAGATTTTTCGATAAGATATTATTTCGACAAAAGTTATATAAATACGTATATAATAATCGAACTTAAAAAAAAAAAACAACAAGTGCCCAGCAAAAACTTTGCTTTCCTGGTAAGCAAGCAGGTATAATTGGAAACAAAAATAAACTACTTATTTTTTGCCTTAATAACTAGTTATTTTTGTTCGACTTGTCCACAAATTCATGTAGTTATTTTTTGACTCTAGGGGTACTCAAAAATATATACCTAAACGAAAACAAAAATAAAAAACAAAAAAATTTTGCCGTCAGTGAGACTCGAACTTGGACACACACTAACCATTCGTTTTTACTGACTAACGTCTTACTCAGTACACCATCTCGCACATAGCATCCTAAGCGACAAAAACTCTATTTAGTTTAATATATCTTTTTAGACATTTTGTTATAAAAAACTAACAGCTTCAGAATGGGGTTGAACCAACAACCTTCTGGTTGTTAATCCGGCGCTCTAGCCAACTCATCCACGTGATTGCAGTATTACTGCGCTATTATACTATTTAGTACTTATTAATGTAATACAGAGTAGGCAAATAATAATGACGCCTCATTACCAAGAAACTACTTTAATAAGTAGTTGTTATTACCGAAAATCAAAAAGTTTTTGCTGAGTATTTCTTATTTCTTGTTTTTTCTTTCTTTTTTTCTTAAAAATTTTTTTGTCTGTACACATACATATTTTACCGTTCTACGGCAAATGCTTCACAAACAAATGACACATTATTGATCTATAAACTAGCAAATAATAAATACTAGAGTACCGTTATTTTTCCAACTTACCAGACAAACTCATAGCTCAAGTTGATAAAATGTATTTTCATTCTTACCAGATTTATTTAATCAAAACTCTATGAGTTACCATTGTCCGTTATAATTATTTCGCGTACTGTAGAATACATTATTTGATATCTGTGAAATTCGGAACATTTTCTCTATCACTGAATACGATTTACAGAACATAGAATCATGTAATTTGAAGTGATTATCGTTTACAATTTTATAAATTAAGCAATCAACCTAAATCAAACAAGTTTCTATAATGCAATTTGTTTGCCCTAATTTATATAAATTTATATAAATTAATTACGTATGTCACAATTTCATAATAACTTGAACACTAAAAGTGCAAATGTGAATCAAAGGTCTTATAAAAAAAATATTTAAAATATTGTTATAGCCCAGAAAAAACTTTGCTTTCCTGGCAAGCTAGCAGGTATAATTGGAAAAAAAACTATTTTTTGCCTAAATAACTAGTTATTTTTGTTCGAGTTCTCCACAAATTCATGTAGATATTTTTAGACTCTAGGGATTCTCAAAAATATGCACCTAAACGAAAATAAAAATGAAAAAATTAAAAATAAATGAATCGAAAAAAAATAATAAATTTTTTCCCGTCTTTGTGATTTGAGCTTAGACACAAATTAAACATACGCAGCACACTGTCTCGCACTCAATTTCCAAAGTAATAAAATATATTTTTGGACACTTTATTAAAATAGAACTAACAGCATCAGAATGGGGTTGAACCAGTAGCCTTCTGGTCTGACCCACGTGATTGCAATATTACTATGCTATTATACTATTGAATACTTATTTATGTAATATAAAGTATGCAAATAATAATGACGCCTCATTACCAAGAAACTTCTTTAATAAGTAGTTGCCATTACCAAAAAGTTTTTGCTGAGAGATTTCTATTCTAAACTTAAATACCTCTAATATGCATTTTCGTTTGAAAATTTTACTTTTGAATGGCTTTGTAGAATAACTAAATAATCCTTTGATAGTATAAAATGACTCGAAGCAGTACTTCGGTACTTTTGAATGTTAAAATGTATCAAAAAAGTACGATCGTATCAATTTTCCCATTCTTGCTCAGAAAATAGGCAAAGAAAAATTTCCTGGTGTGAACACACGCTGATTTTATTTTAAAACAAGTAAGAAAGATATAGTCGGTCAAGCCCGACCATATTATACCCCACACCATTGTGTATGTCCATCAAAATTCGTCTTACGTTAGACATATAGACAATTGTGGACCGATATTTTTACTAAGTATAAAATACAGAATATTACGTTAATACTAACATTTATATGGATTTATGTAATTTAGGGTGATTCCCGAAAGTGGGCTTATATGTTAGCTATGGTAAATTATGGCGCGGTCCTCATAAAGTTTGACACTGTGATTTCTACTTATATAAAACTTATTTGTGTCGAATATAAACTTGATACTAACATGTCTAGGTGATTTATGCACGTTAAAGTGATTTTCGAAAGAGGGTTTTATATGAGAGCTATGGTCAGTTATTGACCGAAATTCATGATATTTTGCACAAAGATTGATACTTATACAAAAATTCCTTACACCGAATTTCATTAAAATATTGTTATATTTAAGGCATTTAGGATCGTTAAAACCATTTTCCGGGTGGGCATTTGTATGAGGGCTAGGTGAAATAATGGACCGATCACAACCAATTTCAAAAGGCTTCGTCCTTGTGTCATGAAAGTCCTACGTGTCAAATTTCATTGAATTATCTTCAAAATTGCGACCTGTACTTTGTGCACAACAAGCTTTACACGGACAGCCAGCCAGCCAGACGGACGGACGGACATCGTTAGATCGACTCAAAAAGTGATTCTGAGTCGATTGATATACTTTAAGGTAGGTGTTGGATGATTTTTTTCTGTGCGTTACAAAGATCAGCACAAACGCATAATACCCCAACCACCTATAGCGGTGTGGGGTATAAAAAATGAAGCGAATTAAATATTGTAACCTCAGAAAACAGCAATAGGGATATATTAATTAAAATATAAATATTTGATTTATTTAGTAATTTATACACATCCATATACAAATGGATCCTTGGAGAAAAAGCAAAAAATTTTGTCTTCACTTCGGCTAAAAAATTTAAATATAATCATAAGGCAAAAAATATTATATTCCACCCATCTTAATAATTTTAAGCTTCATCCGCACCTGGTGTATATTAATTTATGTTTCTTTCCTTTTACTACATTTGTTCAATGTTAGAGATAACATCATTCTTTTTTCAATCCTTAACTAAAGAATTCAAATTATGTATATTGTTCTTTTGTTAAAATGTGTTATAAGATTTTTACATATTTCTTTTAAAACTGTCTAAAAAATTTTATTAATGGCAATTAGAAATAATCTTTAATATGCATAAATAAGTTCATTTTAATTTTAACAATAAAACATTATTTTTATGCACTTAACAAATACATAAAAGAAAGCATGTCATGTCAATTGAAATTTTATTCAATTAACAAATTCATGCAGATGTGATTTTAAATTGAAGCATATATGTATTTCAATTCTCAATTAATATTGGACATAAATGAAGATAAGTATGACATGCAGTACATTTGCGATAATATAAATTTGCGGAGAAACATAATTTATAATAATTTTGCAAGTTTACTATTGAACAATTTGCCTTCATTGCTTCTGCTTGACGACTCCAAAGTAGAATTTGTGGTTATCATCAGCATTAATGGTGCTTTTTTCCACATTGGTTTCGTTGAAACCTAAACAACTTGCGGTTCGAAGTACCATAAGTAAACTGTAATTACTATCTATTTTATGATTTTTCGATGCCGCAACACAATTTTTCTAACGTGGATTCTCTGACACATTAAATTTCCTAGAGACTTTTAGATCATTGATCGGCACAAAGAGATTATTGCAAATATATTTTTTATAAGTTTTGTCGGTTTATTTTACGTTCCGTATAGCGATTTTAATTGAAGTTAATGTTGTCTATGTGAAAATGGCGAATAACAATCGGCACCTGATATTATGGGAGCCGATCACTGTTTTAGATACCTAAAAATATTTAAGAGAATAAATTGCTTTGATTTTTTCTATGGGGGCTGTATATATTAATAAAATAATTAGCGATTTCTTATTTATTCAAAATTTAAATTTATTAATTTCTTTTCTTATTTTCCTCCTTTCTTCCACAGATCACCACGTTCACTTTGATGTCAACACCTTAAAAGATGATTTCGAATCGGATAGTTGTGT
Organism: Protocalliphora azurea; assembly: GCA_932274085.1. Taxonomy (NCBI): domain Eukaryota; kingdom Metazoa; phylum Arthropoda; class Insecta; order Diptera; family Calliphoridae; genus Protocalliphora; species Protocalliphora azurea. The sequence goes on along the minus strand of OW026522.1, from coordinate 130,816,903 downwards.
AACGTATCAACGTTCTGGCGATACAATAATTGTAAGTCTAGGCTTTCTCCAAATCAATCACAGATATATGATTGATCTTAAGCTGCCCAGAAATTTATTCAGTGACTTGGGAAGTTCTCTGAGTCAATTTCAACCGGATGTCTCTACAGTTCCTAATCTACATTGTCGCATTACCGAATTTACTGGCTTTAAACATGAGGAACATGATTTCTATGAAATGAAAATTGAATTCTTTGCCTATAAAGAAAAACTTTTACGTGAAACATTACATATTGTAAATTCCAACAATGATAAAAAAGTGCTTAAATTGGTTATATCTGCCCGGGTATTGGGTAAGGGCAAAGGAACCCCTATGTTACGTAATGGTATTCATTGTATAGGTGTAGAAAAGGATGAAGAATCTGAAGCTTCAGATTTTCCTGATTTTGGCAAGGAGACATAAATAGTTAGAACAGGAGGTGGTTGGGAGTTGCAGGAAGTGGAGGAGTGTGGAATGTACAATGAGGATCAGTGCAGACTACATTTAGTAATTAATTTTAATTGTTAAATCATTTTTTTTTTTCTATATATAAAATATTTAAAACTTTCCTTTTGATTAGTTTTAAGAAAATCTTTTAAGTGGCATTTTATTCAAATATATAGATATATAAAATTAAAATACTTAAAAAAGAAACCAACAATAGTATCTGACATATAATTTGACATTTTTCAATAGAAAATAGAAAAAAAGATAGATAATGAATTATTATATCTAAAACTTGTAGGAAAACCTTCAGTACTTAATGATTAAGTACGAATTTTATAATAAATGATATGATCGTTAAAGTAACAGAAATGAAAAAGAATTAATTCGTTAATAAAGAGTTTAAAATATTGTAATAAACCAAGCAAAGGGAAGTTTATATAATTTATAGATTTCAATTAAAATTGTTCGGTATGGTCGCTTAAACTATTAAAGTAATTTCAAAAAATATGTCTTTATTAAATTAAAATCATTGATGGGCCATTTTAAATACATAAACGTTTTTAATCTAGTATTATTATTAAAATTTTTCTATTTCCTTCCCTAAAGAATTAATACTTTATCAACTCTATTTCATTTTATTCAGGTATTTTATTTACAAATTTTGTATTTTTTTTTTTTTTACTTTAAATTTTTCTTGTTTTGTAATTATTTTGTTTTGTAATTTAATTTTAAATTAATTCCATCAAATGTAAGTTTTTAATTTCTAGTTTTTTTTTTTTTTTTTTTTAATTTAAATACATTTTTATCCAATTTTAAACATTGTTAAATATAAAATAAATTAATAATATAAATTAAGAAAATAATAAAGAAAATCCCCCTCTTATTGTTTACTTAACTCTAATTATAAATATTTAATTTTTTTCTTATTTAATTTCATGAAAGGAAAGTCATATAATAACGAATCTATATATATATATATATATATATATATATATATATATAATACAAAAACAATGCATGAATTAGATTTTTGATAATTGATTCAGGTTTTTCTCTCACATAAACTTCTAGTTATTTTCTATGCCTTCTAATCTACAGTTTTACTTCAGTATTGTTTTGAAAAGTAGTGACATTTATTTTTCATAACTAGTAAAGTTACTAGATATAATGAATCGCTCTTGTCTGGTGAAAGCAGTAGCCTGAAACATATGATTAAACAAGTATAATTAATGTAATGGCTTTTTGATAGAATCACAACAATCCTCAGGAATAAAAGTGCATGAGCAAGGCAAAAATCTTTGATTGGACCGTTTCATCCACTTCGTGGTAAAAGGTGCGATAATATTCCTAAAATGAGTGTATTTACATGTTTACCGATATTCCATTACCATTGCCATAAGATTCAAAATGTGTACCCACTTGTGGCATAAAAGTTATATCTTTTAAAGCTAGATCTCTTAATATAAGTAGATCATGTTTCATTGGCAATCCTATATCTGTTCTTTTAAGATATATAGGATAGGTCCAACACCATACGACCCAAGGAATCTTTTGTGCAGTTGTCCTTTAAAGATAGTTTGTAAAAATCCTTTGACTATCGATAAGTATACCAATATTCCCCTGAATATATCTTTGAACATGTAGATAGGGTATTGATTCTGTAACGTGTTCTTATGTTCCAGTTGCGAATATTTCCAGTCTGAAAATATGACAGCCCTACACCGTACAAGCAAATGTCTCCTGTCTTTTTTCCAAAAAAAGAAAAAAAAATGGAGAAGATTAATCCTCAGCTATTAAACAAAATCCGACGTGACAAATATTTTTGCTCTCGATCGGGTGTCTATGATATCGGCACTGAGTTGGCTAACTAGAATTTAATGGAAAACGATAGTTACTAATTACAATCTGATAAAATAAACTAGGATTATATGAGCTAAACTACAATCCGGCGATATAAATGCTTCGGCTAGCTGCGACTACATACACTGTATTCCGACGAGAAAGAAAAAACTTCGTTCGTGTCTGATGATACTTTTATTTCTTAGAGCAAAATATAACAAGATTGGTACTTCGGTTCTTGTTAAAATTTCTTATATAAATATTGATGTCTTATGTTTAATTTTATATAAACTAAATGAGAATTATAAAGTTTGTTATACTGTAACTACTATAGTATAGCAGAGTAAATTTGTCTAAAGGATTTCCTTATCTATACACTTCTTTTGGCAGAAAGAAGGCAAGGCCTTGCCTCCAATAACACGATGGACTTCTTAGTAATTCTTTTTCACGATGGAGTCTAACCTGATATCAATATTAAATACAGATTTTTACCGGAATGTTTTTCTTTAGCTTCTACAAACCTCCAATCTAATTCGCTTGTTAACATAAACTAACGTCTTAAATCCATAAATCGCATAAACAAGATTGTCATTTCGGCAAAACATTTCTTGAAGTGAAATTGGCTCGAACTTGTCCACCAAGGCTGAACCAAAAGTTGCTACCACGAAATCAAAATGTTATTATATCAAAATCTAAAATTTCCAATTTTAATTTAAAGATATGGAGCATCGCATAGTTTTCGTCTATCATTTACAACTTTTGCCTGAACAATTGTTTCAATTCTAGCAGATGTCGAGTGTGATGTGTTAGGCGCCGAGTTTAAAAGTGCTTCTTCCTCATTAGGTTTAATAGTTATATCAGTGAAATTAGGACTTTAATTCACCAGCTCTAAGGTATCATCCATAGGTTCGCAAAGAACATTAGGTTCATTTTGAGTGTTTGTTCACCATCTTTAAGAAACAATGCCAATTAATGGCGACTAGACAGGACATCTTAATACAGACACCCTCGTAACAGATTGGCTAAACTTACGAACGGACATTGCCAGTATGCGGAAGCTGACGTTAGAAGACACGTTAACGTGGTGCCATTCACCTTATCGGTACGGTACGAATAACCACTGGCATTACCGGTTTTTATCGAGCGTCCACTAAAGACCCGTCATGATCTAATTAGTTCATATCTACGCATAAACGGTGGCTGTGGTTGTCTGAAAAGCCTAACACATTATTAACAGATTAGCTATATAACGCATTCCCACAGTAGTCGCAGCTCTCTTACATAGAGAGAATCTACGATATTATCGTTCAAATTCGAGTTTTTAAAAATCTTGATCTCAAAAGAGTTCGGACAAAATTGAAAAACTGTAATCAAGTTTAAGCTAAAGGTGACGGGGTTTAACTGAGTTAATATTAGATTAACTAAGGATATTACACTGGATACCGTTGTACAAAAACACTTAAGAAATTCGGGCAACAGAAGTGGTAAGATTTTTTCTAAACTCTCAGTATCATGATGGAAATAAAAGGGATTTAAATCACAATTAAAGTAATGGATAGTAAATTTCCGGCAAGCCTGCAAGTTTTTCTTTGGCAGATGTAGGAACACACGAGGCATGATACTAAAAATTAACTGACCAAATTTCATTATTAGAAACAATGCTACTTTATTTTATTCCTCAAGACTAGAGTATTAAATAAAATCCATTAGAATCGAAGGCAGTTTTTTCATAGATGGTTCCAAGGTATATTATAGAATTTAAATAATTTGACAATCATTTCTAAAAATATCATTACCGTTTAAGCTGTTAAAAATCCAATCTAATTTTATCATTTTAAGTTATTTAATAAAATCATTATTTATTTCATCCACAGATTAAATCTTTTAAAAATACATTTTGTTATTATAATTTTTTTGGTTTAATAATTTTTAAATGTGCCTTTTTTAGTTTAAATATATACTTACTGTCAATCAAATATTAGAAATTATTTTGTATATTATTGGAATAATAAAATAACCCCTGAATAATCAAATATTAACTTTCAATCTTCTTGGGACCCAATAACACAAAATAATTATACATACATATATTATATAATTATATATTAATCAAATATATTTCTGTATTTATGTCTAAATGTATCTGTTAAGGGGGCATTATACATTCAAATATATCTGACGATAAGTTCGACAACTAATAATTGTTTTAAAATACACGTTGAGATGTGCCTGACGACTTCACAAACATATTTATGTTTCCCTACAAGCAGAATAATACGAAAGTGATTCGAATTCGTATTGCATAGAAGAAAAATTTTCGGGAGAGATTGTGCGTCACAGGCGATACATCTGAGTAGTAAGAAAAATAGGCAATATTGCTAGATAATCATCTAGATGAGAAAAAGAAGATACCGCCAGATAATCTACTGGTAGATGTAATAAATATGTATATAGAAAAATTATCACTAAATAAGTCTTGAAATAATATAATAAAAAAAATCTTACATCTTGTGAAACATGCATGCACATAAAGCTTAACATTATAAAGCACGAAAACTGAAAAGCTCACATAAAATTTCCATATTTTTGCTAAAAGACAAACAAATTCCTGCAATATTTTTTAATTTTTGAAACTGAAAAAATTGTGACTAAAAAACCAAAGTAATTTCTTCCAGGTGATCTCAAAGGGATATCAACATTTTATTGCTAAGGTGATAATCACCTTACTGAAAAAAGGGCGATATTTTGAGGATAAAAATAATAAAAAAAAAATAATAAATTTTAAATATTTTTTGTTGTTTATTGCTTAATTTTCTTTAATCTGATAAAAATGCAATAGTAGAAAAATATTGCTTTGATGATTTTCGTTCAAATAATAAAAAGAAGATATTATGTAAATTTCTTCCAGAAAGATATATTTCAAATGTTTTTTCTTAAATACGTAAAAAAATGTATTTGTTGAAAAACTAAAGTTAGAAATTCAATATTTAGATTTTTAAATCGTATGACTCGCACTTACACTGTCGTTAAAAAAAAGAAAAAATCAAAACTTTTTGGTTTTCAACATTTTCAATCATCAGACAAATCGTCAGATAAATTTGATTGTCTAAAGGTGCCTTTAGCAATAATTTCTTTTTTTCTTTTCTTAATAAATGTTCCATATTTAACTAAATTTATAAAAAAAATATATGTCGATAAATAAAACTAATTAAAATGGTAAAATTATTGAATAAAAATAAATCTTAAAAATAAGATGAAATAATGAAAAGGGATATAAAAGAAAGTAATTACAAATTACAGTTAAATAAATAATTGAAAAAATGCTACAATTGCTACTAACGAGAAGTTTTTTCTGCATGAATTGAAAAGTATTCCATATAATTTTCTTTTAAATAAATAAAAATCACTTATTAATGCGCAATAAGAAATTATTATTTTTCAGATGAGTCGATTGATGTCATAGATTTTAAAGCATTTTAGAAGCACTAAAGTAAGAAAAACTATTTTCGTGCTTTAACCACATTCTATTGCTTCCAAATATTGAACATTTTTGTTGGGATGGAGTCATAGACTGTGAAGCAAAGAAAATTTGGTCACATTTAATAAACAAAAATAAAAGTATAAATAATAGAAAACAACTAGAAGTCGAAGTTGCTCTAAAAAAAACCTAACTCAGCAGTAAAAAAACCAACTGTTTGCATGTGTTAATAGAATTTTCTTCAGAACTAATTTATACTTGTTAGTGTTAGTGTTTTTTTTTTTTTTTTTTTTTTTTTGAGTAAATTAAAAAAGTTGGACTTTTAGTTATTTTATATGGTGTAAACACATAAATTTAAAATTTTCTAAGTTTTCTTTACGACATTTGCTTTTGGCAACCAGAAATACTCCAAGTTAGGTTGTTACCCAAATGAATTAACCAAGGCGAATTGAAAAAGATGACCTCACTTAATAAGTTGATTATTTTTTTAGTACTAAGAACTGTCAAACTCCATATAAGCGCAATTTTTGGTTACCGGCTGAAGTGTCGAATTCCATGTATAAAATTATAACAACCAAATGTCACAGTTTGTTTACATTTTTACATTTTTTTTAAAAAATCGGTGGAATTATCCGATGTTTTACTTCATATATAACCCCACACAATTTTAATCAATAAGAAAATTATAATTACAATCGAAAAAATTAATGTTTTTGGTCAAAGTTATTCCTCGTGTTAATCATTGGATAGACTATTTATTACACATTTACAAGACAATGATGATCTTCCCAAAAGAAAAGCCATATAGGTTTTGCTTTGTTGTATTTGTTGTAGAGTTGCTCTAACCTTCTATGAATTCGCCTTACAGTGGAGTGTTGTTTCTGTCCAATTTTTAATGAAATTCTGGTTCAACTTAAAGCAAAATTAAATGTAATATTGCTGCCCACTATATGTGAATTTCGATACTTTTCAATTCATGTTATGATCATAAAAAATTGTTAAAAGATTTGTAAAAATAATGAAATTAAGAAATTTATAAGAGTGTCGATATGAAAGGAGGCAATCGGAATACGAATTATTTGCAATCAAAAAGGTATTCGTCTTAAAAAACCCATAAAAAATATATTACAAAATCAGAAATCTAAATAAATCATTATCAATGTAACACAAATTACTTTATAAAATAAAAAATAAAAAAAAGAAAAACATATTTTTCATAAAGATAAATTTACAATCAACAAAGAGGAATGAAAGAAGATTTATTTTAACCGTTAGAAAAAGTACTCTACACCTGCCAAAAAACAAACAATTTCTGAAGTCGCACATTGGTGTAAAAACGCCAAAAATGGCTCCTAATTCAGGGAAGGGATATAGCGCATTATTTGTAATTTTGTTGTTATAATTAGGTCATTAGTACGTCTAAGAAATACTTTCTGAATTTGAATTTATATATATATATTTATATTTTATATATATCAATAACCAACTTTAGAGATAATCTGTAGTTCGCTGTTTTAAAGAGAACCTAATGAAATTCGGTACGCTTTTCTTGGGCCAATACTATATAACATGTTAAAACTGGTTATATTCGAACGATTATTTCATTAAGACCCCATATAAAAATTTTCCCGGAAATGGGTCAAACGTTTATAAATAAATGTTTATAAATTAAATAGTGTATTCAAAAAACCGACATTTTCAAAAATATGGTTTTCAAATTATTCGAAAAATAGCTTTAAAAAAAGGTTTCGAATACGGTTTTACTTTCAAAATCCGGTTTCGAATACGGTTTTACTTTCAAAAACTGGTTAACCGGTTTTTATTAAAAATACAAATATTTTTAAAATGTCTAAAATTTTCATTAAAGAAAGCAATACAAAAATAAAAAGTCCTATCGCTCTTCTGTAGCTACAGAATCATGATCAAATTTTTATTTTTTAAACTATTTACTAAAATTTATCTTATTCTAGGTGTGGGATATATTTCTTGTGACAAACGTCAAAACTAAAATGGACTTTTAACCTAGATTTTTTTAATAAAAATTAGTTTAAATAAATTAAGAAATATACAAATCTCAGATCTCAGTACGTCTGGTGTTACTCAAATCACAAATTATAAATTTTAAAAATCTAAATTTAAAGCTTTATCGGATCATAATGTAAATTGGAAATACTTTCGAATAATTTAGGGCCTACCGTAAACGATATCATAATTTTATGGAAAAAGATATCATAAAGAAGGGTACACTTTAGTCCGTAAAAGCTATCGTTTTAGTTTTGAAAATGATTATCACTAGTGATAATTTTTATTACCTAGATGATATCATTTCGATATCGTTATAATATCGTTTGGTTTATTGAGAATTTGATTGTTATAATGAATCGGGCCCTAAATAAGGTTCCCTGAGCAAATATAAGAAATGGGAAATATGGGTTGATTTAGTCAAGCCAATGCCAATTGAAAATTATTTTTGTGCATTAAAGTCATTTAATAAGGTAAAACTGGCCCGACTACAACTATTTTACTCGTTTTTAATATTTTCGTAAAATTCTATATAACCAGGAAAAAAATGTATTAGTTCTAAAACTAGTTCCAGAACGCATGAAAATAGCCTATTACTGCATCTATTACTGCAGAAGTGTTATATAACCAGTACCCATTCTATGGAAAGGTTCTAGAACTAGTTCTTTAATCAATGATTTTTATTCGAAGTTGTCACATTAAGAACTAATTCTCTAGAAGCATCAGGGAGAGGTTCCAGAATTATTTATTAAAATCAGTGCTTTTAATTTATTTTTCATTCTAATGAGCCTTTTCCTAAAGGCTTTTTTCTAAATCAATTTAATTTTGTTAAACTTTTTTTTTATTTTTTGGAATTTTTTCTTATGTGTCCAAAGAAGTGATGTAGAAGTAATACAGAATAAGTTCTTAAGCTCTAGTTACCAAAAAAAATTACTTAAAATTAGTTTAGAATCACAATAAGAATCTACTTTATGAGTGCCAAAATTGGCTGCGACACCACTTGTTCTAAGAATGTTCTTAAAAAATCTGAAGTTGTTCTGATTACACAAGTTCTAGAACTAATGCTTTTAGAAGAAGTTCTGGGTACCGGTTTTAACTCAGTCACCGAATATTTTAAATTTTCATTGAAATTCAATGCAAAAATTAGTGTTATTGTTTTTAATAATTTATTTTATTATGCGCCGCCGCCTTAAATTTTGCCTCGGCTTGTTTCTCTGATGTACGTATTTGCAATTTGACACAGATAAATCGTACTACCAAATTAATGAGGTTCCGTTCATAGCTCTCCTATAAGGCCAACTTTCAGGAATCACTTTATATTGCATAAATCCCAGATCAAGCTTATATTTTGCAAGTTTCATAGCATCTCAGCAAAAACTTTGGCTGTCATGTAATGAGTTGAGAAGCTAATATAATGGCTCTTCACTACTTACACATTAGCTGAATAACTGATTATTTTAACAATACAATTTCAATAACTAATTACTTCCAAACTGTTCAAAAACAATAATTTTAATTTTAAAGCGTTACTGAAGTCATTATTAGTAAAAATAAGAGGAACTAGTAACATTTTAGTTTACAAATAACTAATGAAATGTCAGGATATAAAAAGCAGTTTTTTTTTTTAATAAAACGTAAAAAGATTTTATACATTTTAATTTCAAAAAGTTAACAATAATCAAAAATATAATTGTAATAAATGTGATAAAAATAGATTAAAAATTAATTCATACGAAAATTTTACCTTTTCGTATATTTTTCCTTTCTTTAAATATATGAACTGTTAACTGAATTGAAAAATCAATATCATAAATAAGTTATAAATAAATAGTCACTGAGCAACTTCTATGTAATACAAACAGTATGTTCTTGCCATTGAAAAAGTAACTACATTAGTAAATACGTGCCATTACCAAGTTTTGCTGGGATTATAAGGGTTTTTGGTTTTTAATAAAAAATCATCCTTTTTTTTGAAAATTTGGTTCTTTTGCATGAAAGCTTTTCATTAAAAAAAACTTTTTTAATGAAAATTCAAGCTTCTAGCAAAAAAAAAAGATTTTTTTAATTATATTTTAAGGTAAAAATTAGATTTTTTTCGAAAAAAAAGTTTTATGTTATGTCATTTGTGTACCGATTTTAATGACTGTAATAGCAAAAATTCTAGGTCCTTCCCTGACCTAATACCAACATCAAAGGACATCATTATTTAAATTTCCTCGCCTTTAAAAATCCAGAAGTTATACCTTATGAAGAATATTGTAGAATTTATAAACAGAATGACAAACGTATACATACCTTTGATAAAATATATTAAATGGATAACATTTTAAAAATGTAAGGGCAACATATTACAAAATTTGCCCCCTAAAAAGGCAACATTATTAATTAATACTTTCATAAGTTTTAAAATTAATTTAAAAGAATGTAAAATACTTCTGAAAAGAACTCTAAAATCCCAAAAAATTTAAAGATTAAAGTGATTTAAACTCTAAATAAAATTACCAAAAATATAAAAGAATTTGAACAAATAAGGTGTAGAGTATTGAATATAATAGGTATTTAAGAAAAAATATTATTAATACTCGTATCATTTATGGTATAGAAGCAAAATAAAAGAGTGATGCTGCAAAATAAATACTTTAAAATGTCAATTTAAACAATAAATATTCTAAAAAAAATAATAATAAATTATACTAAACTCTATAGAATTATGTTAAATATTATATATAAAAAAAAAAACTTGAAAGAAATCGTAATTTGAATTTATTTATATTTAATTGATACGAATGAATAATGTATGGTTAAAACGGGATCAATTCAAATTTATAGTTTAAACAATAGAACCTTATACAATAGTTTTCACTAAAGTATATAATAATTCAAATAATTGTTAATAAAGTTAACTACACTATCTGAGTTATTATCTTATTAATTGATTAAAGAAGTTTTGGAGCAAGAAAAATTATTGCTGAAATCGCAAAAATTAATTGATATTTTTAATGTTAATACGTTTACAAATAAATTGTGTAATATTCAACTTTGATGGTGTAAAGTTAATTTTTAATTACACAGTCCTTATTTCTTTCTTAAAAGATCTAAAAATATGTATACTAAAACGAAATTAAGCACATTAATAAAAATAAAACTCCAGCATTGCACCTGAAACTAGTTAAATTTTTTTTATAAAATCTTTAATATTTATTTATAAATGTAAGAAAAAATATTTATACATACTAAACTTAAATAAAAACTTATCCTAAAAACTACTTAAATATACTTTCAGTTTTATTTACATATGTTTAAAAAATTGTTAAATAATCTTGTATAAACATTAATCTTAACTAAAATTTTTTACAAAATTGTTGTTAATGAAAAAAAAAGACAATGATACCAAATTATTCTTAAAAATTTATTGGATTTAATAAAGCTTATTTTCCAAATTTTTCTTACTAAAATTTTCTATTATTTTTTAAATTGGAAACCAAATAGTTTAATTATTATAAAGAAAGTAGATAATAAATCAAAAATTAAATATTTGATTCGTTTAATACACTAATTTGGTTAGTAACTGAATCTTTTAAATTTCGCTCACACTAAAATTCTTCTAAATTTGTGTTCTTGTTTTTGTTGAAAATTATGAAAATTTGTACCGTTTTATAATACCTTTTCCTCTTTCGCCAACAAAAATAATTTCGTCAACAATAATTGACTAGTGTGAACGCTTGATTACTAAAAATAACCTTAAATCATCACGCAATATACAAAATTTATTCATTACATTTTTTGTATTTAATTTGAAGTTGTTTCCTAATTTATCTAACAGTTTCAGGTTATAGTTTTCTTTATTAAAAAGTTTGGAACCCTTTAAACATTTTCGAACATTTTTTTATTTATTAAATTTATTTTTAAATAAAGAAATTCCTCGTTGAATTACAATTCATTTTTATTAAATTCTTTGCTTTATAAAACATTCAAAACTAATGGGAAAATTTAAAAACCTTCAAAGAGATGTTACAGAAGAACCTCCCCGAAAAAATCAACGTCTACACTCCACACCAGTCGTCGTAGAAAGAAAATCAAGATTGAGAAAATGTAAGAAAGTCGATGAAAGTCCTTTGAATATTTGCGATTTACCTACCGAAATATTGGAGAAAATTATTGGTAATATAAATATTTGGCATCATAATCGTATACGTGGTACCTCAAAGCGTATGAAAGAGGTAAATGATATTTTTGTTATGCACGAATTCCAAAAGGCCTTGAAAAAGAGTGTCAAGGAGAATCCGAATAGTGAAGCAAGTGCTGCTTTAAGGGTAAAGTTGAGAGATAATTATAGGAATAATTTAACTGTTAATGGCTATTTTTTTCTTTTTTGAAAATTTTAGATTATAAGACATGCTACTGAAGTTTATATACATTCGGGTTTTGAATCAACATTTTGTGGTTGTATTTTGCCCATGTTAAGAAGTTCTTATAAGGATCCATTTTGCCTTCATATCTCTAAAGTTAAAAAGTTTTTGGTACATTTTTATGGCATGGTTACGGATTTGATTGGTGATACCTCATCCAAGCGTTGGAGATTGTTGTATATGATAACTCTGTTGAGATTATTGAAGGTAAGTTTATATTTATGTGTCAAATAATTTAGACGGATTGAAAATTTAAATTTCATACATTTTCTTTTTATTGGCAATTTTCGATAAAATTATTTTTTATTTAATTTTCAATAAATTTTTCTTTTATATTAAATTTTCAATAAAAATTAAAATTTCCTTTTATAGGAAATTAACGATAAAATTTCCTTTAATAGGAAATTCGCGATAAAATTTCCTTTTATAGGAAATTAACGGTAAAATTTCCTTTTATAGGAAATTCACGATAAAATTTCCTTTTATAGGAAATTCACGATAAAATTTCCTTTTATAGGAAATTCACGATAAAATTTCCTTTTATAGGAAATTCACGATAAAATTTCCTTTTATAGGAAATTCACGATAAAATTTCCTTTTATAGGAAATTATTGATAAAATTTCCTTTTATAGGAAATTATTGATAAAATTTTCTTATATAGGAAATTTTTGATAAAATTTCCTTTTATAGGAAATTTTCGATAAAATTTCCTTTTATAAGAAATTTTCGATAAAATTTCCTTATATAGGACATTTTCATAGGAAATTTTTAATAAAATTTATTTTTATAGTAAATTTTCTTTTTATGGAAAATTTTGATACATTTTCTTTTTATTCAAAATTTCGATAAATTTTCTTTTTAATGAAAATTTTCGATAAATTTTCTTTTTATGGAAAATTTTCGATAAATTTTCTTTTTATGGAAAATTTTCGATAAATTTTCTTTTTATGGAAAATTTTCGATAAATTTTCTTTTTATGGAAAATTTTCTTTTTATGGAAAATTTTCGATAAATTTTCTTTTTATGGAAAATTTTCGATAAATTTTCTTTTTATGGAAAATTTTCGATAAATTTTCTTTTTATGGAAAATTTTCGATAAATTTTCTTTTTATGGAAAATTTTCGATAAATTTTCTTTTTATGGAAAATTTTCGATAAATTTTCTTTTTATGGAAAATTTTCGATAAATTTTCTTTTTATGGAAAATTTTCGATAAATTTTCTTTTTATGGAAAATTTTCGATAAATTTTCTTTTTATGAAAAATTTTCGATAAATTTTCTTTTTATGGAAAATTTTCGGTAAATTTTAACTTTATATTTTCTTTTTATAAAAAATTTTCCATACATTTTTTTAGAAATTTTCGATAAATTTTTGTTTTTATTCGAAATCTTTGATAAATTTTCTTTTGATTAATTTTCAATTAATTTCCTCTTATAATGAAAAATGTCGATAATTTGTTTATATTTTTTATTCATTTGATAATTTTTGGTTTAGGCCTTCGACAAATCGATAATATCTTCCACTGGCCTTCCCCTGCATTTGAGAATTGTCGTCGAATTAAGAGGTCCCTGGTTGGGTACTTTATGGACTTCAAAAGGACGACCACTTAATCAATCTAGACATCGTTGCAATCTATTGGTAATACTTTCCGAAATGTTAATGGCAAATATTACGGGACGAAGCTTTAAGTAAGATATCCCTGGCTTAATGATCTTATAAACGTCAATTTTTTTAAATCAATTTTTTTAATCCTTAGACACGTTTGGGAATGTCCTAGTGAAATGTATGTTTTTGGTAATGATACCAGCATTGATAATCATGTACCAATAACATTATTCACTTTCACTATATATAGTTCGAAAAAAATCGCAAATCTTTTTCGTTCTTATTTGGAAGATGAACCTGAACAATTTCAATGGCCCACTAAATGGCCAAACGATCAATTTACGGTTAATTTGGATATTATGTGTAAAGAAGCCATGAAATGGGGCTGTTCAAAATCTCAACATATGGAATTTGGACCATTTGGTGCAACTGAATATGGTGAGGGAGAAAAAGACGAGGATAGTTAAATTAATAAAAAAAACAAATTTTTGTGAATTATGTTTGTAGTTATTTTATAATTTTGTACAATATTTCTGTAATAAATTTATTTGACTACCTAATTATGTATCTGTTTATGACTGAAATATTATTAACTTATAAGAAAATGCAACTTACTTTACTTACCATCTACTTCATTTATATAGAGGCAATATTCATGTTTAACATTGATCATGTTTTTTTTAGTCATTTAAATGCAAAATTTTTATACTTTATTTAATTTTTATTAATTATTTGAACATAATCAAGGTCAAAAATTTATTAAAACTTTTGAGTTTTTAATTAATCAATGGTTTTAATTTTTTCCATTTTTATTTTGTTTTTAACTTCTCTCACATAAAATATAATTTTAAATTATTTAAAACCTTACCATCCACATTAAACGATCATTTGATTTAGTAACTTTTAATATAACACTTAAAAAATCATACATATGGCAACACATTTTACTTGTTTCTCTTTCCTTTTTCCCACATTCAAACATATCGTTACCTAAAATGCAAATGGCCGTAACCACAAAAATCTAATATTGTTTTTTCACTGGATTATAATATATTGACCCAAACAGAAAAAATTTCATATTCATATGCTCAAAAAGGAGATCAATATTAACAAAAGTAAAAAAAATTGTTCCAGTTAAGAAAAATTTGGTTTGAAGAGTATTTTATGCTATTTTTGCTTTAAATGAACAATTAACATAAAAACTGCGGATACAGCCTTTCGCTTTTTAGATGACGGTATACTCTTGCGCACATGTCTACACTTTGATTTCATTTATTTAGATTTAACATTAATTGATAAGTAAACTTTTTTACGCTTAATGTTTACTTTATAAAGCACTTATTTTTACTGCAGTTAATTTGCAAATATTTAAATTTAATAAATAAAACTATTTACTTAATAATTTTGCCTTAAATATGTAGTAACTTCAAATAAACATTTATTAAAGCTTAGAATTCTTTTACCCGGACTAACGGAAAATATTAACAGAGAGAGAAAATAATTGTAAAGGAAAATAACGTTACCAGATGTAATGTAAAAAAGAAAAATAATAAAAATAATCTGGAAAAGGTTGTAAATAATTAAATTCAAACATGGACCAGGATGTGCTTTATTGTTATATTGTGCAATAAAATATTAATACATATCTATAGCTAATAATTATCCTTATAGTGGGGACTATAACTTAAAAACTCATAATAAATAAATAAAATAAAAATATACTTCAGTAGGATTGTAATAAATCTTGCAATCTTTAAATTTTATAATGGCATCAAAACAGGTACGATGCACAGTAAATGAGATATATACAAAAAACTGTTTTTGTAGCCTTTAACCGCGAATACTCGCATGGCGTATGTATGTACCTCATAAATAGGCACAAAGAGGGGATGTAAAAATTTGTATGCGTTAGTGTATTTGGTTTATTATACGCTCTTTGTTACGGATGAGTTTGTTATATCTAGCATACAAAAAAAATATTTTTTTACGCTCTTTGTTATCTGTTTTATTTTTACTTAACCATGCGACATGAACTTGCTAACAATTGTTTAGCTTGGTTAACCTTCGAGATGTGTATGTGAAAATGCCGAAAACACTCGACTCCGGAGTGTTATGGCCGCCAGTCTTTGGTATACATACATATATGCCAAAATTCAGTTCTCTCTATCAAATTCCTAGCTCAAAGCTCTATTTATTTAAATGTATATTACAATTTTTAGAATAATGTAATGCCAGATATGGCAAGCGATCGTGTATGCACATTAAAGCTGACTTTGTGCTTCATCTAAGAATCACTTAAACAATTGGGAATGAGTAAAATCAGAATTTATGATTTCCTTCTTGGTTATAAGGAACACATGAGGAAATAATGAATTTCAGATAAGACTACTTGTATTTTCGAATTGCGAAAAATGGTTAATACTGACTCCACAAATAGATAAAACGAATAGCATGAGGCAACAAACGCAACTTGATTTATGACTTCGGCAAGGAAGCTAAAATTGGTGTGTGGAAATGCATCGTACTAGATTGATACATATACATAGGTCTTTGAGAAACAAACTTCCGATGATTCAAAGGTCCTTAAGAAGACGGAATCGAGGACTTGTGATATTTCGAAAACGTTTTAGTATATTTCTGAAAGTATTCCCGTCGAATTGATAGAGGACATAATAATTAATATACCAAAGTAAAGACTTTACAAAGCCCTAAAATATCGTGCTATTACTTCACCACAGGGATGATAAATGCGATTTTCAGTATTATATTAAATTGAAAACAACATTCTACTCTTTGTTATAATTGTACAAAATCTTTAGTTCAGAAGTTGCTCTTGTTCAAAATATTTTTGTGAAATGACCCTTGATTAAATTAGTACCATTATTACCTTACCAACAACAAGTGAACAGCCACACATTGGAACCGGTTTTGGTAATAAATTTGTATCTCCTTAACTATTTTATGTTCATTTTTACATTGTTTATATTTTTACATATTTAAAAAATAGAGAGTTTAGCCAAAAAAAAAAAAAAAAAAAAATAGATTTTAATATTTATAATTTCAAAAAAAAAAAAAAAATATTTTCGATTTGAAAATGTATGGTACACGAAAAGATCGTTATCTTTCTAATATACTACATTAAAAATAAATAAAAAAAAAATAATAATAATTTTAGTATGACTATTTACATAAAATATGCTCTTCTGTCCATATTTTTGAGCGATCGGGAATCAATCTATATGCATGTTATTATTAAAAATTCTTTTCAGATTTGAAAAATCTCCCGCGATTTTTTTTTTTTTTTTTCTATAGCACGGTGAACTTGAACTTTCTATAAAAATTTCATAGTTTTCGACCAAAGAGATAATTAAAAAACATTATTTTGTAATATATTGCGAGTCTTAGCATATTTTTTTTAAATTAAAATTTTATATACAGGGACTATTTGAGTAAAACAAAAAAAAAAAAAAAAAAAATGGATATTATATAAATCAAGGTAAAAATCGAAATTTCCAAATACAAGAGCAAATATCTTTTTAACCAAAAGCGATATCATCTCATCAAGTTCTTTATAAAGGTTTTTAAATCTTTGAAATCGAAACTGATTTTTTAAAATTTTCATACTCGAGCTGGTCAACTTTAACACCCTGTAGCTTATCTCGTACTATTACAGGTTAACTACATGACGATTTGAAATCTTATGTCCTCCTCTACATACATTTCAATTCGATCCATTCAGTTGGTTAGATTTAGATTCATTACCAAAAATTTGCGTAATAGGCCCCACTGTACATCGGCAAAAAGGTTAAAATCAGTCTGGAAGTGATCCAAACCAGAATGATACGTAGATATACATCTTTGGGGAAACAAGAAAACAGAATGGAAACTTGAGATATCTTCTGACAATAAGACGAATTTCAATGGCTTCAAACTAAGTGTAAATGGAAATATTCCCCAATATTACAATGCAATAAATTTTATAAAGCGCATTATATTTTATATTGAGCCTTAATAAACGGATATCTAAGAGTGTCTTCAAAAGTCATTTAAAAAGATATTTAATCCATCGTTGATTGGATTAAATATCTTTTTAGGTTTAGATATGAGAAATCATAGATCGTGATATTTTTCCCAGTTTAAAACATTATTGCAAAGTCATCAACAATTGAACATTGTTTAAATTAAAATCGATTTCAGCGGATTTGCTTTCACTTAGTATTCTTCCTTTCCAAAATAAATTACAAATATTTTTTTTTCTCTAATTAGAAACAACTATACATTTTATTGCCATTTTGTTTTCACAAAAAACTTACAACTACGTATAAATTTGTAATTTTTGTATGTTTTCATTTCTTAATAAACAACTGTGAGGAGCAACATTTTTATTAATTTTTCTTTTAATAAATTTTAACATTAACATAATATTTGCGCATTTTATAATATAGAAAATAAAATTTTAAATTAAAGAAAATTTTTAAAAATATATAAAGCTTAAAAATAGACTAATAAAATCGAAATGAAAAATTATACACAGAAAAGAAAACAATTATAATTTACAGATAAAGTAATAAATCAATTATGGACTAGCATGATTAATTTATTGTGATAATAATAAAAAATAAAGAAAAGGAAAAACATTTTCTACTTAACATAATAAAGAAATAGTAAGCAAAATAAAGGAAAATGGAAAATGATTTAAAATTTTAGTATAAGAGGTGTTGGCGGTTAGTTTAAAAACGATTATCGTTTTTTTTTTTCTTTGTGGATAAATACATAAAAAAAGCTTATTAAAGCTTATTTTAATTTCCCCTTTCCTTTATCGAATTTATTTAAAGCTATAGTACAGGTTTTTAATGATCCAAGATACGCATATTGCCGGAAACAATTTTATTTTCTAAAATGGCACCAGCTGGTATATCAATACGATCACCATGATTGGCAATGATAATAACAGTGCCCTGGTTAAAAAGAGAAAGAGAAAAAATATATTTTAGACTTCAAGTAAAACACTTTAATCAAGATAGCAAACTTACTCTTAAAGACACACCCCGACCGAAAGTAACATCACCCGATACAGTTAAATGATCCAACTCAATGATATCGGGTATATTGGCAAAACGTCCTAAGAACTCTTTGACTTTGGCGAAATGATTTTCACCCAATTTCACCAAAGGAGTGGTGGGGAACATACGTTGTGGTGACATAACCAAACTGCCATTTTTCAAATTATATAAATTAGACATGACCAACAATAAATCAGAGGTCTTTTTAACAGGCAAGAAACGTGAACGTGGTACATTGATACCAATAGAACCATCGAAACATTTCATGGCAGCACCAACAGCAGTCTCCAATTGTATAACGCGTACACCATTTTCCAAGGTTTTGTTATTGATAATAATTTCCAAATTAAGAGTGCGTTCTTTTAAAACACGATCAATAGCTAGTGTGATATTTAAAAAATAATAAAATGTAAAGCATAACTGTAGGCAGTAGTTGAAAATAAAATAAAGCATAGTAATAACTTACCACTCAATTTCGCCCAAATGTTGTTTGTGTTGAAGAACTTGAAGGTTTTAACTGATTTGAAATCATCAACATGTTCCTTAGGAACTTGAGCAATTTCCAAAAGTCTCAGTTTATCTTCAAATTGAATTAAAGTACCACCCTAGGGACGAAGAAATAGAAGGAATATTACAATTTAGTTTAAGCAAAATTTAAATAAAAAAGTTATAAAATCAAAGTTCTATTTATATTTGATATTTAAATATTAAAAGTTTAAACTTTTTTCATAAATATAATTTACATAATAATGTAATGTTTCACTTTTAAATTAATTTGTGTTATTTTAAAATCATTCATTCAAAATTTGTGTGAAAATTTGAAAACATGTTCAAATTTTCAAATATGAAAGTTACAATAATCAGCATTTTATTTATGATATTAATGTGTACACAGAAAAAAGTTTGTGCATAAATGTAAGAATTTACAATTCATTGATTTTAGTTCATAATATTTAAGAATAATGTCTCAAATATTAACACTTTTTTACATTTTTTTGAAATGAATAAAATGTCAAGAAGACATAAACAAATTGTTTAAATTTTCATTTATATTTTAAATTTGTAAATGTATGTTTGAAATTTTCTTTACAGAATTTTTGGTATTTAACTCATGTTCGTGTTTTAATTTATTATTACTACTTTTATGCTAAATTTTTAAAATTTTACATCTTTTCTAAGAAATTGAAAAATTGAAATTAATTTGGAATTTTTCGAACATACCCAAAATTTACAAAACCAAATCTCGGTTATATTAATAATATTTATCCGAAAATTTATCTTTTTCAGAATGTTTTACAATTTTAAATAAAGTTCGAATTTTCGAATATAGATAAAAGTTATAAAATCAATCAATGTTACACTTTATTTATGCTATTTTTTACAATATTTTAAAACTTTTTTGAGAACATAACCAAAAGTTGCAAAAATCAATACTTTACTTAATTTGTATTATTTAATTTAAAAATTTTAATATTTTCTTGAATATTCGAAAATTTTATATTAAATTTAAATTTTCGAAAAGAGGAAAGAGATATAGAAATACACCTACTATTTTATTTATGCTATTTCTCTAGAATATTTTCGAATTTTAAAACTTTTTTTGAAAGTTCGAATTTTTCGGACACAATAAAAATTCAAAAAAATTCGTGTTTTGTATTATTTTAATGATGATGATTTTTTAAAAATTTAGTCTTTTCCTAAATGTTCAAAAATTTTATTTAAGTCAGCTAAAAATTACAAATATAAATGTTTTACTTTATTATTTTGAAATTTCGAAATCAAGTTCGAATTTTACGAATTTTACGAACATAAAAGTTACGAAAATGAATATTTTACTTTATTTGTGCTATTTTTAACGGTATTTATAAAATCTTACAACTTTTCTGAGAAATTTTAAACTGAAATTAAGTTCGAATTGTTCGAAGATAAACAAAAGTTCTAAAAATCAATTTTTTTATTTAATTTTTGTTACTTTAAAAAATGTTTAGTCTTTCGAAAATTTTAAGTCATGTTAAAATATTCGATCACAGCTTTATATATATATATATATATATATATATATATATATATATATATATATATATATATATATATATATAAAATATATATATATACATATATATATATTTAATTTTTATTACTTTTATAATATTCATTCAAAATTGAAGCCTTTTTCTGAATGTTTCAAAATTTTAAATCAAGTTCTAATTTACGAATTTTTTGCAATGTTCAAAACTATAAATCAAGTTCGACTTTTCGAACATAACAGAAAATTTTAAGCCAAGTATGAGTTTTTTTTTTAATATTAATAACACGCTGCTACAAAATGGCACTTTTTATTTTTACCCGAAAAACGATCTAATGTGGGTTGTAAATTTTTTTGAGAATATCACAAAACAATTTTTAAAAATTTCGAGACACTCTCTAAATTTCGAGATATTGCGAAAAGCCCGTTTTAGGGGTTACTGCACTATGGGTCTCGTAGTTTCATAAATTTTAAGTCAATTTAAGATATTTAAATTGATTTTGAAAGCAGAAGGACGTAACTTTTTACATTATTACTATATTTTATATACAGTCAATTTAAATAATGAATTATTTACCATTTTTATATTTATTTACCTTTTTTTTCTCGACTTTGACTTTGATGTAAATTTTTTGTGATTTTTTTCCTAATATGCCATTTATTTGGTTTTTGAATAAAAGTACGTAAATTTGTTCGGATTTTCCATACAAATCAAAAAACCCTTTTTTAATTAGTTTTTATTGAAAACCAAATAAAACCCACTAAAACAACTATTTATGATACATCCTGTTTAGCAAATTTTAGAACCGTATATAAAGAGAAAAATAAAAATTCAAATTCATAGAAATTATTTCTTTTGTTTATGAAGTTATTACAATAAATAATTTATTAAAAATTGTTAAAATATGTTTTAATATTGAAACTATGTATTCTCTGATAGAAGAAATATCAAATAGAGCGGAAATAAAAAATATCCAAGAAATGTGAACGTCAGCAAAAACTACATTTGGAAGAAATAAGGTATATAAACGTTGTAGTTTTTGAAAGTTTATTTTTCAAAAACCAATTCATTTTTGAGAATAATGAGATATCCCTACACAGAGAAAAAAATTCATATATTTGAAATTTTTTTCATAAATATGAATCGAACATGATTTTTTATCTCAAACTTTTTTCATAAAAAATAAAATTTTGTTCATAGATATTATTAAATTGTTCATAATGAAAATTTTAGTATTTTTTTTTTTTTTTTAATTTAGTAGTATTTAAAATACTTTACAATATTCTTTTTAATATAATTTAAGTATAGTATTCAATATATTCAAAACGTCTCGAAGTTATTATTTTTTATAAATGATATAATTTTTCTTCTAAATATAAATCTATTTTCTTCTACTTTTATATAAGTTGGAAGCATATTGTACATATGTAGTCCTTTATAAAAAAGTGACCGTCGTGTTGCAGTTGTTGTTGCGCCTATGAAAGTCTAAAATTCCCAACATTTTTTAGTTGATAGGGTTGTATATCACCTACATAATTTAATTGATCTATCAGATATTGCGGCGCGTTTTCCATTTTCATTTTTTGTATAAATATGAGAGCATTAAATTCTAGTCTTTGTTTTATATTAAGCCATTTAAGTGTTTCTAGAATATATTCTATTGTTGTATACATGTTACATTTTATGATTGATCTCATTGCCTTAATCCATTAATTTTGTTTCACCTTCATTCAGTTTAAGTTTATTCATTTTTAGCCAGTTATTCACAATTTTCATGTCATGCATCAAATTACCTTCACATTCATTATTAGTATCATCTTCTGTAAAAATTAGTGTGTCATCAGCATATAGCACAATTTCGCATTTTTCTAATATGTTTGGCATGTCGTTTATGAATATAATAAAAAGTAGAGCACCTAATATTGATCCTTGTGGCACCCCATAATCGTTATATATATACTCAGATCTTACATTATTAATTCTCACTATTTGCTTTCGATCTGTTATATGCGATCTAAACCATTTCAATTCATTTCAGCGTATTCCGTATTTATATAATTTCTGTATTAATAAATCTCTATCTTTAGTCTCAAAAGCTTTTTTAAAATCAAGGAAATTGACATTATTTTTTTCTTTTTGTCTATGTTTTTCCATCTATTTATAACGTAGTTTATCGTTGTTTCGCATGAAAATTTTTTTCTAAACCCGGATTGGTATTTCGATAGTGTCATTATCTTCAAAATATTTTTCTATTTGTACTTTAACAATTTTTTCTATTATTTTTTCACACGTTTTTAGCATACTAATGGGTCGAAATTCCCCACATTTGTTTGTTTTCATAACTTTTTCTATTGGTGTAATCAGCGATAGCTTCCAGTTTTCTAGGAATTTTACCCTTTAATGATTATTTTTAACAAAAGTTTTCCTATACTGTCACTAATTATTTCTATAGATACTTTGTTAAAATCAGGTTTATTTTTTATCATTTTGAATATATTTTTAAGTTCATATAAATTTATTGCATTAAATTTAAATAGAGTATTTATCACAGGTATTCTGTTTGTATATTGCACTCGTTCTTTTGAATCTCTAGTTGTCTTAACACTATCTACAAAATAATTATTAAATTTATTTGCTATTTGGTATGTATCTTTATATTCTATATTATTAAATATCACAGATTGTATCACGTTATGTTTCTTATTGAGCACTAGGTTTTTTATATCCTTCCACATTTGTTTTTGATCTTTGGCATTGATTATCTTTTTGTTAACGAATTCGTTCTTTCCATTTTCAATTTTCGTTTTATATATATTTCTTATTATTTTATAATTTTGAGATGATTCATTAGTGTTTTCATTTATCGCAATGTAATATTTAGCAATTTTTTCCCGTTTAAGTAATTTTAAGCTTTCATTGAACCATTTATTAACATTGTTTGTTTCTTTAATTGGTTTATATTTTGTCAGTTTTTTAATTATGTCTTCTATGATATTATCTATTTTTTCAGCATTCTTATCTACATCTTCATCTCTAGTCATTTATTAATTTACACATTTCCTTGCTGAACAACTTTTTATCGTATTTAAAAATTTCAATTTCTATTTTTATTGGATATTTATTACTTTCACTATCAAACATTATATTTATTGCCTCATGATCGGCTATTTTATTTATTTGCATTGTTATTTCTTACAACTATATTATATTTATTATTACAAGGTCGATTAATGTTTTTGTATTTTCTGTATTTCTTGTGTATTCATTTACTATTTGTTTAAGTCCATTATCATTTAAAGTTACTTGTATTCTGTTTTGATATGTTTCATTCTTTTTCAAATCTATGATGAAATCTCCTGCGATAATTATTTTATAATTTGTTTTACAAACCAAAGCAACAATTTCATCAAAGGCATTACAAAACTCGACTTCTCTACTGCTTGGTGATCCATACGCTGCCATTATAACAAGTGAAATATTTTTATTTTTCGCTAAATATGCACTCATCCAATATTTTTTATCCGCAACTTTTTCACATAATTTATTTACTGTCCATGTCTTTTTAAAGTAGATTATTACGCCACCAGTTCGTGAAGAATTAGATAGTGTAATTTTGCAGACAATATTCATGCTCATTTATCTCGTTTGTTAAATGTGTTTCCGATAAGATTATATATTCTGGGTCCATTAATGATGCTATTATTTCTAATTGAGTAAAATTGTTTAAGAGTTCCGCATACATTATTTAATTGTTAGATATCAAAACCCATTCTTCTCATTTTTAAATTCAATTTATTTTTATATACTGGACATTCTTTATTAACATCAAGTCCTAGATTAAATTTTTCATTTGACCTCACACAGTTTATACATTTTCTTATAATTTCCTCTTTAGCCTTATGATTACCATGACATTTATAACATATTCCCTAATTTCTACAATCCGCTGCTTTATGATTGAAACCTTTACATTTATAACACATTAGAACATCTATTCCATAAAACACTCTACATTTTTCCCAACCAATGTTTATTTTCTGTGCTTTTATTAATTCCGTATATGATTCATTATTAATCGTAATTTTAGTATTATGTATTAACTTATTATTTTGCAAACATTTTGTTAAATCTTTGGTTTAGTTTTATTAGATTTGATTGCAAATGGTAAATGAAAATAGTTATACGTGAAAATAATAACAACAAACGCCCTAAATTGGCAAAATTCCAAGGAAAATCTGTAAAAAAAATAATGTTTAGTAATTTGCATAATTTCGCTCGCATTCTGCAACACATCATTTCGATAAAAAGCGCTTCTCTTCTGTTCACATAATGTAGCTAAAATCATTTAAAACCTAAAATTTTCCGAAGAAAATTTCAAACATTTTTTTACTAATTGAAAATATAAATGAAAATTTAAACATTTATTTTAAGTCTTCTTGACTTTTGATTCATTTCAAAAAGTGTAAAAAAGTGTTAAAATTTAAGACATTATTCTTAAATATTATGAACCAAAATCAATGAAAGTAAATTCTTATATTTATGCACAAACTTTTTTCTGTGTATATAAAATTGTTTAAAAACTCAAAAAGTTATTAAGCATTTTCTAAAATTTATTAAAAACTTCTTCAAAATATTTTAAGACAAAATATATATTTTTATATATTTTTTTTACTTTTTTTACTTGGTTGTTACTTTTTGAGGATAAAATTAAAAATGTATGGAAAGTTTTAGTAAGTTATTACAGATAAAATCCAAGCAAACAAAATGCATACGGTTGAAAGGCCTGTTTCTTCTACTTTACAAAGAAGTTTAAAAAGAAAAAATAAAAAAGAATAACAGAATTAGAAATACATTTAAAAAATAAGCTATTCAAAAACAGTTTTATTGCGAATAACTCGAAATGTTGACTATGTCATTTCTCTTTATATTTTTCGAAATTGAAATAATTTTTTATCTAAAGAGTTTATAGAAAAACGATCACCAAAAAATTTTATATAATAATTTCATTGTTAAAATTATCTTTTTAAAGTCCAAATTTTAATTCAAAAATTTTTTCATTTTTAAAATTCAAATAAAATCTTTTAAATCTCTGCCTAATCATTTTCATGCATTGATTTTCTTATTATATGTATATTAAATTGCAGTTTCAAATGTATGCTTAAAAAAAAAACACTTACCTTAACATCAGCTCTTGTCTTATCGGTAACCTCCATAACAAATTCGACGGGCTTATCAGGACGGTCTTCACCCAACAATTTATTTAAAATATTCAAATCAACAGTAGCGCCAAGGTTATCAATATTGGACAAGAAACAATATTCACGACCCTCATCAATGAACTTTTTCAACAAGCCCGATGAATGGAAAGTATCATAGAAATCACCGTGACCTGGAGGGTACCAACTAAAAAAGAAATAATTTATTATAAGTATTGTGTTATAAATAGAAAATATTAATTAAAAGAAAAAACCTACGCCTCAATATCTTTTTCAACATCAAAGTCTTTGGCAATGGGCAAGAAAGATTCACGACTAATACGTGGGAAACATGACTGATTAAAGGTATAGATGTGTACACGGAAGCCCTTATATTTGCGTATAATCTTTTCGGTATCCTCATCGGTGTTAAAGGAATTCATAAGAACCAAAGGAACATTGGCATCATAAGTTTTATTCAAGTGCTATGGAAAAGTAAATAAAGAAAATTTAACGTTTTAGGAATTAATTGATATTACAAAAAATTTCTTAAACTTACCTCAATTTGTTGTACAGTCAAATCCAAAAAGGTAAGATCAGAACGTACGGGAATAACACTTTTGGGTCCATGACAACCCATAGAGGTACCCAAACCACCATTAAGTTTAATAACAACTAATTTTTCCAACATAGAACGTATCTGAATTTTGGGAGAGTGTTATAAATGGTTTGTTTTAATATTTTTTATAATTTATAATAATTCTTATACAATTTAAAGAAATATGGCAAAGCTATACACCAAAATTAAAAAAGCTGGGCTATTAAATAGTTTTTTTTAAGACATAAAAAATAAAAATTACTATAATTTTAACAAAAAGTGGACAAAGAAGCAAATAGGAATGCTATAATCGGCTGAGCCGAACCTTAAATACCCATCATCACAGCATTTTCAATACATTTAATTTTAAAAATAATTCTTCAACGTAATTTTAGCTCAATGTTGCTTTAGGCATAAAATTCGCTCCAAAAAAAAAAAAAAAAAAAAAAAAAAAAAAAAATACTCTGTTCACATGTATAAATTAGTTTTGGAGAAAATTCTGCTAACATATACAAAGAGTTCGTTTTTTGGACAGCTGAGTTATGTTTTTTCAGAACAGTTAGACTTCTATGGCTTTAGGTTTGTTTGAAATTCTGTCAAAACTAGTAAAAAAAAAGGGAATAAAAAAATCTCAAAGCAAACTTTTACTTGAAAAACTAAGAAAACGGAAAATATTAAAATAAATTTTAATGTCATAAAAAAAATTAAATCATTATTTAATTTCTATTGTACGGTCATATGTTGTTTTGCTCATATTTTTTCACATATTCCTTTATAGAATTTGTTTTATCTAAGGATACATATTATTTATCTGCTTCTTCTGTCCATTTTATATACCCTAATATTAGGATATTAAACTTTTATGCTCATGTTTGTAAAAACTGCCTCTTAAATGTACCAATCGGCTAGAATCACCAATTAACTCGATTTAACTTTGTCCGTTTATACGTATGTATGTCCGCCCATGTAAACATTATCAAGATAAAGCCACCCAAAATGAATGATAAAATGTTGTTATCATAAGTACACTGTTATCAAAAAAATGAAAGTCAAATTAGATTTTAGAATTGTTTAAAAAAAAATGTTCGTCTCGAATTGACTTTGACATATTTTTTTCTTCGAAAAACTTTTAGCCGTATTTTTCCTATCAATGGGTCAATATCTACCACATCTGAGTTAAAATATAAATCATTTTGTGGTGGTGTATATATAGAAGAAATTAAAAAAATTAAAAATTTTTTTCAAGGCAGTTCGGCTTTTATTAACATTTTGAAGAAACTAGAAATTTGATTTTCATTAAATTGGCCATCCAAAATTGATGATAAAAATTCTTTATCATTACTACATTGTTCATATATATATATATATATATATATATATATATATATATATATATATAAATAGATATTGACTTGTGTTAATACAAAAAATGTGT
The DNA here is from genome assembly GCA_932274085.1 of Protocalliphora azurea. Taxonomy (NCBI): domain Eukaryota; kingdom Metazoa; phylum Arthropoda; class Insecta; order Diptera; family Calliphoridae; genus Protocalliphora; species Protocalliphora azurea. Next base: position 130,788,765 of record OW026522.1, on the reverse strand, counting down.
ATGTATATTTAAGGAAATTACTTAAAATAATTTTATTAAAAAAAAAGAATAGGATTTAATTGGCTTGATTTAAACCGATTTCGCTTTTTTGTTTTTATAAAATTTAATTTTGAAAAATAATTTTTGTACACTTTCAATTGTTACTTTCAGTTCCGATAGCAAATCACCATTAGATGCTTCAATAGATTTTTTCATCTCCATAGGTTCATGCTATTAATTTGTACAGTTTCTCTGTCGAATAATCTTCCAAATACTTCATTTCCAAACTCTTTAGTTTCTGTTTTGGAAAATTTGAAACCACGTTAAATATAGGAGTCCATCGATGTTTGACATCATGTTTTAGTTTTTCTTGATGCAAAACATAAGACTTCAAATTTTTCTGTTAATGATATTCTGATTATTGATCGTTTTGCAACATTTACGTACGTCGTACGCATCAATAACATCACTTATAAAACATTTCAATTTTTAAGTTGATTCCAAAATCTTTAACTGCCTGTTTTTATAACACGAGCACAAAAACGACTCGTCTAATTTACATTTAAAACAGAAACAAATTTTGAAATTTTGTTTTTGTTTTAAATGTAAGTCAGACGAGTCGTTTTTGCGCTCATGTTATAAAAAGAGGCAGTAAGCTTTTTTATTAATAACAAAAATAAAATATAAATATACCTATTTATACAAATAGTTAAAAACATGATATGTGTCATGGTTAAAAATATCACTAAAAGAAATATAATATTTCAAAAGGAAGTTATTTATTTTGTTTCAATATTCGACATCAAAATATTCGAATTATTTATTATTCCAAAAGTCGCACTTTTAAATTCTTCGATCAATTATTCGTATCAAATTGTTCGAATTATTCAAACGAACAATATTCGAATGGATACCCTGACAAATACTTTATGGGAATTTTACCAATTATAACATAAAATTCACAATTTTCTACAAGTTAGTCTACATTTGCTTTCATAACTTTTTTTCTAATGATCGATTAAGATGATTTTTGATAGCAAACTGCTTAGGAAAATATGATACAATCTGGGTGAATTTCAACATGAGAATGTTAAGACAATTTAGAATTTCAATTGAAGTAGAAATACTTATACTTTATGAGATCTTAAACTTCACCAATAATGATGGAGGGTATAAAAAATGAATTTGGTTAAGTAAGTTTTAATCAATAGTTTATAAATATAAGTTATTACAAAGCGATATTAAAAAAAATACTTAAAATATGTATAAGGGCTAAACCGATATTCAAATTTAGACCAAAACCCAAAACAAAATTTTTTATCATTAATTTAATTATCAATTTATAAATTAAAACTGTTTCCTTTTACAAATCATTAAAAACTAACTCAATTAAATTAGATTTAAATCTACCCAAAATTTAATTTAATCAAATGTTCTAGCTAATTACAATTTATTTAAATTAAAAAAAATTAGAAAACAAAAATTCCCTTTAATACCTTTACGATAAATCTATTTTCATAAACGTAATAAAACTTAAGCAAAATGTTAGACAAAAATAAAGACAAATATTAAATTAGTTATATTAAATATTAAACATTTAAAAAGAAAATTTAAAAAGAAATAAAATTTAAATTTTAATTTATATGAAGAGAAAGAGAGAGAGAAAAAACACAAATAAATTAATGTTACCTCATTCTTTAGAAAAAACCACAAACACACACATATACACAGAGTTAAAAAATTACATTTTTTTAAACAAATCCAATACAAGGAATTATAGGAAAAAAATAATGAAATAAAAAAAGTTTATTAACCACAAATGATGTAAATTATTATAAACAAATAATAATAAAATAAATGGTTGAAAAATAAAACGACAAAATTTATTACTAACATAAAATAAATTATTTAAAGACCCAAATTAAGAAAACAATTTTATTAATTTTTATAAATTTAGAATAAAATTTTTCATAAATTCTGTCGTCAACATTCTTAAATAAAACTAAATTTTGAAATTAAATATGTGTCTACATAAGTAACTAAAAACTTACTTGTTCATTTTTGGGAGATTTCAAAGAACCATAATCCATCACAGCATTTGCAGGTAACTTTTGAATTTTATTCCAATCAATGGAAGGGCCCTCTAAAAGAAAATAAATTAAAATTGGATATATTCTAAAACCGGTCACATTTATGGTATGAATTATAATTACCTTCTTGCAGAAAACGTCCAAACAAATCGGAAAATCTTGTCATTTCCTGTTGTAATTCTGGCCGTTTTTCAGGCTCAGCCGTTTGCAAAAGTCTATCCAAATCATTTTCCAATAAACGCAAAGCATCACGTTTAGTTACTTCATGAAATTCTTTGGAATCGGAGGGTGCTCTTTGGTGGCCACGTACCTGTAAATGTATGGAATAAAAATAGCAAATTAAAATTAAAGAAATTAAATTTGTTTATAATAAAGTAAAAAAAGAATTTTCTAAATGTTTAAATAATTTAAATGGAAATAACTTTGTAACATATTAAGCATAACATCATTGTCACATTTAATCACTCTTTAAGCATAAATAATTAATTATTTTTTGAGGTTTTCTTTAGAAGTAAAAAGAATCTTAATGTAAGAGTTACCACAAAATTAAATTAAAGTTAAATGAAGGGAAGTATTCCTAAAATATATCTTTCAATATGTATAAATATATATAATGGAAATATTATTAACTTTTATACATTTGATATATATTATTGCAAATTATTTCCATAAAATAGTTGTCGAAAAATTGTAAGAATTTTTCATATTTCTATGAACATTCATGAAAATCATTATATACTTATTTTACAAATTCGAAACTTTATTAAAAATTAGTACTTTTTTCTACAAAAAATTTTTAACGTTTAAACTTTTTGTAAAAATTAGCGTAAACCAAAAAAAAAAAAAAATAACTTTCACCAAAAAGTAACAGTTTTTCACCACGAAATAGGTTTTTCATCAAAGGACCGTTTTTTTTCCCATAAAACTAGATTTTCATTAGAAAAATAGGATTTCCACCTCAAGATCAGTTTTTCATCACGGAAAAAATTTTGAACACTAAACTACTTTTGGTTGCTATAATCAGTTTTTCACCTTAAAACCAATTTTTCAGTACGAAATCGGTTTTTTTATCCCAAAATCAGCTTTTCACAAAAAAAAAAAAAAATCTTCACTCCGAAACCAGTTTTTCACCTTAAAACTGGTTTTTACTTAAAAACAAAATTTTTCGGCATAAAATTAGTTTTTCCCCTCAAAACTAGTTTGTCACCAGCAAACTCAGTTCAAAATCAGTTTTTTTATAAAATCGATTTTTCATCATAAAACCAATTTTCCCCACGAAACCCGTTTTTTTGCTACGAAATTTATTCTTCACCGAGAAACCATTTTTCACCACAAACTCAATTTTTCCACACGAAACCATTTTTTCATCAAAGAACCAGCTTTTCACCATGCACCCATTTTTTCAAAACAAAGCACAAATTTTTTTTATTACAAAATTAAATTTTACCATAAAAACAGATTTTCACCTTAAAACCACTTTTTATCTCAAAACTAGTTTTTCACCACAAAACCAATTTTTCACCACAAAACTAATTTTTCACCACAAAACTAGTTTTTCATCACAAAACCAGTTTTTCACCATAAAACTAGTTTTTTTTTTTACCAAATAACAAGTTTTTCATTACAAAACCATTAAACTATTATTTCACACAAAAACAGATTTTTTACCCAAAAACCAGTTTTTCACCAAAAAAAATTGTTTTTCACCACAAACTAGTTCTTCATCCGAAAAACAAACTGCGACATTTTATTTGATGTAAATAGTTCTTAAATTCTGAATTCAATCAGTATTTTATTTGTAACTGAATCACGTTTTTTCCAATATTTCTTATTCAACATAACAGTGGCAAACCTTCCTTTTTCTTTATTATTTCTTGTCAAAGAAAATTCATCCATCACACAACATATCTGTTGTAAGACAAAATTAAAGAAGTTAAAAACCATAACAAATAAAAATTCACTCAAGTGACACAAAATTTTAACGAATTCAACCAACTTTAATGGTGCTGTAACACAAACGCGCTTTAGTAGAAAAAATAACGCATTAGACTCAACAACACATAAAAACAAAAATGAACTGGAATAAATTATTTATAAGAAGCATTATTTGTGTTTTATTAATCCTTAAAGGAAATCATGCTAAAATTGTAAAGAAACGAGGGGTAATGGATAATTTAAATGATGGTTTAAAAGTGGCAGGGCAAGTGTTTGGTAAATATAAAATTTAATTCTTATATATTTATATATAAATAACAAGAAATTTTTTTTAAATATATAACAGGCATTAATACTGCTGCTGATGTGGCCAATTTAGTGGCAAAAGCTTTTTCGAAAACTAACAACAATCGTCATACACCTGATTTATTTTCTATAATACAAAAAGGTTTACAACTTTCACCTGCTGAAGCCAGCAATTCAGAGGAGAGTAAACGTAATTATGAAACCAAGGAAAATTATCAACAGTCAGAGGAATCGACGCAATTTAAACAATATCAAACCAAGTCAACACCCTCTAAAGAGGCAGTGGGAGTAAATTTTGGCACTTCAAATCTTATTACTAGTATGTTACGCATGGTGGGTTTTGATGCCTCTAAATTGGGAGCTTTAGCAATAAATGCTTTAATAATGATAGCTTCGGCAGTAAGTTTTCCTTACTAACTATACAAAATCACCAATAACCATTATTTATAAACCTTAGATTGGCAATACCATAATGGGCACCACTAAATCTCAACCCATAATTAGTGCTATAGATGGTGGACTTTATAAAAATCCCTCTTTAGCCACACCTAAATTTAATGAAAATCCTGCAGAGGAAAATGCCGAAACTGGCCCCGAAGAAAAATATTTTCCTAATGATCACCAACCTAGATCGGTTAAAGATCCTACCACTGTAGAATGGTTTTTACAAAATTCTTCTGGCAAAGTAAAACGTATTCTTAATCAGGCCACTAATAACGATTTAGCCGATAAACTTATCGATATGATAACCAACTATGCATCAGAACATGGCCAGCAGGGTGCTTGCTTGAAAATGTTAGTATGCAAAAGTTCACCTTTTATATGGGGTATGCAAAAGTCTGTAAAGAAATATATTGATCCCAAGGATGAAAAGGAAGAAGGTGCAAATTTGAATGAAGATGTTAAGGAAGATAATTCTGAAAATCGTTTATTTAATGTAGAAAATTTCTTTACACATTTGCCCAGTTTTGATGAATACCGGGAACATGGAGAAAAATGTGAAAAATTATATTCAATGCATTGTAATACAACGGATTTGTATAAGGAATAAATTTGTTAAAGGGTTTTGTTATTATAAAAAAATTAAGAAATTATATTATTAAATAAGATAGCATTGAAGACGTTTTATTGTGAACGGATTTGTATATATTTGGGATTTGTGATTAAATTTCATTCAGATTTAGATTTAAAATATTTATGGTTTTTAAAGCGAAATTATGGATCGAAGACTATATAATCTAAATCCCTATTTTAAGATGACATTTAAAATCATATGTATTTCTATGAGCAACCCATTCTGTAGCCACTGCCTAACATAAATAAGGTTCTTTACACAAAAAAAAATCATATATTTGAAAATTTTTTTCATAAATATTATGAATCGAACATAACTTTTTTCCCAAACTTATTTCATATAAAATAAAATTTTGTTCATAGATATTATTAAATTTTTCATAATAAAAATTTTAGTAATTTTGCAAAAATTTTGTTAAATCTTTGGTTTAGTTTTATTAGATTTGATTGCAAATGGTAAATGAAAATAGTTATACATGAAAATAATAACAACAAACGCCTTAAAATGTCAAAATTCCAAGGAAAATCTACAAAAAAATAATGTGTAGAAATTTGCATAATTTCGCTCGCATTCTGCGGCACATCATTTTGATAAAAAGCGCATTACTTCTGTTCCTATAATGTAGCTAAAAATTATTAAAAACCTAAAATTTTCCGAAGAAAATTTCAAACACTTTTTGTCAAATTGAAAATATAAATGAAAATTTAAACAATTTATTTTAAGTCTTCTTGACTTTTGATTCATTTCAAAAAATATAAAAAAGTGTTAATATTTAAGACATTATTCTTAAATATTATGAACGAAATAAAATCAATGAAAGTGAAGTCTTATATTTATGCACAAAATTTTTTTGTGGAGCTTAATATAACAAACGTTCAACATTTGACTGTGGGTTTATCCATTCATATATTAAGCTAATATTTTTTATAAAATTTTGTCACTTATAAATCTTCTGCTATTATTTCCCTGACTTAGATGCGAAATATTTTGGCAGGGGATCCTGGATTAAAGTTAATTGTAGCCCTTTATGTAGAGCTAAATAGATTAACTCCATTTTTTATTTTGTTTTAGATTAGAAATCCAAGATAATTATATACATCTAGATGATATTTTGTGTGTACATATTAGCTTTAACCGAAGGTCTTAATATAAAACTAGTTTATAAAAACCTTAAAAAACACTAGTTTAACTTCAATCGAAATTTAAAATATAGCTTCAGATTAACCTTTCAAATAATCCTGAATTAGCTTTAATAGAAGAATATTAATTTGGACACGGGAATTTCCGTGCATACTTTATCAATTTTACACACTTCTGAAATATTTCTGTGAATAAATTTTATTTTGGACACTTTATGCTTCATTTTTAAATTTCCTAATTTTATAATTTGATTTTTATTTTTTATTTCTTTATTAATTTTTAACTAGTTTTGAGGGGAAAATCCAGTTTTATTGTGAAAAAAATTATTTAATGATGAAAAACTAGTTTTGTGTTAAAAAACTGCTTTGTGGTGAAAAAATAATTTTGAGGTGGAAGACTAGGTTTTTGATAAAAATAATAAATTATTAAGTATTGAAAAACTTATTTAGGGTGAAAAATCAATTTAGATGTGAAATTCTAGTTTTGTGATAATTATTGTGAAATTTGATTTAATGGTGAAAAACTGGTTTTGTGGCGAAAAAACTAATTTTGAGGTGAAAAAAGAAATTTAGTGGTGAAAAATTAATTTTGAGTTTTGTGGTGAAAAACTAGTATTGTTGAGAAAAATTGGTTTTGTGCTGAAACAGTAGTTTTATGATAAAAAAAAAATTATTTAGTGGAGAAATACTAGTTTTGTTTTGAAAAAAGGTTTAGTGGTAAAAATCTAGTCTTATTGTGAAAAATGTATTTAGTGGTGAAAAAAACAAGAATTTGATGCGAAAAACTAGCTTTAAGGTGAAGAAATAGTTTTGTGGTATAAACAAATTATATAGTAGTGAAGAGAAAGTGAATAATTTACATAGTAGAGTAATATAAGAAAAATAAGTTTCGTAGTAAAAAATTGGAAAAACTATTTCTTTAATAAAAAAAATAAATTTTGAGGTTTGAATTGATTTTGGGCTAAAAAAAAAACTAATTTTTCTTTTTTGATTAAAAAAAATGCTTTTGGGAGAAAATACGAACTTTGTAGAAATTGGTTCTTGAAAATTTTATTTTGTGGCGAATACCAAAAAAAAAAAAGAATCATAAAACGAGTTTTCAGATGAAAATTCGCTTTTGTGTGAAAACACATTTTTGTGAAAAATCGCCTTTGCTGAAAAGTTTTGTTTTTTGGTGAAAATATGATTTTGTAAATAAAATTGTATTAATTAAGTACTTATAACTTGTATTAATGAAGCTTATAACTTCCAAATCAACGCAAAAATTTGTATGTCTATATTTTTAGCGATAAAAATTCTATTAATGGTAAACAAGTTAGGTAATAATTGTATTTCACAAAAATTATTATTATTATTATTTTTTAATTTTATTTCTTATCTTTACTATCTTAATTTAATATTAAAAATAATTTCTATAAAACAAATTAAACATATTTATAAAAAAAAATTAAATTTAAAATTGCCTTAAAAATAACGCATTTGTACTTTAAGAGGTTAAATTGTGTACATATATATATATATATATAATTAACGTTATTCATTGACTGTAATTGAAAATGCAAGTCATTGACATGCAATTTACATACAAGTAAAGTAAGAGAGAGTACTTTGTATTCATACAATTTCTAAATACTAGGCACATTGCTTTGCACGTAAAGAAATGTGTCTTTAATAAATAATAATTATTTTATCTAGAAAGGAATATTTAAAAATTAAGCTTTACTAAAATATGTAAAAAGTGTTTTAATTTCTTTTTCTTTTTTATTTTCTATCTAATAAAAAAATTTAATTTAAATATGGTGAGATTAAAAGCACTGTGCTTTAGTTTTTTTTTTTTTTTTATTTAAATGTGTGTTGTTATTACATAATAAACAATTTAATGACATACTAAACATTTATTTAAGGCAAAAAATATAAACCTAAATAACAAATTTGGCGAGTGCACGTACAAAGTGATATGAACTTCAAAATTAAAGAAGAAATTTAAAAATTTATTAAGATAATATAAACATATACATATATTACATATGTATGTAAATTAAAAAAAAAAAATAATAAAAAGAATAAATTTTCTAAAATACAATTTTTGTGTTGTATTCCTTTCACTCCTCGGAGGGAGCATAGGGCCATTTTAAAGCTTTATAATTATAAATATTTTTATATCTATTTAATACAAATGTTTATTTCTTTATTTATGTATGTCTAATATTTATAGCATTGTGGTTATTTAATTTATTGAAAACCTCAAATCTGTTATATATATATATGTATTTATTAATGATTATAAGAAATTTATTATTAATTTTTATTGTTGATATTCATCCATGACACATTTCAGATCAATAGTTGTTTCTGACCACGACCTTAGGCAATGCTAATATTATTGTCAACAATATTGTTAAATGAGGAAAGTCTTTATAAATTTAACCATAAATACGGTATTAAATTTCACCATATTGTTTTTAATTACAGTAATTAAGAAAAAATAAAATAAAAATATTTACAGGAAATTAATTTTTAATATTACAACTGAATTTCTCGCTGGCCCCTTAAACAGTCATTAAGTTCCAGCAAGAGAAAGAACTAAATAATAACCACTACTGAGTAATGTATTGACATACTAATAATTCTATATTTTAATAATATATTTTAAAAGATAAAAAGTCTTTATATGTCTAAAAAGATGTACAAAATTTAAAGTCCATTTTAAATTAATTCAAGCTGCAATTATAATTTAAATATTACCTATTGCTGTTATAAATTTTTGAACACTGAAAACTCATCCGAAAAACTTAATTTAACATATTCCAACCATTCCTATCATAAAAAACTAATTTCGAAATTAAGTTCTAAATTTCGAACATTATGAAATCCCTCAAATTTTCGAAAATTGGTAAAGAAATTAACTTAAAATGGAAAAAATCATATTTCGACGTTTTCTAGCATTTAAATAAAATTTTGAAATTAAATTCGAATTTTAGAACATTACGAAGTCATTTTAAAGTAAAATTTTGGCTTTGAAAATGTTTTTAAAATTTCAAAAATAAAAAATTATTTTATAAAAATTAAATTTCAAAATAAATTCACAAAATTTGTGAACATCAATAACTTATTCGAAAAACTTATTTTATTAAGTTTAAATAGAGAAATAAACATATTCCTAATGCTTGCACTATAAAAAACTAATTCCAAAATCGAGTTCGAAATTACGAGCATTATGAAACCATTCAAATTAATAAAGATAAAAAATTTAAATTTAATTCTAATTACAAAATTTATTTTAATTTTAGAACATTATGAAGTCATCCTAGAAAACATGAAACTTTTATTATTAAAATTATATAAATTGGGCGTTCATTCCCGAATGTTATCTTGGTTTCGTTATTTTTGTCGGATAGACAATGGTGTTTGTTCTACATCATTTATTCCTACTTCTGGCATTAAACAACGCAGTATTTTGGGTCCTCTATTATTTAATATATTTATTAATGACATTAACCTATGTTTCAGAAAGTCTCATTATTTGTATGCTGATGATTTAAAAATGTTTAAAACAATTTTTAACGCCAAAAACGTTTTTAATCTCCAAGAGGATTTAGATAGAGTGAGTTCTTGGTCAGTCCACAATGGTTTACCTTTTAATTTAAACAAATGTTTTTCAATGACATATCATAGATGTTGTAACACTGTTCTATCCCGATATAGAATACATCAACATTTATTATCATCCGTGGATGAAATTTTAGATTTAGGAGTATTATTTAATAGAAAATTATCATTTGATAATAACTTAAATTATATTATACCTAAAGCTTATTCAATGATAAGCTTATTATGCCGTAATTCTAATAATTTTGATCATTACACAAAAAAAATTTATTTACATCTTTTGTGAGATCTAGATTAGAATGTGCTTCATTTATCTGGAGCCCTTGTACTCAATTACATATAAATAGAATTGAAAAAATTCAAGTAAAATTATATAGTTTGCCCTTTCATTTTAAATTTTTTCATTTGTAAACCCTCAAATTTCGATTCCTACATACCCTGATAAGTATGCCTTGATTTTTGTGAAAACTTTACAAACAAATTAAAATTTCTTCTGTATATTTCCTATATGCTATAATTCGTGGATTGATTGTCCTGATTTGTTTCATACCATAAAACTATATTTACCTCCTAGGCCTCTAAGGAAAAATAATTATATCTTTTATATAGATATTCATAGAACAACATATGCTTTGAATGAACCTTTAATAAAAGCTATGAGATTATTCAATAAATATTCTAATGAATTAGACTTAATTTGTATATCAAATCTTGAATTTAAAAATTTGTTAAACAGTTTGTTTAAATAATTAATTTAATTATGTATATTAAATTAACATTGATGATCATTGATAAATTTTAAAAATAAGTTCACATTTTCGAACACAACGAAATCATCTAAAAATTTTGTTTTTAAACTACAATAAAGTTTTAAATGAAGAAAAAAATAATTTTCTGAACATTTTTAAAATATATAAACAAATTCGAAATTTTATTTCAAATTCTAATAAATCACTTAAAACAACATATTTTATAAATAAAATTAAAAAATAATCATGTTGAAACATTTTTGATCATAAAAAAGTAATTTCAAAACTAACTTCGATTTTTCGAACATTAAAAAATCCCTCAAAAATTAATATTTTAAACTACAAACAATAAAGTATAAAATGAAGAAAATAATAATTTTCTGTGCATTTTTCTCAAATAAACCGAATTTTCAAAATTTTTATAAATCATCATAAATCTTATTTTATATATAAAATTAAAATGAAATAATTTTACATTATTTTATAATAAAAAACTAATTTTAAAGTAAATCTCAATTTTTCGAATTTTAATAAATCACTTAAAAAGCATATTTTAGAGTGGAATTAAGTTTCAAATAGAAAATAATCACGAGTAACGCATAAGGTAATGATTAGTAACTCCTATATATATAAAATATAGATTTTGTTAAAATAAAAATAAAATATCTTCAAAAAAGTTATTTATTCTTTTAAGTTTACTTCAAACTCAAGCTTCAATTATAATTTTGTTCACACCTTTTAAAATATTCAAGAACCTTTCAATAAAATCTAATGTTATAAATATTTGTCTAAGTACTTGAAAACAATAAATTTGAAAGGGTCAAGTGTTCAAAAATAATATTCATGGTTCGTCAATCATTTTTAACAAATTATTTACTTTTAAAATGATAATAAAAAAAATCATATTGTCAATATTTGCATAATTTATGCACTTTTTATGAGTTTATGTTGCTAAAAATAAATTTTAAGCTTAAACTATTTTTATTATTGTTTAAATCTTGTGTTTTATTTATTTTTCCCACAAATTCTAATTTAATGATTACTAGCTATAATTTAAACAATAATAAAAAACTAAATAAATGTACCCACATGTGTGTAATTAAACATATAAAAATCTTCGTGGTCTATTAGACACCTCAAGCGTTAAAAAAACACCAGAAAAAATGACAAAACTTTGAACCAAAATTTTGAGTTCTTTTGCTTTTTTAGAGGTCTGCTAATTTTTTTCTTACCGCTTTAATAAAAGTTCAGTTTTGAAATGATAAGAAATTATGTTTTTATTAATACAAAAAAAAGGAAAATGATTCATACTTTTCAACATAAAAACTTAATTATTTCGTAGCATTTAATTCAAAAAAAGAAAGATAATATAGGGTGATCCATTTCGAGGTTCCCTACTTTTTTAAAGAAAAAAACAGAAAATTCAAATTTAATGGGGAATGTTTATTATCATTTGAAAGAACATTCTTTGGCATTTATTTTTTGAAGATTATGTCTATCTATCGTTGAGTCCAATTTTCGATGACTCGTTCGAACATTTCGATTGGTAACTGGCGAATGACACGCGTGATGTCTTCCTCCAATGCCTGAATCGAAGCGGATTTGTCCGCATAAACTTTAGACTTTACATATTCCCACAGGAAAAAGTCTAACGGTGTGATATCAAACGATCTTGGTGGCCAATCGACCGCCCTAAAACGTGAAATTATGTGCTCACCGAAGTGTTCTCTCAATAAATCCATTGATTGATGCGATGCGTGGGAAGTGGCGTCGTCTTGCTAAAACCAAATATTGCCGAGATCACGAGCTTCAATTTCAGGCATCAAATAGTCGGTTATCATGGCACGATAACGGTCGCCATTGACGGTTACGTTCGCACTGGCATCATTTTTAAAGAAATATGAACCGATGATTCCACCGGCCCACAAACCTTACCAAACCGTTGTTTTTTCTGGATGAAGTGGCAGTTCTTGAATCTTTTCAGGTTGCTCTTCATCCCAAATGCGGCAATTTTGTTTGTTTACATACCCATTGAGCCAGAAATGGGCCTCATCGCTGAACAAAATTTGCTCGAAAACGTCGAATCTTCTTGGAACTTTTCAAGAGCCCATGGAGCGAAGCGATGTCGCTTGGGAAGGTCGAGAGGCTTCAGTTGTTGCACAAGCTGTATTTTGTACGCTTTCAATTTAAGATCTCGACGTAAAATGCGCCAAGTCGTTCCATACGTCAGTCCGAGTTGCTGCGAACGCCGCCGAATCGACTCTCCACGGTCTTCGTGTACACTCTCAGCTACGGCCGCTATATTTTATTCATAGCCTACTGGACGTGGTATATTCGGTCGAATATTATCCAATAATGAATGCTGGGTCTCAAAATGGCTGATGGTGTTGCGAATAGTACGCTCAGTAGGCCGATTATGTTGACCATAAGTTGAGCGAAGTGTACGAAACACATTCCTCACAGAACGTGAATTTTCGTAATAAAGTTGAACGATTTGTAAACGTTGTTCAGGCGTAAGACTTTCCATTATGAAATGCCAAACAATACTAAACAAAAATAACATGACAGCATGACACGACTCACACGTGATCTGTCAAAAAAAAGGCTATTGAAAAAAGTATCTCTACTTGAATCACCCTTTATAAAAAAATAAAAAACAAACCTTATTATAAAAAAGTATAAAAAATCTTCACATTAATGTTATAAAAAGAAAACATAATTTTATGTACTATTTTTTTCTTTTTAATTCCATATCGAGATATCAAAGATAAAAGCTATTCTAATTAATTTTTGAATTGTATCAATTATTCAATTGATCAAAATAAAAATAATAAAAATTCAAATTTTCTAATATTTTTTACTAAACATAAAACAATTTATCGGCTTTCAATTATTTTTCTTACCGTGTCAATTAATAAATTAATCAAATATAAATAAAAATAGGTGATAATTTGAATAATTGAATATAAAATGTTTTTCATTATTATTATTATTATTATTATTATTATTCGTAATTTAAATTGGATTTTAGATTTTTATGTGTAAAATTTTAATTTAATTTGTTAGAATACTTTAATTTTGAGTAACTTATTTAATTATAAAAATATTAGAAATCATTTTAAAATTCTGATTAATCATTTAATTGAAATTTTTTCGAAAATATTTTTTTCTGTGTATATTTTACTAAAAACAATACAATTTATCGGCTTTCAATTATTTTTCTTATTGTATCAATTAATAAATTAATCAAATATAAATAAAAATAAGTGATAATTGAATATAAAATTTTTTTTAATAGGTTGAATTTCAATTAATAAAATAATTGAATATGTATCATTCGTAATTGAAATTGGATTTTAGATTTTTATATGTAAAATTTGAATTTAATTTGTTAGAATACTTCGATTTTGAGTAATTAATTTAATTATAAAAATATTTGAAACCATTTTAAAATTCTGATTGATAATTTAATTGAAATTTTTTCGAGAATATTTTTTCTGTATTTATTAATTCAGAAATTCTATAATATATATGTATATAGCTTTTATACTCCACTTGATTTTGTACGCTATACGTAAACGTGTATTATAATTTTACAATCACTTTACCTTCCTTATCAGTAAAATATTGTGTTTATTTTGAATATTTTTTATGGGATCAATAAAACTAATTACATTTAATGCTTCGTTATCACAATAACAAGTTGATGTAATGTAATGATCACACTACTGATATCTCGTTGCTCTAGTTGTAAAGAAAAAATGCAACGCAATTTTATTTCCAATGATCTTTCAAGGTTATTTAGGGGTATATTTTCGAAATCATTTCGAAATTTCGAATTGAAAATTTGCTATTAAATAAATCCAAAGATATCTCACCAGAGTTCATTAGATTGGTTCCTGCATCTAATAATTCCGAATAACTCCAAAAGTCCTGATCAAATTTATTATTATGTATTTTGTTTCACATTCGATTTTTTTAATAATCCATAATGGGTTCCTAGAAAACCATTTTCTTAGTTAATACGCTGAAAAATAATATTTTGGAATAAAATAAACTTTAAAATTTAAAAATAAACATGGTTCGACAATTTTTATTATAAAAAAAAAAACAAAACATCTTTCTAAGTCATATTTTTGTATTTAAAATATTTTCAAAATAAAAAAGTAATCTTTTTCCGACCATCAAAACTAATTTCGAAAAAAAAAAATAAAATCAAAAATCATTCAAAATACTCATTACGAGTATTTCATTGAATTGTTTAATTAGAAAAAAAATAAAAAATGTTCGACCATTTCTACCATAATGAACTAATTTGTTATTGATTTCGAATTATTAAACTATGAAACTACAAACGAAAATTGATAAATATAACGGAAAAAATCATATCTGGAGTATTTAAAGCATTTAAAATTAAATCCCGAAACTCTATTCGAATTTTCGAACATTACTAACATATTTTAAGTAGTATTTTTGCTTGAAAAACATTTTTTTCCATTTAAAATTAATTTCAAATTTTCGAACATTCAAAAGTCATTAAAAAAATTATTTCTCTTTGAATTAAGTTTAAAAAGAAAATATAAACATGTTCCCATCATTTGTGTCAACTAATTGAAAAACTAATTTCGAAATTAAGTTCGAATTTTCGAATATTTTGAAATCACTCGAAAATTTTGAAAATTGCTAATGAAAATAGTTTAAAATAGAAAAAATTATATTTCGACCTTTAATTTAAATTTCGAAATTAAGCTCGAAGTGTCCGACACTACAAAATCATTTCAAAATGTTTTTAAAATTGAAAGATAATATTTTTCATTTAGTTTCATAAAAAAAGTAAATTCGATATAAATTTATAATTTTCGAACATTTAAAAAATCATCCAAAAAACTAAACTTATCATTGAATAGAGTTAAATTAGGAAAAACAAACGTGTTTCAACCATTTTTACCATAAACTGATTGATATTGACATCGAATTTTCGAACATTGTGAAATCACTCGAACATAACCGAAATTTTTATAGAAAATAATTTAAAATAGAAACAAATAATATTTCGACCTTTAATAGCATTTAATTTAAATTTCGAAATTAATATTTTAAATAGAAAATATCATATTTCGACAATTTACAGCATTTTGTTTAAATTTCGAAATTATGTTCGAATTTTCGAAAATTATAACATTAAAAAATGTATATTTTAAACTACAATAAAGTTTAATATGCAATTAATAGTAATTTTAACATATAAAAATAAATTCGAAATTATGTTTTAATATTCGAAGTTTAACAAATCGTTTTTAAAATGATATTAGTGGAATAAGATTTAAAATAAAAATAGAAAAATATTCATGTAAAAATATTTTTCGTCATAAAAAAGCAATTTTTAAATTAAGTAAGGATTTCCGAACATAAGTGAATCACTTAAAAAATATATTTTAGAGTAAAATTAAATTTTCCTCATAAAAAACTAACTTAGAAATTAAGAAATTTATGTTTTAGACTATGATAAAGTTAAAAATTAAAAATAATTTTCTGACGGTTTTTAACACATAAGATCAAATTCCAGTTTAAGTTCAAGTTTCAAACTTTAACAAACACAAGTGGAATAAAGTTTAATGTAAAAAATTATCATGTTACATACTAGCTTCGAAATTAAGTTCGAATTTAAATTAAATCATACAAAATTAAATGTTTTAAACTACAATAGAGTATAAAATAATAAAATAACTATTTTTCGGACAATTTTTAGCATACAAAACCAGATTCGAAATTAAGTTCGAATTTTCCAACTTTAACAAATCACTTCAAAAATCATATTTTACAGTAAAATTAAGCCTAAAATAAAAAATATTTATGTTACGATATTTTTCTTTATAAAAAAAACAATTTTGAATTTTCGAATATAAGCAAATCACTCAATTTCGAATTTTCGAACTTTAACAAATCATTTCAAAAATCATATTTTACAGTTGGTTAAAATAAAAAAAAAACAGATTAATACATTTTTTCCTCATTAAAAAAAATTAAAAGCGCTAAATTAATCGTAAAAATTTTGGTTTTGTCTCTCCCAGATAAATTTGAGTCTATCTTCCTTCACACAAGTTACTGTAATAAGAATTACTTGAGCTTTAGATAAAAATAATAATAAATTAAATTAAAACAATTCCATTAAATTTGAATCATTCCGATTTACTAAACACTTGTTTCTTTTAGTTTTTATTTTGAGAAAAAATTAAAAAAAAAAATTAACTTACACGACCTAATAAAATATCAATGGGACGACTCATGTTGAAACCAACAATTTCTTGTTAGTAGTATTTCCTTTAATATAAAATGTTGTATTCAAACTAAAATTATTTGAAATTTCTTTATGACATTTAAGCTATTTTTGAAAGATTTTTTTTTTTTTTTTTTTGCACAAGTGTTATATATTTGTTTTGATAATTTTTTTAAACAACACCAAAACACACTTTAATAAATTGTTTTAATTTTCTTTTAAAATGAAAACTTGTAAACTTTATAAATTATTTAATAATTGCATTAAAAATATTGCGTTAAAATTTAATTGCAAATTATTTTAAATAAGACACAGTATTCGTTCGCGTTTTAACAATAAATAAATGATTGATATTAATTTCAATTATTAACTGAAATTGAATAATCGCGTCTTCAATAAAAAAAACACGGACATTTAAATAATTGTAACGCCAGCAAAAGAGAGATTAAAAAAATAGCCGCCGTCGAAACCCGTTCTATGTTCTAATGTTAAAATTAAGGTAATTGAATGCTACCATAGGAGCTCTGATGAAGTACTGTCAGTAGAAAAATTATTAATAACAATTGTTGGTGTTTACGACGTCGACAGACGGATGGATAGACTGTAAATTTTGTTTATTTTGTATTTTTTTTCAATATATTTGTTATTGTAGTTGATTTTGGAATTAATATTGCTGTTGGTATTGTTTGTTTATTAAAAACAACTGATAATGTGGGTACACTCTACAGTTAATATTGAGATAATTTAAATGTAAAGGAATCAATTCGTTTTTTAGAAAAAAAAAATATGAAATTATCCCAACCCTTATTCATCAAAAACAAACCATAACTTATAGGTCAAAGTATTCAATCAAGCCTAATCATCTTTAGATATTAAATTATTCTAGCACATTTTCAGAATTTCATTAAGAATGAAATAAAAAATTTGTTTTCCATCACTTTCTGTTGGAGATTAAACACGAATATTTCGATTATTCAATTTTAATCTGTAAGCGAAAAAGATTGAAACATTAAATTCTTTCAAATAACTGCTTTTGAGCAGTTGAGAGGAGAGTAATAAGTTTTTATAGCCTTAATATCAACATTAATTCAGTACATTTTTCAATTGTTTAAATTTTAAAAATAATTAATACTTCATATTACTATTGTGATAGCCAAAGAGCACAATTGTTTTTATTAAAATGCGAGTAAATAATATTCAGGCACTTACTATAAAAAAGTATGAAAAACTATTAAAGAAAACAATGAGAAAACAGTTTTTTTTTTTCTTAAATTTAAAAATAAACTAAAAAATCTTATCAGTAAAACATTTCAAACTTAATAAAAAATTGGGTATTCATGAGCATAAAAAGACTTAAAACAAAATTTGACTAATTTATTGCAGTTATTTCGGTGACCTCTATAAATAGGAGAACAATCAACAAGTAAGAAAGTTATTTATTATTTAATGAATAAAATGCGTACTGATTTATTTATTTCATTACATAAACACTTTTGTAGAGTATGAATGGAGTACTTCAATTTGATGTTCATTCAAGAATTTTTTTCCTAGATCATACATCATCTGAATTAAAGTTGTTTATTTTTTAGTTTAATTTTAAAGCCCATTAAAATCCTACAGAAAATTTGTCATAGTTGTTCTAAAAGTAGGTTAGAAAAGGGTCCACTCGCCCTAGTGGTACATCTATCATTGTCAGTTATCTTGAAAACGAAGTAATCATTTTTGTGGCACTAGTAATTTTTTTTTCTTTTTTTTTTACTTGCACAAACGGTTCTGCCCAACGCATTTGACAAATTTATCCTCAAGGGTGGAATAGAATAAGCGTTTTTTATTACTTCAGAAAGTTATAAAAAAAATAAAAAATAAAAATGAAAAATAGCCAAGACGAAAAGAAGTTAAATTCAAGCCAAGTTCTTAGGACAAAAGAAAGTTTACGGTTACAAGAAAAAGCACCTCAAAAATGGCGAATGGTCCCGAAATTTTTTAGGACAAAAGAAAGTTTACGGTCAAGAGAAGAGAGCACTTATTTTTTTTTTTTTTTTTGATTTCTGGGAGAAACAGTTTTTTGTTGACTTTTTTTGAGAGTATTTTTTAACGATTTGATTCGTTATTTTATTTTTTAATATTAATGACAATTTTTTTCTTTTAAAATTTAAATTTTAAGAAAATCCGGTTTTCAGTTTAAAACTACAACGACATTTCTTGAAATTTTCCCATTTTATTTTTAATTATTTATTTATTTTTTTTTTTTTATTAAAAAATTCAGACATTTGGTGAAAAATCAGTTTTATGGTAAATAGATTTTTCTGTGAATTTTCGTTTTTTCGTATAAAAACCGGCAGGATTTTTCTCTTGGTAAAAAGTCAGAATCACAGTTTTTTTTTTCTTTTTGCGAAAAATAGTTTTTTTTTTTTTTTTTGATTGAAAACTGTTTTTGATGAAAATTTAAACAAGTATAAAAAATAAATACATTTTTTGTTGGATTTTTTTTTTTTTTTTTTGTGATTTTCTTAGTAAGAAAAAATGGTTTTGATGAAAATTTCTAATTTTGCTGAAAATTTGAGTTCTTAGAACAAAATTGGTTTAAGAGTTAAAATTTTTTTTGGAGATTTTTTTAAGTATTCGGTTTTTTTTTATTACAAACTATTTTTCTTTAATTCCTGTTTTTTGTTTCTCTGAAAAAAATTAGGAAAATTTCTCACGAACAATATCATTAGATTATCAACCCGCTTTGACACATCAAATTTCCCGATAATATTTATTTTCTTGTTTTTTGCCCCATATATCAAATATTAATGAACCAATTTTAATAATTTTCAATTGTAAAATTCTCATCACATTTCAAGATATATTGATGTATTAAACATTAGTTATTCTTGGGCCTTCGAAAAGTTAATTTCAACATACATAAATACATACATATACGCAGAGATTGACACTCTTCTTTGCCGCCTCCGATGTGCAAGCAGAAGAAACTGTCGACTCAACAGCATGAGAATAATTAATGTCATAACAGCCCGTCTAGACGTAACATAATATGTAAGATATTTGTGTCAGAGTGTGTCAAATTCACTCTCTGAGAGAATTATTTGACGTGTAGATTCAAATATTAGTATTATAAGATGTATTATGAGACTGTTGTGATGAGATTTCTCTACACAACCATCTTATAAGGTGAACTATCAAAAAAATACACATACACGAAAGTTTATTTGTGTGTGTGCATGTGTATTTTGGAAATTACTGAAAAACAATCAACTTTTTGTAAAATTGTTTCCTTTTAGAGTTTGTTTTACATGTTAAACATTTTTATAAAAATTGTGCTAAAAAAGTGCGAATTGCTTAAATAAAAAGGATATGTTTACTCTGTGAATGATTGAAAATAATGATATCTTATAGGATTTATTAGAATACGTGTACTCCTTATTTAAGATTTAACATAATATAAACAAAATGGTTACTCTACTTTGCCGGCGTTATCTCACTTATTATATGAGCGTTAAACTCAGTTGTAGACCTGGGGTAAAAGCGCTCTAAAATTAAATATGGAAAAATCTATCTTGAAAAATAAATATTTTAACTGTATTAATCTTTTGTAGCTTTAAGGCTGACTTAGGACAATATGAAACAGTCCTTCATGAACAAAAAAGTGAGAAAGAATTTTAATAAAGTATTCTAAACTCGTTAATTTTTACAAGGTTTTCAAACGGTTTCTAATGTTCATATCATTTTTCGTTCACTGGGATGATAAGGTGCTTAACTAAGCTTCACTTTGGCAAGCAGCAAATGTAAGCTATAAAAAACAAAAGCTGCTTGATTTAAATGTAGCTAATTCATTTCCGCAAAAAGGGAATTATTTTTAAGTTGCACTAGAACTGAAATTATTCAAAATAATTTTAAACGATCATTTGACGTTTTTCTTGTAGGCAGCTATCAGTTAATCGGTTAAAATCCTCAGTATTACATAAAATAGATTGAAAATCATTCTTATCAGTTAGAAATTATAAAAATTGCATTTGAACAATGACACGAATGGAAATTTTATTTCAAAATGTAAATATTAAGTGTTTAAACTTAGACCCAACTAAGAGCTTTAATAAAATTTATTTCGTCACAAAACAAAAAATTTAAAAAAAATAAAAGATTAATTTTATTATCTAAAAAAAATTTTAACCCTATGACAACAAGTGTTATCAATTTAAGATCACAATAAATTTAAAATAATTCGACTATTTCTTTTTATAAAAGTAGTTATTAAACCATATTTGAAGTATTTTACTAATTCAACAAAAAAAATTTATCAGCATGACAAACTTCAATTAAAAAAAATATATTAAAAAAAGTTATTCTTTTCGTGGCATACACGTACATGATTAAGATTTTTGTATGAAAATAATAACCTAAACAATGATGACATATATATATATATATATATATATATATATATATATATATATATATATATATATATATATATGCACATATGTATTGGAAATAGTCTATTTGATAACTTATCATTAGGTAAACAATAGGGTCGTCAATTATTAAACATTGAAGTTGATCGAATAAAATTTCATAATTTTCTTAATTATTCGTGTGATCGAATAAAATTTTCCTTTTTTTTTTTGATTAATCGAATGAATAATATATTGTTCTAATAATTAATCACAAGTTAAAAATGTAAAAATTACTATTTTTAAATCAATTTTTAGTTTTATTAACATAAAACAAAAAAGAATAACAATTCATTAAGATAGAACAAAAAAATATCCAAAAATATATAATGAAATTAAATATTAAATTAAATATTAATGAAATTAGTTTTCTTTTAAAATCATTCATATAAAACGTAATTTTTGGCTTTAAAACGATTATTATTATTAATATTATTATTATTATTATTATTATTATTATTATAAAGTCAATTATCATCAATATTACTGAAACCTATTTAATTTTTGATATTATTTATTGATTAAGTTCAGTTAACGAACCATCGTTTTACAATTCAGAATCTTCGCTTATTTCCACATCACTTGAATCATTAAAATAATTTTTGAAACAAATAATAAATTAAAAATTATTAAAAATAAAGCATTTGCATATACTTTTGTTTCACTTTTTGTTGAATATTTAAAAAAATTAGTATGCGCTGGAAATTTTTCAGAATTTAATAACTTATACGTCTCCCGTATATTCTAACTTTAAATTTTTAGAAACACTGTTCTATAATACTGAGGCTTCAGTGTGTGTGAAAGTCTTTCAACCGAAATCCATCAAAACGTGGTTTACACATTTATATATCTTAACGAAATTGTCAATCATTTTCAACAAAACTTTTTAAACTTATAATTACAAAAAGGCATAATTTAACAAAAACTCGTTTTGAAAAATTATTCATTTAATTGTTAAAAATGGATCGAAAAATTTTTTATTCTAAATTTAAAAATTTTGTTCATTCGAAGAGAATAAAAAATAGTTCCTCGAATAATCGAATAATTTATGTTCGAATGACAACCCTAGTAAACAATCACGAAAAATTTTATTTATGTTTCTAATGGATTTAGTCTTTAAACTCTTTAAAAATTATATAAATTTATTTGAGTTTTAGATTTAATTGTATAATCTGAAAATATTGTAATCTATATTCTAGCAGCTATGCAAATAAAAATAGTTTCTTTTTTAAATAAAAAATTAAGCTTTTGTTATTAATTTTTCTAGGAGTCGTTTTTCTTTTTAAAATTAAAAAGTTACATTTTGAAAATGTAATTTCCATAGCGTCTTAAAACGTTACCTTTGTTTCTATAACAAACAAAAAACTTCAAAGACAACATGTTTGCTATTTAATAAAACTGAGATTAAAAATATAAAAATAATCTTGCCGCTTTATAATGTTATAAATTGAAATGAACTCGTACTAAACAAGTTTCCAATCGTAAATTGCCTTGTTGTGTCTGTTTAGCAGTACCAAAGCAGAGTTTGTGGACTATAATTAGACACCAGCAGAATGTAATACGTATTTTCTGTAACGCTACAGACTTCATCAGAATTCGTGGTGTCTTATCCATTTTAATTTCGTTGAAACCTAAACAAACAGTAACTTTTATTTTCAATAGTAAATAAAAAAGTTTCCCATTTGTGCAATTGCGCAAATTTACGCGGCATGTCTCATGAACCTTCTTTTCAAATGTTGTGTAATATAACGATAAAAAATAAGAAATCGTTGTAAATAATTTAAAAATTTTGTTAAAATCGAAGATATGATACAAAGAATTGTTTATAATTAACGTAACAATAATTTTTTACATCGCAATTGTTAATAATGTTTAAATATAAACAAAAGACAGCTGATTTATAAAAGCACAATTAAACAGCGCAAGTTTGCGAGTCTAAATAGTCGCGCAAACTTATAAGTGTTATGTAAATGATTTTCCATACAATTTTTGAGAGTTCATTTGCGAGTGTGCAAACTTGCACAATTTGCGAGTGTTTTTGCGCGTTTTCATTAGGACCCCTAATGAAATAATAAAATTTCCAAAATTAATAATGCAAATAATTAAAAAAAATACCTTAAAAATAGATTAGCAGAAATAATAAATTTAAAATGATTAAATAAAAGATTGCTAACTTTCTTATTTCTTCGTTTTTATTTCTTTAAATTTCATTTTCTTAGAATAAATAAAGAAACTTTATTACATAATCTTATGGTTGATTTAAACTTAATTAATTTAATTTATTTAAATTTAAATATTGCTTTATTATGCGATTAGTAATAGTTTGTTGAGCTTCATTTAGAAAAATAAATTTAAATAAACTTATGTTTTTATGCATAGTGACCTACATTTGTTTATGCAAAACTAAACTAAGCATTTATTTAAATTAAAAACATTTGTTTAAACAGTTTTTTTTATAAATCAGTAATGAATTAAATATTGTGGTAGTAATAAAAAATACATTAAAGTGCATTTAAAAAGAAAAATAAAAGAAGCTAAATAAAAAATGAAAAAAAATCTAGAGGAAATTATAGTAACTTAAGTTATTTTAAATTGACCACTTTTCAGGCAATTGTAAACGTGTAGGACCTCTAAAATGGAACATAAATTTTAATTTAATCTGCTCATTAAAAATATCTTCTTTTTTTTGTTTAGCCACTTTGGCTCTCAAAAATAAACCGCGCAGAATATGAATCGATATGTTTGGAATAGTAAGCTAGGACTAGTAGATTTCACCAATATATACTTAACGTCCAGTTACAATGCAAGATATAAAATTTTAACAACTTTTTTTTTGCAAAAATTGAATTTTCTAGGGGCTCCAATAGGCATAAGGGACAGATACAATCGGGGCACCTACAGAGATAAAAAATTATACGACTAGAATATTACATAAATAAATATTCTAAGTCCAAAACAATCTGATATATCGAGGGCTTATATTCAAAAAGGGCTATCTACATAGCATAACAACTGTTTCTTTCACTCATTTTTCAACATTTTGCAATCCAGTCCTCTACGATTTATTAATATTACGTCTACTGAATCTCACTCAAAAATGAATCTTCGCGAAGTTATGGTAGATAGAAATTTTTCTTAATTTATTTTTAATGTGTGTTACAAAATGTTCAGACAGCCTTTTTTTGTTTATTGAAAATTAAAGGTGTAAAAGATACAATTTTTTGGGGAAAATTATACTATATACTAAAGCGAAATTTGTTGGTTAGCAGGACCATCTCTAAACGTGGACTTTTAAAAAAGTAAATCTAGTTCTCTTTTTCTTATGAGAGTGGAAAATAGAAGAAAGACGTTAAACCGACACAAAAATTAATTCCAAGTCGAACGGTATGCCTAAAGGTGGATGTTGATCAATTTGTTATTATTATTTTTTATTATATTATTTTGTTCCATTCTGTGCTGTTTATAAAATAAAGGTAAAGTGATCTAGAAAGTGCCAATAATTTATATTTTGCATTACCTTTGTACGTTTTATATCTCTAAAAAACTTAACCGTTTTTGAAGTTTTCATTCAAAAATAACTTTTTTGAGAAACTGCTTTTAGTATTTAAAATATTTTGCTTATAATCAATTTTTTCAATTCAATTATTTCATTCTTATCTTTTAATTTAAGGTACAATGCTCTGATTTAACCTCACAAAATGTTCATGGGTATACGTGTGTGTGGTCTATAAACATCCAAAAAAGGTTAAAAATCTAAATTTAATGGCTTTTTTCTTTAGACTGTATTAAGATAACACAATTTTGATCAGATGTTTTAAGATTCTAAAATGTATAAAAAAAAGTTGAAATCTCAAGATAAGTTCCTTTGAAAATGAAACAAAAACTTATTGATAACCCGTTTTTCCTTAAGAAATTATATATATATATGTATATTGGAAATATGCAGATAGCCCTTTTTGAATATATGTAGGTGATTTATAATAAAAAAAAGTGTTTTGTTTTAACAAACTAGGGCTCCCTTTTAGCGACTTTTGAAGAAGTTGCCAGGATGAGGAAGAGGAGGAAACGATGGAGCATCTTTTATGCCACTGTCCCACTCTTGCCGTAATCAAGACTGCTAATTTTGGAAGTCCGTCTGTGAATGTATTATTTGATTCTCTGATATTGACATCAGATGAATCAATTCGTTCATACATGCGTCGGGTTGGTTCGTTTCGAACGCTGTTATGGACATGTGAGTTAGCAACACATGATCCCTCAGGGTTTCACAACGGGAACAAATTAGACCTAAGTGAACTGTGAAGCAGACAAGAATGGATTTACCGACAGATTAGGAGAATCCTATGACAAGTAGATTTCAGTAATATATATTTCTATTCTACGTCCTGTATCAATGTAGTATCGCAGATATATTATTTTGAAAAAAAAAAATCCTTAAATTATAAATAAGAGATTAAAATTAAATTAACTGCAATTCTTTCTCACATGATCCTTCGCACATGATATTTTTATTTATAAAAATTCTAAACCTAAAGAATTGACTTTTTACCAAATTTGGCCCAAAAGTAAAACACATCTACTAAATTTATGTCTTTATATTATTGTTATATTACATATACATATAATATTTTTCTATAACTTATCAAATTTGTTGTTTACTTTTCGAAAATGACGGAATTGCATCATTTTTTAAATATTGCTGGAAACGTAAAATCTATTTATAAAAGTACAAAATAAGATCATACAAATTTATTCATCTTTGCTTGAAGATAAATCTGCACAGAAGAAATATTAAATAATTTATCGAAATTTGAATCCATTATTCGAGAAATCAAATTTTTAATATTTTTACTAAAGGATTTCAATTATTTTTCTAATTCTATAAATTAATTGGATGGGTACTCAAAAATATATCGTCGCTGCTCCGATGAAACTAGTTATGTGTTTTTTAACAACTTTTCAGTGATAGTTTGAGTAATTAAATACACATTTTTTAATGTCGAACTTCAAAAAAAATTAATAGAAACTATTTTTTAATTTCTTATTAATCATTTAATGGAAGTTTTTTAGAAAATGTATTTTTTTATTATTATTGACTTTATTGAAACCTTATAAAAAGTAATTACATTGTTATGAGAATTTACTTAAAAGTATTACAACAATTAACATCTAAATAATTAAATAAGGAAACTATTAATATCACAGTGTTAAGGAAAAGTTTCCAAAAAAATCATTGTACATACTTAAACGTTATAAGAAATTTTAAAAACAATCATCAATTATAATTTTTAGAAAATATATTGTCTTTTTGTCCGAGTTAATTGATCTAAACCAAACAAAAGATTTACTCATCTTGTCGCAGTCACAAATTGATAGAAGATAAGGACATGTTTCTATACATTTTGTACGAAAACCTTCTGAAATATTTAGTCGAATTGAACAAGAAGATAAAAAAATTGTAAATATTTAAATTCCAACTTAAACTCGTAGCACTTATACTGGGTTTTAAGCGAAGTGCACATGAATTTCTTTTACTATGGATATTATTCAAATAATAGAGTGTTACACTTTTTTAAGCAACACCTCTTAAAATTTATTTTAATATTCGATAAGATATTTTTATTCGAATTTCTATTTGAAACAAAAACTGACCAAGACAAAATATTTTATGTAATAACTACATACTACATTAATATATGTATATTAAACCTAAAAATTAAAATTACTACATTAATTTTCAAGAAAATGTATAAAAAATATAGAAAATAAACTCAATTTTAAAATATTTTTTATTAAATTAAAATAATCATAAAAATATACTTTAACTCTTAATATTTAAATGTAAACTGTTAATGTACTAATTCAAAATACTATTTAATAATTCAAGCCAAAAAAAATCCTTAAAAATAATATACAATGTAAATAATTAAAAATAATAAAAAACAATTCAATAAACAATTAGAATTAACGTAAATAAATTAAAAAACAACAAATCTCTCTTATTTAGAGGTAGTCATCAATATAGAGAACAATAAACCCTATAGAAGAAATTTTTATTTGGTTATTTGCATATAAGGTTACTTGAAGGTTGAACACATGAAAAGCAAAGAAATTACAATGTCACAGCAGTACAAAAACACCATTAATTAATAAGTTTCTAATAATAATTATATAAATTTAAATTTATCAAATTATTTATCAATTATGCACTTTGTTTTCTCAAAAAATAAAAAAAGTTAAATGTAAAGTGTAAACTCGAAAAAAAGCTTTAGTTCCAATAAGAATTATTGTTGTTGCTTTATGATTTGCACTTTACTTACCTTGCCTTCTGCTGGAACATTCAACATTTTTTTACAATATTTATTTTTTGTTATCTAAAGAAATATTATTAATAAATAAATCTTGCACTCGTATTGATAAGTATTTGTTAATACTTTTTGTTTGGGCAAATCTACCAAAAAATTTTAGCCGCCAAACCCGAAAACACTACACACAAAGAACACACGAAATTAGAGATTAAAGAGAATTAAAGAAACCGTTCTTTTGCTGTTTTCTTTCTCTGGCCTTCAAGGCTGCCAGATAATTTAGAAAAAATCCGTACTTTTTAAAGAAGTATCGGCATTATCGGCACTATATTTAAAAAATCGGACATATAAAATACACTTAATTTTTGGGTTTTTGTTTTATTTATTTTTATTTAAATAATGCAGAGTATCGTAGACTATTAGTCCGTTGTAGTGAAAACAGACCAAAGTCTATGAATATATATATATATATATATATATATATATATATATATTTATAAATATATATATATATATAGTCAAGAAGAAGTAACTATATTGTTTATCTATAATGAACCGCTTACAAATTTAACTCGATAAATACTGAATCTAAAATTTGTTTATCTACTTAAATCAGAATTTTCATAAAATATTGTAAATTGTTTGTTTAATGAAACAAGATTATTTTATTCAATGGTTTTATGATACATTAAAAAATATTTAGTGAAACTTTTTTTTAAATTAACTGCTAAGCATTCCAAATGAGTTTCAAAAATTATTTATATATTCAACACTTTTTATTAAATCCTCTAATTTTATTCATTGAAACTTATAAAAGAAATCAATTTTAAAAGATTTGTTTTATTTTATTAGGGTTAATTAAAAAATAGATGCTTTTCTGTCGGAAACAATTATAATTAAATAAAATTACTGTATTTATGTCTTAGCAAAAAATCGGCATTTTTAAAATAAAACTTGGCAAGTCGGCACTTTGTCATTTTTAAGGTAAGAAATCGCCAAAATGTCGATAAATCCGCAAATCTGGCAGGCCTGCTGGTGTTTATTTTTATTATTTGTTTTGATTTTACGTCGAGTCTATATTAGACAAATTTTTATCAAGACAAGCGACAAATTTTTGTCTGAATTACAGATCATTTTTCTCATTATCAATTATAGGGGAAAACCATGTAAAAAGTACCAAAAAAAATTAAAAAGCAACGTCAAGACAAAAGTTGTTAGTACTCGAGCGTTGACAGTTTTGTTTTAACGCTGCAATAATACTGACAAATTCAGTCTACACTAGGCAAATTTTTGTCCTGATAAAATTTTAACGTTTGTCTTGATAAAAATTTGTCTAGTACAGACTTATCGTTAAATGTAATATATTTTGGTAATGCCATTTGTGCCATTGGGATTTTTGTTTTAGGGGGTACCAGATGGATTTATAAAATATAAAGAGGGGAAAAAGATAAAATGTTCGCTTAGAGATTGGAAATAGCGATTTTTTTTTCATAAAATGCTACTGTTTGTGAATTAATATTTCCAGCAAACAAAAAAGATATTTTTCGTCAAAAGAATTCCCAAATTTTAAAAAAATTATGCACATTTTACCTGAAAAATCGAAAATTATCTAAAAAATGACAAACTACAAATACTTCTTAAAATACCCCAAAATAATGCTAAAATACAAAAGAAATGTTTTAATAAAAAAAATTGATAAACTAAAATAAATAGCTCCAAGTTAGTAACAACCTTTAACATAAACTAAATTCATGAAAAATCAATTAATTAGGAAAAGTTCCATAAAATAAAAAATAGCTTAATTAAAAATAAATCTTTACATCCCAAAAAAATTATCTATTACACAAGTAACAGTAACATTCGTCTGTGCCGAGTCTTATATTAGGTTCACACATATTAGTTTTTGACTTGTTTTTTGAAAAACACAAAGTGTTTAAACATCACTGTTCACATATCATTTTATTGTGTTTTTCCTTTTGGCCTGTTTTTCGTTTGCCAAAATATTTTCACAAATTTTTTATTTTAATAAAAATTTTACACAGAAATACCTTTTTAATTAAAAATAATACAATTTTAAATGAAATGAAAATGAACAAATATAAATTATATATTAATATAATAATATAATTTAAATTTGTTTGTTTTTAAACTGACAATTTTTACAAATTTTTTTCCAACAAATTTCTTTGCACTAAAAATACTTAACATTTCTTCCTTGTATGGAAATTTAGTATGTTTTTTGTGTGTTAAATAATTAAACAACTCGAATCGAGATGGTTTTTGGTTTTGAAATGTATGAAAAAACAAATCATTTTGTTTGTGTTCCTTTTTTTAGAAAACGACTCTTTTTCAAAAATTCATAATTCAGAATTTGTGAATGGGTATTTCATTTTGTAAAGATTTTTTCGCGTTCTGGTGATTTTTTCATTTTAGCGACGTTTTCAGATTACGACGAGTTTTTTATTTCAGTGATTTAATACTTTTTTCAAATTGACCGGACTAAAAAATAATATACATAAAAATAAACAATAATAAGAAATACAATGTTTTTTCACTACCAATGAAAAAAAAAAAGAAAAACAGTAATAACAAGTTTATGTTGAAAAAGATTCTTAGCGGAATCTCGGTTGATGTCTTCAACAGAAAAAAGATAAAAGAGGCAGATCTTTGAAGGAACGAAGTTCATAGATTTTACAGGGGCTTTAAAAAGTTAAGACAGAAATGATATATATATATATATATATATATATATATATATATATATATATATAACCAGATTCAGAAAAAAATCATCTTTATATACAAAAAAAACTAAATGAATAAGACACCACGAATGCTGTTGAAGTGTGTAGCGGCACAGAAAATACTTATTCCATTCTGCTGGTTTTTAATTATTGTCCTCAAACTTTGCTTCGGTACAGCCAAACAGAGACAACAAGGCAATTTACTATTGAAAAACTTGTTTAAAAATATTTGCAAAAATACTATTTTTATTCTAATAAAGTAAATTTACTTCAGATCAACGAAAATAGCGTTTTAATTATTTCAATTAACTTTCTTATTTCAAATATTGTTTATATTCAGTTCCGTGCCAGTTATTGGTCACCCTGAATTTCCAACTATATACAAGAAAACATACTTGACAAACCCAACGAACGTAGATTGAAAGCAAAACAAAAAAACAGCTGTTTGGAAAAAACACTATACACTCAAAACAACAACGAAACAATGACTCAAGTGACTAAAGTCAACAAATTGTTTAATTAAATATTTATTTTAAAGCGTTGTAGATATTTTACCAAAAAATCGTTGTAATATAAAATGGGAAATTTATGTACATCATGTTGTGGCTCATCTTCGGAAGAAACAAATTTAATGCCATCACCAGTAACTAATAAAATATTTTTTTTTATAAAAATTTAACTAAAAGAAAGCATTTTTTGTAGGAAACCCGTAGGAAACAACTCCTGGAGGCAGCCGAAAAAAGACGTCAAGAAAACGAACAAAGAGGCATTAAAGATCCCGAAAGGGTCAAAAGACAACAGCAACGTAGTGAAGAACTACAAAGACGTGAAGAAGAGGCAGCACGCATGGGAGGACAACCTGTATTAAAGGTTAGTTGTATTGACATTTATTATAAATAATTAATTGATTTTATTTTTTTATTACAGTGGCAACAAGATTAATTTACCACCAATATGTTTACATTTTTTTAATAAAATAAAAAAGTCTGAAAAATTGCATCTAAATTTTCTTAATTGACCACGAATATAAAACACACACAGTAACACCGCTACAAATTTTGTAATTTCCTTATGGTTAAATGGGGTCAATACTACTAATTTACTTTAATATATAAACATATATATTTTATTAAAAAATTTTTTTGTACACACTTGTATTCTAAAATTAAGTTTATATTATATGCATTTTGCACTCTATTATTTTTCTTTATTCTTTAAATTTTGTTAACATATTATTTTCCTTTGTTATTTCTTTCGTGTATTATTGGAAGCCATAAAAAATTTTAAAATAATTGGTTTCATTGTTTAATGTTATTTAAAAAATATGCTTTATACCAAATAAAATTCATATATTTATCACATTTAATACCATGGATTAATATCAACATTTAAAAAATAATATGTTTTATTTAATAGATCTAAAAAAAAAATAAACAGATCCTTCGTTTGATGTGGCAAATTCTAATAATTTTAATCAGCCTGTTTATGAAATTCTCAACGGAATTCGATTGAAAACGAAATTATAATCCAATTTCAACTTCAAATGGGTTTATGAAAATGTAACGAAAACAATTTGTTGAAGTATTAATATTTCCACTCTAAATACATATTATGTTCTTAAATAAATAATTATTTTAAGCGTTGTTTTGAAATTCTTATAAACTGGAGACGAAAATATTTAAATTTTCAAATCCAATTATTAGATTTCATAAACATAAACCAAATTTATTGGTTTTGTTGAGAAAATGTTGTAAAACCAATCTGTGTTTGATTCCATAAACAAGGTGAATGCAAGATTGTTTTTGAGATATCGGAGATTTTCTTTTAATATAAATAACTTTTCTATGTCTAACTAACACTGACCTGACTAAATAACACTTTTTGATGAATAACCAATAAATTGCTAATTTTTCGAAAGTGACAACTATTGAAATCCACTTTCCAATTTTTGGCACTAACAACGATACCGATTTTAAGAATGAAAAACTATATCCATAATATAAATAACTAAATAACACTTTTTAATGAATAACCTGTAAGCGGCTAATTTTTCGAAAGTGACATTTTTATATGAAAATCTATTTTCCAATTTTAGGCAATAAGAACAATATCGGTTTTAGGAATGAAAAACTATATATCTATATTTATTTATTAAGTATATTAGATCCACTTTCTATTTATTTTATT
The DNA here is from genome assembly GCA_932274085.1 of Protocalliphora azurea. Classification (NCBI taxonomy): domain Eukaryota; kingdom Metazoa; phylum Arthropoda; class Insecta; order Diptera; family Calliphoridae; genus Protocalliphora; species Protocalliphora azurea. Next base: position 130,755,916 of record OW026522.1, on the reverse strand, counting down.
TTAGATTTTAAACATTTTTCAAAATTTTTATTTTATTTTGCAATTTATTTAGCTGCAAATAGTATGCAGCTTAACACACTTTTTAATTATGGTGCAACAAGTAAGGTAATGACAACTCTATAATAACTAACAAAAAAAACTCCAAAAATTTTGTTTTTGCATTGAAATCTCTTATGTCAACTATAATTTTGTCATTTTACATGTTTGTTAAAAAAAAAAACAAAAACATATTTGATATTTCTCGTAATAAAAAAAAAATAATAAGATGCAATAACACAATATAAACAAAAAATTTAAACATAAACAACAATTTGACACTACAGATTTTAGAACACAAGCCGCCATATTGCTACAAAAATTAAAAAAATTCTCAGCTGTTTAAATGTCGCCACCTTATTAATGTACCTTGTTTATACTTCAGCATACATTTTTTCAGAATACGGGGGGAATGGTATGGATGTGAAATAACATCTTGCAGTGTTATAGTTTCTCTTGAGAGAACGTCATGGAATTGATATGACATACTTTTTTACAAAAACATCGAACTAATTACTTTTTTGTACAACTGTGGTGATAAGTATCATACTATAAGTAAGTTTTTTTCACATGGTTTAAAATATTCTTATTCTATTTTCAACTCATCTTTGTTTAGTTTTGTGTTTATTTTTTACAGTTTTCATTTTATATAAACCATAAATTTTCTTTTTGTATATTAAAAAAAAGTTATGTTTAAATTATTTTTTTATTTAAACATTTTAATAATTTTAATTAATCAACATGAAGGGAAATCGTTTAAAAGGGGTCGTTTGAATGACAATCTAGAAGATGATACATCTTGGCCCAAATTGTGGTTCCCCCATCCCCCAAATTATAAAAATAACGTAAAGCCTGAAATCATCAATGTGGCAGCTGAGCCAGCTGCAAATAGTGAAGATTTTTCAGTGGAAAAAAATTCTACAGATTGGCCGATTAAATGGTTTCCACATCCGCCAAATTATCAGAATGTAAAAGTTAAGGAAAATATTGGAAAGTTTAAAGAAAATGTTAAAAGGAAACATGAATGTGATAATGGCAAGGTAAATTACATACATTTAGCGATAAAAAAATACTTGTATATTTACTATATGTAAATATCAACAATTAACAATTTGTATTTTTTCCCATGAAAAAGTAAACAAAAGTCACATTAGACAAATATTGAGCAAATAAAAGACGTTTCCCTTTCTATTATATATTCATATTGTCAAGATTTTTTAAAAATATTTGAGCAAATATTGCAAAATTTGTCAATATATTTTGTATACATTTTTCGATTTTTTTTTTTTATCACATTTCAGTACGACATAGCTGTCGATTTCGATCCTGAAGAAAAAATACATTCTTACAATTATCTTTGCCTGGCTAAGAGATCAGAATATGCTCCAAATTTAAATACTAGTGCGATTTTAAAGGAATATTTTATACCCTATGCCTATGAACCAACTGTTAAATGTTTAAATGAAACGATTGAATATATTGAACCCTTGCCGACATTGTAAGAACTTTATTATTAAAAAAAAAAAAAAAAAAAAACGTTCTTGTTTTTTCTTTTTTTTAGCGGTTCCTATCGTCCTCTAGCTCCGAAATTTGGCTCCTATAAATACCTACCTCCACAACGTTGGCTTCATAGTTTGGCCGATGGTGCCATTGTTTTACTCTATCACCCTTGTGCCTTTGTCGGTCAAATTGAACAATTACAAATGACCTTAAAAGGTTGCTTGTATCGTCACATTATAACGCCATCGCAACAGTTAACACCACAACGTCCTTTGGCACTTTTAGCCTGGGGTAAGAGTTTACAAATGTCTGTTGTAGACGATGCTATTGTGGTCAAGTTTATCAAAGACAATGCTAAACTTGGCTTAAGACAAAAGCAACAAAAACTAAAATTATCTTCCAAGTTATATGATGCCGGCTTATTAAGTGAAGCTCATTTGGTGACCGATGAACAGGATAAGGAGATTTGCGGTTACAAGGAGATGAGATGAAAAAGTGTCTAAAAAATTCGTAAAAATAGTTTGTTATTTGTTAAATCATAAAAAGAAATAAGTTTGTATGTTATGTTTATATAAATATTTGTAATATGCTAACTTCGCAATAATCCTTAAAATTTATTTGCAATGTAATTTTATTTACATTTTATAAAACAAAATTAAAAAAATTGGTGTTAATGATGCAAATAAATTGTTTACAAATTTTTAATATAAATTTTATAGTTATATTAAATATGAATAAATATTAAAAATTTTGTTGTTTTTCTTTTTTTAATTTTGGTAACTTTAAAATGTTTTCTAATTTTTAAAGCGAAATTCAAAAATGTTTTATATTAGTTAAACTTTATTTTAAAATCGCTAGAATCCATAAACAAAAATACTGAATGCTCATTCATAGTTGGGCAAAGTCGATTTTTCGACTCTTCAATTTTTAAATAGTCGATTTTTCGAATTTTGCCGACTGTTTTCGACTTTATTTGATTTTATATATCGATTTTATTATATCGATTAATTAACAAATAATATATGCAATGAAATTTTTGGTTGCACACAAAATATTTTGACGAGACTATTTCCAACAGTTAGTTGATGTAGCTGAAATAAAAACTATTCCTTTTAAATGAAGTAAATTTTTTCGACTGTTTTTGACTTTTTTCGACTATCCGCCAACAAGAAAGTCAATTTCCACAATTTTCAAACCAAAAAGTCGATTTCGACTTTTTTCCACAAGAGGTCTATTGTTCGATTATTCGTAAGTCGATTTGACGAACCCTACACCTAAACACAAAGCTACCACATTGTTTTAACAATTTTTTGTTAATTGAAAAAGAAAATATACAAATTTTTATTATATAAATCAAATAAGTAATCTAAATCAATTATTAAAAATAACATTTTTTTCTTAATAAAATAATCTAATAACGCTTAAAATTATAAGTGAAACCGACATGTACAAAATATAAAAAAACGTCAAAATTCCGTTAAATATACAAATCTGGCAGCTATGCTCACATACATTTTTATCTTTTACGACGTCGCCAGCAGAAAACTGTCCCAAAAGTATTTTTGAGTATAAATATTTTATTTACTTTTCATTTTTCAATACCACGACGATATAATCAAATATATCTTTTAAATACTTAGTTTATTCGGCCTAAACGTGTGTGTGATAATTGATCACAAAAGATTGTTTTTATTTTGTTTTTTCTACAAATCGTTTTTACTTTATGTGTCAGTGAGTGTGTGATTTTTAGTGTTTTTGTCGTCGTTGATAAAAACATCTAAAAACAGTTACAAAAAGAAAAATATAAAAAAACCTTTAATTCTGGAATAATTCAATTTTGCAGCCATAACATTTGTGTCGTTTGAAAAACACTACATTGCACCTCATTACCTTAGCACTCCACCGACCCCCTCTTTGCATAGAAGTATCTGACAGTACAAAGATATTTCTTTTTACTCAACTCTATAGCCAACAACCAGCTTGATAATTGTATTGTTATTGTTGTTTTTCAAGCTCCATTCATTTTTGTTTTATTAAATGAATAATTGAAGTGGATTCGAACGCGAAGGGAAAAAACACAAAAAAAAAAGAGCGAGCGAATATTAAAACAAACAAAACGACAATCATTTGTGTTGTTGTAGAAAGGAAAGTCAAAAACAATTTAGTAAAAAAGAGACTCAAGTACAACGAATAGAACGAAGAAAAAAATTAATTTTAAAACATTTAATAGACAACACGTCACGTGAGCATTACGTGAGCAAAGAGAGAAACAAAGGAAGAACAAATAATAAAAAAACACAATTTGCGGATAAAAACAAACTAAAATAAGAATTCTACTTTTTATTATTTTCTAAACTTTTACTAAAGAAAGTCAAGCGCAAACCCCCACTAAGTCCAAACAGCTGTTGGCCTTTAACTTTTTTGCTTTTTTTGGTTGATGACAAGCAGCAGTTAGACAAACGTAAGACTTACAGTCAAATAGGAAAAAAGAAACCCGTCAATTATACACCGAAAACAGAAATCAACATGAACAACTTGTCGGATGCTCCCGTACCAGATCCTAACTCTGGTGCTGATAAAAAAGAAACCAAACAATCAAGTGCTTTAAAGAAAACCAGTCGCTATCGTAGTCGCTCATTGTCTGCTTCATCCACCGATTCATTTTCATCTGCCTCCTACACGGGCAGCAGTTCCGATGATGGTGATGATGTACCACCACGAGAGAAGGTCCAAAAGAACTCCAAAGGTTGTTCGGATTTTTGTGTACGCAACATTAATCAAAATGCCTTTGGTCGTCGTGAGATCGAAATTGCCGAACAGGAAATGCCCGGCATTATGGCATTGAGAAAACGTGCTGCCGATGATAAGCCCCTAAAGGATGCCAAAATTGTTGGTTGCACTCATATTAATGCCCAGACGGCAGTTCTAATAGAGACATTGATTGATTTGGGTGCATCGGTTCGCTGGGCTGCTTGTAATATTTATTCAACACAGGTAAGTTTATTATGTGATTTTGCTTTTGAACATATGGATATAGGATGTTTTGTTATGTTATAATGTGGATATAGGATGTTTTGTTATGTTATAATGTGGATATAGGATGTTTTGTTATGTTATAATATGCCAATATGGATATTTGTTGTGGTTTTTATTATTGATTCGTTTTCGAGGAAAACATATTGTTATATAATGTAGGTTAATACAAAATGATCTTAGAAGTTATTTAAGAAATGTTATGTTCATTTTATTTATAAAGGGATCACAATGGACCGGATGGTCTCTGGGTGATGTGAAGACACCGCCCTTTTTAGCTTAATCTAACCTAACCTATGTTTATTTTATATTTGTAATATTCTAAAAATATTCCTTCAACATTTCAAAGGTTTTCCTTCGTATTTTTATTTGTTATAAATTAATGATTTTTTTGTTATGTTTTCGTTGATACTTCCGTAGTCAGTAATCTTTTTTGGCGCAAAAAAATGTTTAAACCATTGTAATATTTTTGTGTTATGTCACGCTGCTGAGGGCCCAGAACTCTTAGATTCTCTGGATTCCCTTTTATACCCTTAAGGGAGCTTAAATGCAGGGGACTTGAAATAAAAATATCCATCTGTCTATCAAAAGGATAAGAATTTTACATATTCGTTTCATAAATGGCCAAGATATGGGCGATAAACTTTTTCACCATGATCATGTTTTTACTACAAACCTATTTCTTAAAAATATTTTTGCATAAATATTCGAAAAATTTTAAATTTTCAAAAAATGTATTTAATACATAAGTAAAAAACTACCAACTTTTAAACCAGTAAAAAAAAAAAAATAAAAAATTGTACTAAAATTCAGAAACAGTAACACAAACATTTAAGTTTTCAAAAAGATAAAAAAGTACTAAGTTTTCAAAACCTACTTACCAATTATAATTTTTTAATTAAGGGTCTGATTCAGTACAGCAAGAAAATTGTTTAGAATTAAAATTTGTATGAAAAATACTCAAAAAATTTTTGAAGAAATGAGTAATTTTCATACAAATTTTAATTTCAAACAACTTGATTGTCGTACTGAATCAGGCCATAACACAAAAAAAACTACCAGTTTTTCAAAAAGGTGCCACACCAACACAAAATCCAATTATTAAGTATAATTGTCATAAAGCACCAACAAAAAAATGTAACAAAAAAGTTTCCAATTTAAAAAAGCAACAAAATACTATATTAAATAAATAAATAATTATTTAAATAAATAAAGAAATAATGTAAAAAGGACCAATATTCTGATAAATAACCTGCTTGAAGGTCAAGGAGAAGAAATTGAAAGACAGTGGGCGGTCTCCAAGTGCGGCATTCATGCGGTAGCTTACAACCGTGTAGTTTGTGGCGTCTATATGAATGTCGTTCAATGATGTCGTATACGAGCTGCGATAAAATTAATGCTCTGTATGTTCACCTCGTATATGCGAAGCTCTATCCTGGCTGGGAAGTCTCTAGATGACTGATTACTTAACTCTTTACATTTTTTTAACAGTTCGGCCACTTAGGAAACATATTTCCTAGTGAATTATAACTTTAAAAATTTTCTTATAAAACTAATTTAAATTATTTTTAATAAACTTTCTTTATGCAAATTAACAATTGATTTTTAAAATTCCAAATGTTGTATTATTTTAAAAAAAATGTGCTCTATAAAAATTAGTAACGTTCATTTGCTTATATTTTATAAAATTTCAAAAAGTCTTAAATTTTTCTTTTGTATTTTTGTTGTGCTAATTTTCTTTACAATTAGTATATTTTATGACTCATTAAATTAATGTTAGTGAAACCTACTTTTATTCTAAACATAAACAAAAAAAGCAAACACATTTTTGTTTCAATTTTAAAATTTTCCATAAAGATAAATCAGCAAATACATCTAAATTTAAATTCATCTTAATTGTAAAACAAATTTTAATTGAATTGATTACGATATTTTTTTTTAATTTGCCATTTTTTTACAAAAAGTATCCGCATTATGACATTTTCAATTGGATAACAATTGATATTATAATGTTTATAGTATCATTTTTATTGTCCTGTTGAAGCTGTTATTGTTTATTAATTTTTAGCCATGACCTTTTACATCTTTTTTGTTGTCTGTTATTTGTCTTGAAAAAATGAAAAAAAAGTATCTTTTGCTGTCACTGAACTTTTTGTGTTTAAGTAAACAAATATACTTTTGTTTTCAGATGTTTCTGTTTTGGAGAATAATCCTTTTGTTTTTCAGTTTTATAGTAGCGTTTAAATTATTTATTTTTTATTTATGAAACTGCATAGAAAATAAATAATGTTAAGTTTTAAACTAAACGCTTATAATAATAGGAAATTGTTTGTTTAATGTCTTGACATTTAAAACAAATTTCCGAGTCAACAGGGCCTCAAAGTATTAAGTTCAACTTTGCTGGTAGTATAAAACTCAAACAAGTTAACTTTAGAATTTTTAGCCAAGTAAAAAATTTTAGAACAAAGTAAATAAGTATATGTAAATCTTGATCCCCTTTGTTTTTCTGGGGAATTTGGTATAAATGGAAATACTCGTTTAATTTCTAACGCTTTGAAATTGTTAAAATAACATTAAATTTATGTTGATCTAGAAAAATGTTATTGACGGAAAAAAATAAATTTATTCATGTCTTAAGTTTTTGTATTTTAAATTTACGTTTTCAATTTAAAATCTCTTGATTAGTATCACATGTCTCAACAAGTTTAATTAATATACCCTTTAAAGTAATAAAATCACAGAATTTCCTCTACTTATAATTCTTCTTCGTCTACCCACTTCTTAATAACAATTATAATTTAATTTAAAATATGAATTTTGATTATAAATCTTATCTAATTAATAAATAACAGTAGCTAACTAACTACTGTCGACTAAATCACATAGCATAACACTTAACTTATCTTTAATTTTATAATATTTATAAATAAAAAATAATAAATGATATTTTTAGCAACATATTTAAGGAACAATTAAAAAATTCATAGATTACAAAATATTTATTATTTTAATTTAAAAATATTATAAATTATTATCTACAAAGCTTTTCGTAAATATAAATTAAACCATATTATTGTAAAAAATTTTAAATAAAAAGGTTAAACAAAAACATGCATGTGAATTTTTTCTTATTTGTATATTTAAACTACGAACATATTTTATTTATTTTTTGGCCTTTATCAATTGACACCATTTAATAAATTGTTTAACACAACAACATAAAACTGAACAACAAATTTATATTTTATTAGTTATTATAGAGAATTTATACCCCTAGAATATCTAATCATTACATATATTTATTTATTTATTTATTGTATAAATGTCTTTCTTTTTTTTTTCTCCTCTAATACTATAAATTACAAATAATGATAAATAATTTTTTAATGCCCTAGCATCTTAATTTTAATGGTTTTGTATGCAATTCGTTTTATTAAAATTTGTATTGTGTAAATTTTATTTTTTATTTAAAATATTAATTAGAGCCCTTATAATAACGTTTCAATCATTTGGCCAGCGTCATCTAAAGTTTATACAAATATGATTGTAGATGATTTGCATTTCATCAATTAACACTTCTGTCATTTTATTTATTAAATTGTTATTGATTATAGAATTTATTATTTGTTTATACATAAAATTTTATGTTTTTTTTTCTGGCCCATTGTATTCTGCATTGCTGTGCGTTCTCCATAAGAATATAAACATAATTTAATTTTTAATTTAAGTTTTATTTGTAATGCTTTGTTGAGATTTTAGGGAGTGTGAAAATAGGTGTTAATTGAAATTTGATGTCCTAATGATTTAAATTTACTAATTTGATAAATGCCTAGTTATGTATCAAAAACTTAGTTGGTCATAAAAATTATATAATTTAAAGATGATGTTTTTAATTATCTTAACTACAGAAGTAAAGGGTGCCCCGAAGTGTTTTGTGTTATTTTTGAAACGATATAAAATATCTGGTTTTTGCGCTATGGAAAAACTAATGATACCTAATTAAAGGAGATTATTTATACTTTTGACACAAATAAAAATTAATGTTGAGTTTTTATTCCAAAGTAGATAAAAACTCAATATCAATTTTTATTTGTGTTAAAAATATAGATAATCCTCTTTAATTAGGTATCATTAGTCTTTCCATAGTGCAAAAACCAGTAATTTTATAGCCAAATAAATTAAAATCTTGGCAATCTTTACCATGATAAAATTTTAGTTTTAATTGGTACAAATTGAAGGTGATATCTCTAAATAGCATTATTTAGAAATTATCGGTATCATACCAAGCAAATAACCAACCGACACATTATATCTTTTTAAGTAATTTTAAAAGAATAATGTCTAAATATATCTTGAGACTTGAGTTGCTCTAAATAAAACAAAAATTGCGGCTATCATGCTCAAAATAATTTCTGTGCGCCAGGTTTTACAATACTTTATAATTTATTGTTTAATTATGTTCAGTATTTAGAAGGCATTCAGATTATCGTTTATTATTATACAAATGTATACAGATTTTAAGATAATTTACTCTTATTTGTATTATAGTGATCGGTTGTTTATGTTTCTGTTAAATTTTCTGGAAAAATTTTCGGAACTCTTAATTTACTAACAATATAGGTGAAAAAATATAAGAAATTCTACATAAGTTCTATAAACTTGTATAATCAAATAATCAAATATACAATTAAATAGAACTATCTACTTTTTTTCATATAATAGTCAAATTTATAGTAAATTTAAAATTAAATTTTTTTATAAACTAGTAATTTTTTGAAAATTAAACTTTTGAATTGGTGCCTATTTTGCAAATGTGTACTTTTTGTCTTTTTTCTTTGAAAAATTGATTTCGAAAATTTGAACTTTTTAAAAATTGTATTTTTTTAATTTGCACTTTTTCGAAAATCTTTCTAACTTTTTTCAATTGGTACTTACTGTGAAATTTTCATATTTTCTTTTGAAAATTATTTTTTTTTAATTAGTATTTTTAGAAAATTAATACTTTATTTTCAAAATTTTAATTTTTTATATCCCTCACATAAAATGAAGTGTATATAAGTTTGTCATTTTATGCGAAAGTCTTTAAAATTGAAAAATATTCGTGATTAATAACTTTTGAGAATATATGTCTGTCTGACTGGATGTTGAAATTGATTTTTGAATCCCATAATCCAATAAATACATTTCTCTTTCAACACAAGACTATTTCTCTTGAAAATCTTGGTATTGAAATTCAGCGAATTTCGTTTAGGAATAGCGGAGTTATAAACGATTTTCTAGAATAGTCTAAAAAATTTTTCCAATTTTCTTTGCCCAAATTTAATTTTTTCTATTTCACATACAATAATATATAAATGTTTTTCTGTTGGAAAGTTATGAGTTTGAATAGTCTAGAGGAAGTGTTGTACACCGTTGGCCTGAGTTCGTATCCCCGGGTCTGCTTATAAATTTCTGTTTTTCTTGAAGAAAATAAGAAAATAAAAAAAATAATTTGACAAGAATTTCTAGGCACATTTTCATGCGTTTTTGTGTAAAAGAGTATCATTTAGATTTGAGTTGCGTTTTAAGCTTTTAAGATAGTAAATTTCATCATATCGACGTGGTGTACGGCTTGGGTTTGTGACTGAAAGACTTTAGGTCCTGAGTTTGATCCTTGGTTAAGACTTAAAAAAATGGTTTTATAATTAATTTTCAAACAGTAATTAAAATCTTGAAATGTCAGACTAAGGAACTGTCAAATATATTTCTATCTTTTCGAAAAAAAATGTTAGTAGAAAACTGAAAAGGAATTTACAATTTTGCATATCTCTTCTTTATTCAGCTCTTCAACACAAATGTTCTGAACGATCTCCCTAAGTCATATGCCCATGGAGTTTACGGGGACTTTTTATGTTACAAATTTCCGATGTCATTGTTAACACCAGTTTACAAGTATTAAGTATATTTCCAGATTGAAGCAAAAATTTTGACAAGAGATAATTTCAATATGTTTATATATTTTTATGAAATATAGATTTTGTGAAGGATATAAAAGATTCGGCCAGCCCACTTCCACTTGTTTTAAATCTTTTTAAAAAATAATTACTTTTTGAAATTAGTACTTAGTTTAGTACTTTTTAAAAAAATGGTACTTTTAAAAATTTATTATTTTATTTTTGAAAATTGTTACCTGTGTTGAAATTTGTATTTTTTTTTTTTTTGTTTTTTTTTTTTTGCAAAATTTGTACTTTTTGACAATTGGTACTTATTGTGTAATTGGCTTTTTTCAAAAACTGATACATTTTTGAAAATTAATATTTTTTATAGTTATTATTATTATTATTTTTTTTTATTTGTACTTTTGGGAAAATTTTTGTACCTATTTAAAAATTAGAACTTTAGATTAGTAAATTGGTATATTTTGAAAATTAAAAAAAAAATTTGTACTTTGGTTTGAAAATTGGTAATTTTTTGTAATATTTGTACTTTTCGAGAATAGAGATTTTTCTTTTAAAATTGGTAATATTTTTGAAAATAAATAACATTTTTCTAAAGTAGTCTATTTTTCATAAAAATTTGTACCTTTTGGAAAATTTAATTAATACATTTTTAGAAAATTCATTTTTCCAAATTTTATACCTTTTTGAAAGAAAGTTAGTTCTTTTTTAAAATATATTAGCACTCTTTTTTTAATTATTACTTTTTGGAAAATTGAAATTTGATACTTTTTTAAATTTTTTTATGTATTTTAAAAATTTGTTTTTTTTTAATTGTTATAAAATCATTAGTTCTAGAACTGATGTAATCAGAATCACTACAAATTCTTTGATAACTTTATACTAACGATGTCGCAATTTCTTCTCATAAAGCAGAAATGTATTGTATTTCTAAAATAGTTTTGAAGAATGTTTCTAAAAACTAGTTCTGTATTGCTTCTATATTACTTATCTGAATAAATAAATTGTTTCCAAATGACTTCCTAGAACTGTTCAAAACAAACAAACATTGTTGTCCTCTAATGCTTTTATAGAACTAGTCTTTAATGTGACAATTTCGAACAAAAATCATTGACTAGCGAATTAGTTCTAGAACCGTTTCATAGAATGGGTACTGACTGAATAACATTACCAAAGAACTAGTTTTGGTGTTCACAATTTCGAACAAAAATCATTGGCCGTATCTCCAGACTATTTTCATACATTGTGGAACTAGTTGAATAATACATTTTTTTTTTTCTGGAATATCTATTTTCAAATATAACACTTTATTTGGAAAATTTTTTTCGAAATTGATTTTATTTCTCAAATAATAATGTCATGTGAAAGGTTAATTTTTTATTTTTTATTTATATATATATATATATATATATATATATATATATATATATATTTTTTTTTTTGGTACGAATAATAATAACCCCAAATAATTTCTTGAGAATCAAATTATATTAATAATAATTTCATAACCAAAATATCAAGGCCATATTAACATATGTTTATTTAATATACTTTTAATATATTTTTAATTCAATTTACTACTACTTTTAATACCTTTATTTGAACACTTGTTTTAAGCAAAATACAAAAAAGTAAATAAAAACAATTCTTAAAAATTTTTCCAGTAACTAAGCACATGATATTTTAGTTAGCAACGTCGTCATAATAGTCTTGAGTCTTAAATGTACTCATTGTACAAATTCCATTATTAAAACAGATTTTTTGAGATATTGTATAATTTTAATCCCAGCAGCTGAGTTTACTGGCAAAAAAAAATTTCTACTTTTGTATCAATGTAATTGATTTCCTGTTTATATTTATAGATGAAACAGATAATAAGCTTTATTATTACATTATATATAGACGAAAAAAGAAGAAAAAATAAAACGTTTAGATAAAATACAAACTCAATGATTAAATGATGATGAATATAAATACTTATAAATGTATGTACTCTTGTGTATATAAGAACATATATACAAATATGTATATGAGGTATTTCAAAAAAATATCGAAATTGTTTGAAACCTGCTTTAAGTGTCTTGTATTGCAAAAGTTTATTTTGAATTTAGGAAAAGTGTTGATGGCTTTTTGTAGATCATACAAAATAACTATATAATCCTAAATTTTAAATCATTCGCGTAAAATCTCTCCAAAACTAAAAAATGTAAAAAAGACTAAGTTGAAACTTTCGAGAATTTTTGAATTCATTTTAGTTTTACACTGACAATTTATATTTTTTTAATTTAAACCATTCGAAAGACCAGTCAAAAGGCAAGACTTAGGAAATTTGTTTGCTGTATAACAAGTATCCGTTATGCATCTTTACAAACTTTCATATAATTTGCGTAAATATTTGCAAAAGTATATTTTTCGTTACTAAAAATTTGAGCTTTATAGCAATTATCAAAATTATTGCGTAAACCGGATTTATTAATAAATGACAAGTCCGAGTCAAAATGGCGTTAAAAAATTTTTATTTGTAAAAATTTTATGCAATTTGGAAAATTTTTACTAAATTTTATAATTTTGTTCTGAATTTTTTCAATATAAGATATGACTTTAGACCATCGAAAAATATCTATAAAGAATTATGTTAATGTTAAAATTTATATAATGAAAAATAAATATATAAATAAATAAATAAAGAAACGTCATTTAAATCGGCTACGGTGGCATTCGTTTCCAAAATCATTTCGCTTCCTGACAACTATCGTTATTATTGATGTCAAATGAAAGCATTTTATTTGCTTAATAAAAAAAATCAGGTGGCGTCAAAATATTTTAAGGACTTATAATTGTATGGACCTTAAAATATGTTCTCAACCCCACATATTTCGCATTATTCTTCGAATTTTAAAATAATAAAAATTATTTTCCATGTAAAACATCACTAAATAAGATACATGTTTAAAATTTTGCGAAAATTCACTTAAAAAAAAAAAAAATAATAAAAAAACTTAAATTGCGCTTTTTGTAGGGAATATAAAGGAAAATTATTATCAGTAGTAAGGTTTAAAAGACTATACTTTTCAAGCCCGTACTGGTATTCATTTAATTTTTTCAGCAAAATATCCCAAAATATGTCTATTATTACCCACTATTCTTAGTGATTTTTAAATTGCGCAAAAAATAAAATTACAAATTTTTCTTTTCAGTATACTTCAATAAATATTAAAAATTTAGTAATAGTTTTGATATGTGATAATAGCACCTTATATGTTTTACGAAATCACGGTACTTTTGTTTCGATAAATTATAACCTCTATTTTTAAGATTTTTTTAAGTTTCAATTTTAAACTTTCACAATTTTTGCGAGCATTGATAAAAATGATTAACTTGAATTGGTTAATAAAACCACAAATCGAACTTAGTGTCAGAAGAAAAAATTTTTTGAAAATATTTTTACTCAAAATTTTCAAATTTTTTAAAAATTTCTCATATGTACATGTTATGTAATTTCTTATTGAAAAATTATTTTTTTCAATAAGAAATAATAATTCTAGGCTAAAAGAGGTTGTATGTGACAAAGGTATAAAGGGTATACATATATAATTGATTTTTAATAGTCTTTAAAATGATGCACTTGTGCAGTAAATTATTATCACATGCAAAATAAAATAAAATTAATAATGACCTTGCAAAGAGACATAATAACTATAATAGAGATATTGTAATTATTTATACAAATATAGATGTAGATAGATAATAATTAATACTTTGTAGAGATATTTATTCGTCCCAAAAGTACCCATTAGTTTAAAAAATTAAAATATTACAGACTTAATATTATCAAAGATTTAAGGTCTATAAAATAAAATTTGAAGAATTAACTAAAGCAAAGGTTAGCATTAGAAAATACTATTTACATATTTAAATTTATAATCGATGGCAATAATTTTTTAACAAAATGTTAACAATAAGCTGTTGTAGTTTTATTTTGAACCAAAAAATTTGACTTGTTTATCTGCATTTGAATTGTAAGTAACTAATTTTGTAATATTTTGCTACAATGAAAATGTTTAAAAAATTATTTTAATGCCTTTTTGCTGTCATTAAATCATTTTCAATATTTTTATAACTTTCGGCAGATGTCTAATTATATTTTTACTTAAACTAAACCTATCAATTTACAACAGAACTAATAAATTTTATATGTAAAAATAGTACGTACCCAGAAAAAAATCTATTAGTTCTACAACCAGATACAAAATGCAAGCAAAAAGTACTCGTACTAGTTTGACGATGCGATCAATAAATTTTGTTCGAAACTGTCTCATTGAGAACTAGTTCAATAGAAGCATTAGGGAATATTCAAGATTAAGTTATTAAGTTCTTGATTTTAAGGAGCCATTTAATAACGGACAATTTTTTAAATCATTTTAAGTTTGTTAATTCTTTTTTTTTAATTTTTTGAATTATTTTTAAGCTTTTGTACAGAGACCGTATTTTAATACTAAAAAAACAATGTTTTATTTTTATTTCAATCAAAAAACAATACACAATACATTCAAAATTCAAATAAATCTCCACAAAGATTTGGAAGATATATTCCATAGAAGATATTTATTATTATTTGGAAGAAAATCATTAGTTCTAGAAGTGGTGTAATCAGAACCACTTCAGATTCTTTAATAACCTCCTTAGAAGTGTCGCAACCAATTCTGACACTGATGGAGTAGAACCTTATTGTGATTTCAAATTGGTTTTAAGGAATGTTTTCGAGAACTAGTACTTAAGAACTAATTCTGTATGGCTTTTACATCACTTCTCTGAACAAATTACTGGTAACCAAATGACTTCCTAGAACTGTTTAAAAAAGTTGATTTAAAAATTTCTGAAACCGTTCCCTAATGCTTCTATAGAGCTAGTTCAGAACGTGACAATTTTGAATAAAAATCATTGATTAAATAACTAGTTTTAGAACCTTATGTAACGGTACTGTCTACGTAACATTTCTACAAAACTAGTTCTGGAAGTGGCAATTTCAAACAAATCATTGGTCGTAACTCCAAAGTAGAACGATTACAGGCTATTTTCTAAGGGTGCATATAATTTCTTTGAAAATTAGTACTTTTGCGAAAATTAAAAAAAAATAAGTGTACTTTTTTAAAAAATTAATACTTTTTTTAAAAAATTGGTACTTTTTGAAAATTTTTACTTGTTCAAAAATTGGTACTTATGATTTTTTTTTTTTTTTTGAAAATTGGTCCTATTTTTTTTAAATTAATTTTTATTTTAAAATTAATATTTTTTCGAAAATTGGTTGGTACTTTTTTGAAAATTTGTACTTTTTTGAAGATTTTTGTACTTTTTTTTTAATTGTTAAAAATACTGGTAAC
This sequence comes from Protocalliphora azurea, assembly GCA_932274085.1. Classification (NCBI taxonomy): domain Eukaryota; kingdom Metazoa; phylum Arthropoda; class Insecta; order Diptera; family Calliphoridae; genus Protocalliphora; species Protocalliphora azurea. The sequence continues at coordinate 130,740,030 of OW026522.1, read as the reverse complement.
TACTCCTTTAAATTAGCAAATTTTTTATAAAATTAATTTTTTAAATTGATACATTTTTTAAAAATTGTACTATTTTGAAAATTTGTTATTATTATTTTTTTAATTTAAACATTTTTTAATTAGTGTAATTGGTGAAAATTGTTATTTTTAAAAAATTTGTACTTTTTTAAAGATTTATAACTTTTATGGAAAAGTGGAGATTTTTTTAAATGATTAGGTTGTTTTTTACAAAAATTGTTTTTTTTTTACGAAAATTGGTACTTTAAACCAATAAAGTGTTTATTAATATAAATTTTTTAAATTTAAAAAAGGAACTTTTTTAAAAATAAAATTTTTTATTTTATTTTTTATTAAAAAAAATATTTTAAATTATTTAAAATTTTTTTTAAATTATTTAAAATTTTTTTCAGCTGCTTCTACACGCAATGAAAAAAGCAATAACAAGATTATGATTTTTCCCTATTAGGATTCATATTTGCTTTTTTCCAATGACATTCCAGAATACAAAAAAATTGTGGGATTTTACAAACGTCATGACAAAATTAATTACATATCTGAAATCTTAAATTAATACTATTAAAAGCTGACCCTCTATATAGAAATTTCCATAGATTAACGCAATTTCCTTTAAAAGCTTCTCTAATAATCATTATTAAATTAAGAAAATTGAAAAAATTCATTACTATTTTAATATAACTATTTTATTAACCCTCTTTAAAATTATTTTACAGAACGAAGTTGCCGCCGCTTTGGCCGAAGCTAACATTCCAATTTTTGCTTGGCGCGGAGAGACCGAAGAAGATTTTTGGTGGTGCATTGATCGATGTGTCAATGCCGAAAACTGGCAACCCAATATGATATTGGACGATGGTGGCGATGCCACTCATTTAATGTTGAAAAAATATCCAACCATGTTTAAGCTGGTTAAAGGTATTGTGGAGGAGAGTGTCACCGGCGTACATCGCCTCTATCAGCTCTCAAAGGCTGGTAAACTAACCGTACCAGCCATGAATGTCAACGATTCGGTGACAAAAACTAAATTTGATAATTTGTATAGTTGCAAAGAGTCCATATTGGACAGTTTGAAACGTTCAACGGATGTTATGTTTGGTGGCAAGCAGGTAGTGGTTTGCGGCTATGGTGATGTGGGCAAAGGTTGTGCTCAAGCTTTAAAGGGCCAAGGTTGTATTGTTTATATAACCGAAATTGATCCTATATGTGCTCTACAAGCCAGTATGGATGGTTTCCGCGTGGTCAAACTTAACGAAGTTATACGCAATGTTGACATTGTAGTCACTGCCACCGGTAATAAGAATGTAGTGGTACGTGAGCATATGGATAAAATGAAAAATGGCTGTATTATTTGTAATATGGGCCATTCCAATACCGAAATTGATGTAAATAGTTTACGTACACCTGACTTGACTTGGGAAAAGGTACGTTCCCAAGTCGATCATATTATATGGCCTGAGGGTAAATATATTATTCTATTGGCCGAGGGACGCTTGGTAAATTTGTCATGTTCCAGTATACCATCATTTGCTGTGTCAATTACATCTGCCACTCAAGCTTTGGCACTTATTGAACTTTTTAATGCACCACCTGGTAGATACAAGTCCGATGTTTATTTGTTACCCAAAAAAATGGATGAATATGTGGCCAGTTTACATTTGCCCACATTTGATGCCCATTTAACTGAATTAACGGATGAACAGGCTAAATATATGGGTCTTAATAAGGCAGGTCCCTTTAAACCTAATTATTATCGTTATTAATGAAATGAGAAGGATATAAGATATGAAAGAAAGAATAATTAAAAGGTAAAACAACAACAGCGCACAGGCTTAAATGAGCACTTAAAAATAATAAAAAAAAAACTATTTACCACTGCAGACGACATTAGACAATGAAAATAATTAAATTTCTACTACTGATAAAATCATAAATATTGAAGAATTTAATAACAATTGTATTATTACATAAAAAGAAAACAAACCATACAGAACATGAGACAATGCAAAAAAAAAACAAGTGTTATTTAAAGGAAATATTAGGTCTAAAATTCGATAAAAGAAGTTCATTAATAAATTTGCTTAAAAAATAAGAAATAATAAAAAAGAGAGATTTTTGGTTTAAGAATAAATAGACGAATGTTTGATTTCTAAAATAATTAAAATTTTAGACATCTTTAATGCTACTAAAAATATGTAATTTTAGCAAAATGTTTCCTCTTAGTTTACAAAAAGTTCAGTAAGTACTTGCAGTACGTAAAACAAAAATTAATAATTTCTAAAAAATTTAAAATATTTTAATTTTATTTTAAAAGTAAAGTTACCATATTTTCATCTTATTTATTCTTATTCAAAATCTCTTTATTAAAAATAAACATAACTTATAAAATTTTGAAAAGAAAAACAATAATTTTGAAAATTCAAAAATATGTTATTTTAGTTATAATCGAAATGCTGAAATAGTAAAAACAGTTAAATATTTCTTATAATATTGTACTTAATATTAGCAAGAATAACACAACCGAAACATATATTTTGCCGCTTAAAGAATTTATATATATATATTTTTTTTTACTTAATTATTACCGCCAAGGTATTTTTTGCACTATTAAGTTAAAAACAAAATAAAGTGGAATTATATATATTTTTTATATATTTATATACTTATATTTTGTTGACATATTTAATATAAATTACCATATTTGTGTTTTTTTACAAAAAAGTAGAATTTTTGCGCATTTATTAATTAAATTTTAATTTAAACCTTAAAAAATGCTTTTAATCTTCCAATTCTGTTTGTTTTTTTATTATCATTTTATCAATTAAAAGAATTTAAATGCAAATAACACAATAACAAACATTATCTATTCCATTTTATTTAAGCATAAAAAAAGAAAATTTCCATAAATATATTTTTTTTTTTTATAATTTGTTTCCTTTAACCAATAGTACTCTTCAAACACAAATTATGTACTTAATTATTTAATGCTTAAAACAAAAAAAAATATATTGTATTTTGTAATATTATTTTTTTCGTATGTATTTTTTGCATATTTAAATGTTTATTTATATAAAAAAGAAACCAATTTATTCTTGTATTTTAAGCTAAAACACAAATTTTTGCCGAATTATATTATGATGAAAACAGACACAGGAATAATTAAATGAAAATGTAACAAACAAAAATAACTACAACAGAACAGTATATACCTAATTTATGTATAAAATACAAACAACAAAGAAAGTAAAATTTACCAATAAAAAGAAAACAAAAGAAATTGTTTATAAAAATTTAATAATAAAAGATATTTTTATTAAAGAAAGAAGTAATGAAAAGTACGATGAGATAGGCACAGGCTAAGCTCAAGATTTTAACCGTCAAAGTTATGTATATTGAAAATATAACTGAAATTGTCGCTATATGTAATTTATAAGACAGAATGGATAAAAAAAAATGTATGGATAATAAAAATGTTGATATTATTGTCACCGAAGGCAAAATGAAAAATTCCAATATTGAAATAAATGTTAATGGTCTACAAGCATCCTGTTAAAAAAAAAAAAATAATAATGAAAAATATGAATTTCAAATTGTTTCAAAACCCCTTAAATAGATACGTTAAGACAAATAAAAGTGCTTCATTGTGGCAAAAAGGCGAACAATCACGTCAGAAAACAGATCTTCTGTTTTAGGGTTTCTTTATGGATTTCAATAGACAACATTTTTGAGAAATTTTGAATGAAAATCACTTATTTTTATAAATTTTTATTAGGTTTTTTGCGCACAAAGATAAAATTTTCTGTAGTTTTTATGAAAAAAATATATATATATTTTTCTTTTTTATACGTAAACTTTTGACAAATTTAAAAAATTTTAAGTAAAGCTAAATGCGAATAGAAAATCCTGAAGAAAAGACACTTAAAAAAGTTATAGTCGGTAAATCCCGACTGGTGTAGGATACCATTGTATCAAACTGATTTTCCAGGTTTTCGGAGAGGATATTATATGGGAACTGTGACCAATTGTGGACCGACTCGTATAGAAATATGCAAGCCTGCATTATATGTTGATGCTAACATATATGCACACTTTAGGTTTGTTCCCAAAAGTGGGTCCTATATGGATACTTTAGCCAATTATGGACCGATACTTATAAAATTTCTCAGTTTACTTTATGTTTTTTCTTTTTTTGCTGGGTAGTCAAGTATAGACCGATTTTTATGAAATTTTATCTGTTCCCAGAGAACTAAGTGAAATAATGGACCAATCATAACCAATTTTAATACCCAGCAAAAAATAAAAAACAGGCATGCAAAAGAATCAGTAAATGCATTTGTTCATTTAGGTGAAACATTCATGATTTTAACACTGGCGTGCCATTGGAGTGCATAGGTTCACTTTAAAGAAACAACTCGCCAATATAATGAGTTCTTAAAACCAATGAAAATTCGATGATTGGACTACGTTTCTTCATTAGTGAGAATATTAATATATGCATATATACCAAAAGATTATTTCGGACATAAATTTAACTGCAGATTTCATCAACAAAATTATAAAGTTTATTTTTAATTTAAGCATAAAAATCTATAATCTTAAATAATTTACAAGTACAATAGAATTAAAGTGCAATTCCAAGACTACAGTTGAATGCATGCATTGAACATTGTTTTCATGAGTTCACAAATGATAAATTTATTAGGTTTAAGAAAGAAATTAAGAATGCATTTGAACACATAAGTTCTATAGGAACCATGAAAGTATTACATCCCTTTGAACTACTTCAAAAAATTTTTGATGGTAGACTTGTATCAAAATAATTATTCGTTATTCTGAACCGAACGGTATACTTTAAAGGGTCCTAAAATACTTATAATACCCCAACCGCCTATGGTTTTTTATAAAATTTATATATATATAATTTTTTTATTTTGAAATTTCAGGTTTTAAGTCGAAAAATTGGTATTAAGTGATATTAAATTTTTTTTACGAAAATCAGGTTTTCCGATAAAAATTCGCTTTTTGGTTTACTGAAATTATCATTTTGTTAATGAAAATAGGTTGTTGTCCGTTTTTTTTTTTTTTTTCATTCCAAAACATGCTCTAAATTTTGAGATATTTTAGAAAACTTATTGGTGTAGTTCATGCGCTAAAGATCTTGAACTCCCTATCTTTTAAGTCAATTTTAGATTTTCAAATTTATTTAGAAAGCTTAAACATATGTGTATATCGTCACCAGAAATTCAAAAGGGCCAATCAACATTTTTAAATTTTGCAGGAGACATAATAAACTTAATAAGATAAAAATTATTGGGGTTCTAAAAAACGATTTTTGTTATATCTTAATAAGAATTGAAAACGTTAATATTTAATTTTTTAAGCATACTTCTAAGCATTACATCGATACTTAAAATGCAAAAAGCCGTAACCACACTTAAATTTTTTACAGCAGAAGCAAGAAACATGAAAATGCAAAAGGCCGTGACCACAATTGTTTTTTACTTTAAAATTAATCAATTAAGTAAAATTTTTGAATCGTTCACTTAAAACAAAAAAAGATAAAGTATAAAACACTCTTCAATAAAAATTTTTCTTAAATCGAACTAATTTTAGGGCTGATTCGTTTTGTTAATATTGATGTCATTTTTGACGATATGAATATGAAATTTTTTGTGTAAATGTACCTTAGATCAGTACATCAAAATATAATAAAAACCAATTTTCAATTTTTGAATGGTTATGGCCTTTTGCATTTTATATAACGATATGTATTTATTACAAAAGTTAGTTTAGTATTTTTTTATCAAATTTTCTCAGTTTTGTATTTATTTTTCTTTGTGAACATGTTTTCTAAATGCAGAGAAATTATTAATATTATGAGATTTGGCAACACTGTTATCCTGTAAATAAAACAGCAAGTCATTAGGTGAAATCTTGAAGTTAATAAATATTTACCATAGAATACAACTAAAAGTTTATGTGAGAGGTATTTCAAACTAAATTTTCAAAAAAAATTTACTAATTTTTTTCAAAACACAAAAATAAAATATATGTTATTACATACAAGAATTAGGTTTTTGACAACTGAATTAGGTTTTTGTCTCTCACATAAACTTCTAATTGTATTCTATGATATTTACTATATATTTACCAAACAGAAGGCAAAGGCAAACGTAATGCTTTTGAGAATTCCAATAATTTGCAGCGTATTTTTATTAAATTTTCTTATCTGAAGGATAAAGTTTTAGAACAGCTTCCACACTTTGTATATTAGAGTTGCCCAACTTTTAACAAAATTTAATGAGCAGAGATTTTCGTTATTTTTGGGATTCTTTGATTATTCTATTTTAACCTTTTTTGGAAATTTATATTTTCTATTTTTTAATTCGGTATTTTTGAGATTTTTTTCTTTAGAACTTTCTAAAGCTAGAATTAGTTTCAAAGCAACGTAAAGTTTTGTGTCGACAGTAATTTTTAAATTTTCTTATGAAAAATTAAAATTGATTTGTTTTTCTGTAAGGTATCGTTGCGTTTCAATATTTTTTTACGCTTTTATGTAAAAATCAAAAATAAAACATTAAAAAAGCAAATAAAAAATTTCAATTGAAAATTTTCAAAAATGAACTAAAAACAGATGTACAAAATAAAAGGGTTAAAATTTTTACGCGCGGTCAAAAGTTATGAGTGGATTAATGCATACGTATTTGCGTTTTGAATAACTATAATATATTTACAGGGAACTTTAAGTTATAGCTATGATAACTTATATAGACTGTCAAGGATTTAATTATTACAATTGTGCTTGAAATATATACATTTTTCTTTAATTAATTAAGAATTGTAATTACATATTTTTTTAAAATTTAAAAAAAGACACAAAAGTTTATTATGTCTATTTGAATAAATGCACGTGTTGAGCTTTCATAAATCGACCCCAAAATGGAGTATGCTGTCTTTCAGATATAAATAAAACATTTCAAATTTTTTCATTCGTATTTTTTAGTATTTTGACTGGAGAAGAGTTAAAACTGAAAACTCTCCCAAATGAGTCAGTTTACCTTGTGTTATTACATCATGGCCCCCCTAATCACAAATTATGTATAAAAAAATTCCTTCTTTGAATTAAATTGTTTTTAAATTGAAGCATTTTTAAGTTTATTTTTTCTGTTTTGTTGTTTCTTTCTTAAATGTAAAATATCAAAAAGAACTTAAAAAGAGAGAGAAATAATTATTTTAATTGGAAATTATTTTTAGTTTATTGCGGATACATTGAGTTTTTTTTCTTTAAGATTTATCTTAAATTGTTATACATTTTACGCTTACATTTGCGTAAATGCAATCATTTAGAAAAGAAATTAAAATACTAGTTTAGAAATAATCTTTCTATATTTCTTTTTAAAGATTAATTTTTTTTTAGAATTACTAATTTTTTTTTTTTTAATATAAATTTAAATTTCCATAAACGTGGGGGATTGAAAACTAAAACGAAAATTATTAGAATAAAGACAAAAATTATAGAAAAAAAAAAATAGAATAAATTTTAAAATTACTAAAACTCTTTGCTTTAGTATATCTAAATGGCCATATAATGTTTGTCCATTAAACGCCCGCGGGGTATGTGTATGTCTACTATTTCGTGGTTTATCGGCTTATTCCAAGAAATGAGGCTTTAAGTGTTTCAACATACCAAAGGTACGAAAACGTTTAACTTTCATCACCTTCATAAGTTCATCATCACAAATGGCAAATTGTTTATTTTTAGGATCGTACAAATTGCGTTCCTTAATAATGGCCCAAACCTTTTTGACCACTTCGTGGCGGGGCAGAGCTTCGGCACCCATTAATGCTGACAATTCGGGTGATAAATTGTAGGATCTGGTGAAACCTGTGGATTTACGGCCTCCTGCAGGCTTATCACCAGAAGCCTTCTTCTTCTTGGCCATAGCCTTTTTCTTGGGCATTTCAAAGTCTGAATCAGAACCAGCATACGATTCGGAACCCGAATCGGAGGCAGTAAGTGACTTGCGCTTCTTTTTGGCGGGCGCTGCTTTGCGTTGTGTAGGTTGAGGACGTTTCTTGGTCGGTTTCTTTTCCTCCTCACTGCTAGCCTCTTCTTCCGAAGCACTGGCGTCGTTTTTGTCATCTTCCTCTTCAGATTCTTCGTCTTCCTGCTGTGCATTTATGAAATCCATGACAATTTTGTCGAATTCCTTTTTGCGGCTGACTAACGAACAGCCTAACTTTTTCTCCACTTGCTCACGTACTTTTTTGGCCGAGACCACGGACAAATCGGCCGTCTTTAAAACTGCATGGATTTCATTTTTTAATTCTTCCGTCGAAATGTCAGCCATTTTGTTTGTATGCAATTTCTTTTTTAATTCAAAATATAAATTAAAAATGCTTTAATAAATGTTTTAGGCGCAATAATTTCATGTTAAATTTACCTGTCTATATTTATGTTGTATATTTCACTGTTCGTTTTCTGTATCGATGTGTTTTGCACTAGCAGTAAACTTATTTTTATTTCAGCAAAGAGAAATGTGATGGAAGAAAAAAATTTCGGCGTCTATTCAGATATCTGAGGCGAACAATTTCAACGGCGGCGTCGGCTTTTGTAAACATTGTTGGCGGCGGATCAATTTAAACATAGTGGGTAGTCTTCATTACCTAGTGTCTACATTAGGCAAATTTTTATCAAAACAAACGTCAAAATCAGTGCGAGTATATACAAGGTAATCTTAGTTGAACAGCTGATTATTATTTTGGTTATTACAGTTGCCAAACTGCATATATAAAAAACAATAATGAATACGCCATATTGTTGTTTTTGTGCAACTCTTGCCACCTTCCACAAATTCGTGTTAAGTTTAACGTTTGTCTTGATAAAAAAATTCTCTAATGTAGACACTATGTTAGATATGGGATGATGTTAAAACTCACGGTAAATTTTTTTGCACAAATTTCAATGCTTTCAGTATGGCGTATATGCATTCATGGTAATTTTTTGTTTTCTCATCGTTTTGTTGTTGTCTTCAACGCACATGCTATAATCTCTTTGTTTGTTTACTTAGTGTGTACATTAGGCAAATTTTTATCAAAATAAACGTCAAAATCAGTGCGAGTATATACAAGGTAATCTTAATTAAACAGCTGATCATTATTTTGGTTTTACAGTTGTCAAACTGCATAAATAAAAAACAATTATGAATACGCCATATTGCAACTGTTGCCACCTCACACAAATTCGCGTTAAGTTTGACGTTTGTCATTATAAAAAAAATCTCTAATGTAGACACTATGTTAGTATAAAAACTTGTGTGTAAGGCCTGATATTTAAACAGTTTTTTTTACCATTTGCTTTAACAACCATATTTAAACATCAAAAAATAATAAATAAATAAATAATAACATCAAATTTAACAGTATACATTTACTCTTAACATGATGTTAGTGCTAATGTTAAATATTTTATGTGAGGACCACGAGTAAGAAAGTTGTATTTCCTTGTTTTCGCGTCGTCTTATGGAGGAACGCACAATGGTTTCACTGCATGAAAAATGACGCTTAATTCAGGAAATGATAAAAATAACTTATATTACATTTTGTTTTATTAATTTCGGTAAAGAATGGTCCACTATTAGCCCTAGCATTCATATAAGACATACACCTTAGAACCACTTTTCAGCCTATAAATTTCTTAAACACGTGAATGTAAATTAATAATATAAATTGAAAAACACAATTTTCCCAAACATATTACAAAAATAATTAAGACGTTTTCAACAGAAAGATACTTTAAGGTTAACGTAAACAACACCTTATCCTCAGCGCGGAAAGTCCCCGCAAGATTTCCTCAAGGAGCTATACTTTCTTCAACCTTATACTCACTCTATATTTCCGACTATGTTCTCAAAAAAGGGACCCATATGTCAATGATATGATTATTATAGGAAAGGCAAATGTTCTAATGTTGTAGTTAAGAAACTTAAAAAAGTCTTCAAAATTGTATAAAATACTATAAAAAATTAAAGATTAAAATTCATACAGACAAAAAGCAAATTACAATGTTTCCCTTTAATAAATCGCCTAAAAGAGTTTCTACCATCAGCCTTCGTAGCTAAATATCTCGGAGTAAAATTAGATAAAAAAACTAATATTTGTTAAACACATAGATTATATTTAATAACCAATAGTCTTCACGTAGACTATCTATCTCTCTATTAAAACGTTACGTGCGGACCAATAAGAAATCTATTAGGCATTTTATTTCGCAATAAATGTTTAAACACAAAGTTGATCAATAATGTTTAACATAAGTTGTCAAATTTAATGTTAGTTAAGGTGCAAAATTAATTAATATTGTTCTAAAAAGACAAATAAAAAATAAAATTTCTCATTTGCGTATTCTCCACCCCTTAACATAAAGTTGGAAATAAAAATTTGTTCCCGTTATTCTGACCACGTCATTTCTTATATTAGGAAATAAAAATGTCGTTGTGTAGGCGTAGAGTAAGTCATGTTAAGTCGAAATTTTCACGGCGGCAGCGGCTTTTAAAAATAATCGGCGGCTCGACTCAGCCACCAGTAAAGCTGGCTGCCTATTTTCTAACCCCTAGTCTACACGTAGACATTTTTATGTTGGCAATTTTCATATTCTATCTCTCTCTTTAAAATGTTATGTGTGGACCAATAAGAAATCTATTGCGCAATATATTTCACAATAAATTTTTAAACAAAAAGCCGAGCAATAATGTTTAACATAAACTGTCAAATTTATTGTTCTCTTTTAAAATTTTGTCCTTTTTAACAAAAACAAAAGTGCAAAATAATTAGTTTTGTTTTGAAGACAAATAAAGAATAAAAATGCGAAATAAATTAACATTTTCGATAATAAAGACAATTTAACATAAAAATTTCTCATATACATTTTCTCCACTCCTTAACAAAAAATTGGAAATAAAATTGTTTTCCCGTTATTCCGCCGATGTTATTTCTAAAGCTAAAAAATAAAAATGTCATTGTGTAGAGGTAGAGTTAAATAGGACTGAGACTTCAAACAAAAAAGATAACAAAAAAAAAAAAAAAAAAAACACGTGCAAATTGTAAACAATGATTGCTGAAATTGAAAAATAATAAGAATAAATGTTAAGAAATTTGTTTTTAACTTTTTTATAAATAGAAGTAAATTAAAAATGTCTATACAGCATTTTTTTATTAAAAATTCGACAGTTTCGCGCAGTATATACGTGAAAAAATTGTAAATCGGCTGGGGTTATGTGATCACTTTCTTATCGCACTATGTGATGATATAAATAAAATAATTGCAGTAGCTCTGCCGAAGTATTTTTTACGAAAATCGCTAAAATTGGATAATTAGAAGTTATGTGCATTTTGTAATTTTAAAATTAGTTTTTAATTTTGATATATGCAAACAATTCAGAATTGTTTTTTCTTCAGACAATTCGATCGTGTGAATGAATTTACCAGTATATTGTCCCAATTTTCAAAAACATATTCTTCTATTTATGTAATTTAATTCGTAAAAGTGCCGAAACTACCAATCAATTTCTTACAGAATTAAAAGCTTGAAATTTTGTTCAAAAATTTATTGACTTAAACTACTGCCGCGTGTGAGCATGTTAGAAAATTTCCAAACTCGCATTTAATTTAAAAACATATGGAAAATTTTACTTCATTTGTTTTAAAATTTGTTAGGGAAAAATGCAAAACGTCAAGGCCAAAAATTTTTTGAAGTTAAATATTTCTTAAACAATAAGAGATAATACAGAACAGCAAACATACGTTTTTTTAGTTTTGCTTAGTAGAATTGAGAAAAGTAAATATTTTTAAAATATTTACTTCACATTTGTAAAAGCTAGTCATTTCCATTTGTTTTCCAAAAGACCCCACTGCGTAGTGCAATGTAGTTGATAGTCTTGACTTTTTTCTCTGAGGGCCTGTGTTAAACGATGGAAAATAATGCTCGATAGTAAATTTTTGACAGCTATGAGGTGAACAAAATTTAACCAATTCTAATAGAAATTTAGACATTTATTTTCAAAAATTTTTCAACACATTACATTTTTAAACATTTTTCATAATCATTTTCTTAAATTTTTTTAATAATGATATTTTATTTTGTCATTAATTTGCAAAGTATTCATTTCACACAGCAGAAGTAAAAAATTTTCCTCACCATAGAAATAATATTTTTTAACATACAATTTTTCTAACGTTTCTAGATTTTTCAGTAAATCAGTTTTTTTTACCACACTGTTCATATGTTGAAAGTTATGCTAAAAATCTGCTTTAAGTTAGTCGATCATGCTAAAAAGCATTTAGCAGAATTTTTAAAAACAAATATTCAATTTACCAAATCACTCTGCTAAATATAGCAGAAATATGCTAAAATGGCAACACTGCTACAGACACTTTTCTGTAACCGTTCTTTTGAAAATTTTATGAATGAATTAATGTAGTGTCTATTATATACACCTCTTATTCGCAATTAAAAATTTTGCGAAATGAAAATTTTGCCATATAAACGGTAAGTTAATATTTTATTTGTAAGTTAGTAAATCACGAAAACTAATCGTGATTAGCGAAACTAATTGCAAATAAACCATACGGCGTGTCACTTCCTTTTACGTTCATAGAATTCGTTATTGTTTTTATATATGCAGTTTGACAACTGTAACAACCAAAATAATAATCAGCTGTTTAACTAAGGACACAAAATAAGCAATGTTGAAAAATTATTCCAGTTTAAAGTAACAATTTTTAAAAATTAAAAAAAAAACTATTTCGAAAGCAGGAAATTACTTAAAAACAAATTTAAAAAAGTTATCAACTTTCAAAAAAGTACCAATTTTCCTATATTAATATTAATATTTTCCAATATAAATATTTCTAAGGAAAAATATCTTTCACAAAAATTTACTTTAAAAAAATATAAGTTAAAAAACTTCAAATTCAAACTTCAAATTAAAAAAAAAAAAACAACAAACTATCAAAAATTCGCAATATTTTGAAAAACTTCCATGTTTTTAGTACAATTTTTCTAAAAAGTATTAATTTTTTCTTTAAAGTAAACACTTTAAAAAGGCCAAAATAAATAATAATATTAAATTAAAAATATAATTTTTCACAATTTACAAGGGTATAAATATTTAAATTTGCAAAAAAGGTTCAAAATTTCCAAAAAGTATAAATTTTGAAAAAAATCCAATTTTCTAATACAAATATTTAAAATAATCAAATCTGCCAAAAAGGTAAAATTTTGAAAAAAAAAACAGTGCAAAAAAAGAAAAAGACATTAAAAAAGGTTTTGGAATAAGCACGTATTTTTTCATAAATAAAGTAAAAAACTTAAAAAACATACTGCCTGTTTTTATAACACAAGCGCAAAAACGACTCGTCTAACTTACATTTAAAACAAAAACAAAATTTCAAAATTTCAGATAATTTTATTAAAAACAAATTTTCAATAGTCATTTTTAAAAATTATAATTTTTTTTTTAATAAAAAAATTTCGGAATAACCGATTTTTTCTCAAACATTTAATCCTGTCCCAAACAAATTAAATTACCATTTTTTTGTTGTTTCTGATACCATTTGTGAAAACGAATTTTGTGCCCGACATCGTGGAACAGTCAGTTGTTTTTCACAAATTTCCTTCTTCTGTATACTTTTATTTGTTTGTTATCCATTATTGTTGAATAATAATTTAAAAATCAAAACTCATAATTAAAATTGCATTATGATTAGTTTTTAATTTAGCGTTTTTTTAAGCGATTATTCCGAAATTAATACTCTTCTTCACTACAACTCACCAGAGGTCTCTCATAAAATCTAACTTAGACCACAACCACTCTCTATTATTCTACAATTCTATAAACAGTTTAAAAATCTTTGTTAGTCAACTGTCAAAATTGACAAAACACAAAACAAAATGTCAACAAAATAAGAAAAACGAATCTGCAATAATAGTGTAAATGTAGATAAAAATAAAAAATTCCGCGACGTCTGTGCATTAAATTGTAAAATTTATTTAATATTTTCACTAGAATTCAATAAAAATGCAAACAAATCAAAATGATAACGATTAAATTGAGATTTTTATAAAAGTGCATTAGAAATTAAAGTCGCGAGTGCAAGAAAAAGTTTCCAGAAATTCTAAAGAACCTCAAAACGGAGTAGAATACAAAAAAATATATATAAAAATACCGAGAAATATTAAAAAAAAAAAACGCAAAAATAAAGACAGCTAAAAAGCAAGATTAGCTGCTAGTTAGTGCTGTGGTGGTCATATTTTTCCGACTATAAGGTGTTATAGGCGAAAAACAAAAGCTAACAAAGTTTGACTAACAAAATTTCATTTTAAAATAGAAGATATTTGATAAAAGTATTATTTTACTTAACAAACTAGTTTGAAACAAGTTTAAGTGTTGGCAAAGTATTAGAATATAAATGGTCTGTTTAAATTAAACAGCGTTAAAGGATTTCCAATATTTCTAAGGTAAGTTTTTTTAATATAAAATAAAAGCAAAATGACTTGTTAATATCGTTTTTTTTTTAATTAGAAAATGGCCATAATCTTTGAGACACCATTATCAGTTTCTTCATTTCATTTTCTTGCTATTTTTTGTATTATTCATGTTAGTGGATCACCCAGGCACCCAGCAGCACATCCACAATATACACAAACATTTTGCGTTTGTTTTGTCCGTCTCCTCTCTAGATTATATGTATGGATGTTGCTTTTATTTTTGTTTATCAGCAGCTGCGGCTGCCCCAACAACTTCTACTACGCCAGCTAGCAAGCCAATCAACCAACCAGCTGTAGTGGCTGCAGTTGTTTTCTTCGCCTGTTGTCTGTCATGTCGTCAGTGTTCTTTCTTTTTCCCCTTTTTTTCTATTTATTAATATTTGATGTTATTATTTATATTTTTTACTTTACTCATATTTTCGCATTTAAATCAATTTTTTTTTATAGTCTAAAGTGTTTCGTAATTTATTCAGTTTTTTTTATTTTATTATATATTTTATTAGTTTATTTCTAGTCCCTCTATCCGTTTGTCTGTTCCCGCATGTGAGTAACCAATCTGTATTTTGTTTCTTTTAAATATTGTACAACGCCTACACTCCTCCAGTTTTTATTGTTTTACTTTTTGTTTATAAATTTGTTTTTTGTTAGTAATTTTATTTTAGTCTAATGTTTTCGTTTTAGGGCTTTGCAAAACAAATTTTATTTCATCTTTTTTGTTTCAAAAGTTTTTGTTTGGAAATTCGTAGAATAGGGTTTTCTTCATTATACCGGAACAGGTTTGATTTGTTTTTGTAATTTTTCATTTTATTCATTCTTTGTTTGCCGGCGAAACGCCCTAAATATTCCAATTTGATTTTCTTCGTTTATATATGCAATTGTGTGCGTGAGTTTGTTTGTATGTTGAGTTTATGTTTTTATTTTCATTTTCGCTTTTGTCCTTTTTGTTGTTTTTTTGCAAGTTGTTTCAGTGTTGCCAAAAACTACTTAGTTGTAGACTATATATGTGAACATAGATTTAAAGGAATTAATTTTTCTTTTACAAAATAAATTCTTGTATATTTGTCATTCGTTTTGAACTTTCTACAATACTCATTCGGCTGTACTGTTTATTAAAATCAACTTTCTGAAGGTTTCCTATAACAGACTTACATGTTTTATACATCAATACTTGGAATAATGTTTAAACATTTAAACATTTTGCTATGGAAATTTATCAATATCTGCCCATAAAAACTGTTATTTTTTAAATATATTTTTTTAATTATCGATTTTTTTTTTTTTGCTGAAGAAATGATTCCAAAAAATGTTGAGATGTGAACAAAACCCCCGTTAACTAAATAAAAACGCAAAGTTCTTCATATAGGTCAAATCACTAAAAAAATCATTAAATAAAAAAAAAAAAAAAAATGGCGAAATCGGTAAAAAATTGAAATAAATTTAAAAATTGTTAAAAAATTAACAAATAATAAAAAAAATCCTCAAATAAAGAACAAGTAAGAAAGATATAGTCGGTCAAGCCGGACCATATGATACCCTAAACCATAGTGTATGTCCATCAAAATTCGTGGAGAGGTCTTATATTAGCCATGTGGACAACTGTGAACCGATAATTTCACTAAGTGTAAAATAAAATATACGAATACAGAATATTACATCAATACTAACATTTATATGAATTTAAGCATTTTAAGTGAGCTTATATGGGTAAATTATGGAGCGATCCTCATAAAATTTGTCACTGTGATTTCTACTTATATAAAACTTATTTGTGTCGAATATAAACCTAATACTAACTTGTGTATGTGGTTTATGCACGTGATTTTCGGAAGAGGTTTTTATGTGGGAGCTATGGTCAATTATGGACCGATTTTCATGAAATTTGGCACAAATATTGAAATTTATAAAAAACTTCCTTACACCGAATTTCATTAAAATATTGCTATATTTAAATCATTTATGATCGTTAAACCCCTATTCCGAGAGGACATTTGTATGGGGCTAGGTGAAATAATGGACCGATCACAACCAATTTCAATAGGCGTCGCACTTGTGTCATGAAAACCTATGTGCCCAATTTCATTGAATTATCTTAAAAAAAAAAAAATCTGCAAAGTAACTAAAAAAGCACCAAATCATAAAAAAAATCTTCAAATCACACAATTGCCAAATAAAAAAAATCACCAAAAAGTACTCACTGAAAAATCGACAATTAAAAAAAAAAAAAAAAAAACTGTATATCACCAAAATAATTTAAATTCACCAAAAAATCTCCAAATCACTAAAGATTATCATCAAAAATTGCTATATTAAAAAAAAAATCACTAAAAAAACCAAAAATTCTCGAAAAACCAAAAAACAAATCAACAAATCACTTATAAATTACGAAATCACTGAAAAATCATAAAAAGTCACCAGCTAAAAATAAAAGAAACAAGTAGAGTGCATACGAATAGTCTGTGCCGAATTTTATATACCTTTCACCCTGTTGAGATGTTATATTAAAAATTTAAAATTGAAGCAACAACAATACCAAATGAAGACAACATTAATTTAAAAAATTAAGGCAATATTAATTAAAAAACTATTTTGAAAACTTATGAACCGATTAGATTGATTTAAAAATTAGAAATTTGAGAAAATATTTGTGTCCTTCTATAAAGTCCGCATCTTATAAAGGTTTTTCAACAAGTCTTTTTCAGATATCTCGGATATTGATAAACGGATTGAGTTCAAAATTTCGAATTTTCTGTGAAAGAATGAAATCTCTAACTTACATAGGGGCTTCAAAAGGTTGGAAAATACCAAATATGATATAGCTTATTGTTGTTGTTTTATGTGTGCGAAGATAAATATGCGAGTTAAATATGTTTTTGACGTAACGACTTACGTAATGATATATGTGAAAACGTATTTTTAATTAAAATTCTTTAAAAAATACTGAATTATATATTTTTATATTTTATGTCGGAAAACAAGAAAAAAGGAGTATTATTTGTACAAAGAGATGAAATTAAAATACTTTTCTAAATTCTATTTTGATTTTATATTTATGCAATTCGAAATCATAGCGACGAAAATCGAAATTATAATGACGCAAATAAATTTCAAACAGCGATACGGCGGAAATGGAGACCACTTAAATCGAGGCTCTAAAACCATATACATTTATACATATTCCTATAAAATCGCATCAATTTTTTTAATCAACTTACCAAAAATGGGGCTAAAAAATAATTAAGGTGATGCAGATCAATTTTTAAAATAATTTATTGACTACACTTAAGCAACTACTCGTAATAACAAAAAACTTTAAATGTAGATTAAATTCATTCAAATAAATTATTAATCAAAAATTCGGTCTGGCATTGATTCGACTAAGTTTTGAAGAGAATCACTATCAATTTCCGTTATTGTTATTATGATTTCATTCTCTGCATTTCTTGCGTAAACTTTACGGGCCATGTACTTCCATAGATTCTTCATTTGATTTAAATCCGTACTGCAAGCCGGTCAGTCCAATAGTGGAATGCTATTTTCCACGGTTTACATAGATTGATTCGAGACAAGGATAACTAAGAGAAGAGTATCGTCCAACAGTTCATTATAAATTGCACTGTTGATTTTAGTTGGAACAAAATATATTAAATATTTTTAATTTTCCTGCAGCAGAAAAGGCCGCCTAAAACATAACGCTGCCTCCACCAAAATTGCGTTTCGACATACAAATTTATTTCGACCTCATATCATACCAATAGCTAAAATATGAATCAGAACTGTCCAAATTGAATTTCCTTTCATCAGAAAATATTACTTTATTCCACTCATCTGTCCATTTTATGTATTTTATGACGCTATTTTAACATTAGCTTACATTTTGGTTTCTTCCATTTTATGTTATCACCTGTTCGCAAAATGTGTGCAGCATGTTTGGAAGTGACAGGAAGGTCAAGTTTATTTTCTATTTGTGTAGCATTTAATTTATTGCCTTTCATTTTACTAATTTGCCTTTTTTTAATTTTTGATTACCTTTTGTTGGTTTCCGCACTCCGTATTTCTGCCCTTTCTTAAGAAAGACTCAAATAACTCCTGCTGAATTCGTCCAATTGAATTTGAATTTTTTCCTGGTCTTTAAGAAAAGTACCTTTGGGCATCCTTTATTTATTTCCCAATTAAAACAAAAACATTTCCAGTAAACTGAGATGTTGTCATCAGAAACTTATCTTAAGTGAAACAAACACCTAAAACTGTTAAAATTTTTTATTATTATTTTTTTTTACAATAACTTTTTACACAATTTTTTTTTCGACTGCGTTTATAGGAATATTCCATTGAAATTATAACCAATATGTTCTGATTGCTAAATTAAAGAAGCAAGAATCAAATGTTTCTTACATAAAAAAGTACCTTTATATCGCGAGCTATTGTAACTTTTGGTTAAGAGAAACGAATATACCTCAAAGAAAAACAAAAATTTCAAATGCGTTTATAGGAATATGCACCAGTGTATGCCAAAGTTTTTAAATTTAATCTTGAATTCTAACAAAATCTCATTTGAGAAAAAGCTTTAAATGAAGGATAATTTTTCAAATCATTTTGAAATCTAAACACAAGTGCATATATTTTTATGCACAGGAAAATAATCGAAAAATTTTACTTTCTCAATTTGATATCAAAGTTATTTTCAAATGATTCTTAAACCTATGAATCTACATTTGAGAGACACATATGAAATATATTCAATAGTTATGCTTGAAACAATTTTAGCAAAGAATGCATTTCTCAAATTTCTCTATTTCGGAAGAAGTTTTTATAATTTTATAAGTATCATTCTCAATTTAAAATCAATCTTTCGTATTAAATAAATATAAAATATAAAAATTGCAATTAAACTAAAATTGCAATTAAAGTATGGATGTCATGTTTTTCATTTGGAACTAATCAAAACACGAAATGTTTCCACCAAATTGTAAAGATCAATCCATAATTTAATTAATTTTTCAAGCGGATAATTCTACAATTTTGTTTAACTTCGTGCACTATATGAATTCCTTAAAATTCCTTGAAATTTGTACAGAATTTCAAGAAATTTTATGAGAACATAAAAAGAAGTTAATTTGTAATATTAACTTTAAATAAAAACTGTTTTAAATTTGGAATTAAGTAAATGGTCTTCGCAACCCCTCTAAAATGTTTGCACGGACTCATTGTGGGTCACGGACCGCCATTTGAGAACCGTTGCTTTAAGAGTTTCTGAAAACTTGCGGCATTTTATGTTAATATTGTTAAGTTAAAAAAAAAATATATTAAAATCTTTTTATCAGCAATTATAGATTTTATTTTGAGATTTTGTCATTTTCCCCCAAAGGGAAAATAACAGATTTTTTCTTAAAATGATTCACAATTTTATATAAGATATCTAAGAAATATATTTAAATGAAATATATTGTAAAAACAAACAAAAAAGTAATTATTATTATTTGCCAACTTAGAAATAACACATGAAGAATTCACCAAATCTTTATAAACATAACTAATGAATCAAAATTTCTAAAAATATACAGACAGATATAATATGAATTAGTGCTTTTATTTTTGTTGTACTGAGAATAACAAAAAAAAAAAAAAAAAAAAAAACATAGAATCATACAAGTGTAATGAATCATATACAAATTTCTTTTGTATTTTTGGGATACCCATCCATCCAAACGACCAACTGACCAAATGAACGAGAGGCCGGCCCATCTATCAACTGGCAACAACAGTTCAAGTGTTGTACAACTTTTAATAAAAAAAAGAACTTGTATTTAGTTCAAAATACTTAAATACACTGGTCGGCAAAAAATCCTTCCCTAAAGAGAAATTGTTGAACTATATGAAATTTGATGTGCTAAACATGAATTTGCTTTCATTTTTATATGGGCGTGTCTAATATTTCGCCCATAATAAGTCCATTACACGAGTCTAGTTCACTATAACTCAAAAACGGAGTGTACGATTTATATAAAAGATATACCAGAAGACGAGGCCTAAAAATCTCTACAAGGCATTCTAACATATTTTTTTTTATATGCTGAATATTTTTTTCTTAAAAGTTCTTTAAAAAATTGGAAACACCAAAAATGTATACCCAGCAAAAACTATGCTTTCCTGATAGACTAGCAGATATAATTGGAAATAAAAATAATACTTATTTTTTGCTGAATAACTAATTATTCTCATTCGAATTGTCCACAAATTCATGTAGTTATTTTTAGACTCTAGGGATACTCAAAAATATGTACCTAAACAAAAATAAAAAACAAAAAAATTCCGCCGTCAGTGAGATTTGAACTTGAGTATTTATTTATGTAATACAGAGTAGGCAAGTAATAATGACGCCTCATTACCAAGAAACTACTTTAATAATAAATAGTTGTCATTACCGAAAACCAAAAAGTTTCTGCTGGGTAGCTATAATCAATTGGAGATAGACTAATGGGCAAAAAATTTTTTTCTTCGTTAAAAAAAAAAAAAATAGTTAGACAAGATGGAATTTGACGAGCTAAACAAGAATTTGCTTTTAATTTTTTTCTATCTAATGCGACAACCAGTATTGCCTGGAGATGAAGAAAAAAAAGAGGCTAAATTGAACTTTAAAAAAAGGTCAAAAAAGGCTAAATGTCACAAAAAATAAGGACAAAAAACAGTTAAAATTTAAAAAATAAATTTAGAAATTTATTTTTTCTCATTCTCATTGGTTTTTGATATTTTTCTAATATACCATTTCCATCAAACAAAAACTAATTGGATTTTGTGACCACCAAATTTCAAAAATTATACCGTTTTTTTTCTTGATTTTTATTGAAACACAATTTGATTTATTTTTGTTGTTAATAATGCTTTTTACAACAACTTGAACATAATTTATTCACAAAATATTCAAAACTAATAGGACAAATCCAGAAATTTGACAATTTCATTTTGTTCATTATATATATAAAAGCTCAATGTTCTAATATCAATTGAACTGGCCGCATCATAAATATTTTATGTTTTTATTTGGTTTTCAATAAAAATTAGATGAAAATGGTTTTCGATTTACATGGGAAAAATAAAAAAATTCATGGAGTTTTCCAACGAAAAATCGAAAAATCATATGAAAACTTACCCAATGTTTTGAAGCCATTTTTCGTAATTTTTCAACTATAATTCCTTTCCGATTAAGCATTTCCAAATTTTTGGGTGATTTTTCGCATTAATAATTTTTTTAATTGTTTTCATAAACAGTTTCTACTGTTGATGAAGTATATTAAAAGATATTTACAATAATCGATTTAGTAACTCTACAAAATTTGTTAAAGTACTTTTAATTTGGAAAATGAAGCGATGCAGGCAAAATTTTATTAAATATAAATAATCTTGATTTTTTTTGTGCGAAATGCATAGAAAGTTGATTCTGTAAAATTTGTAATAACAAATAAAAGATTATTTTCTTCTTTTTTAAATAATAACATTTTAACATTTTTAAGGCAGTTTTGAGAAACAAAAAAGACTAGAAAAAAATGCTAGAAGCTAAAATGAACATTTTGAGGCTAAGAACAAAATAAAAAAGCCATATTTAGCCTTAAAAAGGCTAAACTGTCGACACTGATGGCAACCTTATTTAGCGTTCACACTTAAACTCCTATAGATGCCTGTTAAAATTATCTTCAGGTTACTTTAACATTAGTTTTTTTTTCGGTCAATATTTTCGGAGTTAAGAAGAAAAATTCTTTCAATTTTTATGAAAAGTTTATATTTTTTTCGCAACTAATTTTCGAATAACTACGAAAATTTTGAGCCCATAAAAAAAATTTAAAGATGACTTAATATAATTTTCGCCTGAATCTGTTCCAATTGTCTAAATCGCACAACCCCTTCTCTAGTTATGGTAATATATACTCTTGTATTCGCCCTATTAAAGGGGAGATATTAGACATGCCCATAAAAAAAATCACGACTTGATGATGATGATGAAGCAGATTCGTGTTCAGCATTTCAAATTCCATCTAGTTCATTTTTTTTTTTTTTTTTTGAAGGAGGAATAAAAAATTTTTTTTGCCGACCAGTGATATTTATCACACTGGCATGATTTTCTCGAGTACATAAAAATTGTTCGATTCATTCATTCATTTACTCGAATTATTTTGACTGATTTCAAACATCAATAAGTAAATGTCGACGACTGTCTGTTGGTTATACGGAATGAACGGGCCGGTAATTAAATGTAGGAAAAAAAAAATATTTGTGAATAATGGACTAACGTCATTATATATTGTTCACATCTATTGGTTGGGATTAATGAGGTACTAAATTGTATCTAAATGAAATAAAAAATATTTTGCATATAAAAAGTGATTAGATCAAGAATCATCTAACAGGCAGACATTTTTTTTTAAATTTTCTTATTTTTATTTTTTTGTGAGTCTTTTTGATATTTCTTTTCTTTGTAGTCTAATGCGGCAAAATGAAACAATGAAGAACAATAAGAATTTTGGCTAAAAGTAGGGAGGCGTATTGGCAGAAAAAAAAAAAAATATTTTAATACTATGTATGCAGGCAGTAGTTTAAAGGTACGGTTTGTTGATAATGTTTTAAAAGAGATTTCACTGTAAATTTTTCAAATATTTGTTAATAGATAAGTTTAATTTTCAACAAAGGTATCAAGTACAATATTCATAGGGGATCCCATATATATATATATATATATATATATATATATATATATATATATATTGGATTCTTACCTTCATTGCAAAAAAAGTAATATAATTAAAAAGGTAAAATAAAGAAATTTAGGATATTCAAAAAAAAAAAGACTTTTCGAAATTATAAAAAAACAGTAGTTTCCAAAAAAAAAAAAAAAAAAAGATATACTTATTTTCAAAAAGTGTAATTACTCGTAAAGACCGATTTTCCAAAAAAAAAAATTCAAACACACTTTTAAATAAGTAGAAAAAGTACCTTAATTTAAAAATTTAAGAAATATAACTTTAAAAAAAGTATTTTTTTAATTAACGATTTCAAAAGTTTTGATTTAAAAAAGTTACTAGATTTTAAAAAGGTACCTACTAATTTATATATTTTCATTAAATGCACTAATTTATAATGAAAACAAAAATTTTCGATAAAAGAAAAATTTTTTCGAAATAAAATAAATTGTACAAAAAAAAAAAACCATTATGAAAAATACCGTTTTTAAAAAAGATTACCAGTTTCCAAAAAAAAAAAATATATTATATATATATGATTATATATATATATACGATTAATATATACGATTAAAAAATTAAAAAATTATTTCTTTTTTAATAAAAACAAAGATTTTTCACAAATAACGAAACAATAAAAAAAGTTCTAATCTAAACAAATATAAAATTTTCATAAAGCTACAATTTTCCAAAAATATCAAAAAACTTCAGTTTAACAAAAATTCAATTTTTAAAAAAAGTAACAAAAAAAAAAATAAAAAAAGGTATTTCACACAAAATTAATAATTTTCCATTTTACAAAAAAAAAAATAAATAAAAAAAAAAAATAAATTAATAAAATAAAAAATTTCCAAAAATAGGTCCAGTTTTCCCAAAAAAATACCAATTTAAAAGATATCAGAATTTCAAAAAGTACAAATTAAAAAAAAAAAACTTAAAATTTCAAAAATATACAATTTCCTAATACTATCAATTGCCCAATTCATAACCTCTGTCGTATCGTTGTAGATCGTAAAGGTTTTTAAATAAATTGTTTTTGCTTTCAAAAATGTTGTTTGAAATATATTTAAGACATAAAATGATGCGACAATACGACAGAGGTTGTGAATTGAACAAATAAGTTTTTAGATTTAAAATAATCCAATTTTCAAAAAGGTACCAAAAATCCAAAAAAATGCTAATTTTCAGAAAATTAAAAATTTTCAAGAATTTTATTAAATTAAAAAAAGACCAATTTTAAATGAAAATTCCAGTTAAAAAGGTACCAAAAATTAAAAAAGGTAATAAAAACTTATCAAAAACAGTACCTACATATTTTTAGAAAATGTATCAAATACTAAAGTTAGTACCAAAATTACAAGGTGTAGCAGTTCTAAAAAATAAAAATATAAAATAGATAAAAAAAATTCTAATTTTGGGAAAAAAATAAAAAGAAATAAAAATAGCACCAATTTTTAGTTCTAATTTAAAAAGGTTTCAATTTTAAAAAAGTTCAAATTTCAAAAAAAAAAAAAAAAAAAAACATTTTTGTCGGATCATTTAAAAAATTTCCAACTTTAAAAGAGGTACTAAAAATTAAAAAAATAGTAAAAAATTAACTATTATAAAATAAATTTTTTTAAATTTAAAACAGGTTTAAAAAGTATCATATTTCCAAAAATATTAAAAATTCAGATTTTTTTTAAATAAATTCGAATATATAAAAACAAACTATGTGAATAAAAAAGTATCAAAAAAAAAAAAAAAAAAAAAAACGAAAGTTTCGAAAAAGTACCAGTTATAAATAAAATTCCATCAAAAGAAAGTACCAATTCTCAAAAAACTTCCAATTTAAAACTATGTCCAAATTTTGAAAAAGTAGGTACATAACACTTTTTCAAAAAATTATAAAAAATTCGGTTTTTTAAAAAATGTACCATTTTTTAATTGAAAAACAAAAAATCTAAAAGATATTATCAAAAATTTTCATAAAAAGTATCAAATAAGACAATTAGTACCAAAATTAAAAAAAGTACCAGTTCTTAAAAAAATCTTTAATTATTAGTAAAATTTTAATTTTTGGAAAAAAACTAAATTTTACAAAAAAGCACCAGCTCTCAAAAGAGTACTAATTTAAAGAAAGGTCCAAATTTCAAAAAAGTACAATTTTTCAAAAAAATTAAAAAAGTCTGATTTTAATTAAAAAAAAACTACAAAACAAATATCAACAATTTTCACAAAAAGTATAAAAAAACTAATTATTACCAAAATTAAAACAAAAAAAATAAAATTATAAAAAATTCCAATAAAAAAATATATATATATATATAATAAAATGAATTTTTTTCAAAAAAGGACCAGCTCTTAAAAAAATACCAATTTAAAGAAATATCCAAATTTTAAAAATGTTTCAATAAAATATAAAAAATTTTTAGAAACTATATTTTTAATTAAAAAAACAAAAAAAAATATTTAAAAAAATATTATTAAATGTTTTCAGAAAAAAATATCAAATAAAATAATTTAGTACCAACATTCCAAAAAAGTACCAATTCTAAAAATAAAAATAAAAATAAAATCTTCCAAAAGGACTACTTTAAAAAAGTACTAGTTTTCAAGAAAAGTGCTGTAATAATAATTTTTTTGAAAACTAGTTAAAATATCAAAAAAAGCTTCAAATTACAAAAAAAAAAAAAAGAAATCTCAAAAATTAATAAGAATTAGTAATTTATGTAAAGTTATTAAAAAGTTTTCTGATAAGAATAATAAAATTTTTATATCTATTACCAATATTGAAAATTCAAAACCAATTCGATTAAAATATAATATTAATTCTTAAATGTAGTAAAGTGATTACACTACAATCCCAATATTAAAAAAGTACGTACAAATAAGTAATAGCACAAAAAAAAAAAAAAAAAATTAATAAAATGAGATTTGATATCAAATTTTCAAAATAAATACTAATTGCGAAAAATACTATTGATACTATTTTGAAATAGTATCAATTTTCATACAAAGTTTCATTTAAAAAACGTTCAAAAAATAAATAAATAAAATAAGTACCAATATTCCAAAAAGTATCTACAATTAAAAAATCCTTTGATTTTTTAAAGCAGTAGCAATTAATAAAATAACAAAATTTCCAAAATGTCATTATTTTCAAAAAACTAACAGCTGTCAAAATTAAGTTCCATTTAAAAAATTATTAAACAGGTTGCGGATTCAAAAATTGTAATTTTAAAAAATGACCATTTTTTTAAATAAATAAAAAAGTACTGTTTTTTAAAGTATCAGTTTACAAAATAAAGTAACAATTTTCTTAAAAAGTATTTTAAACATCTAATTTTATAAAAGTAAAAATTTTAAAAAATGCCAAGAATTTTACGCTTAAAGTTTCCGAAATTCGATAGTTGCAAATGTTCTTGTCTCGGCTCAAAAGTTTAATCGCTTGAGGAAATAAAATTTATCAAAAGATAAAGCATTTATAGCTTTACCTTTTTAAACTGGGAAGGACTTTTATTTGAATGTTCAATTCTTATTTCCAACTTTCCAATATTTTCCAAAACATAGATTAGGGAAATTACTCTTTCAAAAATTTTAATCCGGTTTAGGTGGATATGTTTTTTATAGACAAAAATACCCTAGTAAATTTTGATGATCCAAGTCAAGAACGGCTACTGATTTTTTATTAATTTCTTGGGACTGCATCTCGTTAAATTAAATCAAATTAAATTACGGATGATCTTTAATCGCCTACCAATAAATTTTCTCTAAATAGAGAATTCATTCTTTCATACCACTGGTGCAAGTATTTGTTCCTAACATTAGGCCAATAAAAGAACACAATAAAATATCATTAGTATTAGTAAATAAAATAGGGAAAAATAGTTCCTGCTGATGCTACATTACAGACTAGATACTCGTACTACTCTCGTCAACAACTATGATGTAGAGCCGTCGTTGTCGTAGCGTGGGTGAATGATTTGTATTTGTGATGTGGCAAATACAGTCACTCAGTGGTGTAGTGAAATGATGTTGGTATCATGAGGTGGCAAATCGTTTCGTAGTTTTCACTAGTTTTTTTTCGTTTTTTTTTGGCGTTGTTCTCATATTATCGTTTCTCATTTTTTGGCTGTTGCTAAATATTGGCTAAAATATTTATGAGTTTTTTGTTGTATTGTTAAGTTTCTCTTTATTGACGTTGTAGAAATTTTTCATTTTTTCATCTGACCATTTGTTGTTTAATATTTGTTTTTCTTTCGGTTAATTGTTTGTGTTTTCTACATTTTATGCTACAATAAAACTGATGAGGTGATGGTCATTGAAAAGCTGTGCCTTGCCACAATAGCAACAACAAATAGTGATGTTGTATCAAGAATTAATATGAACAACAACTATCTACTACTGCTAGCAGTAAGCTTAAATACAATAAACAAAATAATTAAATGAAAAATTAAGCATGAACAAGTGGAAGTGTTATAATCGGCTGGACCGAATTTTTTATACCCTTAAAAAAATCTATGTTTCATAAATATAAAAGCATATTGGAATTAAATATCTCATCAAAATTCTTGCTTTAATGTGGAAATATATTTAATATTTGTAAACCGGAATTAACCGTGACATCGAAAATTTGTAAAATAAAAAGTCACCGAAAACTCTATGGTCATATGACTTAGGAAGATCGCTCAGACCAACTGTGTTGAAGAGCTGAATAAAGAAGAGATATATAAAATTGTAAATTCTTTTTCAGTTTTCTACCAAGAATTTTTTTCCGAAAAAGATACCTTAGAATTAGATATTTTAAACCTGAATTAGCTATTTTAAAATTTTCAGATTTTTTAAGAATATTTTAATTTTGTGGCTCTCTAAGACACAATTACACCAAACATGATATGTCATATTATTATCTGTATTTAAAAACCTAAAGCACAATTGCAGTTAAGTGAAAATTTTTTAATATAAAAACATCTCACATACTCAGATTTACTAAAAAATCGCATTATTTACCGCGATATATACGGTTTTATTATTCATCGAAATATACATGTAAAAATCAGCTTTTGGTATAAAATATAAGTGATATCAGATTAAGCTTATTTTTTCAAAAATCGTAGTATTTACCGAATTATAAATGAATTTAGTTTTCATCGAAATTTTCATATAAAAACCGGTTTTTGATATGCTATATAAGTGATCATAGATTAAGCTTAAGTTATAAAGGATTTTAGTTTTTATTTAAACTAATTTTTCTCACAAAAAATATGGCCATATTAAAACAAAATTCAAATGGATTCTACGAGGATAAGAACCATGACTTGAAGATTTGTAATCTAGAACATTTCCACTAAAAATTCTAGAAATTTTTGTCAAATTATTATTATTTTTTTAATAATGAAAATTTTTATATTTTCTTCAGGAAAAACAGAAATTTATAAGCAGACTCGGGGATACGAACTCCGGCCTAACGGTTGGTAGTCTACAACACTTCCTCTAAACTATTCAATCTCACAACTTTCCAATAGAAAAACATTTATAATTATTGTATGTGAACTATAATATATTATTAAATTTGGATAAAGAAAATTGGAAACATTTTTGAGGCTGCTCTAGAAAATCGTTTATAACTTCGTCATTCCTAAAAGGATTTCGCTGAATTTTAATATCAAGATTTTAGAGACTATATGCCACATATGAGTTGATAGAGAAATGTATCTGTGGGACTATGGGCTCTAAAAATTCATTTCAACATACAGACAGGCACTCATATATTCTCAAAAGTTATTTTTATTCATAACAATTACGAATATTTTTCAATTTTAGGCCCTGGATATATATTTAAAGACTTTCGTATAAAATAACAAACTTATATATAACCTTCATTTTATTTGAAGGGTATAAAAAAAGATAAGAAAAAGGAAAGTAAAATTTAATTTGTTGTAACAATAAACACTAGAAAAATTATAAGAGCATTTAGTGGTATGAAGATATTTTCCTTGTACATTTTTTATAAGTTTATGCGGGCGGTTTATTTCAAATGTTGTGTTGATTTTTTTTTACCTGTGATCCTAAAATATAAATATAAAATATCAAAAAAAAAGTTTAATCATCTCTGTAAATAGGCCTTTAAATGCAAAAGGGCCTAGATTTGTCATCACTTATATTTTTCATCAAAAATCAATAATTTAAAAGAAAAATGCAAAAAATCTTTAATCTTTGAAATCTCGGTAAATAAGCGTTTAAACAGAAAAAGGGACTCGATTTTTGATCACTGACGCTTTTCGTCAAAAATCTACTATTTGAGTAAAAAAAAATCCAAGAAATTATTAACAGTAAATATTTTGGTAAATAAGCGTTTACGTCAGCGCTAAGCGTTCTTATTGTTCAAATTACGAAGATGATCGGTAATTTACACGTACATGACACGAAGTTCATAACAAACAATGTCTGAGCTACAAGAATTTCATTCAATCGCTTGCTACGAGGGCGGATCAATAAGTCCGTGACTTTTCTAACTTTCCTCGTAGTTATATGAAATGCAACACTATTCCCATTAAGTACCACCTGTTAATAGACTACTGTCAAATTTTGAGCAAGTGTCGCCATTTACTTTGCGTAAAAAATAGGATTTTTCGAGGTCCTTAAAATGGGCATTTGTTTGGACAATAATTTCATCGTTGGAGCTGAATCTCTTTCCATCAAGCCATTTCTTTAGGTTTGGAAATGGGAAGTAGTCACTAGGGGCTAAATCCGGAGAATATGGCGGATGAGGTACCAATTCGTAACCCAATTCATAGAGTTTTGCCATTGAGACTGCACACGTGTTCATTATCCTGATGAAAAATAACTTTTTTCTTGGCCATATGGGGTAGTTTTCTTTTTAAATCCTCATTAAATCGGTCTAATAAGTTGGCATAATATTCGCCGTTTATTGTTTTTCCCTTTTGAAGGTAATCGATGTGGATTATCCCGCGTGCATCTCAAAAAACTGTTACTATCACCTTATTGACCGACAAACTTACCTTGGTCTTCTTCGGGGCAGGTTCACCCGGAGAAACCCATTGTTTAGGCTGCTGCTTGGTCTCCGGAGTATAGTAATGGATCCATGTTTCATTCACAGTTACAAAACGCCGCAAAAACTCATTCGGATTGCGGTTAAACAACTCCAAACAATCCTTTGAAGTTGTAAGAAGTTTACTTTTACGGTCAATTGCGGCACCCATCTTGCAGACAACTTTCTTAAACCCAGCTGATCATTTAAAATCGAAACCACACTGCCATATGAAATGCCTATGGCATCAACAATCTCACGCACTTTTACTCTTCGGTCAGCCAACACCATATCGTGGATTTTTTTGAAATTTTCGGGTGTACTGACCTCAATTGGCCGTCCAGAACGTTCAGCGTCATTTGTACTTGTGCGACCACAACGAAAGTCAGTAAAACACTTTTTTACCATTGAAATCGATGTTGCAGAATCCCATTGTATTTATCGAGCTTTTCCTTGGTTTGATTGACGGGTTTTTTTCGCAAAAAATAATGTTTAATGAGCACTCGAAATTCACTTTTTTCCATTTTTAGAAAAATACACGAGGTTGTATGTTTTGAACAGCTGTTAAACGCAAAGTAAATGACGACACTTGCTCAAAATTTGACAGTAGTCTATTAACAGGTGGTACTTGATGGGAATAGTGTTGCATTTCATATAACTACGGGAAGGGAAGTTCAAAAAGTCAGGGACTTATTGATCCGCCCTCGTAACTTTCAACAAGGTACTTGTTTAGCGCTGTTAAAAAAATTGCACACTGAGAAGAAAAAAACAAAAACTGTTTACATATATTTATTAGTTTTAGTTCATAAATATTATATGACTTCAAAGCGTTTTTCACGAAATAAAAACGTATTTATATGTTTATATAAATATAAACGAATTCGTTTATTAATTTATTCAATTACTAATTTTTCAACTCACATGCATATTCTTAACTGTAAGAAAATAAAAATTTCTTACAGTGCAAACGCTCCAATTTATTCTCGTAAAAAGTAAGAATTCATAAATACATCTACGCAGTGTTGCCAGAGTCGTTAGTTTATATTACGCAACCAAAGCTTTCAAATTATCTAAAATTTAAAAAATTATATAAAAATATAAATTAAGAAAAAGACTTAATTTCAATAAAAAATATAAAAGTTATAGATTTATTTTCTCTTAACTAAGATCTAACCTATTCTAAAACGTGTTAATTCGAGTTAGTGTAATTTTGTGATTTATACAATTATGAATTCTTTGTGTTCTAACTGAGACTCCCTCCAATCAGAAGCTAATGCCGGAAGAAATATATATCTTAAAAATTTTAAATTTCTCTAAACTCATTCCTCTGTTGTATCCACATTAAAATTTTATACATAAATTTGAACTGATTCGGCTTTCAAAGTTTACGCACTTGGAAATCACAAATTACACATTTTTGCACAATATAAAATGTCTAAATTGGAACATTTTTATTTTACAGAAAATATGCATTACGGATTTTTTACGAATAATTTATTAATTTGTGAACTGAACTAAGAAAATTTAAATTGTCCCTTTTTTGGATAATTACACAGAAATCGGCAACACTACATCTACGTAAAAAGTGCGCTCTCAATTCGCCTGGCACTGATTTAAATCAGGGATACGCAAAATGGCGCACACGTGCAATTGCTCTCTTAGTTTTTTCACACCTATATTCTCTTACAAGTTAGCAAAATCAATCAGTCTCGATTGACCTTTCAAATTGTCGCAATAAAATTCAAAAACACTGAAAGAAATGTGCAATGAGATGTGGGAGAATGATTATTTCATAAATTTGATATATTTTTAATACTTTTTTTAAGAACATTTTTTAAGTAAATTTTTGCAAAAAACTATAAATGAATTTTTTATTGCCGAAAATAAATTTTTTAAGAGCAATAGATTTTTTTTTAAAGCATAATATTAAATTATAAATTTGAAAATTTTTTCCGTGTGCAGTATAGAACATCTACAAACAATGTTGCCAAGGCAAAAATTTTTCTCTCACCAAAAAAATAACCAAATTAGGAAAAATAACCAAATTTTAAAAATTCAGAGTTATATAAAAATTAATATAATCTTAATATTTGTATTCAGGTTTTAAATATCTTGAATATTAATCATAAACTTCAGTTAGTCTTTAGGAGAAAAAAGTATTTAAAATTTAACTGTTTAGAACAATGTTTATCAAAATGTGGTTTCTGATGCAATTTTGTAGGGGGTCGGGATAAAAAGTTTAATTATTCTCACATCCTTATGATATGATATCGAAAGCAAACCAGATTGTAATAAATTTGAAATTGCAAAACAGCTGGGTCGAGCAGTAATAGAAAATAAGTAAATAGAAATTATGTATTTACAGAAAAAGAGAGTAAATAAGCGTTTTATAGAGACTTAGTCAATCTAATTTGGCAATATGAATTCCATTTTTTAGAAGATTTATATTAAAAGATATTTAATTGGGAGGTTTGGCGAAAAGATTCAATGTAAATCGTCCACTCACTCACATATATTAAATTTTAATAAGTTAATTTAAAAATTGTGTACAAAATTGTGCTCTAATTAGAAATACATCGGGACTGGTAGAACAGAGTTATTTTTAAAATAATTTGGTGCCCTTTTCAAATTTTTGTTATTTAATTATGTTGTCTTGCACAGTTTTAATAACTAAACTCCCTACAGCACTATATGGGGGATCCCCCTAAAGAATACCAATCGACTCAGAATCTCCTTATTTCATTATTTCACCTAGTCCCCAAGTAATATTTGGAAACCCAAATATCTTAAATACATACCAGCGTATTTCTACAAAATTTTGCGCAAATAAAACATTTTTAATTCTAAAATAAAATAAAATATGTCCTTCAGTTTCAAAACTAATTTTAGCTTCTATATAGGGACCTTTCCCGAATATCAGTTCAAACTACTTAATACTAATAAAATTTGGCTTAAACAAGATTAACCATAGCTACCATGTAATGATCTTTCTCCAATATGTATTACTTTAAGGCACATAAACAATAGTGTAGGATACCATATAGTCGGTATTCACTGACTTTATTTCTTCTTTAATAGTAATTAATTTTGTAATTAGTTAGTATTTAGGTTGTTAGTTACATCGTTAGAACTTTCTCGCAAAAATCTCCCAATCCATGATTAAATATTAGAAAATCTTTATCTTTTCATTGGAATGAGAAGTTATAGGAACTTTTTGTTTTTAATGTATGATGAATTTTTATCACAGAGTAAATAGCATTTTTAAAACTAATAACAATATAATTTTGATTTAACAAAAAAATAATCAAAATGAAAAAAGTCATCACCTCTACTTTGGAAAAATAAAATAAAAAATTTTGTTTAAAAATAAACAAAACGGCAACACTGTACACAAATACAGAATGTGAATTTTAAGAGCGCGGATCGCTGGTTTAAATGGAACAAGGGCCCCAATTTATAATCACTTATATTTTTAATTAAAAATTCATATTAATTCACGCTAGGGAAAATATGGTTACAGTATTATCACTATAACAATATTATGTTCTCATTGTTAATTTTCTTGAATTTTGATAACTCTGTGTTTGTGATAATAACGTTTTTGTTTAAATCTTGTCATTTAATGTTTGAACTCAATAAAATTTTTAATGTGGTTGACTGCAACAATTATATGTTTTTCAATATCTTTACCAGAAACAAAATTTTATTTTATATATATGAAAAGTATAATTACTTCTACAATCATTAAATATTTGCAGTATTTTTCCTTGTTCTTAAATCATATTCTGTTTTTAAACCATCTTAACATTCTCATGACAATAAAATGTTTCAAATAAATATAAAATTTATCCTTTTCACAAACTAAGTGGAAAAATTAAATAATTGTTGGTTTTAAATATATTTTGTTTTTAATGTTTTGTTTATTTGTTCGTTCATTGTAATTCTCATTTAGTTTATATATGAATAAATATAAATAGATAAGGTATGGTTATACTTCAAACAATACAAGATATTGATTAACTACCATTAAAGGATTTAGTTAAAAAAAGACATACATGCATTTGAACCACATATGATGGTACAAATGAATATATTTAATAAAGAAATAATATGAAAATATTTTTTCTCTATTATTTTTTTATTTCAGTAAAAAATTTATAAAAATAATTTTTAATTAATACGTTTTATTTGAACATATGATAAGATTGAATAATAATAATATGATAAACTGAAATAATAATATGATAAAATTGGATAATTATATGATAACATGGAATCATAATATGACAATGTAACACATAATAATAAGATAGAATAATCATATAATAACATCAAATCATAATCTGATAGAATGGGATAATGATGTAGTAAGATTGTTCAATTATATGTAAAACTAGAATCATAACATGAAAAAACAAACCATACAATTGGACACAATATGATAAAATAGAATCATAATAATTATAACTTATAATCATTTCTATTTTTCGCTGCGATCATATGTTCCACTCATAATATGTTGCTCTTAGATTATCGTCATCACAACTATATTTTTTCTCTGCTTGTTGATTCAAACTTTCCATTAGGATTCCAAACAGTGTATTCGAAAACCACAAACCGGTTAACCGGTTTTTGCTTTTTAGAAAACCGTCCGGTTCCGAATAATTCTTACTTTTAAAGTTTTCGACAGGCCTGTTTTTTTCTGTCGGTTAACGGGTTTTTTTAATGAAATTTTCTTTCTTTTATTTTTTTTACTAAAATCACAAATATTTACCATTTCTTATATTTGCTCAGGGAATCTTATTTATTCATTATCAGAATCAAATTGTTTGAAAATGAATTTGTATGAAAATTGAGAATTTTGTCAAGTGATATAAAGCTGAGAAAGAACTCAATTGAAAAAAAAGCTCACTTACTAGGATTGTTTTTGTTTTCAATGAAATTTTTATATAACACATTCTTACACTCAAGTTTTTTTTTTTTTTTTGACAATCAACTTAATTTTATGACAACAGAGTTTCATATCTATGTTAATCTATGCCTCAACTAATTGAAAATATTTGCCACTTACATTATGATCTGATAAAACTTTAAGATTAGTTTCTTAAAATTTTTAATTTGTAATTGTAGTAACACCAGACGTACTGAGAACTGAGATTTGTATATTTTATAAAATATTTTATATTTTAGTTTTGACGTTTGTCACAAGAAATATTTCCCCACCAGCCATAATAAGGTAGATTTTTAGCAAATAGTTAAAAAAATAAACATTTTTATCATGATCTTCAAGCTACAGAAGACCGATATGACTTTTTATTTTTATATTACTTGTGTACATTAGGGTGGTCCAACATTGTATGAAGAAAATTAAAGTGAATCACACATTTAAACGTATCTAAAATTATGAAAGGGACATCATTTATAACATATTTGCCAAATTTCAAAGTTTTACTTTTTATTTCTACGAAAATTTTTAATATGAGTTATTTTTATTAAAATGACGATTTTATCCTTCCTATTAGCTTTTTTTTTTTTTTTGAAAAATACAGCTATCGTTTGATGTATATGTAATATTGGTGAGAAAAGAATTTAAATTTTTTTTTTCTAGGATCATCGACGTAAATGGCCGTATAGCATCCTTTTTCAATAATTGTAGGAAGTTGAAATTTGGCCAAATTGTTCTAAATGACATCCATTTTTAAATGTAGTTCGCAAAAAGGAATTTTAGATCACCCTAGTGTACATCCTTCAGTAAAAAATTTTAAAATTTAATTAGTTTATAGTTTTTTGTTGAACTTTTTCATATACATAGTTATTTATAGAATTTTTGCTGGTAGCATATAAATAATAATAATAATTGAAAAAGGAGAATGCAAAATAATTGTAAAAAGCTTTATCGTAAACTATTCATCTTACTTAATATCATATAGTGAAAATAAGGTACAGATTCCATTTCCCAAAAAGTTGTAAGTAAAATAGATGATGTTTACAGAGAACACCATGGCGGAACGCTCAAGAGTGCTGATGAAAGTCGTGGCGGACCAGAAAATGCATTCCATTCTCCCGAGTGTCCAATAAAACTTTTACACGGTATTCTTCTACAATTATTCTATAAATTCTATAAATTTTAAAAATTTCAAAAATATTTCTATGTTTAATAAAAACCGGTCAAACGGTTTTTTAAGTAAAACCGTAATTGATACCGGTTTTTTAAAAAAAGTTATTTTTTGAATAATTCGAAAACCGGTTTTCTGAAAGTGTCGGTTCTTTTAATACACTAATTCCAAATGAATAAAGTGTATTTTAGCATGACATATCAAATCAGGTGGAGAAGAAAGTCGATAGTGATCAAGTCGAGATAAAAAAGCTGAACCGTCAGGGTCGTCTATCTAACTTTACATTAGTCTTCATCCCTTTGCGCAGAGAATAGTCAGACCAGGATCTGCATTGAATATTTCTAACTCGGTCTCGGTCACTTCTCTACTATGGACTATTAAGAGTGAAATTTTTAGGTACAATTTTCAAAAAGCTGCTAACTAATAGCAAAATAATAGAATAACAGAATAACCATAAATCAAATCCGAAAGACATATTATAAAATATATAAACTTATATATAAACTTATAAAATATTTTATTAATTATGGGTGCCAAATAATCACTATTTATGGCCTACATATAATCATTTTTATTTGTCTTTATCTACCATACATACACTGCCTGCCACTTGAATAAGGAATCACATTTTTTAACTTTAATTAAGTATATCTCCTAAACTAAAGTTCAGAAAAAAATAATTTTTTGCGCAACCAAATTTCAAAGTTTTGGCTTTAGTTTCCTGAAGAAATAAAAAATATACATATTTTGTTATACTGCAATTACGCATTTATTTAAAGACATGTATTTCTGTGGTACTTTTTCGTCTGTCACTTGAATAAGGAACATTTTAAAACTAAACTGTAATTTATTTTTAAATTTTAGGTTATAAAAATGAAAGTTATTATCCTCTAGCATTCAATTAGTAATGAGTACTGCCACTATTTTCAGAAACAACCTCAAAAATGCGATTTGGCATCGACTCGTATAATGACTCTAAGTAATTTAGCGAAATTGAACTCCATGCTTCCGTTATTGCATCCTTTAAGGATTCTATTGTCTCAAATTGTTTTCTTCCTTCATAGACTTTTCTTGCAAGCCAACCCCAGACATTTTCCATTGGATTCATGTCTGGTGAATATGGGGGCCAATCCAGAAGTTGAACACCTTGTTGATTAATCCATTGTTTTACTGCTCTGGCGGTATGAATCGGAGCGTTGTCGTGTTGGTACGTCCAAGGTATGGGTGCAAAGAAATCGTTAAATTTTGGAAATGCTTCCTCCAGAGCGTTTTCTATGGTACCATAATATGAAATGGCACCCCATACCATTATTACGCCCTCTCGGTTGTGTCTGCGGCTCAAAAGTGATTCCTCCTTATTTGGGTCATCGAAGTAATAGTTATATCCGTCGGGACCATCATTATTAAACTTTTTTCAATCGAAAATACAACTTTAAACCATTTGTCGGACCACGTCATTGTATTTTTGGCAAACTGTAGACGTTGTGATTTGCGTTTTTCATTAAGTGGTGTTTTTTTGCAGTTTTCGTCGGACTATGTATGGGCACGACTTTAAAATACGATCCACTGTTCTTAGACTGACACTGATTCCACTTTTTTCACGTATTTTGACATGGCAGAATTTTGATGCATTTCTAAGATTTTTCGTCTTTCTTTTGGAGTTGTTGCCATTTTCTTCCGCCCTTTCATGTTTTTTTCCACATCTTTCCACGTTATTTGAATAATTGTACACAACTGTCTTTCCTCTATTAATGTTTTTGGCTATTTGGACCGAATTCTGACCCTGAGATTTCAAAATTAGAATTATTTCTTTTTCAGAGCTATTAAGAGCCTTACTACGTCCCATTTTGAATAAAAACTATTTAAAAACTATCAAATTAAAAATTCTCTAGCCGTTTATATTGAAAGAAATTCAAATCATAGCCTTCCTGAACAATGTTAAAAGAATTCCTTATTCAAGTGACACACGAAATAGTACCACGGAAATACATGTCTTTAAATAAATGCATAATTTTAGTATAACAAAATATGTATATTTTTTATTTCTTCAGGAAACTAAAGTCAACACTTTGAAATTTGGTTGTGCAAAATATTATTTTATTCTGAACTTTAGTTTAGGAGATATACTTAATTAAAGTTAAAAAAATGTGATTCCTTATTCGAGTGGCAGGCAGTGTATATAGTATATAGAAACTATATTTTTTAATTCCTTCAAGTCAAATTGGAAATTCTTATAAACATCATAAAATTTAGATGAATACATGACTACAGAATTGTAAATTATCAAATTTTTGGCACATTTGTTGCACATTATTTTGTTGGCATTTTGGTTTCTCTTCTTCTTCTTCTTCTTTTAGACTTACTTTTTTCTAAATATTAATGTTATTGGGGGTGTTGTTACATTTAGTTCAGTGGTGGTGTGGTGTAGCAGCAGCATCAACATCAACATTATCATCTTGAAATTATTATTTTTCAACAACGAACAATTAATTACCACTGCAAGTGTCTCAATTTAGTAAATTCTTGCAAAACGTAATAATGTCATAAGTGGGTGTTTAGTCGATTCTTATTTGTTTATCTGCTTTTGGACTTGGTCTAGTAGTAGTTGATGCTGCTGTTGAAGAGATTTCATTTTTAGAAAAATTTTAAATATGTTTGGGGGGTTTTGGCTCTGCAACACTGTTTAGTCATTTTAATGTTTTTATTTAATAGCATTTTTATTTATTTTATTTTTTTTTTTTTCAAAAATAAAATTAATCTAAAATGAGTTATTTAAATAGAATTTGATTTTATAGAATAAACAAATATACATAAATATGTTTTAAGAAAAAACATAAAAGATAAGTGTTTATTTATTCTAAAATAAATATACTTTGTCAAAAATATTCCATACAGTTTGACTGCAACCTTCATGTAAAGAATTGTTAGACATTTTTAATCTAGTGGATCTTATACTAGTCAATATTAATAGGATTATTATTTCTTCAGTTTTTTATTTTGAAATATCGAAAAAATTCCAAAAAAATAAGACAATTTCTAATATGTTATTTTCTCAACCCACACATCGAGTTTGACTTCTAATTTAATCGATTTTATATTGTTTAAATTTTTGCCCATTAAAAATTTTTCACTGTTTATTTTCTTAGCACATGCTTTTTAATTTAGTTTTGTCATTAAGAAAAAATGAATATAAAAAAAGGAAAATAGAAGAAAATAACTATAAAATCATGACAAAAAAAAAAAAAACATTTTTGGCTAATTTTATTTTAATTGTGCATGCGAACAGAAAATTCAGGAAGGCAGTGACAAAAAAAAACGGGCAGAAAAAAACAAATATAAAATACAATCCAACATATGATTGGTCAGAGGTTTCAAAGAATTTAAACATTAAACATTTCTAAAACAAATCAAAAGAGCAGATCCTCACAAAACTTATTATATCCTTTACTTAATGATATTTATATATTTGGCACATTCCTTTTTTCTTTTTATGTAAGGGAGTCAAAGTAAAGATGTTCATCTATCAATAACTAAAGGAATCCAGCAAAAAATTTTTGGTTCCCCGTAAATGGCAACTACTTAATAAAGTGGTTTCTTGGTAATGAGGTGTCATTATTATTTGCATACTCAATAGTATAATAGCACATTTATATTGCAATCACGTGGATCAGTTGGTTGGTTGTTGATTGAACCCCATTCTAATTCTGTTTTTTTTAATAAAAAGGTCAAAAGATATTTTATACTAAAAAAAAGTTTTTGTCACATAGAAAATTAAGTGCGAGATGGTGTACTGAGTCAGACTTTAGTTATCAAAATTAATTTGTATCCAATTTCGAATCTCACTGACGGCAAAGATTTTTTTATATTTTTTTTCCTTTAGCTACCTATTTTTGAGTAACCCTAGAGTCTAAAAATACATGAATTTGTGGACAAGTCAAACAAAAATTCTGTTTCCAATTATGCCCGCTAACTTACCAGTAAAGCAAAGTTTT
Organism: Protocalliphora azurea; assembly: GCA_932274085.1. Taxonomy (NCBI): domain Eukaryota; kingdom Metazoa; phylum Arthropoda; class Insecta; order Diptera; family Calliphoridae; genus Protocalliphora; species Protocalliphora azurea. The sequence continues at coordinate 130,699,600 of OW026522.1, read as the reverse complement.
TGCGTCATCAATAAATTTATCGGGTCCTAAGAATTTTGCTATTCAAAGTTATCAAAATCTGAGAAATGCCTATTTAAATTCTAATATATATTCGATCAATATCGAATGTCGCGATTTGTCACTGTTCATAAAAAAGTATTTCTTCTCGGCCATTTTTGAAGCATTAGAAGTAGGCAGTAGGAGCTTTTTCCTACTTAATATCTTAATTTTTTAGTGTTCTTTATTGCACTACTATTTTTGGAGTTCATTGAATTTTACCGAGGAGCACCGTGAGGTTGAGTCTACATAGACAAGTACTCACGTTAAACATTCGTCTTTATCTATTCATTCCATCGTTGTGTACCTCAAGGAACCTTTCATATATTTCATCTTTACCGCTGTCCCCCAGATATGTATAATATCAAATCTTATGACCACATTGACAGTTAGAACCACATACCGATCACAAACATATTATTATCCAATTTACGAAAAAAAAGAACCGTAGCGTTGCTGCCCAAGAGAATCTTGCAGCTCTTGCGTTTCGTTGACTTATCGCTGTTGACTGATTTTTAACTGAAGCAATCGGTTACCAAACGTTCTAGTCGACTAGACTGGAGCAGGGTTGTCAGATTTTTTTGAGCCTCTGTCGTAAATTACTAATCAGAAATCGAACCACATACCGATCACAAAAATACTGTTATCCAATTTACGAAAAAAAAGAACCGTAGCGTTGCTGCCCATGAGACGATATTTTTCGACAGCTCTTGCGTTTCGCTGACATATCACTGTTGACAGATTTTTAACTGAATCAATCGGTTATCAAACGTTCTAGTCGACTAGACTGGATAGGTTGTATTATCCAATTTACGAAAAAAAGAACCGTTGCGTTGCTGCTCATGAGACCCTTGCAGCTTTTGCGTTTTGTTGACATATCGGTGTTGACTGATTTTTAACTGAATCAATCGGTTACCAAACGTTCTAGTCGACTTGACTGGAACAGGGTTGTCAGATTTTTTTGAACCTCTGTTGCCTTTCGTTGACATATCGCTTTTGACTGATTTTTAACTGAGTCAATTGGTTACCAAACGTTCTAGTCGACTAGACTGGAACAGTGTTGTCAGATTTTTTTGAGCCTCTGTCGCCAAATTAATAATCAGAAATAGTCAAAAATCGTCAAATTTAAATTTTATTTGTTTTTTTTTTTAAAGAAAAAATAAAAAATGAACAAAAGAGTTTTAGTGTCATATAATTTTTAGTAATTCAAATTTCGTATAATTTATATATGTAAATTCAGCTTCAACAAAGCCAATCATAATTGCAGTAGCTGATAGTAATTGAATAGAAAATTGAATTATAATTTAAAATGCATTTTTCTCACATACATACATATATTTCCATTTTAGAGTAACAACATTTTTAAGTTGAAGTTGAATTTATGAATTAAGGCCCTTCGTTTTGTTAGATAGGCAAATACTAAAAATAGTCGATTGTTAGTAAGAATATGTAATTGTATTTCTTCACAAATGCCTATTTTATAAAATTTATAAAATTAGTCAAATAAATCATCACCATCTTCTAAATCGACAAAAAATTCGTCATGTCGCCAAACGGGAAATTTTGTCGCCAAAAGCAATTAAAAAGCGCCACGTTTGGCGAAAAATTGTCATTTCTGACAGCACAGGACTGGAAAGGAATTTAATTATTGTTTGCGAATTAAATTTTTGTTGCCGTTAACTCCATTTTAATTTCCTGTACATCAAACATTAAAGCGGTTTGGAACTTATAATGTAAGATCTGTGAACTGTTGGAAATATAAGAAATATTTCAACATTAATGTCTATTATTATAAAATATCTGAAATTACATATAAAAAAAATAATAATAATAATACAGTGACAGGTGATTAATGTTTAAACCATATAAAGCAACTAGAAGTCTAACTCTTAATTCTTAATAACTTTCTGTTCCTTGAATTTTATAAGTATAATTTTTTTAAATAATATTTTTAAGTAAATTCTAAGTTGGATGCAGTGTATTTTGTAAATTATGGTCAATATATAGAATTAATAAAATAATTCAAAAATTTTTTCTAGAAAAATAAATTAATGTTAAAAAAAAAACTGCATGATAGGTGGTCTAAAATCGTGTCCACCACTGTATATTCTGGGTCCTCGTGAAATTCTAAGATGATCTATTTCGATCTGTCTGTCTGTAGATAGCATGATAAGGCTCGGGGCGGATCATCTAAAGGGATCAAATATGGTTAAAATATTCGATATCGGTGTTTAAAATAAACAAAATCGGTTTATAAACAAACAAGTCATAACTCCGGTTCATATTATTCCGCCGATATTTCATGAACAAATAATTTTAGGTAGATGAAATTTGGCGCAACGATTTTAAACGTGAAAAAATCCGTTAATTCAAAAAAAAAAAAAAAAATCGGTGTAAAACTTAGCCTTTGAAATTTCGAATTTTTGGTGAAATTTAAAATTGTTGGTGAAATTTTAGAATTTCGACTAAATTTTTTTGACTTTAAGTGAAATTTTGAACTCTTTTATAAAATTTCGATCTTTTTTTGTGAAAATAATACAAATAAATTATTCTCAAACATAATTTTGAGTTTGTTGTTAATAAAGATGCACTACTTTCACCCTCTGTTTAATTTAAGTAACATATTTTTGTAAATTTAATGGCAACACTATTAGAAAGAAATATCTGACCCACTTACAGTAATATATTTTTTTCGAAATGGAACACAAAAAACAGCCCATGGCATCATTTTAGCCAGAAAAGAAAACGTCATAAGACAAATAAATTTGGCTAAATTTATTCAAAATTTAAAATAATAAAAGAGTTCATCATTTATAATCTCTGAACTCTGTGATGTTCTCACATAATTAATGTGCTTATATGAATGTGTTGTTGTTATTCTTGTTTTTTATTTTTATTTTGGCTCTATTAAATATTAACACCTACGCTTTTCACACGGTTGCCGTATTTCGTAGTTCTTTTCTCTGCAGTTCTATTCTCATCTTTAGCTACTATGGAATCAACTTGAAATAGAGCCAACTTTTAAGGAGTGTGTGCTTTCTTTTTTAAAACATAATTTTACCAATATACTCTACTACAGGGGTTCTCACTTCTTCATGTTTTACGCACCCTTTTGGACAATTTTGTTTTATCGCGGACCCCTTGCCACATTTTGATTTTTAGTATAGTAAAAATGAAAAGTATTAAAAACTCCAAAGGTATTTGTTTTAAATAAATTTATTAATTTATTTATTAAATAAAAAAAAGTAAAAAATAAAATAATAAAAACCTTTTAAAGCTCATAAATATTTAAAAACAAGTAAGAAAGATAGAGTCGGTCAAGCCCGATCATATGATACCCTACACCATTGTGTATGTCCATCAAAGTTCGTGGAGAGGTTTTATATTAGACATGTGGGCAATTGTGGACCGAAGCTTTTACTAAGTGTAAAATAATATATATGAATATAGAATATTACGTTAATACTAACATTTATATGAATTTATGCACTTTAGGGTGACTCCCAAAAGTGGGTTTATATGGGAGCTACGGTAAATTATGGGGCGATCCTCATAAAATTTGTCACTTTGATTTTTACTTATATAAAACTTATTTGTGTCGAATATAAACTTGATACTAGCATTCGTATGGGATTTATGCAGGTTAAAGTGATTTTCGGAACAGGGGTTTATGGACCAATCTTCATAAACTTTGGCACAAAGATTGATACTTATACAAAAACTTCCATACACGGAATTTCATTAAAATATTGCTATATTTAAGATATTTATGCTCGTTAAATAATGAAATAATGGACTGATCATGACCAATTTCAATAGGCTTCGCCCTTGTGTCATGAAAGTCCTACGTGCCAAATTTCATTGAATTATCTTCAAAATTACTACATATACTTTGTGCACAAGGTTTACATGGACACCCAGCCAGCCAGACGGACGGACATCGTTAGATTGACTCAAAAAGTGATTCTGAGTCGACTGGTATACTTAAAGGTGGATGTTGTATGATTTATTCCGTGCGTTACAAACATCATCACAAACGCATAATACTCCAACCACCTATGGTGGTGTAGGGTATAAATATTAAATGTAATAAAATAATGTCTTTGTTTTTTTAATAACTTTTTTACATCTTACTTCATTTTCCACATCTAAACGTGATTTAAATTTGGATTTTATGAATTTTAGATCAGAAAAACAGGAAAACTTTCAACGCTTCATTCCCAAACCAACATAGATCCAAAGTCAACTTTCGCACACGAATTATTTTTTAGTTCTATTGCTTATTCTTAAAAAAAATATCGGGTATGTCATCAAGAGCAACGTTGAATGTATTACGATGTAAACTGGTTTAGCAAGAATTGGTTTTAAGCTCCGGATAATATCGGGAAAATCAGCTGAATGCTATCATTCAGTAGTGGAAATAATGAATATTTTGGTAGGGGGGATTAAAGACATCTTTTTCATAAAGAAATTTTGCACATAAACGCATTCATTGAATCAAATTCATTTAATACATTTAGTTTAATGTTAAGATTGTTTAAAGTATCGAAAAATTTAGAGATACATTCGAAGCTCGATTTAACGAATGTTATAATGTCAGGCCCTTTCGTTAAGCAGGAAACTTTTTGATTATTTTTATTAAATTTTAAAAGAAATCAACAAATTTATTAGTTTTCGAATTAAATTCTGAGTTCTTTTTTATTTTTCGATAATTCAAATAATCCAACTAATTTTGCATAAGAAAGAACATTTTTTAAAGTCTTAAGAATACCTTAATTTATCATTTGGACTTTAGACAATACAATCAAAATTGCTTGTAGTAGATATTTTTAATATTTTAACAACTTAAATTTTTTTTATATATTTTCTTCAAATTCGTTATATTGGGAGTAAAATTCGTTTTTTATTCGTTATACCCTCCGTTTGCAGAACTATAAATACACCACATTATGGCGGATTTCTGAAGATATAAAAATCTTAGGATAATGACTAGAAAATATTTCTATGAAAAAATTCTTTCTACTTTGAATTTTACTGTGTAATTTAAGGTGAAAATTACTTAGCAGCGTTTCATAACTATAAATATACTTAATTATATAAATTATATAAATTATTAATTATATATATAAATTAATAATGAATATGTGCAGTTATATTTTAAAATATTGAAAAAAATCTCACCGATGCACGGTGGCTTAGAAATTAATTTCATTGGCCAAAAGTCCAAATTTTTGTTAACATCAATTTCCAAAAATTTAATGCCATTCAATAGTAAACATATTGAAACTAAGGTGGCAAAAGAAATTAAATCAAAATATTGGTAATTGTGGGCGTGGCATACTGTTAAGGACAAATATTTTATGTTATTCTGTAAAAAAATGTGATTTTTGTAAATATTATCAGAAGTAAATTATCATTACTCGCAAACTACTGTCGATAATTGGCTGTTTTTTTTTTTTTTTTTTTTTTTTTTTTTGTTAGGTAATAGCCTTTAAGAAATGGTATGATGTGACACTGTACCGCTGTGTTATTAAACTTTTAGGGGTCAAAAGGGGTTAAACAAATTTTGCTACCAGAAGAAAGACGAATGTGTACTCTTTAACCCCATATGTACTGTCAGGACCCGTCTGCAGAACACTTTTTCCATTTGAATGAAATTACTCCCATAATTTTTTCATGGAACACATACTAAAAATGCAATTTGGATTTTTAATCTACAACAGCAATAAGAAACAACGACACCAATAAGGAGTTAAGAAGTTTAAAAAAGAAACATATTCAGGACGAATATCTCAAATATGGGTAGATTATAGATCAACCAAAACAAGGATAAGGCAATACGAATGATGGTAAAATAGCAAAAAGGTTCCTTTTACATCCTGAAAAAGCATCTGAAATAACAGATTTTGATATACATTTATTTTCAAGATTTAAAACAATTATCGATGTACTTGAGTGTAATGAACAATTTGATGCTAGAAAATTTGGTGATTATGGGAAGGAAATTGCACGAATATGTACAACCAAATATCTACGGAGAAATATGTCTGCAAAAGCTCACAAAATTTTTTATCATGGAGAAGATGTCATTAAGCATCATTTAATAACACTTGGAGATCTTTCACTGAAAGCCCAGGAAAAAAAGGAATAAATATGACAGATTTTATAGACAGCATAATACCAGAAAAATATCACGAAATTCTACAAATGAAGATCTATTTAATATATTATTGGCATAGTCAGATTTGTTAGCATTCGAAGTCAATGGAAAGTAGAACATCGGGACTTAGATGAAGAAGCAAAAGGGCTGCTAGAGCACAGAACTAATATAGAACTAAATATGGAATATTTACAGGCTATTTTCTAACCGCATGAATAATAATTATAATTGTTATAAAACTGATAAACAGGGAACCTGTTCACAAGATTATCCTGAGTATTATTAAAATGTTTTTTGATACGTTTATCTGCTTATAACTTTTTTTATAAATAAAGCTGCTTCCAAAAACCAAAAATTCGCACTTTCATACTAAATGCTATAAAAAAATTAAATGTTCAACTTTAGCCTTAAATTTCTCAATAGCTGCTGAACCGATTTTAATAAAATTAAAACTGGAGAAAAATTCAAGAAATATCTTTCAATCAAAAAGAAAAACAAATTCCAGAATATCTCTATCGATTCAAAAGATACAGAGTTTTGGCCGATGATAAACGATTCGGAGCCACTGTGCGGCGTTCACTTCACCAGTATTACCATTATTTTTTTTTCACTTAAGGACCTCCACGCTTCAATTATTGATTATTTTGGATGGAAAGCAATTTCATATTTCTGGTTTTCAGGTAAAATCTAACGGAATAACATTCCACAAATATTTTTAAGTTGGTTTTGATACGAAAATCATGCAGGCAATTAATTAAAACAATATATATTTTTTAATATATCAATATTTTTGTCAGGCGAATCGTATGAACTGAGGCTTTTATTTTGATGGATCAAGTTCGCATTATTACACTCTAATGTACTATAAAGAATTCGTGAAATTGCTAGAATACTCCAGCATAACTATAACAACCATACACAGAAAAATTCCAAACCCATTGAAAAATGGGTTTGGAATGTATTTTTTTAGAAATATGGAAAATCCTTTCGTAGGTTTTTCCCATAGCTACTAAACGCGGCCCAGATGGGTTAAATTCAATTTTTCCATATCAAAAAGGCTATACTCCGGGCTTATTAAAGGATTTTCGACATTTTATTTACGTTTCATAGGCTGAAGTAATGTTTGAACTGGCGCTTCTTTGCAACCATGACGATAAGAAACTTGTCCCTTTCGTGGACAATTTTCCCTAATATGAGATAATTAAAAAAAAAAAAAAACACTACAGTTCACACTATATACTTGTCCAAAATATAGATACATTACAATAATAAAATATTTTTAGAATCGCTCACATGATTTTCGAATCAAAACCCAATTGGAAGTATTTGAGGAATGTTATTCTCTTGGATTGATTCTGAAAAAAATGAAAGTGCTTTCCATACAAAATAATCAGGTCCTTAAATGGAGGTTTTTAAAAGAAAAAATTATAGCAATACTGGTGAAGTGGACGGGGGCGAGCTTTTTTTCAATATTTAAAAATATAACTGTACATACCGATTATATATATATATATATATATATATATATATATATATTCTTTTTATATTTTGATCTATCTATTTAATAAATTTTAAAGTTTTTAGTTTTTTAGTGTCTTTATAGTTATGAAACACTGCTAAGTAACTTTCACCTTAAATTACATAATAAAATTCAAAGTAGAAACAAATTTTTCATAGAAATATTTTCTAGTTCAATTGCTTTTAAATATTGACTAAAATATAGTACCAGAGAAAACATTTAATAATCATATCATTTCTTAAACAATATTATCCTACCAAATAACAAATAAAAAAATGCAGCCAATTATCGATAGTAGTTTCCGATTAATGATAATTTACTTCTTATCAAATTTACAAAAATCACATTTTTTTTTTATAAAATAACATAATATATTTGTCTTTAACAGCATGGCACGCCCACAATTACCAATATTTTGATTTAATTTCTTTGGCCACCTTAGTTTCAATATGTTTACTATTAAATGACATTAAAATTTTGAAAATTGTTGTTAACAAAAAATTGAACTTTTGGCCAATGAAATTAATTACTAAGCCACAGTGCGCCGGTGAGATTTTTTCAATATTTTAAAATACAACTCTGTACATACTCATTTTTAATTTATATTTTTTTTAGTTAAGTGTCTTTATAGCTATGAAACACTGCTAAGTAACTTTCACTTTAAATTACAAAATAGAGAAAAAAATCATAGAAATATTTTTTAGTTCAATTGCTTTTACATATTTCCAATTTTCGTTATCCTACGACTTTTATATGTCCAGAAGTCCGCAATAATAGGATATATTTCTGCAAAGGATTATATAAGGTATCTAATATAAATATTTGCACATTCGTTATGTCGGATTTTCCTTATATAGGTATTTGTTATATCGAGCTTTAACTGTATAAGCACAGTGGTTTTCTGTAAATTTTTTTCCTTAAAGCGCTAGTTTTTTTTATAAAAATTACTATGTCTATAGGTTTGAAGAGCACTTTTAAATAGATCTCGTAAGGTTTTCGTAGCAAGTACTTGTAGGTGGATTGCGTAGTGAGATTTAAGTTATTTAAAAAACCTGATCGCGATCCTATAATTAATGCAGATTTTGATAAACAATAATTCTTACTTTATTTCACTTTCTTCAATAAAATAAAAGTTGGCTTTTAGAGGCATCAGTCGTTTCATTACTAGTGTATTCAAAAAACCAAAATTTCCAAAAAAACCGGTTTTCGAATTATTCGAAATATTGTTTTTTAAAAAAACCGGTTTTGAATACGTTTTTACTTACCAAAAACCGATTAACCGTTTTTTAAATTGTTTATTATTTTTATTAACGAAAGTACACTTATAGCACATGTCATTTGTAATGACATATAGTAATAAAAATAAAAAGTCTACAACTAGAGGATTATGCTCAAAATTTGTATTTTTTGAACTAACGCGTGATTCATTTCGAGGTTCCCTACTTTTTTAAAGAAAAACAAAAAAAAAAAAAAAAAAAAAACAGAAAATTCCAATTTAATGATGAATGTTTATTATCATTTGAAACAACATTCTTTGCCATTTATTTTTTGAAGATTATGTCTATCAAATGTTGGCCGTTGCTACGTGGCAGATGGTCTATGCTTTGAGTCCAATTTTCGATGACTCGTTCGAGCATTTCGACTGGTAACTGGCGAATGACACTCGTGATGTTTTCCTCCAAGGCCTGAATCGAAGCGGGTTTGTCCGCATAAACTTTAGACTTTATATATCCCCACAGGAAAAAGTCTAACGATGTGATATCACACGATCTCGGTGGCCAATCGACCGGCCCAGAACGTGAAATTATGTGCTCACCGAAGTGTTCTCTCAATAAATCCATTGAATGATGCGATGTGTGGGAAGTGGCGCCGTCTTGCTGAAACCAAATGTCGCCGAGATCACGAGCTTCAATTTCAGGCATCAAATAGTCGGTTATCATGTCACGATAACGGTCGCCATTGACGGTTGCGTTCGCACTGGCATCATTTTTAAAGAAATACGGACCGATGATTCCAACGGCCCACAAACCACACCAAACCGTTGTTTTTTCTGGATGAAGTGGCAGTTCTTGACTCTCTTCAGGTTGCTCTTCATCCCAAATGCGGCAATTTTGTTTGTTTACATACCCATTGAGCCAGAAACGGGCCTCATCGCTGAACAATATTTGCCTCGAAAACGTCGGATCTTCTTGGAACTTTTCAAGAGCTCAATGAGCGAAGCGATGTCGCTTGGGAAGATCGAGCGGCTTCAGTTGTTGCACAAGCTGTGTTTTGTACGCTTTCAATTTAAGATCTCGACGTAAAATGCGCCAAGTCGTTCCATACGTCAGTCCGAGTTGTTGCGAACAGCGCCGAATCGACTCTCCACGGTCTTCGTGTACACTCTCAGCTACGGTCGCTATATTTTCTTCACAGCGTGCTGGACGTGGTCTATTCGGTCGAATATTATACAATAATGAATGCTGGGTCTCAAAATGGGTGATGGTGTTGCGAATAGTACGCTCAGTAGGCCGATTATATTAACCATAAGTTGAGATAAGTGCACGAAACACATTCCTCACAGAACGTGAATTTTCATAATAAAATTGAACGATTTGTAAACGTTGTTCAGGCATAAGTTTTTATATAATGAAATGCCAAACAATACTAAACAAAAATAACATGACAGCATGACAGCATATTTTGCATATTTTAGTCTTAACAGCATATTTATATAAGTATTTAAGTATATCAAATCTTGAATTTAAAAATTTGTTAAACAGTTTGTTTAAATAATTAATTTAATTATGTATATTAAATTTTCATTAATGTATTCATTAATGTAAGGATAATTTTGGATCCATAGATTGAAACTAATAACTAAATAAATATTTTTGTATATTTTGGTTTTAGCAGCATATCTTGTCATATTTTCATAAAAAAATCATTAATATAAAGCATATTAAATGTCACATTTTTAAAATTTTTATTAAAAAGCATTATTTTGCATATATTAAATTAAAAGGTATAATTTTGCATATTTTACGCTTAAGAGAAAAAATTTGCATGTTTGCATAATTTTTTAGTTTAAATCTATTAATGTTCGTAATTTCAAGAAATATTTATCCACGAGTGCTTAGTTACCTAAGGTGTAAACTATTTTGTAATTTTATATTGTGGATATGTATTACAAATAAATGGTAATTTACCCCTTAGGTAAAAATACCTCGTAGGCATTTTAAACCATAGATATCTTTTGGTAGAAATTAAGGGCATAAAAGGTGTAAAAATCTCAGTTCTCAGTACGTCTAGTGTTACTCAAATCATAAATTAGAAATTTTGAAAAACTAAACTTAAAGCTTTATCGGATAATAATGTAAATGAGATTTATTTTCAAATAATTTAGGAGAAATTTGTAAGAAAATTACTCTAAAACCACTTGAAAAAAATTTGTAATTTTCTACAAACTTTATTTTTAAACAATTTAATTGCTGCAATGAATTGGGCATTAAAAAAGGTTCCCTAAGCAAATGTTAAAAATATGAAAATAGGTTGCTATAGTAAAAAAATAAAAGAAAGAACATTTCACAAAATAAAGGTTAACCGCCAAAAAAAAAACCGGCCTGTCGAATAGTTTGAAAACAAAAATTATTCGAAACCGGTCGGTTTTTCAAAAAACAAAAACCGATTAACCGGTTTCCGGTATCGGTTTTTGAATACACTATTCATTACACTGTACAGTGGGGCAGAATCGAAATTTTTTGGAAATAAATTTGTAACTTCTGATCGGCGTAGCAGAGGAGTGTACAATGTTATGTTTGAAAGGTACCTCTGACCTCTGACATAAAAAATATTTAATCGCTTGCAAAATGTTTGTTTCTCGTTCAATTTCAAATATTTAGGCCCTGATAAGACCTATAAAAGACATGCTTACATGTCCTATTTATCTCTTATAGTTTTCGAGTTATTTGCGTTTGAATTTTTAAGCACCATAATTTTGCATGTCCTTGGTCCAGTTTTTTTCATATATATCATAGTATTTCCGACCGATTTTATTAGTTTTTAACTAGTTAAAGAACAAAATTATCTATTGACTAAAAAAAAAATTTGAAGTCGATATCTTTACCGAGTCCAAAAATAAACGATTTTGAATTTGAAAATTGCAAAAAAGACGACCTTTTGTGTTTTTTTTTTAGCCGAAAAAGTATCTACACTCTTTTTTTTTATCTAAAATAAAATTTTCTTTAGCAACATATAATAATTTTCCACTTTTCTGAAAGCCAACTTCACAGAGATGACTTTAAGATAAAAAACAAGAACAATAACTCAATTGGTCATGGTACATACCCTCCCGAATTCGACCCATTTTATATGAAAGTTTTGATTTTAGACCATATTTTCTCAAATCCCAAAGCACGAATCGACAAGTGGAATATATTTTAAGAGTCTTCAATATGTTGTTAAAAGTTCTAAATCAAAATCTACGGGACTTCGGAAAAATGTAGATTCTATAGCCAAAAATGTAAAAAATTCCATTTTTGGGAATTTTGATTAGTTTATTTGGGAATTCAGGAAAACCCTTTGAAAAATTTATCCCCTACTTTATAATCATCAGAAAGCTCTATTATTTCTTCACTTTCCTCTTGAACCAGCGCAAGTTCAACAATATATAAAAATATTTGAAATCGGACGAGAAGCAAAAATTTGGCAAGCGATTAAAAATTTTTTATGTCTGAGGTACCTAACTTTGCGCCCCCTTAGCTCCGCCCCTGAGGGGTTTGTTGTTCCCGCCTTCCAAACATAACATTGTACACTCCTCTGCTATGCCTATACCAAATTTCATGAAATTCCAACAGGCCGGTCAGAAGTTACAGATTTATTTCCAAAAAATTTCGATTCTGCCCCACTGTGCACTGCCATCATTCGTTCATCAATTCTTTTTTTTTTTTTTTAAGAGCTATATGACAGGGGGATTCTCATGACTTTTTCTTTTGTGGGATTATCTAACATTACATACCCAACGACAGCAAAACAGGGCTTTATTTTCAAGTTCACTAATTGTGTGTGTGGTTACTTTGCTTTTGCTATTAGAATTGATATATTGTACGAAGCTTCAATAAATTTTTCCCTATCCAAATGACAAATAAGTACCTGTAAGATCCATCTTTGGCTTAGTTATATATAACAGTACAATAATTTCATACACACTTTCGGTCTCTCTCGCGGACCGAAAGTGACCCTCATTTGGGAACCCTTGCTCTACTACACAACTAAATGGTCACTTATTTCTTTTTATTTTCGTTCTTCTTAATATAATCTTCTAAGTGAAAGTCACAATATGCGAAAAAAATTATATTGTTGCTATTTTTTTTTGCAGCAACAATTAATTATTAAAAAAAATTTTGTTTATATGTTAAGTTTTAATTTGGTTATCCATAAATAAATTTATTTATTTCACTGTCAAATTATACTGGGCAAAAAAATTTATGTTTTTTATTTAAATTCATATTATGTCATGAGTTTTTTTGCTGCTTCCATTTTTTAATTTCTTCAAAATTTAAATTATTAAAAAAATATAGTTTTCTTTTTAATATAATTTCACTTTTAATTATTGCATAACTTGATTGGTGGTGGTTGATTTAAATTTGTCAACTAATGTTAAAAGATTTAAGTTATAAATAAAAACGATTTTAATAAACTAACCTTGAGAAAAAGTGTCAGTGTCATTGTACCCAAATTTTTATTTTATTTTAATTTATTTGTTTAGTGAATAAATGAAATGTGTACATTGAGGCCCCCGTCTGTGTCGTTACTGGGGGCCGGAGAATTGCGATGCAAACTGAAACGACGCAAATTGAATCACTATTTTCTAGGTATTTACACTGTTTTTTTTTTTTTTTTTTTTTTTTTAATAATTGGTTCAAAAATAAAAATATTTGAATATAAAAGAATTTAATTTTTCATAAAAGAGGAGTACTTTTTGTAAAAAGAGCTTAAATTGAAATAGTTATATAAAACTCTATTTTGATTTTCTAACTTAACACAGAGAATTTAATCCATTTTTTTTTTTTCATTAAAATTTTCTTCAATACCTTTACACCAAACACCGGTGTCCATAGCATTTCGGAGCCGAGTGTTTTCGGCATTTTCACATACACAACACGAAGGTTAACAAAGCTAAACAGTTGAGAGCAAATTAAAAACGAAATATCATTTAGTTTAGTTCTAGCTTTCAACAAGGCGGGGTCATCATGTCGCATGGTTAAGCAAAAACAAATATAATTATTTTTTGCTTGCTAGACATATTCGCAGTAACAAAACAAATACACCAACACATTCAAATTATTACGTCCTCTCTTTGTGCCCGACGCTGCTTTACACCTGTTATTAACAATTATAAAACTCCTTATATAGCGACGCAAATCGAAATCATAACGGCGCAAAGTCAAATATTGAAATTTCAAACAGCGACGCATATCGAAACGACTCAAAACGAGGTCTGAGTGTGCTGATAAAAGTAATAAGAAACTTTGCAAATTTTTGTTTTTTTCTATATTTTTAATTTAAATATGTATATTTTTTTGGTAATAATGGCTAAGTAAATTTAATTGCTTTAAAAAATGTTTTTAAAAATTTATAATTAAAAAAAAAAAAAAATTAAAATATAGTAGAAACTTGGATAAATTAAATTTAAATTATGTTGCACTATTATGGTATATATATTATGGTATATATACCCTACACCACCATAGATATTATACATTTTTGCTGATGCTTGTAACAACCAAAAATATTGGTTTAAGACCTAGCTAAATGTATACTAATCTTCTTGGAATAACTTTCTCAGTCGATTTAACGATATCCGTCCGTCCAAGTAAATGTTGTAATCAAACTACAGATCGCAATTTTGAAAATAATTAAATGAAATTTGACATACATATGTTTTATACCCCAAGGACGAAGCCTATTTTTAATCTAACCCCCATACAAACATCCTCCCGGAATAGATGTTTAACGTTCATAAATCCCTTAAATATAAAAATATTTTAATGAAATTTTGCACATATAAGTTTTATGTAAGCATAAAGTTGTGCCGTGAAGATCGGTCCATAATTGACCATGGCTACCATATTAACTCCTCTTGTGAAAATCACTTTAACGGGTATAAATCCCATAAAAATGATAATATTCAGTTAATATTTGACACAAAACAGTGTTATATAAGTGCAAACTTTATGAGTCAAACTTTATGAGAATCGGCCCATAATTGCCCATAGTTCCCATATCAGATCCACTTCCGGGAATTCTCTAAAAGTGCGCAAATAACATAATATAATACATACGTATGTTTCATAGAAATATACACTATGTTTAAAATAAGTATCGGTCCACAATTGGTCGCAAGTCCAATATAAGACCCCTCCCTGAATTTTGATGCATATACCCAATGGTATAGGGTATTATATAATCGGGCTTGACCGACTATATCCTTCTAACTTGTTTTTGCATAAATTATTTACTTTTTTTCTTAATCAGTGTTGCCATAGTGTTTTTTTAATATAATAAAAATATTTATTTTTTTTTCAACTTTTTGTCTTCTAATCATATTTGTTTGCAATTTCTTTTATTTAAGGACGACTTATATTTATATTATTCATTTATGTAAAAATCAGTGTAAATATGTATTACAAAAATTTACAAATGTGTTAGTTTTCTGAATGATTAAGCTATTAAAAAAACAATATGCGCAATAAATTTTTTAATACTAAATTACTGTTTATGAAATAGTTATTAATATTGTTGTATTGATTTGTTATGTTTCGATGAACTTTTACTGCCGGATTGGGAGAAATTGAAAAATCATTTGATTTTCATTCGTATTTTTTTTTGCTAAATTTTCGAATAAAATCACTATTGATTTTGGTTGATTTGCAAAGACATCCTATATTACCGTAGAAATGCATTCCTGACAACTATTCATCTGTGATAACCTTTTAACTTTAATATTTTCATAGACAAAACGAAAAACTTGAAAGATTTAATACAAAATCCGTAAAATGGATAATTTTTAAAATTATCCTAGTTTGTAAAAAACACATATAATTTAATATGGGCTGTATAGAAAACATTTCAAAATATTGAACTCCATTCTGACTTAGGATGTTTTCCGCTGTGCCTTTTTTTGCTGCTCCATAAATGTTGACAATATTTTATACAATTTTTTATATTTTGGCCAAAGTTGCACAAGCTTTTTCTCACAGTGTAGAAGTAAATATTTTATATCTTTATTTATTTTATGTTTTATTGTGGATCTAATTGATCTAATTAATAAAAACACTTAAATATCCAAAATTTAATTTTTTGCTAAATTTTTTTCCAAACCAGTTTTTTTTTTTTACCTAAAATTTAAAAATATTTGAAAAATTCCTACACTTTAGAGTCGTCCTATTTTGTGCAAAAGTTGAAAGTCTTAGCTATCATGTAATGTAAATTTTGTTATTAAAGTCTAAAAAAAAATGTGCACTTTTTTCCACTAGACAGTTCAGTAGACAGTGTGCCGGTGGAAAATTACAACTTATCTACCATTGATCTTATTGCCGATCTTGAACAGTGGGTTTGGACAATTACTGCCGATAAGGAAAGGGTTATTATACGATCGAAAATTGCTGACGGAAATTTAACACATAGGAGAACATCGAGGAATACAAATATATACAGGGAAAACAGATGACAAATCGGACAAAGGAGACGTTACTGTAATCCTATATAAGGACGACTATCAAAAGGGAATGAGGAAATTTTTCAAGGATGTAAATACAAATGGAACCGTAGGAACGGATCCGATACGAAAATTACTAGGAGGGAACAACAAATTGATTATGGAACATACAGATTATCCAAATATGTAGAAGAGGTGTTGAAAAATTTTAGATTGGAAGAATGACTCTTACATTCTTGTTAAACTAAAAACAAAAATTAAATTCTAATATGACTAGACGTAGTATCACTTTTTATGAACCTAACGTTTCATCTGGCTATCGAAAATATTATGACACAGTGGGAGAAGTTACAAACATATACAAAAAATAGCAAGAAAAAAAAATTCCTTAAACTTTTAAAGTTTTGTCTGGAGGATATTTTTTTATATGGTGAAACATTATATAATCAAACCTATGGCATGTCTTTGGGAAACCCTCTATAACCTACGATAGCTGACATTGTACTAGACAAACTTATAAAATAAACATTAGATGAGCTGGAAGAACGGAACATAACGATAAAATGTTTAACAAAATACGTGGACGACCTTTTCACGATAATTATAGAAGATGATGGACACATAATACCGCGAATATTTAACAACTAATACATGAAATTTAAATTTACAATTGAAAAGGAAATTGACAACTCTTTACCTTATTTAGACATGAGACTGCAGAGAGAAGGAGGAAGACTAATTACAGACTGCTACATGAAATCAATAGCATCTGGGAGATTAATGAATTTTAGTTTTACACAACCAACGCAAAGAAAATTAAATACGGCCCTCGGTTTTATTGAACGAATACGGAAACTAAATGTTACTAAATTTATCAGCGAGAATATGGAAAAAGTCAGGGAAATTTTGATTAGGAACAGGTATCCGACATACATTATTAATAACTTAATACGACGATTGAATGACGTTGAGCAGGGAAGAAATACAAACAGAAACGACATATCTGGAAAACCACGAAGATACCACAGTCTCTCTTATATACCGAAACTTACGGGGAATGGGAAAATGAGAAAACGACGCCAAGAGTTGTTCGGCCTTCCTCATCTTCTTGCACCCAGGGGGTTATATGTTAGCGCTCTTTGGTATATCTTGTCATCTTCTCTTTTAAGTGTGTGCCCTATCCAGCCAAGTTTGTGTGTTTGGATTTCACAGTTTATGTCAATCATATTTGTTATGGCGAGCAGTTGATTTAATTTCTTCAGCTACAAGCCATGTTTCGCATCCATATAATAAGACGGACAGAACATATGCTGAAAATATAAACATATATAAACTTTGTCCTTTTACTGTATTCATATAACTTTCAAATTTTTGATAATATGAGAAAAGCACATCTTGTTTTTCGTATTCTAATGTTGATAATATGATTGCAATATTTTAGTTAGTAGTTTTGCTCCGACTGTGATACTAGATCTTAAGTTTATATTACTGTGATATTTATTATAATTATTTTTACATTCATTTCATATAATTTGTGTTTTATTATGTCGCGGTGTAAAAACTAATTATATGTTAAATGTCAAAATTGACAAAGACTAAGTAAATAAGTAAATTTAAGCTATCATATTGTTGATATTACTACTATTTTTGTGTTTATATTCATATCGATACTTGTACAGAACTTTTTTGCACCGAATTTCATTAAAATATTCTTATTCCGAGGGGACATTTGTATGGGGGCTAGGTGAAATAATGTATCGATCACAACCTATTTAAATAGGCTTCATCCTTGTATCATAAAAGTAGCACGTGCCAAATTTCATTAATTTATATTTGAAACTGCGAACCGTACTTTGTGCACAAGGTTTACATGGACAGCCAGCCGTCCAGCAAGCCAACGGTCCAGCCACCCAGACGGGAGGACATCGTTAAATTGATTTAAAAAGTGATTCTGAGTCGATTGTTATACTTTAGGGTAGGTGAATAACCTTCTTTATGCGTTACAAACATCAGCACAAATGCATTATACCCCAACTGGTGTAGGGTATAAAAATTCACTTGTCTTAAAAAAGGATCACAATATTAAGTAGCACTTCTTTGTAATAAACTTGAAAAATTATAGTTCCGTATTATATATGATGAAATAACTTAGATTCGATTCCCATTTTTGGCAAAATTTTTATTTTAATTTTTTTTTTTTTTTTTTTTTTTTAATTTTACTAGGTACCCACATTGAAACGTCAAACATTTTATTTTAATATCTCAGTTGGTTTTAATATTATACGTAAACTTCTAGTTTGCAAAAATGTTTATATGTGCAACTTAAAACCGCTATAACTTTCGCGTACCCTGTTCGAAATGATTAGCACGAACAAATTCTACACGCATTCGAGTCACTCTATATATTTATATAATTTTTTATTTTATATTTATATAATTTTTCTTGAAGGCCTAAAATCAAAAATTTTTGATAATAGCCAATATATCGTTGCCTGATTTTAATAAACTTATGCCTTCAGGCTGGAAAATACCAGTGAAGCGTTGGATAAAACAATGAAATAATAATAACATTTAATTTGCATTTAGGTATGACTGAAAGCCCAATTCTATTACACATTAAGAAATTAAGCAAAAGGTTGTATAAACATATTAACCTTAAAGCATTACTTAAGAAAATTAAGAAAATTCTATTTGAAAAATATTTGTTAACTTGCAAAAATTTTAACGATTTTGTATAATTTTTTTTTTTTTTTTACTTTTATTTATTTGTAAAGACAACACTGTGTTGAACTTACTTTAAAATACAACCCTGTCTTATGACTGTTTACTTGAAGTAAATAAATCAAAACAACTTATTAGTAAATGAGTGAAAATAAGGTTGCCATATCAAACATTTTTGTTTTTCCCTCTCTCAGCATTTTATAACAATTTCTAGGAAAATAAAAAAATAATACTGAAAATTAATTAAATTTAAATTAAAATTCTTACCAATTTCAACCAAATCGTTGACCTGCCTTTATAAAATTACTAAAAATAAATAACATAAAGCCACCAGCTCTAAACAATTTCAAATGTATGGCGCCTGAAAAAGTGTTTCAACCAACAATTAACAATAAATAAAAGGATAAGTGCTACAATTTTATTATAGCCAAAAATAATCACATGCTTTTTCTATTTTAATTATATTTTAAAACTAATTCTACAAGTATAAAAATTGAAAATTTGTTCATGAACATATTTACGTTTTTCTTTTTTTGTTATGTTTTTATTTCGTTTTGTTTGTAATGTGTCCCCAGTTTAATTATAAATCAATTAAATTGATGAAATTTAGTGCAGGTGGCCGAAGAAAACTTAAGTAATTTTCTTGTCTATAAATATAAAAAAAGAAATAAATTTAAATATGGCTTTTTTTTAAGTATTCTGTGTTTGGCATTACAAAATATGGCACAATTAAATGTTTAAATTTTTCTAAACTAAAAATTAATTAGGAAAAAAAAAAAAAAAAAAATAAAATGTCTTTTTTTAAACTAAATTTAAATGTTTAAATTTCTTTATTTTTATTTCATTTTACACCTTTTTTTTCTATAAAAAAATGTGAAAAACAGGTAAAAACAAAACCGCAGTCGATAATAAAAAAAGAAAAAATAGAAAATAATCTCATTCGTATTTATTTTTAAAAATCAAATTAACTAAAAATAATTGTATTGACTCAGTGAAGGAGAGATTGTATCCAAGTAGGATTTTTCATTAAAATTCCCAGTATAAGGGGATTTATAGCGTTTATAGTTTCAAATAATGTTAAATAAATTGTTCATCCCATCTAAACTTTCTCTTAAACTTGCCCGACATTCTGTGGGAGATCAGCTGTTTGCTAACAAGGTTGCCAGAAGGAGAGAATCTAAAATTCCAATATATTTATTAACTAAAAATGAAACGATTTCTTTAAAGCTTTTAACATCTCAAAAATTTGCTTAAAAATCCCACACATTTTGGAAATTTTTACTCTTAGTGAAATCACAAAGTAACAGGCGTTCACGTTAAATTTCAAACGAAAAACTCTTATCAGCAAGAGACAGATTTTTTCCTCAATTTGTTAAAATTAAATTTAAAAAACAACACGTATGTAGGTGTTAATTTTAATGAGGTATAAGAAAATTTTTAAATACTCTACAATAATGATAAATTAAAAAAAGATAATAAAATTAGTATTATTAGGTTAGGATATAATGGCCATTGGACCGAAGTTCAAATGTTCTTAGGCCAATAATTGATCGCAAGTACTGAGAGAAAACCCTAAATTATGCCACAAATCATTTCGAACTCTTAACAAAGATTCGCTTAACATCCAAGCTATCCAGATCGCTAAGGTCAATAAAAAGGGTTCTCCCATAAAACCTGTCTTCTCTCCGATAGAGTCGGATATGAGCAAATAAGGTGAGTGACACGTTCCTACTCCTTGTCGCAGCATGTTTCTACATTATTCATTAAGCCTGAGAGCATGTCTACTAATAACGAGAGAATGGTCACCAACATAGAGAGTTTACCTCGAGAGAGAGAGAGAGAGAGAGAGAGATGATAAGATTCTAGAGAATTCTGGCAACTTGACAGGTTTTCCAGTGATCGTTTGCCGGTTGATAGATCACTTCCTGAACATGCAGCATGCTCATAGTCATTGGTATACCTACATTCTTCTTATCCGAAATGATTTGTATGATAGTACCATCTCTGGCGACCTTATTTGCTAAATTATTACCCTCTTCCATGTCACTATGTCCTGGCACCGAAATGAAGTACAAAGGTATAGTAAGCAGATTTCGTTTATAGAACTGTGACAGTCACGGACTACTCTGATCGAATGAGTATTGGCTGAAAAGCCTTGATGGCCGTTTGTCTCTTCGGGTGGGGGGAAGAATAAGCGAATTCAGTTCTAGTTAAATTCAAATTCAGTTCTAGTTCAGTTCAAGTTCAGTTCTGGTTCAATATTTATGAATTTAAAAAAAGTTATAGTTCAGTCCTAGTTCAGTTCTGGTTCAGTCCTAGTTCAGTTCGGGTTCAGTTCTAGTTCAGTTCTGTTTCAGTTCTAGTTTAGTTCTAGTTCAGTTCTGGTTCAGTTTTAGTTCGGTTCTGGTTCAGTTCTAGTTCAGTTCTGGTTCAGTTCTAGTTCAGTTCTGGTTCAGTTCTAGTTCAGTTCTAGTGCAGTTTTAGTTCGGTTCTGGTTCAGTTCTAGTTCGGTTATGGTTCAGTTCTGGTTCAGTTCTAGTTCAGTTCCAGTTTAGTTCTACTGCAGTTCTTGTTCAGTTCTAGTTCAGCTTTAGATCAGTTCTGGTTCAGTTCAGTTCTGGTTCAGTTCTAATTCAGTTTTAGTTCAGTTCTGGTTTAGTTCTGGTTCGGTTCTGGTTCAGTTCTAATTCAGTTCTAGTTCAGTTCTGGTTCAGTTCTACTTCAGTTCTTCTTCAGTTCTAGTTCAGTTCTGGTTCATTTATATTTCTGTTCTAGTTCAGTTCTAGATCAGTTCTATTCTACCACAGTTCTTGTTCAGTTCTAGTTCAGTTGCAGTTCAGTTCTAGTTCGGTTCTAGTCCAGTTCTAGTTCAGTTCCAATTCAGTTCTCCATCAGTTCTAGTTCAGTTCAATACGTCCAATAAATGTAGGAACTGAAGGAGAGGAGATGTCTAGATTAGCGATGTTGAATAGTTTACTTTTAAGTGTTGGGCTTGAACAAATGGGTATAAGACGGAATGAAAATGGATGAATAAAAGACTGTTAGTTGGACAAAGGTTACTCAATATGTATCAGTTGAAGTTAGTTGACGTTTCCAATCGCCAATAGTATTTTTTTCATATTTTATAATGTTTAGTTCTTTTTTAATCTTTGTAAATATTGTAAATAAATATGAATAATGAAGATTATAAGTTTGATGAATGAAGAGTGATCTTTTAATTTGAATGAAGTGGAAAGAGCGTGACAGAGGAAAATCATAGAAGTACATAAAAGTATGATCTGTATTTTAAATATCCTAACAAATTATTGCTAAAAAAATTGTTTCACTTGACACTCCGTTACTCACTCTGTATTCTAATAGTTGCATTAGAAAATTAATTCTTTTAAAAATTAGGTTTTTGTTTGTCAGTTTCGTTTAAAAAATTTTCTAATCGTAATAGTAGTTTCGTTAATATTTAAATTTATAAAAAATTATGCAGAGACGTAATTACTATTAATTACGAGTTATTTTATTTCTATTAACTATAACTTTGGCAAATTTAAAGGGATTTAAAAAAAATTAAATGCTAAATATTTTACACATTTTAAAGTATTTTTTTAAATACAAAATAAGTTTTGAAATACAAATTTCTCAGCAATTATAAATAAAAAAACTAATTCAAGGGTTTAATTAAAAAGTCTGTATCTCAGCCAAAAGTCAAGTCGTAGTAGTATACTGTGACATCAAATAAGGAGAAAGCGTTTAAAGCTAACCCAATAAGCACACAAATTTCAAAAATTCAAGCCTTGGAAAATTCCGCTGGAATCCGATATGAATTCAAATATAAAAATATTTTAAACATGAAATATGATTGAAAAAATTAAAAATTTTACAGTAAAATAAATTTGGCTTAAATTTAAATTTTCTTTTCGCTGGAGTACGCTATTGAATTAAAATGTAATAAAAGTTTAATTTAATGCTTGGCACTGGATTTAAGGCTGGAAATACATTTGGTTTCAACTTAAATTCCAGCAAAAATGCTTATTGGGAAGACTTATTGAATGACTTGCGACTCTGGCCAAAATAATCATGAAGAGCACATAATTATGTAATGTCGAAAGGAAAATTACAGATGCAGTTATGAAAGTTAAAAACAATCCCATCTATTTCACCGATACTGTTGCAATTAGATGTTCGAAATGTTCTTTAAAAAGTGGTTATTTATATCTGTAAAAAACTTAGTATACCATCTGTAGTGTAGCTCTCTCTAGCTGCCACTAAGGAGCACCACAAATTATATGTTTTTTATTTTTTATTTTATTTTAAAGCTTCAAATAGTTCTGTTTTTGTTAACAAATTTAGTAAAAACAAAAATCTTGATCATTAAAATAAAGAAAAATAAAAATTAAAATAAAAATTATAATAAATGAATTCTTAAAAAATTTATTTATGCAGCCACAACTACTAGATGCAAAATACGTCAATCGGAAAAAATATTCATTTTAAAAGAATGATATTAAGAAAAAATCTCAAAAAAATAAAAAAAAACAAAATTTTGTTTTACTATTTAAGCAAATTTTATTATTATTTTTGCATAAAAGATTCATAGCAAAAGAATTTTGTCAATATAAAGAAAATGTCATTAGTCCGTGAGTCTGTGTGTTTCTTACGGACGTTTAAGAAAATGTCAAATTAGAATATCAGGAAATGATGTCACATTACGGTGTCTAATTCAAGAATATAAATCTGTTTTCTTGTTATAGTTGTTTAGCTTTAATGAACGGTAATACTGATGAAAAGTTCTAAAATTACCAAGAATATTATGTTTATGAATGAAACAAAAGATTTGTTTCTTTTGTAGCTGTCATATTTGACACTTTAAAAAGCCACATTTTTTTTTTGCATTATTTCATTAAAAAAATTCCTTAACAAAGTATGCGCTTGAATATAAAAATAAAGAATTAGGTTTCACAAAACAATTACGTCTTTATATGACCTTTGAACCTTAACATTTTTTTTATAACAAAATATTAAAGTTGTATTTTAAAATTTGGAAGAAAAGCTACTCCCTACTGCCAGAAATTTTGTTGATTAAAATTATTTGCTTTAAAGTATGTCTTTTGTTGTTCAGGGTGCCGCTGCTTGTTTTAGAATATTTTTGTATTATGAACATTATATGTTTTTTTATATTTACGATTCTTTTTTCTTGTCATTATATTTTATTACAATATTTTGCATTTTTTATTACATTTTCAGGTGAGTCAAGATGACATGTTAGAGAGGATGAATTTTATGAAACCCTCATCGTAGAATGTAATTCTTTCCAACTTAAAAGGTATTAAACTAATATACAAAATTTACAAAATATATTATTTGAGTTATTGCGTTATATGTGATTTAAAATAACACATTATTTAAAATTTTTTGAAAATTTATATGGAAATTTAAAATAACATTATAACATTGTGAAACCTATGTTTATTAATTCTGTTAAAAATTTGTTGATTTCTCACAAAAAATTTAATTTTTTATTCAACATTTTTTTTTAACAAAATTTTTCACTAAAATTCAAATTTTAATTAAAAATTAAAATTTTCACTAAAAATTTAAATTTTTACTAAAAATTACAATTTTCACAAAAAATTTAAGTTTTCACCAAAAAATTAAAATTTTCACTAAAAAATAAAATTTTCACTAAAAATTAAAATTTTCACAAAAAATTCAAATTTTCACAAAAAATTTAAATTTTCACAAAAATCCAATTAAAAAAAAAAAAAAAAAAAAAAATAGAAATTCGATTTTTCACAAAAATTCTGAAATTTAATTTTTCACTAAAAATCCGATTATTTACCAAAAATTCAAATTCATTAAAAAACCAGATTCTTTACTAAAAATTATATTTTTCTATAAAAATCCAATAATTCACAAAAAATGAAAATTTCACCAAAAATCCAAATTTTTACTAAAACTCGATTATTCGATAATAATCCAAATTTTCACTTTGAGGGCCGTTTGTGCCTGCGGGTAGGGGGAAAGATAACGAGTTCAGTTCTAGTTTAGCTTAAGTTTAGTTCTAGTTCAATATTTATGAATTTAAAAAATTTATAGTTCAGTTATAGTTCAGTTCTAATTCAGTTCTATTTCAGTTTTAGTTCAGTTCTTTTTCAGTTCTAGATCAGTTCTGGTTCAGTTCCAGTTCAGTTCTAGTTCAATATTTATGAATTAAAAAAAGTTCTAATTCAGTTATAGCTCAGTTCCAGTTCAGTTCTAGTTCAGTTCCAGTTCAGTTCAGTTCTAGTTCAGTTCTAGTTCGGTTCTAGTTCAGTTGTAATTCATTGCCAATTCAGTTCTTTATAATTTCTAGTTATATATGTAGGAACTGATGGAAAGGAGACGTCTAGATCAGCGATGTTGAATAGTTTACTTTTAAGTGTTGGTCTTCAACAAATGGTTATCAGACGGAATGAAAACGGATGAATAAAAGACTGTTAGTTGGACAAAGAATAGAGAGTTACACAAAAGTGAGTTGACGTTTCCAATAGTATTATTTTTCACCAAAAATCCAAATTTGTACTAAAACTCAATTATTTATTAAAAATCCAAATTTTCACTAACAATCGCTTATTCACTAAAAATTCGATTTTTCAGTAAAAATCCGATTATTCACTAAAAATTTGATTTTTCACTAGAAATTTGATTCTTAACTTCAAATCTGATTTTTCATTAAACAACAAAATTTTCACCAAAAATTAAAAAATCGATTTATCAATAATAACAAGAAAAGATTTCGGTCATGCCCGACAATAGTGAATGGTATGAAAAGTTAATAATCGATTTTCGATTTTTCGATCAATTATTTTAATTTCAAATTTTATTGTCGATTAATTGCAGCTCATAATCGATTTTTTAATCGATTATTATTTGCAAAATTAGTAAAAATGAATTAACATTAAATTGGATTATATTTTAAAGGACCATTAGACGTTTAAATATGCATATCTGTTGATATGTTTAACAACTATACTATACTCTTTGAAATAAACATTTTAAGAGTGTAATGCATTGTACATAATATTCATATAACTGTTCGCAGAAGATCAAAAGATAATAAAAAGAATCAATCAATTTATTATTAACCAACTTCCGCAGATCACTATAATAACGTTTTTGAATATCTTAAATTTACCACCATAGAATTCAAATACATGTATTTTGTAAAAACATAGAAAGTAAATTAATCATTTCACCAATTTTGCAATGATATAAAATATTACATATAAATATGACACTGGAACCGTATGCGGAATATTTTCTGCTAGACGGGACACTTGTCCCGTAAGATGTAGATTATCTATTTTTATTTGAATGGTCATACCGCGTTTAAGGCGCGGAATTCGTACGTAGTGAAGTCTTAATGTCTACTCAATTGTACTTAATCTCTATACTTCTCTGCATAGTCTGGGTAACAGGGTATTCGTAAGATAAAAACGGCGAATGAGTGCGCAAGAAATTGGTCTCCTACGTAATCGTATATAACAGAAACACAGACGAATGATTATATTCCTGTGGTCGAACTGTAAAAAAGGGGCTGCAGAAAGTTGTTCTATTGAAAATTAGGAACATTTTTTATGTGATTCTCCGGCAATGCGGAAACGCATGCTCAAATGTTTTGGCAACCGTTCTTTCACGAATATGGATTTTATATAACTCGTACTCAAAGTTCGTCCATTGTATTTAATAATTATTTCTTGAATTGTATTATGTGTTTTTGCTGATGTTTGTAACGCACAGAAAAAAATATCCAACACCAATACCAATCGACTCAGAATCACCTTTTGAGTCGATCTAACGATGTCCGTCCGTCTGGTTGGCTGGCTGTCCATGTAAACCTTGTGCATAAAGTAATTTTGCAATTTTGAAGATAATTGAACGAAATTTGGCACGTAGGAATTTCATGACACAGGGACGAAGCCTATTGAAATTGGTTATGATTACTCCATTATTTCACCTAGCCCCATACAAATGTCCTCCCGGAATAGGGGTTTAATGATCATAAATGCTTTAAATATAGCAATATTTTAATGAAATTCGGTGTGAGGAAGTTTTGTTAAATCTTTCAATCTTTATGCCAAATTTCATGAAGATCGGTCCATAATTGACCATGGCTCCCATATAAAACCCTATTACAAAAATCACTTTAAAGTGCATAAATCACATACACATGTTAGTATCAGGTTTATGTTCGTCACAAGTAAGTTTTATATAAGTAGAAATCATATTGACAAATCTTATGAGGATCGCTGCATAATTTCCCATAGCTCCCATATAAGCCCACTTTTGGGAATTACTTTAAAGTGCATAAATTCATATAAATATTTAGTATTTACGTATTCGTATATTTTATTTTACACTTAGTAAAACTATCGGTCCACAATTGTCCACATGTCTTATATCAGACGCCTCCACGAATTTTGATGGAAATGCACAATGGTGTGGGGTATCATAATATGGTCGGGCTTGACCGACTATATCTTTTTTACTTGTCTTACTATTTTTTTTTATGAAAGAACTTGTTACAAGCGGCAGCAGAGTTCTGAGGAAAATTTCAATTTTCCTATTTTGAACAAATTTACACTTTTGCTGTATCAAATGAAAGCTTTTTTTAATATTTTTAATATAACTTTACAAACTTTTAAAATGTTTAATATATTTTTAATAGTTATTTGTTTTCATGAAAAAAATAAAACTTTTATAAAATGAACATTAAACTGCGCCAAAGGATTTTAAAATATTTTATTATTTATTTTATGATTCTCTATTCTTTTGTCAAAAATTTGTGTATTTGTAACTGCCAAAAATTGAGTTTCCTACATACTTTGCTACCGTTTGGTACACACCCAAAATCTTTTAAAAACTTGTTCCAACAATTTAAAAATTTATTTGATATTGACAATGAAGTTGTGCAGGATTGATTTTCGTTTAATCGAAATCTAAAAGTCGATTTCAGTATAAAGTTGACTGGTAATATTCAACCACAAAATAATAGTTTTTTTTTTTTTTTTTTTATATAAAGAGAATTGATTTTCGGCCATAATCGAAATCGATTTACCAGCCACTACCCGACAATATGATATCCTTCACCCTTGCGTTTGAGCCTCAAACTCATTCTCGAGATTTTCATAAATGGCCACATATGAAACCTATGGCCAATTATGATTCGAAAGATGTAAATTTTTGTATAGACAATTTTGAAGATGGTTTCACTATTCCTTTTTATATTTATGACAAACAAATTTTTTCCAAAATAATTTTTAATTTCTCCTTTTCCTATTGTAAATTTTTCTTAGTTGAAAAATTCATTTATCTCCCCGGGGATCCGATACTATTGGGAATGAATATTTGGAACGAGATAGTATGAAAGTAAATTTTTTTTTCGCGATTGGAATAAACTACATCCTACAAAATTCGCAACATATTTTTCACGATATTTTTTGTTTTATTTTGGTGTTGGACTTTGTAGACATACATACAAATAAAATATAAAAATAAATATTAATTTCAATATCGGACTTGAATATTTTTTACTTAAAAAAAAATTAATTAAAATTTTTTTTTCAATTTCAATGACAAAATCCATTATTTTAAAGTTACCGTAATTATATTTTAATATATTAACTGCAAAATAAAATTTGATTATTTTTCAAATTAAATTTTTATTAATACCTCTCCCCTTAGCCCCCAAAAATAAATCTTACGATCACCCCAATTAAAAACACTTTCACACCTTTTTTTTTATTTTCTAATTTTGCTCAACTTGACTTTTTGCTACGTTTTCTTTTCGATTTATCGCTTTATCTTTATCGTTTATCATTAACATTTTCACATTGTTAAAAGAAAAACAACTACTTGTTTATTATTATGCTGTTTTTATATATATTTTTTGCTTATTTTTCGAACAATCAAATAAAATTTATATAACAATTTTTACGAAAATTTTCGAAATTTACACACTTAAAGGAAATTGGAAAGAGAGAAAAACAAGAGAAAAATTTATAAGACATAAGAAAAGAGTTTTGAAAAAAAGTTTTCAAAAATTCATTCACAAAAAAATTTAAAATCTTTTACTCTAATAAAACACACGCACAATTAAAGAAAATTTTAAAATTGCTTGAAATTTCGAATTTTCTTTTACTTGAATATGTATAAAAAGAGCATTTAATAATTCTCTTTATTTTAGAATTTTCTTCTTTTCTCGCTTGTGTGTGATCTTTAAAATAATTTTCCTTAAACTATTAAAGAGTGAGTAAAATTTTCCTCAAAAACAGAACAAAAAATAATAAAAAAAGAAAAGCTATAAGAATTTTTCGTAAATGTTTTTCGGCGTGATTTTTTTGTTTGTTTGTTTAATGAAACATTTAATTCGAATCGAAGAAATCATGTCAGTGGTCTCTGCGGAGGTTTCACGTTAAAACGTATTGAATTTTTAAAGCGCGCATACACACAATAAATTTTTTTTCTTTTAAAATTATAAAAAATCTTAAAAAGAAATTTATATAAAATTAAAAAAAAAAAAAAAAAATAAAGAAATTTATATAAAAAAAAATCATTTTTTAAAGCCCAAAATAGGCTTAAAAAATATATACAAAATGATATTGAAATTAGTTTAATACAAAAAAATTTAAATTTAAATTACCCAAAGAAAAAAATGTCGAAAATAGCAAAAATTTAATAAAAGCACAAAAAGAAAAAAAAATATATCAATAAATATTTTAAACCTTAAATCACTAAAATTCAATTAAACATACCATTTTGAAAATTTCCATAAATTAAGAAAATTTATCCAACGAATTTAGTAAAGAGAGAGAAAAAAAGAAGAAACAAGTGTTTATTTAAATAAATGTTGTTTAAATTTAATAAAAAAATGTAGAAAAATGCTAAGTATATTTGGAAAAATATGTTGAAAAGTTTAATTTTTTTTGTTGAGCAAAAGCAAAAAATCATAAATTTAAAAATGAAAACTACCAAGTGAAATACAATTTATTTGAAATAAACAACATTCCAGTTTCTAAATAAATATTAAAAAATAAAACAAATGGAAGTTTAAATTCAAAGTTTGATAATTTTGTTTAATTAAAAAAAAGCATTAAAAAAATTGA
This sequence comes from Protocalliphora azurea, assembly GCA_932274085.1. NCBI lineage: Eukaryota > Metazoa > Arthropoda > Insecta > Diptera > Calliphoridae > Protocalliphora > Protocalliphora azurea. The sequence continues at coordinate 130,669,331 of OW026522.1, read as the reverse complement.
AATTATAAAAATAAAAATTTTAAAATTACTTTGCATATTATTAACGTGTTATGCTGATGTTTTTAAAATTTTAATCAAAAATCTCAACATTTGCTGAGTGGGCCTTCGCGGGGGACCATGCCGGTCATTGCTGATTCAGATGAACCACCAGCAAAATGTTGCAAATATTGTGAGGGTAGGCCTATAATTATAATTATTAATATTTATTATTAATATTTTTAAAATAAATTTAGAATTATTTTAATTGAATAAAAATGTCTTGAGAATCATAAAAGAATAGATTAAGTATAAACATGAAACAACTACAAAAGGTGGAAACACTAGAAAGTTTGTTCTAAATTTTATTTACTCTGAAAAGTAAATTTCGAGAAGCAATTCAAATGATAAATGTTTACATTTTATATTTTTTCATTCTTTATTTTCTGTTTTTAATTTTCCAGTTTTTTGACTTAACAATGAATAAAATTGACGAGTGATTCTACCTTGTGTTATTATATTATGGTATACAAATTTTTTTTTTGAAAATGTTTTTGAAATATTAAGAAAATGTTTTGAAGAAAAAATAATTATTTAAGAATTTCTAGGATTTGAGGCTCCTAGTCAGGTCTACACACAGCAAAATATCTTGTTTGCTGCAATTCTGAGTTCGTAGGGGAGAGAGGAGAAGTGTATACTAAGATTTTACATTCTCCATCTATTTCATGTACGAAGTCAGAATCGCAGCAAAAAAAATTGCTTTGTGTGAAGCTCAACTTATTTAAGCTTTAGTTATGAAAAGGAGAATAATATAATAGATAAAAAAAAAAAATAATTATGCTTAGTGATAATTTTTTATAAATATCATTCTCTTAGAATTAGCTTTCTCTTCAGGCCTTTACTCTGGCTTATGAGCTTTAAACGAGTGTTTTTGTCATAACCTAAAATTATTGTTTCCAAATATTTTTAATGAATATTAGATGGGAAAGGGATGTTTATGCGTTTTTGAAAAGTATGTACCTACTACGATTCGATCTCTTTCTTTTTAATTTCAAAAAATTTAAACAATATCATTTGTGTGTTCGACAAAAATATAGGGACCCTCCTAATATAATTCTCGAAGGAATTTTGTTAAAAACATCTCTCTAATGTCTGAATATTTTTTTTCACATTTTTGCGATAAATAATCTCTGGATTTTTTACGAGCTTCAAATTTAAAATTTTGGGAAAACTATTTTGCAACAGATTTATTTCTCGATTCAGTTAAAACAGCACTTTACAGAAACACTACTCACGTTTGGAACATATGTTTATTTTATTCCCATTTGTCTAAGAATTTTTGAAATAATCGGCTACGAACATATATTTCTTTTTTATTAATAGACAGATAGATAGACAAAGAGACAGGCAGACATACACACAGTTAGATAGATAGATAGATAGATAAAGTGTGCGTTCTAATAAAACTTAACTGAAACTTTTCGTAATAACTCTTACTGCCACACAGTGGTCAAAAACGTTGTGTTTGTAAATAATTCTGTAACATGTGAACCGTTGGAAATATCTCAATAAAATTTCACCTGACCAGAGACGAGGTGTTTTCGAGCTGATTTGAAGGAACACAGATTCCTAGCGGATCAGGGGAGTGGGTAGACCTCCAAAGTTGATCATCTCGGGTATGCAATTTTTTTTAAAAAATCCCTAAAAATTCATTTGTGATTTGACAGAAAAAAAAATTACATATAGATAGTCGTTGTATATTCCTAAAAAAATACGCTTACATGTTCAGGTTATCTCTTTTAGTTTAGGAGATATTTAGGTCAAAATAAATTTTTTACTCATTTTTAGCCATTTTTACTCATTTTTTAGTTTTTAGGTTTTTTTTTAACTTGGCCCTAAATATTCATCGGATTCTTTATAAAATTCTAAATAATATTGCTACCAGAATCGTGTAAATATATAGATTAGAAAAAAGTTACATTAATGTGAAATTGGAACTTTAAAAAATTTCATATTATTGGTTTTTTTTTTTCAAAATATTTTTTACTTATAAAATTTGTTTTTTATTCTGGCTCATATAATTTTTTAATGTCTTCAAAAGGAATCTTAATGTAGATGCGTGTAAAGTAAACTTCAAGGCGCTTGGGACAATGGTGTCCCTACAAGCCCTACCCAAACTTTCTCAATTTTCCAAAATTTTTTTAAGATTTGTTTGTAAAATTCTCAAATCTCAAAGCTGGGATCGAACAAAAATTATGGTAATTATGTAGCTCCATATATTGGGTAAACACACAAAAAATTATTTTCTGACGGAAGCGTCTTATAACGACCGTGTGACCATTTGAATGGAAAAAGTCAATTTTTAAAACACTTTTTTTCCGGTTTAGGATTTTGGGTATTTTGGTACAAAATAGTGGGTGTGTTTTAATTCGCTGATTTTAAGTATATATATATATATATGTAAATTTAAATTTTAAGTTTTTCAGGTCATGGTCTATAGTTTTTATCTTAACTTATTCCATTCATCTTTTTTTAAAACATGTATGTTTTATTTAAATGCACACTTTAGATCTTTCATTATCCAAAGGGCCAAAAGTCGTTTGTGCAGCCCAGTAAAATCTACACCAAAGCCTATTACCCATAACACCAAGATAATGCTCTGTATTTGGTGGAATCAAAGGGTGTCATTTGTTATAATCTGCCATAAGTGAATGAAACGATCAAGCGAGACCTGCACCGAACATAATTGATTCGCTTGAAGAGAGAATTGAAAAAAAATCAGCCTGAATATGCGATCAAAACGTGATCATAATTTTTCATCACAAGAAGTCGAGCTCTTTGAAAATAGCAGATGGAAAATTTTGTTCTGAGAAGTGGTCTAGGGATGCATTCAATAAATTTTCAGAAAATCTCGTAGCTTCAATACTTTAAACAAAATTCATTGTAAATTTATCTATTAACTAGTGTATAAACCTGACAATGCAATTAATAATAATGGAAAAGGAAAAAAGAGAAATAACAACAACTTTTGATGATTTTCCCCTTCCTAATCGATATTAAAAGATTTGAATCCATTATAAGGTGAAATTTTGAAAAAGAAAGATTTGAAACTAATTAATTGGTAGAAATTCGTTCCCTGATCGAAAAAAAGGTTATTCCTTAAATTTGTTTTATACTCGCCCTTTGAGCTTTTGCTTTTCTTTAATTTTTTCCATTTATATTGCGCTATTTTTTTAATGGACATCTTTCATTCTTCTCTAAATGCAAGTGTTAAGATTTTTATAAATTTTTGCTATTTTTACTTTAAAATCTAATCGAAAGATTTATATTTAGTTTAGTTAATGACGTTGCTTTTATTGTTGTTGTTTTTGTAGTCAGTAGGGCACTTTGTTTCGGCCACTAAAAATACATTAAAAAAAAAAAAAAAGATTTCAATTTATCTCTAAAGTGTTTAAAAATATTAAATTTTTTACTTTGTTTATGAAAAACAGTTTGTTATTGAGGTGAGTAGTTTAACCCACTAAATAGAACACTGAAAAAAAATTTTAATTAAATAAAATAGATAACTTACTACATATGACAAAAAATTTAATCGATAACAATTGATTTTATTGATAAATAAATTATTGATAACATAAAAGAAAGAAAATAACGAGAAATTTAATTCTTAGGTTTTTTTTTTTACTTTTTTAAAATTTTAAACTTAATTTTTTTAAAGCGATTATAAACATTATTTTCTTTAAGTGTAAACGTTGCCAGACTTTTTATTATTGTTAGTAAATAGTGGTGCCATACTTGTGGGTACTGGTTTTTATTTAAATGGTTGCTGACGTGTGTACTTTTTTTCTTTAAATTCATACGTATTTCTACTTAGTGTTGTTTTTTTCAGATTAAGTTTTTTTAATTAAAAAATATATATTTTTATTTTATTTGTAAATAAAATCCTTACTAAAAATATTTGCCAAATGTATACTTGCTTGTCAGCATTTAGTTTAATGCTTTTAAAACACTACATATTTGTTTAAAATTAAATGTTTTCTTAAGGGTAAATAAATAAAAAACTAAAAACATTAATTAATATTTTTTATTTGTATTAAGAGGGACCGTACTTATTTTATAATCCCGGAAATTATATTATTATTTTTTTTTAAATAATTAATTACCTTAATTAAAAGAATTTTAAGTTTTTCTTTTTGTGGTTTGTTATTTAAAAACACATTTATAAAATACACACAAGCCAAGCAAAAATTCATTAAATATTTGTCACACTTCAATAAAATATAATTAAATGAAAAATAGCACAAATATATATTTTGTTTTGTTTTCTGCTCTGAATGCAACAAAAATAGAAGAACTAAAAAAAAATCTGTAAAAATCCCAACATACACGCGTTGAAAGGTTATTTTATTGGCAACCAATCAATGCCACCAACCATTTGCAATACAATAAGAAACATACAATATGATCAGCTTCGTGGTGTATATCATGTGTATGTTATTGTTTTTTTTTACAGAAACCTTTTTATGTTTTTCATTATTATTTTTTCAAGAAAAAATTTTCTTTTTTTCATATAAGTTTTTGCGTATTTTTGTTTACTTGATTTTATTAAATAAAAACACTTTTAATAGAGAAAAAACCTTTAAAATTGAAAGGTTGGTATTTATTACAGTAATACATATAAATGTATAAAATGCATTGAAATTAATAATAAATTAATATAAGGTCCTGAAATTCATTTGTTTTTATAATACTATTTTCTAAGAGATTTTATTGCAATTAAAAGTAGTGTGGCATCTTTGTTTTTTAATGTAAACAAAACAAAAAATACCTTAATTGTAAAGATAGAGCAAAAGGTTCATCACTCTCCCACCCTTCTTTCTCCTTAATTTGTTTTTAAATTGAGTGGAGTAAACGTAAACAAAGAGCTTAAATTGTAACACTCTCTTCCTTTCTACTTTATGTTTTCTTTAGTATGAGTGTATAATATTTATTTCTTATTTTTGTTTTTGCGATGTTTTCTTTATTTACCATAAAAAAACATATAAATTTTATTAAATTTACTTGACTGGAGGCTACTATTAAACAAGAAATTTAATTAAAATGAAATTTTTAGAAAAAAAGACACTACATGAGATAATTTAATTTATACTGAAACATGCTCTATTATAAAAATGAGGTGTAAGTTTGTTTGTTTGTGTATGAATCACGTCTAAATGGCTGAACCGATTTTCACGAAATTTGGCACACATAAAGTACTAGTACCTGAGGTGGTTATAGCCTATGTTACATCGGATTGGATGCCACAACTGTACCGATTTTTAAGAAATTTGACATGCAGATAATATCAGTGCCGAATAGTTAGATTTCGGTTAGATTTAAGTTCCAATTTTTACGCCTACTATTAAAAAAACTCTATTTTTTCAATTTTGCGCGTTATTAGTGAACTTATTTACATGAAATTTAATAAACATATAGTGCTTGTGCTGGATAATTTTTTAGGCTATGTTCGATTTGGATCAGATACTACGCCCAAATTTTATTCCCACTTTTTTAAAACTCTGAAACGGCTTAACCGGTTAAAAATTTTACAGCATCATTCTCTGTATCCCTAAATTTAAATATCATGTTTTATTTTTTGATCGGATCAGGGGGAGTGGTGCCCCCCATACAAAGCAAATACTCATTATGATATATCTAAGGAATTATTATGGTGAGAGCCTCAAACTTCGTATGAACATCTAGCTTATCATATCGCATTTATAAAATGAAAATTAAAAGGATAGGTCCAGGGGGAGGGGTAGCCCCATACAAAGAAAATATTAATTTTCGCATAACTAAAGGAGTATTACTGTGAAAGTCTTAAAAAGTTGTAGGAGTAATTTTCATATTCAATTTCGAATAGGGCGAATAGGTCCAGGGGAGTAGTAGCACCCATATGAAGTAAATATTAGTTACCGCATTAAATGTAGTAGCGAGGCGCATCGGGAAAAGCTTGTTGATAATAAAATATAATGGATGACAACATACTTATACCTTATTAAAAATAAAAACAAAAAACAACAACAAAAAGAAATGAAACGTGTTAAACACAACTACAAAACCCACACACTCCTCCTGTACACGTAGCAACACACTCATTTTATTTACATTTGAGTGTTTTTCTTTTTATTTTTAAATTTATAAAATTTTTGGAGAAAAACATAGATGGGGAAAAATTAAATAAAATGTTGTAAAATGTTTTTGATTTAGTTTTTAATTAAAGGTTTTGTTTAAATTTTGTAATATTTATAGTGATATTTATAAACAAATTTTAATTTCTTTAAGCTCTGTAAAAGAATATTTCTTTTTTAATTTTTGGTAAGTTTAAATTTTAAAATTAAATAGAAAATAAAGAAATTATTAATTTTTAATCCTAAAATAATATTTTGAAACAATTTTAATGTAAAAAAATAGACTAAAACACGGGTGTTACACCCGTATTCAAATTTGTATGAAAAATTATTTTTAAAGACATTTTAAATTTAAAAGTGAATACGTATTTTTTTTATTTCTTATTTTTTTATTATTTTTTTTTTTTTTAATTGACTAGTTCTTAACATAAAGCGGTATATAGAAAATTAATGAAAATATATCTCGGGAGTCATTTGCTTGACTTGATTAAATAAATTTAAATAATTGCAATTAAATTATCATCAAGTTATACCTACACCTTTTTTTAATTTTCAAAGCTATTGGAAATTTTTGAAAACAATGTGTGGAAAAAATTAAATTTTTTTAAAAATGTTAAAATTTTTTTATTTTCAAAAAATTGTGAAAAACCAAATCGACCAAAAATTGCTTAATTTTCTTGTTGATCATAAAGCAGGATATGTTACAAATAAAACGAGATACATTTCATTAAATAAAACGTCCTATATTTCTTTAAAATCGACCCATAAAATTTAAAAATTGTAATTTTTGGTTTTAAAAAAAAAAAAAAAAAAAAAAAAAAAAATGCTTAATTTTCTACATGATCATAAATCTGGCTATATTAGAAATAAAACGATCTACAATCCATTATAATCCATAAGTAATTGCTGACTTTATTCACAAAAAATAAAATTTCTAACAAAAAAATTAGTTTTTCAAAAAATCTTAAAAAATCAAAAGCAACCAAACAAGCTTTCTTTTTGATCATTAAGTAGTATATAAAACGATCTTATTTATTGATATTATTATTGTATTCACAAAAATATAAATGCAATTTTTTTTAACACATTTAAATTTTTTTTTTATTTTAAAAATCGTAAAAAAATCGAAAACAACCAAAATTAATGCGTTTTCTTTTTGATAACAAATCTACATATGCTACAAAAAAAAAAAAAAAAAAAAAACAAAGATATAACTCAATATCGATGCATAAATATCAATTTTATACGCAATTAAGTGAAGGTATCACATATCAAAATGAAATAAAAAATAATAAAATTACAAAACATACACTGCCTACCACTTGAATAAGAAATCACATTTTTTTAACTTTAATTAAGAATATCTCCTAAAGTCGATGCCAAATCGCATTTTTGAGGTTATTTCTAAAAATGGTGGCAGTACTCATTACTAATTGAATGCTAGAAGATAATAACTTGCATTTTTATAACCTAAAATTTAAAAATAAATTACAGTTTCCTTAGTTTTAAAATATTCCTTATTCAAGTGACACACGAAAAAGTAAATAAATGCATAATTTTAGTATAACAAAATATGTATATTTTTATTTCTTCAGGAAACTAAAGCCAACACTTTGAAATTTGGTTGCGCAAAAAATTATTTTTTTCTGAACTTTAGTTTAGGAGATATACTTAATTAAAGTTAAAAAAATGTGATTCCTTATTCAAGTGGCAGGCAGTGTATCGTCATTTTATTGTGAATAAAATCTTTATTTATGGATCGATTGTAATAAGTTATGACTCTTTTTATTTATAACATATTAAACTTTTTATGATAAAAGAGAAAAAGCAGGATATTTGATCATTTTCAATTTTCCATGATTTTTTTAAATACAAAAATTTTAAAATTTCAAAAGATATTTAATATGGAAAATACAATTTTTTTAATACTATTGAGCAGATTAAAAAATTATGTAGTTATATCTTGGGGATAATTTTAAGTCGAATTTTTTGGAATTTTATTAAATCAAAGCAGACAAATTGTTGTTTTCTCGAGAACTAGTATAAATTTAAAGAAAGGAATTTAAAGGCTTTTAGAATTCCAAGATAATGTGCACAAAGGAGTTCAGTGCAAAAAAAAAAAAAAATGTTTTGTCACCTTTAAAACAATTTCCAATTTTGTGTCGATTTTTTCTTCTTTTTTTGTCCTAAATTTGAATTAATTATAATATTTATGAAAAAATTGGTTTTAAATAATATATATATATATATATATATATATATATATATATATATATATATATTGTTTAAAGAAAAAAAAAACATTTTGTATATAAATTTTGCAAACTTTTATTATTTAACAATTGTTTTTTTATTAAACCAGCTAAACAATAATGTACAAAAAATAAAAAAAATATGTTGTTGTTATTATTTATTTTCACGTTAACACCAGAGAAAAAGAAAAAATATTTAGCTGTGAAAGTAAAAATGCAGAGAAATATTTTGTTTATATGACCTTAGTTTTTATTACTCTAAAAAAACATATGCAAATTCTCAACACTATCAATTAAACACAACAAAACATACCTTTACTATTGCTCAGCAACATACAACATGCATACAAACATATGTTTATATAACTGTGTAAAAGGAAATCATCTAGAGAGAGTAGAGAAAAAAAACTATCTACGAACATACCGCTAATTTAGCTAGTTTTTCCAACATTAAAGTAAACAAAACAATTACGTTTACAACAACATTCAATAATTACTACAACAACCATATAAACATTAAAATATACAGGAGAGGAAAAACTCAAAATTCTTATTGCTCATCTTCACTTTTACGTTGAAAACAATAACAAATCTATATAAACTATTAAATGATTTAACTTAGAGGAAAATAAGAAAAAAAAAAAAAAAAAAAAAATACATTTTTTTCAAATGCAATAAACATTCATACATACGAACAAAAAGTTTATATTAAAAATTCAATAATTGAAAAATAAAAACTGAATTTTTTCGTACCACACAGTGAGTACGAACAATATCATCATCAGCTTCTTCCTCTATGGCATCATTGTTGTATGTGATACATATTTTTTTCCACCCATAAATGTTTAAAATTATAGTTTTTTTCTGCTTCTTGTTTTTATATTTACCATATAAAAAATGTTATTCTTAGAATTGATTTTTTTCTTTTGAGTAAACAAGACTTACTACAACTACTTAAAATTTTCAATAAAAAAAAAATAGAACAATAATGGGAAAAACAACTTCCTAGAAAATTAAAGAAAATACGCAAACATTTTAATATATTGATGAAAGAATTTTTCACATAAATGGCTTCCCCATACCCAAATTTAAAAAAAAGACGTAATTGAATTTATATAATTTTTTGAATTATATGGCAACTTTATAGCAGCAAAAAAAAAAAAAAAAAAAAAAAAAAAAAAAACTAGTGTAAAGGTAAACAAACACTGAAAATTGCTAAGAATTTATTTTGCAGTATGAAATTTAAATTCAAATTCTCGAGTATGAATTGTCTGAAAATATCAAATTCAAATTATCTCCAAGTTTTATCTACATAATTGTTAATCTGTTCAATAGTTTCGGAGGTAATAAAAAATTTCCTACAAAATTAAAATATTTTTGTTTTTCCAAAAATCGTAAAAAATTTAAAAGGATCAAAAATGCCTCTTTTTCTCCTTTATCACAAAGCCAGATATGTTGCAAATAAAACGAGCTACATCTCGTTAAAATGGAAGCATAAATGTGGACTTTATTCACAATAGAGTAAAGGTATGTTTTTGTATGTAATATATAGAAAATGAATGAGGTTGCAAAATACATATATTATAAAATAAATCGCCCGATTTCATTTAATAAAACACCAATCCATTTTGATGCAGGAGTACCTGCTGCAGTTTTTAATTTGTTCAATTTTAATAATTTAAAAAAGTTTTGATTTAAATTTATTGTTTATCCTAAAGTTGCATATGTTATAAATGAAAGCAGTTATATCATAAATTGCACCATAAATATCGACTTCATTCACAATAGAGTCATAGTACGTTTCTATTACTTTTTGTATAATTTTTAAAAGAGGTTCTTTCATTTAATTTGAAATAAAATCAATATTTATACATCGATTTTAATGAAATATAGCTTGATTTGTTTGCTTATGATAAAGTAGAAATAATTTTCGATCTTTATCTATTTTTTTAAGATTAATGAATTAATCTTAGAAAATTAAAAAAATAATTTTTCTTTAAATAATCGTTAAAAAATTTAAAAAGTATCAAAAATTCCTATGTTTATTTCATCATAAATAAAAGGAGCCATATCACATTAAGATTCGAATTTATTCACAATAAAGTGAAGGTAAGTTTTTTATTATTATTTTAATTTTTAAAAGAGATAACTTCATTTAATTGTGAATAAAGTCAATTGTGAATAAAGTAAATAGTTATGCAATTTTAATGAAATATAGCACCTTCTACTTGTAATATATCCAGCTTTATGAAAAAGAAGCAGAAGGGAAAACTATTGATCGCTTTAAATTTAAAAATAATAATAAAATCAAAATTTTTTTTTGAAAAATTAAAAAAAAAAAAAATCATAAAAAATCTAATAAAGCGTGATCCATTTGGAGGTTCCCTACATTTTGAAAGAAAAAAACACAGAACATTCAAATTTAATGGGGAATGTTTATTATCATTTGAGAGAACATTCTTTGGCATTTATTTTTTGAAGATTATGTCTATCAAATGTTGGCCGTTGCTACGTCGCAGATGGTCCATCCGATGAGTCCAATTTTCGATGACTCGTTCGAGTATTTCGACTGGTAACTGGCGAATGACACGCGTGATGTTTTCCTCCAAGGCCTGAATCGAAGCGGGTTTGTCCGCATAAACTTTATACTTTACATATCCCCACAGGAAAAAGTCTATCGGTGGGATATCACACGATAGACTTTTGGTGGCCAATCGACCGGCCCGTGCTCACCGAAGTATTCTCTCAATAAATCCATTGATTGATGCGATGTGTGGGAAGTGGCGCCGTCTTGCTGAAACCAAATGTCGCCGAGATCACGAGCTTCAATTTCATAGTCGGTTATCATGGCACGATAACGGTCGCCATTGACGGTTACGTTCGCACCGGCATTATTTTTAAAGAAATATGGACCGATGATTCCAGCGGCCCACAAACCACACCAAACCGTTGTTTTTTCTGGATGAAGTGTCAGTTTTTGAATCTCTTCAGGTTGCTCTTCATCCCAAATGCGACAATTTTGTTTGTTTACATACCCATTGAGCCAGAAATGGGCCTCATCGCTGAATAAAATTTGCCTCGAAAACGTCGGATCTTCTTGGAACTTTTCAAGAGCCCATAGAGCGAAGCGATGTTGCTTGCGAAGGTCGAGCGGCTTCAGTTGTTGCACAAGCTGTATTGTGTACGCTTTCAATTTAAGATCTCGACGTAAATGCGCCAAGTCGTTCCATACGTCAGTCCGAGTTGCTGCGAACGGCGCCGAATCGACTCTCCACGGTCTTCGTGTACACTCTCAGCTACGGCCGCTATATTTTCTTCACAGCGTGCTGTACGTGGTCTATTTGGTCGAATATTATCCAATAATGAATGCTGGGTCTCAAAATGGGTGATGGTGTTGCGAATAGTAAGCTCAGCAGGCCGATTATGTTGATCATAAGTTGAGCGAAGTGCACGAAACACATTCCTCACAGAACGTGAATTTTCGCAATAAAGTTGAACGATTTGTAAACGTTGTTCAGGCGTAAGTCTTTCCACTACGAAATGCCAAACAATACTAAATAAAAATAACATGACGACTCACACGTGATCTGTCAAAAAAAGGCTATTGAAAAATTTATCTCTACTTAATCACCCATTAGTACCTTTTTTTGTCTTAAAATTTAATATGCTATAAGTAAAAAGTGCCATATCTCATTAAAATTTATATATATATAAATCTCTATTTTATTCACAATAGAGTCATGGTATGTTTTTAATATTTTTTGTATAATTTTTTAAGGAGGTGCGTTTACTTAAATGTAAATAAATTCAAAATGTTTGACTCGATTCTAAAGAAATATAGCATGTTTTGTTTATAATATAATTGAATTTATGATTGAAGAGAAAAAATAAACAATTTTAATCGTTTTCGATTTTTTTAAGATTTTTTAATTTAAAAAAAAAATTGTTTGGAATATATATATATTTATATATATATAGGATCAATAATGTACGCCTTTTAGATATGTTATAAATATAAGGAGCCATATGTCATTAAAATGGATTATTAAATCTCGACTCGACTATCTCACAATGAAGTGATGCTAGGTTTTTATTATTTTTTGTATAATTTTTAAAAATGGTTGGTTCTTCACTTAGTTATGAATAAAGTCAACATTTATATATCTATGGAATATATCTCGATTTGCTTCCAACATATCCAGCTTTATGATAAGGAATAAAATATGAAAAAATTCTTAACACTTTGATTTATTAAGAAATTTAGAAATTTAACAATTTTTTTTTTTTTTAAATCTTACAAAAAATCAAAAGCGATAGCAAATTTTCCATTGTTTTCTTCTCTTATAAAGCCGTATTTGCTAAAAATAAAAAGGCAAATATTTCATTAAAATCGATGTATAAAGCTCAACTCAAAACTCCAAAAAGTGATGGTATATTTTTATTATCATTTTTATTATATGAGATGTCTTCACTTAATTTTGAAGAAAGTCAACATTTATGCAACAATGAAATATTAGTCGTTTTAGTTACAACATGTACAGCTTTATGATGTAGGTATTTTACTAAAGCTAATCCATTCTCGACAACATTATGGAGATATAAAGCCAAATATGTGGCGCAACTTCATAATTTTTATATGCTTAGCACTTCAGGATCACCTGTATCTAAATTAATTGAGAAATCTTGTGCTGCAGAATCAAATATGGCCACTTTTTTTTACTAATTATTCCCAGTAATCAATTTCCAATTTCCTTTATCAAATTTTAAAGATTCTTAAATTTAAACTCTTATATTAATTTTTCTTTCTTTTGTTAAAAAATATTTCACACTTGTTATTAAAATAAAAAAAAAACTAAGTAATTGTATAAATTTCCATCATTTTGAGAATTTTTTTTTCTGCCAAAAACCGATTTCAAAAATTTTTCATGCATTAATTTTTTTTTTTTTTTTGAATCACAACAAAAATATGTCTAGCATCTAATACACACTTTTCTTTCTTCCAAAATATACAGGAAAATCTAAATTAAATATTTGAAAAATGGATGCAAATTTTAAAATTTATTTCTCTTACTTTTCTTAAAGAAACTTTTTTTTCGCTAGATTCTAAACAAAATGAGCAAAACTGAAATTGAAACATGTGGTTTTCTTTATATAAAAAATTGTTAGAATGTTTAATACAACAACTAACAGCGCTATTGAACTTTGAGCATTAGAACAAAATTTATCCATAAATTCTTTGTAAGTGTTTAATAAGATTTTTTTGGTTTGTTTTACGTAAATAATTGAATTTTGCTTTTCTTTTTTTTTTATAATACTTAAAAAAGGAATTCGAAAATTTAATTCTGGAAACAATTTATTTGTTACTTTTAGAAATTTTATTTAGCTTATTTTTTATAGAAAACAAATAAGTAGAAAATTCACTAAAAACTAATAATTTGAAATATTTGTCGCAATTAAGTTTTTAAATTTCATTATTCCATAAAATTCTATTATATTTATTTTATCTTCTTATATATTTTTTTAAATCTTTTTGCTAATTCCATTTAAATAATAATTTAAAAAAAATTATTTGTTTCCTTTTTCATCGCATACAAATGTATCCATATAATAATTTTTTCTTTCGTATATTCAGTTTAATACGTGCTTTTAGTCATATTGTCATACCAACTGTTTTGTACCTCCTTCCCACCCAGTAAATGGTTATCAACTTTTTGGCTGTTTTAATACCCCTCCACGAATGACTAATGAATTATTTGACATACTTGCATTTGTTAATTTAATTTTAATTTCTTTTTATATAGAATTTTGTTTTCAAATTTATAACTAATAAATCATAAATAATTTTATATAATTTGTTAACATTTATATGAAAATGAACAAATATTTTTGTGTCATATTTTTATATCAAAATGCGTATGATTTTGAAAGTAATTGTTTTAGAAATGTTATTGTAATTATTTTGTATATTATATATGTATATATATATATATATATATATAGTCCAGTCTATATAGTACTGACTCTAGACTATAGTCCAGACTAGTCCTGACATATCATAGAATATAGTCCAGACAATAGACTATAGTACAGACAATAAATTATATATTACTGACTATATGCCTATATGCCTAACTATATACTATAGTCCTGACTAAAGACTATAGTGTTGACTAAAGACTGTAGTCCTGACTAAAGATTATATATAGTCTTGGCTACAGACTAGAGTCCTGCCTAAAGACTATAGTCCTGACTAAAGACTATAGACCTGATTATAGTCTATAGTCCATAGTCCTGATTACAGACTATAGTACAGATTATAAACTATAGTACAGATTATAAACTATAGCACAGACTATAAACTGTAGTTCTATATTCTTTCGTCCTGACTATAGTCTAAAGTGCTGACTATGTATTATAGTCCTGACTATAGTCTAGACTGTAGACTATAGTCTATAGTCCTGAATACAAACTGTAGTCCAGACTGTGGACTACATTCCAAACTATAGATAATAGTCCTGGCTATAGACTATAGTCCTGACTCTAGACTATAGACCAGACTAGTCTTAACATAAATATGGAATATAGTATAGACAATAAATTATATATTACTGACTATATTTCTATATGCCTGACTATATACTATAGACCTGACTAAAGACTATAGTCTTGACTACAGACTATAGTATTGCCTAAAGATTATAGTCCTGACGAAAGACTATAGCCCTGATTATAGTCTATAGTCCATAGTCCTGACTATAGACTATAGTACAGATTATAAACTATAGTACAGACTATAAACTGTAGTTCTATAGGCTTTAGTCCTGACTATAGACTAAAGTGCTGACTATGTATTATAGTCCTGACTATAGTCTAAACTGTAGACTATAGTCTATAGTCCTGAATATAAACTTTAGTCCAGACTGTGGACTACAGTCCAAACTATAGATAATAGTCCTGACTATAGACTATAGTCCAGACTATAGACTAAAGTCCAAATTAAAGTCTATACTAATTTACATTGAAAATAATTTTGAATTTATCTAACACAAGCTAAAATAATTTAGTTGTAATGACGTTGATGACTAAAAATATTCTCCCAAATGAATATGTATTGAAATGCAAATATATGCTTCTTTTCCTATTTTCTAGTTAATTTGTGCAATATGTTTTTGGACATCATTTTCATTTGGCCATCATTGTCTGTCAGAATCAACACCATCATGCAGCTTTAGCATCATAACACCAAATGATTTAAAGTTATAAAAATTGCATGATTTTATTTAGCTTCTATACGAATGCACTTTTCTATTTGAGAACAGTAAAATTTTTTTGAGTTTTTTTACTTTACAAACTTTTTTTTAATTGATTTATAGAAGTATTTTTAGAGATTTTTTAAAACTTTTTTTATGTTTTTTTTATAAAAAAAATGTAATTTTAATTACATACTTACAATTTATTATTTAAAGTCATCACTGTATTTACACCAATAAAGTCACCGCTCAAAACAAAGTCACCATTTTTTATTTCGTCTGTTTCATTTCCTCTGTCAACCTCAACATACACACATACACTTGCAAACACACATAATTGATTGATTCGCAAACAATTTGATTTTGTTGTTGTTATTGTTTTAACAATCGTTATTTTTTGCAATTGTACTCTCTGAGCCTGTGACTTGATGAGTTGTTTACTATTCTATTTTCTGGGGCAACATTTTTTTTTTTTTTTTTGATATTGTTTCTTGTATTTTTTACGAGTGTGTGTAGTAAATATGGCTAACATACGCATCATGACACATTTAAAGAAATCAAAATGTTTTTTTTTTCTTTTAACTAAAATTCATTTACACCACCCGCTCACTCACTATATAAATAACAAAATATTTACATGCCAACAAGTTTATAAATAATATTGTGACATTTTCTTTTAAATTAAAAAAAAAAAAAATATTCTTAAAAAATTAAAATCAAACAAATTTCTTAAAAATAGCAAAAACAACAGCAACATTTTTACTCGTAAGTGAAATGTAAAATGGCGTAAATGCAAAAAAAAAAAAAAAAAAAAAAAAACGAAGAAAATGTTTTGCTTTAAAGAAACTGTCACACGCGTGATTTCATGTTCTCTCTCTAATAAACGTCGTGTTGTTTTTCTAAAAGAGTTGATGATGAATTTGTAGTTCATCATTATCACCATCCATCGCCCGCATCATATTTATTATTTTTAACAATATTTTTTTCGCTATTTTATCTAAATTTCAAAAGAGTATTATTTTATCGTATGCCTGAAGTCATTCTAAAATGTTTTCTTTTCTTGTGCATTAAAATTTAGTTTACTCAAAATATTTTTAGCAAATTTTTTCTAATTCTAATTGTGCATGAAAAACAATTTTGTTTGTGTGTAAAAAACCTTTAAACTACAAATGAAACATTTTAATAATACTTTAACAAGTGAGTAGAGATTTTAAAGAAAGAAAATTGTTTTTTTTTCGAATATAATGACAATTAAATGCCGTCAAAATATGACCCATATTTCTTTTTGGTGGGTGTATTGTGTACATATATTTGTTGCTAAAATAATTGAAATATTTAGGCCTAGTATTTTTCAATTGGCACAAAATAAATTATGTTTTTCTTTGTACTCACCAAAAAAGTTGTTTTCTTCTATAGTAAATTAATTGTTAAGTATATTTTGATTATTTAAATGGCGACAACATTCAATATTGGCAGGCGAACATAATTCTTTATTATAATATTTTTGCTAATAACACCTTTTCTATTTATATTTATATTTCAAATTATTCCTAAACTTAATAAATATCTAAATATTTTTGATAACAATGTCAAATTTATTATTTATTTTAACACATTCGATTTGGCTAATAGAATGCATTAATTATGAATAATTTAATTTCCTTAAAGTTAAGTAAAATTATTAAAGTGTAAAAAGGAAATTAATTTAGCGTATCATTTGAATTAAGGAAGAAGCTACGCTGTTTTTAATAAACGCATAGATATTTCAAAGAAAATTACAGTGAAAACACAAACATTTAAAAAATTAAGATTTAATAGTGAAAAGGCTGCAATATTATATTTAGTTAGTCTACAGTATAGACCAGACTATAGTTTAGTCTATAATTTAGTGTAGATTTCGGGATATAATCTAGTCTATAGTTTAGTTTATAATTTCGAGTATAGTATATTGCCTCCGCTATGGTATATTCTGGGTTATAGTATATATAGTCTATAGATTCGACTATAGTCTAGTCTATATTCTCGACTATAGTCTAGTCCAGGCTATAGTATCGGCTATGATATATTCTATAGTCTTTACTATAAGATAGTCTCTAGTCTCGACTATAGTCTACGCTATGGTCTCGGCTATAGTCTACTCTATTGTCTCGACTATAGTCTACTCTATAGTCTCGACTATAGTCTACTCTATAGTCTCGACTATAGTCTACTCTATAGTCTCGACTATAGTCTACTCTATAGTCTCGACTATAGTCTACTCTATAGTCTCGACTATAGTCTACTCTATAGTCTCGACTATAGTCTACTCTATAGTCTCGACTATAGTCTACTCTATAGTCTCGACTATAGTCTACTCTATAGTCTCGACTATAGTCTACTCTATAGTCTCGACTATAGTCTACTCTATAGTCTCGACTATAGTCTACTCTATAGTCTCGACTATAGTCTACTCTATAGTCTCGACTATAGTCTACTCTATAGTCTCGACTATAGTCTACTCTATAGTCTCGACTATAGTCTACTCTATAGTCTCGACTATAGTCTACTCTATAGTCTCGACTATAGTCTACTCTATAGTCTCGACTATAGTCTACTCTATAGTCTCGACTATAGTCTACTCTATAGTCTCGACTATAGTCTACTCTATAGTCTCGACTATAGTCTACTCTATAGTCTCGACTATAGTCTACTCTTTAGTCTCGACTATAGTCTACTCTATAGTCTACTCTATAGTCTCGACTATAGTCTACTCTATAGTCTCGACTATAGTCTACTCTATAGTCTCGACTATAGTCTACTCTATAGTCTCGACTATAGTCTACTCTATAGTCTCGACTATAGTCTACTCTATAGTCTCGACTATAGTCTACTCTATAGTCTCGACTATAGTCTACTCTATAGTCTCGACTATAGTCTACTCTATAGTCTCGACTACAGTCTACTCTATAGTCTCGACTATAGTCTACTCTATAGTCTCGACTACAGTCTACTCTATAGTCTCGACTATAGTCTACTCTATAGTCTCGACTATAGTCTACTCTATAGTCTCGACTATAGTCTACTCTATAGTCTCGACTATAGTCTACTCTATAGTCTCGACTATAGTCTACTCTATAGTCTCGACTATAATCTACTCTATAGTCTCGACTATAGTCTACTCTATAGTCTCGACTATAGTCTACTCTATAGTCTCGACTATAGTCTACTCTATAGTCTCGACTATAGTCTACTCTATAGTCTCGACTATAGTCTACTCTATAGTCTCGACTATAGTCTACTCTATAGTCTCGACTATAGTCTACTCTATAGTCTCGACTATAGTCTACTCTATAGTCTACTCTATAGTGTACTCTATAGTCTCGACTATAGTCTACTATATAGTCTCTATAGTCTACTATATAGTCTCTATAGTCTACTCTATAGTCTCTATAGTCTACTCTATAGTCTCTATAGTCTACTCTATAGTCTCTATAGTCTACTCTATAGTCTCTATAGTCTACTCTGTAGTCTACTCTATAGTCTACTCTATAGTCTACTCTATAGTCTACTCTATAGTCTCTATAGGCTCGACTATAGTTTAGTCTATAGTCTCGACTATAGTTTAGTCTATAGTCTCGACTATAGTCTAGTCTATAGTCTCGACTATAGTCTAGTCTATAGTCTCGACTATAGTCTAGTCTATAGTCTCGACTATAGTCTAGTCTATAGTCTAGTTTACTTTCTTAACTATACTCTAGTCTATAGTCTCGACGATAGTATTCTATAGCCTCGATTATAGTAGTTTGTAGTCTATAGTATAGTTTATAGTCTCAACTATAGTAACGGGTGTTTTATTTTTAGAGGTTCATGACTTTGAGCTGGTAACACTGTTTTATTTGACAACCGATTTAATAGCTGATAGTTGCTTTTTGTTTAGTTTGGTTTAAAATTTCATTATAGATAGAAACACAAATTGATATTGATGTTGAATTTCCATTCAAAATTTTGTTCTCCGATGAAGCCCATTTTTATGGGTACGTAAATAAGCAGAATTGTCGAATGTGGAGTGAGGATAATCTATAAACTTTTGCCCAAACACCATTACATCCATTGGTCCATATGTCTTCAAAAGCGATGATGGTTAGTTAGATACTGTCAATGGTGAACGGTATAGGGACATAATTAGAAATTTTTTCGTACCTTAATTAGCTGGCATTAATCTTGCTGATATTTGGTTTCGACAGGACGGAGCCACATGTCACACAGCGTGCGCAACAATTTATTTATTCAAAGAAACCTTTGATGAAAGTGTAAAATCACGTAATGGTCCAATTAATTGGCCACCAAGATCGTATGATTTAATTGGATTATTTCCTTTAGTGTTATGTAAAGTCAGTTGTCTACGTCGGTAAATCAGAGACAATTGAACACCTGGAAATCAACATTCGAAGAGTTATTGGCGAAATAAGGCCGGATATGCTGCGAAAAGTTTGTGAAAATTGGTGGCAGCCACATAGCCGAAATCATATTTAAACCTTAATGTCATAAAATTTTCTATCCAACAGAGCCCGTTTCATTGATTTTAAAAATATATTTCTTTGTTTTATTATGACCTAAACTTGAGTAACTGTAAAAAAACACCCGATATATTTTATATACATTACTACATTATTCATATCATGTCTGTAGTCTCGACTATACTCTAGTCTGTAATTTTTTCCTACAGTTTAGTTTATTATTATTTTTTATTTAGTACAGTTTAGTCTATGGCTAACATCATATTCAAATTCAAAATTTTAAACAACGATATACACGCCACTCAATCTTGAAATCAAAATTATAAACAAAATCGGAGTCAAAGTCATAGTAATAGTCAAAGTCGTAGTAAAACTATTTATCAGTGTTAAAGTTATAGTTTAAGCCATTATCAAATTCGTAATCACAGTTAAGGTTTGTATCAAAATAGCTATTCCTCAATTATCTTCCCGAGTCAACTATTTTGGTAAATATAATGAATTATAACTATAGACATACGAAAGCAATATGAAGAGTTCTGGCCACAAAATATTGGAATATTGGAATGTTTAAATAATATAAAATGAAAGGGCTGATGTGAAATCTGTCACAATATCCCAAGATTGGGAAAATTAGAAGAATATTGGGGAAATCAGAAGAAGTTTGGTATTTAAAACTCTGATAGCTTACGATAAGCTATATTTAGATAAAGTTTAATATATTTTCTAAAAAAAAGTTAGCTGGAATTTTAAATATAGCCTCTAAATGACAATATAAACTCTCATATTCTTAACAAATTTATTTCTAGGACTGGAAACTTCTACTCTCTTTTATACATATATCCTTAAAATTCGCTATTCACGTCTTTTAAACATTCTATATAAAAAATAATAACATTATTTATAAAAATGTCGCTTGTGCTGTGTGAAAGAATTTTTCTCTATAGAATGTGTATATGTCTTAATTTATTCCAGG
The DNA here is from genome assembly GCA_932274085.1 of Protocalliphora azurea. Lineage (NCBI taxonomy): Eukaryota > Metazoa > Arthropoda > Insecta > Diptera > Calliphoridae > Protocalliphora > Protocalliphora azurea. The sequence continues at coordinate 130,648,214 of OW026522.1, read as the reverse complement.
TTATTATACTCAATATATACAATTTTCTTTATCATGGTCTGTTGTTGTATAAATAAAAATGTCAACATCACGAATTGTGTTGTAACTTACGTACGTATATTTAAATACATTCATACATACATAGATATGTACATTAGAACGTGCATTTATACTATACACATGTATAGGATGCATGTTTTACGTGTTGGCTTTAGTATAATTTTCATTTTGCTAGTTGAATTTCAATAGTGTCAGATCGTTTTAGTTGCAGCAATTTATGGTTAAAAATATTTTTAGCTGCACATGTGTATAGAAAGAAAAACATTAGGGTAATTTCATAAACAAATTTTAGCAAAAGTTTAGGGTATTTAAAAAGTAGTATTTTAGTGCTGATTTTATTTTCCTATTTCTGGGAAATATAGCTAAAGTTTTGTGCAGTTTTTTCCAAAACAAATATAACAATTACTTTGTCTAAGCTTAGGGCGGCAACCTTATTGCCTTAATAATATTATCTGTTTTTTTTTTTTTTTTTTTTTTTTTTTTATTATAAAACTGTTGCTCATCATCCTTCTGCACGTATTGACTCCTACCCTGTAGCTCTTTTATAAAATTTATTATTATATAAATTATATAAATTTTTATATAAATTAAACACTTAGAACTACTGAAAATATTATTTCAATGATTTTTAGGCTAACGCCCATCACTAGTTCTTAAGCTAGTTAAACAATTGTTATACAAGAGATAGCAATACTCACTAATTTGCGGCATAAAAGTTTACCAGTTCCACTAACTGCAGGGTAGTGTAAAACATCCCAGCAAACACGATTTCAAACGGTTGAAATATGACGACTTTAACGTTTGTTTCTCAAACTTGTTTTAAATGTAGGTAGAGGTTTGAATTTTGTGTTTGATTTCAAATTGAAAATTATTATATATTTGAAAAATGGTGTTTTCTTAATTTGATATCAAATGTTATTATCGAATCATTCATAAATATAAAGAGAAAAGTTAACAAATATTTGAAAAATGGTATTTTCTCAATTTGATATCAAATGTTATTCTCAAATCATTCTTAAATATATACAAATTAATAAATTTAATTATTATTGAGAAAACAAAATTAAAAGTCTATACAAAAGAGAAATTAAAAATGCAAATTACTTTTATTTATATTCCACATGTGTTCACAATTTATATTTGAAAAAGTTTGCGAATTACATTTGATAATGTTAATATTTCTCAATTTGACAATTAATTCCCCTTTTTGTTGAGAAAGCTATTATTTTCAAGTTATTTTAAAATATTAGAAAGAACTTCATTTCAATCACTCTCAATTTTATATCAAACATTTGTGTTTGCTGGGATGCTAGGGATTTACTTACACATGTACATATTGTATAAATTATTAGTTTTTGTTTGTATTAACAACACAAAAGAACGAACAATAATAATAGGAGTACTTGCAACAACAACAACTACTGCAATATATAAACAACATATTGTTGGCTGCAATTTAATTTGCACTCCTTTAACAAAAATATGGGTCATATATTTACAATAACAACGTTAAATATTAACAACAACAGCAAGAAAATTAAGTCAACATGCAATAATATAAACTCTAGATTTTTGTAAAAAACACAAGATGTTTCTTATACGGCGATTTCTTCAAATTCGTTTACTTTTGGGGTTAAAAAAAATTTTGAAATTTGAATACTTTTTATGTACTTTTTTTTGTGGAAACTCATTTTTCGCTTAACTAATACAGAATATATGTACTTATTATAAATATAATTTCACATAAAATGAAAAAAATGCTAATATAAAGTCTAGTGTATAGTCTCGACTGTAGTCTATTTTATAGTCTCGACTGTAGTCTATTTTATAGTCTCGCCTATAGTTAATTCTATAGTCTCGACTATAGTCTATTCTATAGTCTCGACTATAGTCTATTCTATAGTCTCGACTATAGTCTATTCTATAGTCTCGACTATAGTCTATTCTATAGTCTCGACTATAGTCTATTCTATAGTATCGACTATAGTCTATTCTATAGTCTCGACTATAGTTTATTCTATAGTATCGACTATAGTCTATTCTATAGTCTCGACTATAGTCTATTCTATAGTCTCGACTATAGTCTATTCTATAGTCTCGACTATAGTCTATTCTATAGTCTCGACTATAGTCTATTCTATAGTCTCGACTATAGTTTATTCTATAGTATCGACTATAGTCTATTCTATAGTCTCGACTATAGTCTATTCTATAGTCTCGACTATAGTCTATTCTATAGTCTCGACTATAGTCTATTCTATAGTCTCGACTATAGTCTATTCTATAGTCTCGACTATAGTCTATTCTATAGTCTCGACTATAGTCTATTCTATAGTCTCGACTATAGTCTATTCTATAGTCTCGACTATAGTCTATTCTATAGTCTCGACTATAGTCTATTCTATAGTCTCGACTATAGTCTATTCTATAGTCTCGACTATAGTCTATTCTATAGTCTCGACTATAGTCTATTCTATAGTCTCGACTATAGTCTATTCTATAGTCTCGACTATAGTCTATTCTATAGTCTCGACTATAGTCTATTCTATAGTCTCGACTATAGTCTATTCTATAGTCTCGACTATAGTCTATTCTATAGTCTCGACTATAGTCTATTCTATAGTCTCGACTATAGTCTATTCTATAGTCTCGACTATAGTCTATTCTATAGTCTCGACTATAGTCTATTCTATAGTCTCGACTATAGTCTATTCTATAGTCTCGACTATAGTCTATTCTATAGTCTCGACTATAGTCTATTCTATAGTCTCGACTATAGTCTATTCTATAGTCTCGACTATAGTCTATTCTATAGTCTCGACTATAGTCTATTCTATAGTCTCGACTATAGTCTATTCTATAGTCTCGACTATAGTCTATTCTATAGTCTCGACTATAGTCTATTCTATAGTCTCGACTATAGTCTATTCTATAGTCTCGACTATAGTCTATTCTATAGTCTCGACTATAGTCTATTCTATAGTCTCGACTATAGTCTATTCTATAGTCTCGACTATAGTCTATTCTATAGTCTCGACTATAGTCTATTCTATAGTCTCGACTATAGTCTATTCTATAGTCTCGACTATAGTCTATTCTATAGTCTCGACTATAGTCTATTCTATAGTCTCGACTATAGTCTATTCTATAGTCTCGACTATAGTCTATTCTATAGTCTCGACTATAGTCTATTCTATAGTCTCGACTATAGTCTATTCTATAGTCTCGACTATAGTCTATTCTATAGTCTCGACTATAGTCTATTCTATAGTCTCGACTATAGTCTATTCTATAGTCTCGACTATAGTCTATTCTATAGTCTCGACTATAGTCTATTCTATAGTCTCGACTATAGTCTATTCTATAGTCTCGACTATAGTCTATTCTATAGTCTCGACTATAGTCTATTCTATAGTCTCGACTATAGTCTATTCTATAGTCTCGACTATAGTCTATTCTATAGTCTCGACTATAGTCTATTCTATAGTCTCGACTATAGTCTATTCTATAGTCTCGACTATAGTCTATTCTATAGTCTCGACTATAGTCTATTCTATAGTCTCGACTATAGTCTATTCTATAGTCTCGACTATAGTCTATTCTATAGTCTCGACTATAGTCTATTCTATAGTCTCGACTATAGTCTATTCTATAGTCTCGACTATAGTCTATTCTATAGTCTCGACTATAGTCTATTCTATAGTCTCGACTATAGTCTATTCTATAGTCTCGACTATAGTCTATTCTATAGTCTCGACTATAGTCTATTCTATAGTCTCGACTATAGTCTATTCTATAGTCTCGACTATAGTCTATTCTATAGTCTCGACTATAGTCTATTCTATAGTCTCGACTATAGTCTATTCTATAGTCTCGACTATAGTCTATTCTATAGTCTCGACTATAGTCTATTCTATAGTCTCGACTATAGTCTATTCTATAGTCTCGACTATAGTCTATTCTATAGTCTCGACTATAGTCTATTCTATAGTCTCGACTATAGTCTATTCTATAGTCTCGACTATAGTCTATTCTATAGTCTCGACTATAGTCTATTCTATAGTCTCGACTATAGTCTATTCTATAGTCTCGACTATAGTCTATTCTATAGTCTCGACTATAGTCTATTCTATAGTCTCGACTATAGTCTATTCTATAGTCTCGACTATAGTCTATTCTATAGTCTCGACTATAGTCTATTCTATAGTCTCGACTATAGTCTATTCTATAGTCTCGACTATAGTCTATTCTATAGTCTCGACTATAGTCTATTCTATAGTCTCGATTATAGTCTCGATTATAGTCTATTCTATAGTCTCGACTATAGTCTATTCTATAGTCTCGATTATAGTCTATTCTATAGTCTCGATTATAGTCTATTCTATAGTCTCGATTATAGTCTATTCTATAGTCTCGATTATAGTCTATTCTATAGTCTCGATTATAGTCTATTCTATAGTCTCGATTATAGTCTATTCTATAGTCTCGATTATAGTCTATTCTATAGTCTCGATTATAGTCTATTCTATAGTCTCGATTATAGTCTATTCTATAGTCTCGATTATAGTCTATTCTATAGTCTCGATTATAGTCTATTCTATAGTCTCGATTATAGTCTATTCTATAGTCTCGATTATAGTCTATTCTATAGTCTCGACTATAGTCTATTCTATAGTCTCGATTATAGTCTATTCTATAGTCTCGATTATAGTCTATTCTATAGTCTCGACTATAGTCTATTCTATAGTCTCGACTATAGTCTATTCTATAGTCTCGACTATAGTCTATTCTATAGTCTCGAGTATAGTTTATTCTATAGTATCGACTATAGTCTATTCTATAGTCTCGACTATAGTCTATTCTATAGTCTCGACTATAGTCTATTCTATAGTCTCGACTATAGTCTATTCTATAGTCTCGACTATAGTCTATTCTATAGTCTCGACTATAGTCTATTCTATAGTCTCGACTATAGTCTATTCTATAGTCTCGACTATAGTCTATTCTATAGTCTCGACTATAGTCTATTCTATAGTCTCGACTATAGTTTATTCTATAGTATCGACTATAGTCTATTCTATAGTCTCGACTATAGTCTATTCTATAGTCTCGACTATAGTCTATTCCATAGTCTCGACTATAGTCGATTCTATAGTCTCGACTATAGTCTATTCTATAGTCTCGACTATAGTCTATTCTATAGTCTCGACTATAGTCTATTCTATAGTCTCGACTATAGTCTATTCTATAGTCTCGACTATAGTCTATTCTATAGTCTCGACTATAGTCTATTCTATAGTCTCGACTATAGTCTATTCTATAGTCTCGACTATAGTCTATTCTATAGTCTCGACTATAGTCTATTCTATAGTCTCGACTATAGTCTATTCTATAGTCTCGACTATAGTCTATTCTATAGTCTCGACTATAGTCTATTCTATAGTCTCGACTATAGTCTATTCTATAGTCTCGACTATAGTCTATTCTATAGTCTCGACTATAGTCTATTCTATAGTCTCGACTATAGTCTATTCTATAGTCTCGACTATAGTCTATTCTATAGTCTCGACTATAGTCTATTCTATAGTCTCGACTATAGTCTATTCTATAGTCACGATTATAGTCTATTCTATAGTCTCGATTATAGTCTCGATTATAGTCTATTCTATAGTCTCGACTATAGTCTATTCTATAGTCTCGATTATAGTCTATTCTATAGTCTCGATTATAGTCTATTCTATAGTCTCGATTATAGTCTATTCTATAGTCTCGACTATAGTCTATTCTATAGTCTCGACTATAGTCTATTCTATAGTCTCGACTATAGTCTATTCTATAGTCTCGATTATAGTCTATTCTATAGTCTCGATTATAGTCTCGATTATAGTCTCGATTATAGTCTATTCTATAGTCTCGACTATAGTCTATTCTATAGTCTCGATTATAGTCTATTCTATAGTCTCGATTATAGTCTATTCTATAGTCTCGATTATAGTCTATTCTATAGTCTCGATTATAGTCTATTCTATAGTCTCGATTATAGTCTATTCTATAGTCTCGATTATAGTCTATTCTATAGTCTCGATTATAGTCTATTCTATAGTCTCGATTATAGTCTATTCTATAGTCTCGATTATAGTCTATTCTATAGTCTCGATTATAGTCTATTCTATAGTCTCGATTATAGTCTATTCTATAGTCTCGATTATAGTCTATTCTATAGTCTCGACTATAGTCTATTCTATAGTCTCGATTATAGTCTATTCTATAGTCTCGATTATAGTCTATTCTATAGTCTCGACTATAGTCTATTCTATAGTCTCGACTATAGTCTATTCTATAGTCTCGACTATAGTCTATTCTATAGTCTCGACTATAGTTTATTCTATAGTATCGACTATAGTCTATTCTATAGTCTCGACTATAGTCTATTCTATAGTCTCGACTATAGTCTATTCTATAGTCTCGACTATAGTCTATTCTATAGTCTCGACTATAGTCTATTCTATAGTCTCGACTATAGTCTATTCTATAGTCTCGACTATAGTCTATTCTATAGTCTCGACTATAGTCTATTCTATAGTCTCGACTATAGTCTATTCTATAGTCTCGACTATAGTCTATTCTATAGTCTCGACTATAGTTTATTCTATAGTATCGACTATAGTCTATTCTATAGTCTCGACTATAGTTTATTCTATAGTATCGACTATAGTCTATTCTATAGTCTCGACTATAGTCTATTCTATAGTCTCGACTATAGTCTATTCTATAGTCTCGACTATAGTCTATTCCTTAGTCTCGACTATAGTCGATTCTATAGTCTCGACTATAGTCTATTCTATAGTCTCGACTATAGTCTATTCTATAGTCTCGACTATAGTCTATTCTATAGTCTCGACTATAGTCTATTCTATAGTCTCGACTATAGTCTATTCTATAGTCTCGACTATAGTCTATTCTATAGTCTCGACTATAGTCTATTCTATAGTCTCGACTATAGTCTATTCTATAGTCTCGACTATAGTCTATTCTATAGTCTCGACTATAGTCTATTCTATAGTCTCGACTATAGTCTATTCTATAGTCTCGACTATAGTCTATTCTATAGTCACGATTATAGTCTATTCTATAGTCTCGACTATAGTCTATTCTATAGTCTCGATTATAGTCTATTCTATAGTCTCGATTATAGTCTATTCTATAGTCTCGATTATAGTCTATTCTATAGTCTCGATTATAGTCTATTCTATAGTCTCGATTATAGTCTATTCTATAGTCTCGATTATAGTCTATTCTATAGTCTCGATTATAGTCTATTCTATAGTCTCGATTATAGTCTATTCTATAGTCTCGATTATAGTCTATTCTATAGTCTCGATTATAGTCTATTCTATAGTCTCGATTATAGTCTATTCTATAGTCTCGACTATAGTCTATTCTATAGTCTCGATTATAGTCTATTCTATAGTCTCGATTATAGTCTATTCTATAGTCTCGACTATAGTCTATTCTATAGTCTCGACTATAGTCTATTCTATAGTCTCGATTATAGTCTATTCTATAGTCTCGATTATAGTCTATTCTATAGTCTCGATTATAGTCTATTCTATAGTCTCGATTATAGTCTATTCTATAGTCTCGATTATAGTCTATTCTATAGTCTCGACTATAGTCTATTCTATAGTCTCGATTATAGTCTATTCTATAGTCTCGATTATAGTCTATTCTATAGTCTCGATTATAGTCTATTCTATAGTCTCGATTATAGTCTATTCTATAGTCTCGATTATAGTCTATTCTATAGTCTCGACTATAGTCTATTCTATAGTCTCGATTATAGTCTATTCTATAGTCTCGATTATAGTCTATTCTATAGTCTCGATTATAGTCTATTCTATAGTCTCGACTATAGTCTATTCTATAGTCTCGATTATAGTCTATTCTATAGTCTCGATTATAGTCTATTCTATCGTTTCGATTATAGTCTATTCTATATCCTCGACTCTAGTCTAGTTTATAGTCTCGATTATAGCATATTATATAGTTTCAACTATAATAAATTCGGACAATTCATAGGCGTTTTAAAATTCTGCTCTCTTGCTTTCTCAAAAAATTTATTTTTTTGTTCTAAGAAAAATTTTGAATTAATCAAAATAATATAAATATTTTATCTAATATAAATATTTTATCTATTTTTTTTTATCTCTCATTGCAGGTAAGCATCGTGATATATGTACATAATTAACACAGGACATCTTTATAAGTTTAAAAGTTTTAATTGTAAGTGGAGTACAATTTTTTTTAATTATAATTATAGTAAATTCCTTTCTAGATCCCAGATAAATTTTGCCTTTGTAAGATCTTAATTCTCAAAATATATGTAGTAACATTGGACAAATATTTGATGAAATAAAACTTGATATTTTATAATATTTTTATTAAATAATATTTTGTGGTTAAACATTTTATTACACCAATTATAGCAAAATATAGATTTTAAATGAATTTACGCATAGTACACCCCAATATTGTACTAATGTGACTTTTCAATATTTTTAATAAAGTTTTACTAAGATTTAATTATTATAAAGTAATTTAAATAATTAAAAACTTTCATTTTTTTTTTTTTTTTTTAATAGAAATTAATTATTTCAAGTGTAAAGACATAAAATTGAAAGCTGTTAAATTTAATGTTCTACACACGTTTTTTCAAAACAATTTGCATATTAAAAAAAATAAATAATAAATTTTTTATATAAAGTTTTACATTTAGAACAAGTAGTCAGACGTTTTTGACCAAAAAAGCTATAACAACAATAAGAGCAACAAAAGCATCTCCATCATAATGTTTTTTTTTTTTGCTATTGTCGAGTGTTTATTTATTTATTTTTTTTTAATTTTTTAATTTGCTCTTTTGTTAATTCTTTAACAAATGGTCAAGTTGTCGGGGTGAATGGCGCTAATTTATAAAGATTTTTATGTTTTTTTTTGTAGTTATTGTTTTTAAAAACAACATATTTGCTAACATGTGTTATATTTATTGTTGTAATTTTCAATGGCCTAAATATATAAACTGTGGTTACTTTTTGAGAGATTTTCAACTAAAAAGTTCAACATATTGTATGTAGTCATTATTAGAAATTAGAAATTAATTATATTTTTATTTCATTGATAGAAAAAAAAAGAAACTATAAATTTTCTATCATTTGTTAATAAAAATTTAAAGTATATTAAAAGTATTTGTGTCAAAAAGGACATTTATTTGCTGTAGGATATAAAAATGTTCGCCTTTATGATTTTTTTGTAAACTGTAATATTTCTTTTGTGTATTTTGAAGTTATATCAAATTGAAACAAAGTCCTAATTCGTTTTGAATTACAATCTTAGATAGTTCCATCCTTGCAAAAGTACTAAATTTTATATTCCTTTCCCCCTCCCTGCTTTTACTTCTAATTCAATTTGTTTAATATTATTTCTTGTTCTTTTTTTTATTGATGATTCTGATCATAAAAGTCAATGACCAACTTGGATAAATTTTTCCTTTGCTTTTTGTTTTTGTTCTAAATTTCAAAGAAACAACAACAAGAAGAGAAGAAAATCACTTGTTTATTATTTTAACATTATGACCAAGTGACCGATTCTAAGACTTATGGGCCATAATAAATGGAAAGCACAGAAAATCGAACTGAAATGAAAAACAAAAGAAAATATGAAACAGAAATAAAAAGGGAGACTGTTATTTTCTACACTTCAGAAAAAAACATAAGAAAATCTTAGGGATGGGAGGTGAGTTATTTGTTAATCTAATATTTTATTTATTTGTTAAACTACAGATTAGGGAATGTTATATTAAGTTGGTTATAAGAAATAGTCTTATACCTTCAGACATATTTAAAGCCGCAGCCATATTCCTAGATAGTGTCTTAGTCAAACTCAAGGTAAAAATCAAAATCATATTCAAAATCGTAGTCAGAGTTTTATTCGAAGTTATAGTTTTATGTAGTAAAGTTTCTAGCCTAGTTATACTCTAGTTTATAGTATAGTTTTTAGTTTTCACTTTATTCTGGTCAAAAGTTATGTCTACAGTCGAGACTACAGCTTATTCTATAGTCTTGACTACAGCATATTCTATAGTCTTGACTATAGACTATACTATAGTCTAGTCCATAATCTGGACTATTGTCTAATCTATAATATTGACTAAAGTCTAGTCTATAATCTTAACTACTGTTTATTTTATTGTTTCCACTTTAGTTTAGTTTAAAGTTTCGACTACTATTTAGTCTATAGTATTGACTACAGTTCAGTCTATAGTCTCAAATATATAGATTTGTTTATAGTCCCGACTATAGTTTATTCCAGTGTCTAGATTATATTTTAGTCTAAAGTCTACAGTTAAGTCTATAGTCTAGACTAAAGTTTAGTCTATAGTCGAGACTATAGTTTTATCTGTAGTCGATACTATAGTTTTATATGTAGTGGATACTATTGTCTAGTCTATAGTCGAGACTATAGTCTAGTCTATAGTCGAGACTATAGTCTAGTCTATAGTCGAGACTATAGTCTAGTCTATAGTCGAGACTATAGTCTAGTCTATAGTCGAGACTATAGTCTAGTCTATAGTCGAGACTATAGTCTAGTCTATAGTCGAGACTATAGTCTAGTCTATAGTCGAGACTATAGTCTAGTCTATAGTCGAGACTATAGTCTAGTCTATAGTCGAGACTATAGTCTAGTCTATAGTCGAGACTATAGTCTAGTCTATAGTCGAGACTATAGTCTAGTCTATAGTCGAGACTATAGTCTAGTCTATAGTCGAGACTATAGTCTAGTCTATAGTCGAGACTATAGTCTAGTCTATAGTCGAGACTATAGTCTAGTCTATAGTCGAGACTATAGTCTAGTCTATAGTCGAGACTATAGTCTAGTCTATAGTCGAGACTATAGTCTAGTCTATAGTCGAGACTATAGTCTAGTCTATAGTCGAGACTATAGTCTAGTCTATAGTCGAGACTATAGTCTAGTCTATAGTCGAGACTATAGTCTAGTCTATAGTCGAGACTATAGTCTAGTCTATAGTCGAGACTATAGTCTAGTCTATAGTCGAGACTATAGTCTAGTCTATAGTCGAGACTATAGTCTAGTCTATAGTCGAGACTATAGTCTAGTCTATAGTCGAGACTATAGTCTAGTCTATAGTCGAGACTATAGTCTAGTCTATAGTCGAGACTATAGTCTAGTCTATAGTCGAGACTATAGTCTAGTCTATAGTCGAGACTATAGTCTAGTCTATAGTCGAGACTATAGTCTAGTCTATAGTCGAGACTATAGTCTAGTCTATAGTCGAGACTATAGTCTATAGTCGAGACTATAGTCTAGTCTATAGTCGAGACTATAGTCTAGTCTATAGTCGAGACTATAGTCTAGTCTATAGTCGAGACTATAGTCTAGTCTATAGTCGAGACTATAGTCTAGTCTATAGTCGAGACTATAGTCTAGTCTATAGTCGAGACTATAGTCTAGTCTATAGTCGAGACTATAGGCTCGACTACAGTTTGGTCTATCGTCTCGCATATAGGACAGTATAGAATACAGTATAGTACCGACTATATTCTAGTTTATAGTTGTCTTGTCTATTGGCATTTCTATTGCCTTATCTATAGTCTGGTCAATAGTATAGTCCAGAGTATGATCTAATCTTTGGTTATAATAAAAAGTGGAAATCATAACCACAAGTGTTTCTTACTAAGATTTCCAACAACTGCCAGCGACCCTAAATTAAGGTCATTGTTTTCAATCGTCTAAGTATTTTCTTCTTTTTTTTAACGTATGTCGTTTTTCGCACGAACGCATTAACAACTTAATTTGTTATTCATGTTGTTATTATTGCTGCTAAGTAATTTTCTAATATTTTCTTACAATTTGTTAGAAATAAAAAGAAAACAAAAATAAAAGAAAATATGTGTTTCGAAATTGGCCCTAGTTTTCATACAGCAAAGTTCAATGACTCTGAAAAATTATTTGAAAATCACATTTGTTTTGTGATCATTTTCAAAAGGAAAGTTAAGTCTGTGTTTCGTTTTCATGTTATGTTGCAAATGTATTTTTAGTTTTTAACCAAAATAAATTATATTTCCGCTGTCTAAAGACAGCTGTTGTGAAAATGTCGAGCCACCAAATTTGGCATAATTCTAAAAAAATTTGTTTGCTTTATAAATATATATATACAAGTTTTATTGTATGGAAAATATAAATTAAAAATTTAAAACCCACAGCAGAAAGATATATTAAAAAACATATTGTTTTCAAATGTTTAAATCGTGTTTGTGATGCCAGCAGAAAAAATAAAAATGAACGTTTTAATATTGCTTTTTTTGTTTTTTATTTAAACAAAATTTAATATCAATAATAAAAAATCACAAAAATTCAATTGTATTCTTAGCAAAATGTGGATATGATTTATTTATTTTTTTTACATGTAGCTTTATCTTTATTTTTGCCATGAGTTTTTCTTCAGTTCTAAGAAATTTTTGTTATTTTGTTTGTTTTTTGAAATGTTTTTTAATATTTAATTTTAACTATTAAATTAACGAACTTGTAAAGTTGTTGAAAATATTCTTTAGAATATGAAATTGCTATTAGTTCTAGTTAATTTGAAAAGAAAAACGCTGTCATAGTTTAACTATATAACTGTAAAAATTTCTTTGGTGTAAAATTACACTTGATTATTTAAGTATTTAAACTTTTGCCCCCATGTATGCATGTTAGTATATGTCAATATATTTAAACTAAAGTTCATATTATTCTTATAGTTATAAATGGGATTTTTATTACAATTTTCTTTTCAATGCAACAAGTTGTTTCCACAACCGCAATAAAACAAACTTGTAGAAAAAAGAAACAAAAAAACCATTGACTTATCGAATGTTTTCTTTTGTATGCTATCAAATAAAAGTACTAAGTGTCGTTACAACCAAAAACATTTCGGTTAGTGTTAAAATCTGAGAATAAGCTAAATGAAAAATAAAAAAAAAAGAAAATACATACCCTCTTTATGTTGTAACTACAATGACACAACTTGCAACAACTTTACATAACAGAAACTGACACAATGTCAAAAGTTACTGTTTTTGTTGTTGTTAAATTTTCAACACATTTGTGGTTTAGTTTCTGAAACTAAAATGTTTCTTTTTTTTTTACTATTCTAGAATTTTAGACGCTTGATTGCTTCATATTTTAACACTTTTTGTTGAAGTTTTTTTTTGTATGTTTTGCATGACTTGAAACTGCTAAAAGTTTTATTTTGCAATTGCAACACGTTGATTTTAAGAGATTAGACAACTTTTGGTTTTGAATTATATTATTGCCGGAAATATTAAGTTTGTAATAAATTAGTGAAGCTTTGAGATTGATAAAATCACGATTTTTAATTCAGGTATTGAAGATGGAAGATGATGGAAATGTAAAGAGATCTTGACTAGCACTTTGACTATGACATGAAAGTAACTCTACTACGACTTGACCATAGAGTAGACTATAGACTAGAATATACAAGCGGTTATAGACCACTTTATAGATATAACTATGGACTAAATTATAGACGAGAATATGAACTTCAGTAAAGACTATAGACTAGACTATGGACTAGATTATGTACATGACTAAAAACTAGACCATTGTTGAGACTACAGTCGATGCTATGTTCAGAATTATAGGCTAGACTATTTTCGAGAATATAGACTAGACTATAGACTGTTGTCGAAACTATGGACTATAATCAGGGCTAAAGATTAAATTGTAGTTGAGGCTATAGTCAAGACTATTGGCTAACCTATAGTCAAGACTATTGGCTAAACTATAGTCGAGATTATAGACTAAACTATAGTCGCGACTATAAACTAGATTGCATTCGAAACTATGGACTAAACTGCAGCCGAGATTATAAACTATTCTATAGTCGGGACTATAGACTAAAATTTAGTTGAGATTAGACTACGCTATAGTCGAGACTATAGAATAAATAGACTAGCTATAGTTGAGTCTATAGACTAAGCTATAATCGATACTATAGAATTAACTATAGTTCAGACTATAGACTAAACAGTAGTCAAGAATATAAACTAAACTATAGTACAGACTATAGACCAAACTGTAAAAAAAAACTCAAGTCGAGTTTATAGATTTGACTAGTTGAGACTCTAGACTAGATACCTACATAGTCTATACTGAAAAAAGTATATACTAAACTATAGTCGAGATTACAAAGTATAGCAGAAACTATAGACTTAACTATAGTAGAAACTATAGTCAAGAATATAGATTAACTACAGCCGATATTATAGACTAGAATATAGTAGAGACTACGGACTACACTATAGTCCTGGCTATGGAATAGACTATAGACTAAAATATTGTCGAGAATATAGACTAAATTTCTATAGGCTAAACTATAGTAGAAGCTATAGACTAAACTATAGTCGAGGCTGTAGACTAAAGTATAGTCGAGACTATAGAGTAGGCTATAGTTGAGACTGTAAACTAGACTATATAGTTGAGACTATAGACTAGACTTTAGTCGACACTATAGACCATGCTCGATACTAAACTCAAATATTGTCGAGACTATATTTTAGTCGAGACTATAGTCTAGATTATAGACTATAGTCGAGATTATTAGACCAGACTTTGGTCGAAACTATAGAGTAGACTTTAGTCGAGGCTATAGACTAAACCATAGTCGAGACTAGACTATAGTCGGGATTTTGTGCTATTGTCAGGACTGAGATTATTGGCTAAACTAGTCGACACTATAGCAACTATAGATTAAACTATCGATAAACTATCGTCGAGACTATGGGCTAAGATATATATGATTTTGTCTGCTACTATTTAGTTACTACGACTTTGCTTTGAATTATGCTTTTGACTAGAACCTTTATTATGAATTTGTCTGCGACGATGACAACAATTCTCATAGTTAACTTCAGCTATGATTTGGCTATAGTTTTGATCTTGACTTTCAATGAGACAGATATTGTCTCCGCCCATCAATTTGATTTTGACTGTCAAGTTAGTTATTACTTTTATTGCCCTATCAGATTCTAAATTTCATCTAAAAGTCACTTGGGGTATCTATTGTTTAGTTAAAAAAAATAAAATAATAATAATAATAATAATAATAATAATAATAATGTTTTTTGTTTCTTAATAAAATATTTAAAAATAAACTGATCAAATTGAAAGAAATTCCTCCCAAATTGCTCCATCACAGATATATAACTGTAAAAAATGGCGGGCTGGCAGATGACCCTTTTGACATCATATTTTGATAGAAGCCAAAAAACTACTACATCAGGGGATTATTAAACAAATGATTGTATGAAAAAAAAGAATCGTGACAAAACTAAATTTCTTAATTTATTATACACATTCTATTATTTTATAATAAAATAAAAAATTTTTTATAATTTCTTCTTTTTTGAAGAAACACAATTTTTATGATAATATAGAAAAAAAAAAAACTTTGGGACAATGCCAAGTTTGCATAAAAAAACTTTGAAATACAAACAAATAGTTGGTTGGGCTAATAAAAAATTTTGTGAATAGAAAAAAAAGAAAAAAAATTATGTTATTTCGTTATTGTTGATTTTTTTTAATTCTAAATCTAAAACAACAAACAAAGAATAAAATTTTATAAAAAAAATATTTTAGTGTTGTATTTATGTTTATATGTGAGTTCTTTTAACTAGAAAATATATTTGAATAATATTTATACACAAAATTAAATAAATTAATGGTTTTGTTTCTAAATATTTCTCTCTCTCTCTTTCTCTCTTTTTGTGAACTTGATTTTTTTTATTTCGAAAAACGTTAATATGGACAAGATGGTAAGATTAATGTATTATTTAAAAAGTGACAGATTAGTAGAAATAGGCTTCCCTGGTTATAAGGTAAAACGGAATTTGTTGCTTTTAAATTGTTAGAGGAATGCATAGATTTATTTCATATGAAACATTTTTCATCAAACTAACGAATTTTTGTTGTTATATAGAAACTATTTTATTTACTATTGTTTTACTAATAAATTAAGGTATTGTTAGTCGTTGTGACTTAATATAATTTATTTGTATTATTTAGTTTGTTTAAAAATTTTAATCACCTGATATTTTTGGGTCAAGTTCATACTGTTTAAAAAAATTATTAAGCGGTCAACATTTCTTCAAAATTTTATTTTATAAATTTATATTTTTTTAGTAATTAACAATTTTATTATAATCAAACATTTTTAAATTTTATTATTATTGAAATGATATTTAAATTTCACTTTAAATTTCATTCACTAACTTTTTTTTTTTCAAATGTACTAAACTTTTATAAGCATTAAAAAAATTATACAAAATTAATTTTAAACATTGTAAATTAAATATCATATTAAATAATAAATGTATTAATGTCTGGTATTTTTATTTGTTTTGTTTTATATCTCCGTCATGTTTTGAACAATAATGCTGCCTGTTTGTCTGTCTATAAGACACACATCAACTACAATATGATTATCATGTTTTTCTTCATTAGAATCATTATCATTATCATCATTTAAAGGGAAAATATCATCTGTTTAAGAAAATCTCACCTCAACCAAAATTTTTCTTCTCTCTGTTCAATTGAACACAAATAATATTTTTACGTTTTTCTAGTTGAATAAAAGAAATTTTCAAAACGCATTTACTTTTGTTTTTGTATTATTATTTACAACACGTATCTTGTTTATTTCTATTATTTATTTATTTATTTTGTTGTTGTCGCTGCTAATGCTGTTGCTGGTGTTGTTATTGTTTTTCACTAGATGTTGCTGTTTCTGTTACTTTACAACATTAATGAAATCGAGTATTTTTAACAAAAACATAAATTGGCATTAACCTTGTTTATTTTATTATTTGAAAATTTTGTTTAAATAGAAATTTCGTTAAACAAATTTTAAATTTTTATTATATTTTGGGGATTTTTTTTTAATTTAATGTAAATAAAATTCTTTAAATTTTAATTAAAATGTTTAAAAAAATCATTTAATAATGCTTAAGTAGATTTATATAAATTTAATTTATTTTCTTTTATTTTGTAATAAGATAAAAAAGTTTTCACAGTGTTTTTTTGGGTATTCTTTTAGTGAAAAATCGTTTTTTTTTCAAACAGTGTTTTGAACAAAAAATCTAAATTTTTCGTGAAAAGTTTATTTTTAATATTTTAGTAAAGACCCGGGTTTTTAGAGTAATTAAAATTTTCTTTTATTTTTTTTAGTGAAAAATACGGGGTTTTTTTTACTGAATTAAACAAAAATTGTTGATAAAAAATCCGGGTTTTCAAAAGAAATTTCGTTTTTCTAATCCTTTTAAAAAAAATCCGGGTTTTTTTTTTTTGGAAAAAAATTAGTGAAAAAACGTGTTTTGTTTCTGAAAAAACCTGATTTTTTTTTTTTTTTTTTTGAGAAAAGTCGGAAAATTATTTTGTTATTAAAACCTGTCTTAAAAAATGTATTTTTATTATTTTTTTTTTTTTTTGCCAATAAAAAAATTATTAAAACCAGATTTATTTGAGAAAATTTTTTTCATTGTTATAATCGGGTTTTTAGTAAAAAATGTGAGTTTCACATTTTTTTTTTTTTAGCGAAAAAATCTTCTCTGGTGTTTTTTGTGTGAGTAAAACTCGGTTATTGGGTAAAAAAATTTGTTTTTTTTTTTTTTTTTTTTTTTTTTTGTTGAAAAACTATTGATGAAAAAGCGTATTTTTAATTTATAAATTAATATTGATGAAAACTAGAAAAATTTTTTTTTGAACAATCGAGTTTTAGATGTAATGCTTAATTTTCGTAATATTTTTTTTTAATGATAAATCGTGTTTTTGTTAGAAACCTGGTTTTCGAGTTAAAAAAATTTTTAACCAGTTTTTTCTATGACTTAATTTTTTGATGGAAACCAAATTTGAAAAAAATCTATTCTATAATGAAAATTATAACAAAAATTTGTATGAAAATTTTTATTTATTTACTTTTCATTTTTTCACAAAAATCCCTTTTATTATTCAAAAATACGAGGGCGGATCAATAAGTTCGTGACTTCTTGAATGAAACACATTTTGTTTTTGCAAAACAAAAATTTATTTTTCAACATAATCTTCTGTTAACGCAATATACTTAGTCCAATGTTTATTTTTATTTATTTATTTTTTATGTTTTTCACGAAAATCCGTTTTATTATTTAAAAATACGAGGGCGGATCGATAAGTCCTTGACTTTTTGCATGAAACACATTTTGTTTTGCAAAACAAAAATTTATTTTTCAATATAATCTCCTTTTACTCAATACACTTGGTCCAACGTTTCTCCAGTTTTTGTATCCTTTCCAAAAAATAGGGTCCTTAAAATAGGCATTTGTTTGGTCAATAATATCATCGTTGGAGCTGAATCTCTTTCCACTGGTTATTTGTTTGAACCCGGTTATTTGGGAAAATTCCGATTTTTTGGTAAAAACCTGTTTGTTTGGTGAAAACCCGTTTGTTTGGTGAAGACATCGGTTTTTTGGTGAAAAATAGCCGGGTATTTGGTGAAAACCAGGTTTTTTGGCGAAAAAGTTTTTTTGTGAAAATCGTTTTTTTTTTTTTTTGGTGAATACCCAGTTATTTTTGTGAAAACGCGGTTAATTGGAGAAAACCCGGTTAATTAGTGATAACTCGGTCAATAGATGAAAACCCGGTTATTTCGTAAAAATACGGTTTCTGGTGAAAATCCGGTTATTTGGTGAAAAATCTGGTTTGTTGATGGAAATCTGTTTTTTTTTTTGCTTAAAACACGGGGTTTCCGTTTAAACCCGGTTATTTGTTGAAAACAAGCGTTTTTTTTTTTTTTTTTGGTAAAAAGTGATTTTTGTTGAAAATTCAGTTTTCTTTGGAGAAAATTTGTGTTTTTTTTTAATTAAAACACGTTTTTTCACGAAAATTCAATTTTTTTTGTTTTTGAGAAAACTCGATTTTATGGTGAAAAACTCGGTTTTTTGTGTAATGAAAAAAGTATGTTTGTTCAAAAAAATAAGATTTTGATTAAAAAATTTAGTTTTTAGTAGAGATAAGATTTTTGGTGAAAAAAATATTAGTGTTTTTGAAATAACCGGGTTTCTAATGGATAACTGTTTTTTTTTTTTGGAAAAAAAATAGTGTTTCGTCTGAAAAATCGGGCTTTAAGAAGTAAAGATAACAAATTTTTGGTGAAAAATCTTTCGATTTTTTTTTTGGTGCAATTTTTTGTTGTTTTTAGTGAAAAAATTTTTTCTGATGAAAACCTAGATTTTAGATGAAAAATTCAATGTCAATTAAGTGCAAAATCAGATTTTTAGTGAAAAATCGGGTTTTTAGATTCCCTTTTTTTAGTGAAAAAACTCGGTCTTCCGTTTCGTGGAAAGTTTAACCTTGAAATTAAATCGATTTGTTTTTGTGAAAACGTATTAAAAATACTGACCGATCGACAATTGTAAGGGACAAAACTATATTGCTATTTATTCCGATATCTCTGAGAAATATTTTTTCTCTTTTAAGAGCTTTTAGAGTTTGTGTTTTTATTACATCGCCCAAGAATGAAGTCGGGAGTGATCAAAACGAGCGCTCCTGCCTTTCAATAAACTTTACAAATTAACGCCCAACAGTGATCACATTTGTTTATGATAATTTTTTTCTATTTAGAATAGGTAAAACAAAATATAAAAGGATCGAAATAGGAACATTTTTGTTGCCATTTGCAAAAAATCTTTTCAAATGTTCAATTGTCGAGCGATTAATATTCTGTAGCGATAAATATTGATCGTGCTATATTTAAAATAAATAAAACAAAATAAGTTTGCCGTGATCCAAAAAGATAAAAAAACCATAGGGCAATCTTGTCAGGATTTCAAAAAGTCTTTTAAGTGCCATGCGATCAGTATTCTGCAAAGCTCAATAGTGTTTTATTTAATTTACACCCAGAATCCAGATGAACTCCCAGAATCAGGTCTGCTTTGTTCCAAAAATCTCCCTATGTGATTTCAAATTGGGGCAGCTGTAAGCACTTGTTCAGAAAGATCATCGAATCTGTTGAAAAAAATGTGCAACATTTAGTAAAAGTCTGTTTAAAATCACTATGTTTCCCTTTATTTTTTTATTTTTTAAAATATTTAAAATTATGCTTCAAACCACGCTGCCATTATTTATCTTCGAAGAGTTATAAAAAATATATCAAGAAATGAACCTCTAAAATGTTTAAAGATTTTTCATTAATTCTTTACAACATTCTGCACAAAACATTAATTTTTATTTGATTGTTGGCAACAGAAGAAAATAAAAAAGAAAAAAGCACCAAAGAAGCAAAGCAGTTTAAAGGAAAATTTATAAGCGTAAAAAAAATATGTTGTTGGCATTCCATAAAATTTCATTATATAAAATGTTGCTGCTACATGTGGTTTAAAAAAAAAGAAAAACTAAAATACATAAAAAAACATTGATAAATTTTTTTATTATAGTTTTATCAACGGTTTTTACGGATGACTAAATCAATTGATTGATTTTTCAGGTGTGTTGAGTCAGACAAAATTTGTTTGGTTTGATTTAATTTTAGTTTTATTTTTTGTTCTTTTACATTTTTTGTATCAACAACGAAAACACTTCAACTCAAAAACAGAATCCACAGAACAAAGTCATGTTGAGCGGAAATAAAGTGAACGAATAATGTTTAGAGGAAAAAATTTTCAAAGCAGAGGTTCTTAAAGTTTTGTTTGAAAGGTAGTAAGAAAAAGCTTGAAAAACAGAAAGTGCAAGTTTTTAAAAAATATATATTTTTTTTGTGAGAAAATTGTTGTTTGGAAAACCTAAAATTTGTTTTAAATAATTCTATCCTTTTTATTTGGGAACTTTAGTTTTGCTTTTAAGCTCAAGTCATTTACCTTAATGACTTTGCTTTGTTTTGCTGTCTTCTTATATCAATTTTTTTTTAATATTTTAAGTGGATTCTCCTTTTTT